>CM042397.1:36892057-37469557 GCA_023634145.1 Thymallus thymallus | reverse complement strand
ACACAATATGCATCAATTTCAACGATTTTACTGAGTTACAGTTCATATATGGAAAGAAATCAATTGAAATAAATGAATTAGGCCCTAATCTATGGATTTCACATGACTGGACAGGGGCACAGCCATGGGGAGCCAAGCTCAGGCAATAAGAATCAGTTTTTTACAGAAATACTCCTCAGTTTCATCAGCTGTCTGGATGGCTGGTCTCAGACGATCCCGGATGTGGAGGTCCTGGGCTGGCGTGGTTACATGTGGTTGTGAAGCCGCTTGGACGTATGGCCAAATTCTCTAAAACGACGTTGGAGGTGGCTTATGGTAGAGAAATTACTGATCTGGCGACATTCCTGCAGTCAGCATGCCAATTGCACACTCCCCCAAAACTTCTGTGGCATTGTGTTGTGTGACAAAACTGTACATTTTAGAGTGGTCTTTTATTGTCCCAAGCACAAGGTGCACCTGTGTAATGCTCATGCTGTTTAATCAGCTTCTTGAAATGCCACTCTTGTCAGGTAGATGGAGAAATGCTCACTAACAGGGACGTAAACAAATTTGTTCAAAGAATTTGCGAGAAATTAGCTGTTTGTGCATATGGAAATTATTTCTGGGATATTTTATTTCAGCTCATGAAACATGGGGACCAACACTTTGCATGTAGCGTTTATATTTTAGTTTAGTGTAGAGAGAGAAAGAGAGAGAGAGAGAGAGAAAGAGAGAGAGAGAGAGAGAGAGAGAGAGAGAGAGAGAGAGAGAGAGAGAGAGAGAGAGAGAGAGAGAGAGAGAGAGAGAGAGAGAGAGAGAGAGAGAGAGAGAGAGAGAGAGATTCAACGCACATTTATTTTACCATATTTCAATCCAATATATCATTCAAAAGTTTTCAAAGTACAAAATCATCCATAAAACAACAAACCAACCGATTCAATCAATACAGATTACAGCCTTTTCATTACATATTTAAAACCAACATTTCATCTTCCCCTACCTCACACAAAAAACTTCCCACAGACCATATTGCAGAAAACCCTATAATGTTATTAACTAATTTAAAATAAGCAAACTCAATTTTAATTCGAGCAGCCACCATCCCTTTCAGAACTCTTTCTACATCGACTGAACCAGTACCCACAATCTTATTTGTCCTTGTCTTCCAAATTGCCATCTTGGCTGATCCCAAAAAATAATTTAGCAAAACCACTTTTCTTCGTTCACTGACATTGTACTTTGGACCACTAATAAAAACTTGGTAAGAAAATTCCTCACCTATATTTTCAAGACAGTCTCTTAAAAAATAAAAAAGACCTCTTAACCTCCCACACTGGATAAACAAATGTTCAACCGTTTCATCCATCCCGCAAAAAGGACATTCCCTCCCTACTTCTGGATTCAGGTGCGCCACGTGTCTGTTCGTAGCTATAATTCCATACATCAGTCTCCACTGTAAATCTGCTGTGCGTTTCTCAATAGGAGGCTTGTACAGAGATCTCCAGCATCCTCTGAAGTCTGGCCCAAACACTTCTGTCCACCTCCATGTTTTCACTCTTCTCAAAACAGTTTGATGAGACACTTTAACACACACAATGTATAGTGCCTTTTTACCAATGTCTTGAAATGCTCCCAACTCTGGAGTTTTAAAGGACAAAAAGGTATCTTCATCTCCCTGACGTTCCTGTGCAGCAGAGACACGTATTGATGGAAATCTGTAGCTCCCTCCCAGCAAAGGAATTCCTAATGCTTCTCTGCAGGCTCCAGGCAACGTTGAGCGTACTTCCTCCAACATTTGTTCCAATAGACGTAAAGAACGTAGTCCTGTCTTCCGCTGAAGTGAAGCTGCCGTCCTCCATCCATTGCCATCCCTTAAATGTTCGATCTTTGTACATCCCGCTCTGACCAGACAATTCCTCACACTGCTTGAAGACAACATTTTTGCTTGTATCAAAGAATTGTGAAACAATGGTTCTCCCATAATCCAGTCTTGTGGTCGCATAATCTCTCTTGTCACAAAAAAAGTCATATTCCACACTTTCAACATGGATTGGTAGAAAGAAGTCAAATTATTCAAATCCAGTTCATTAATTTTCAGTAAAAACAGCTGCTTGTCATATCCCAGATTTGATGTTCTCCTTAACAGAGCGCATGCCACATTTGTCCACTCCATGTCCTCCTCGTACAATAGTCTCTGCGCTGCCTGTAATCGAAAAGTATGGATCCTGCTCCTTATGTCAATCAGACTTTGTCCTCCCTCCTGAGTTGGAAGATACAGAACTGACGCAGGAATCCAATGCTGTCCTGACCAAAAAAACTCCACTAATTTCCTCTGGATACCTTTAACAATGTCATCTGGAGGCTCTAATACGTTGAGTCTGTGCCATAACATGGAGGCAGCCAGATTATTTGTAACCAAAATCCTACCCCTGTAGGATAGCTCTGGCAATATCCATTTCCATTTAGACAACTTAGTAGAAACCTTCTCCAACAACCCCTCCCAGTTCCTTTTTCTATAGCTTTCTACTCCTAAAAACACTCCAAGAACTTTTATACCTTCTTTACCCCAATGCAATCCCCCAGGAAGTGGAGGTGGCCCACCATTTTCCCACTGGCCCACAATAAAACCATTACTTTTTTCCCAATTGACTTTAGCTGAAGATGCTTTCTCGTAAACATCCAAACACTCACATAGTATTTTCATATCTTCTTGCCCAGTAACAAAAATCGTTACATCATCAGCATAAGCTGACACAAAACATCTCGACTCCCTTGGGTCACCTGGAATCATAAACCCATTTAATTCATTTCTTAATTTGCATAAAAGGGGCTCAATTGCTAGGCTATATAATTGCCCTGACAGAGGACACCCCTGTCTAATACCCCTTTTTACAGGCAATGGATAAGTCAAACCATTCCCCATCTTAAGCATTATTGAAGCCCCTTTATACAACAAACGTATCCATGAAATAAAACCATCCCCGAACCCAAATGATTCCAAGACTTTAAAAATGTACTCATGACCCACCCTATCAAAGGCTTTCTCCTGATCAATGGATAAAAATCCCACATTACAATTTTCATTAATAGACACATCAATTACATCTCTTATTAAAAACAGATTATCCATGATTGTGCGACCCGGAATACAATATGTTTGCTCTCCTTTGACCACAATGTTTAAATATTTTTTTAACCTATTGGCTAAAACTTTTGCCAATATTTTATAATCCGAGCACATCAACGAAACAGGTCGCCAATTTTTTAACAAACCTAGATCTCCACTTTTTGGTAAAAGAGAGATCACAGCCCTCTGACAGCTAGTTGGTAACGTGCCTTTTTCAAAACATTCACAACAAACTTCATAAAAATCTTCACCCAAAACAGTCCAAAAAGTCTTATAAAACTCAGCAGGTAAACCATCTATTCCTGGTGCACGCCCTGTGGAGAGGTTTTGAACTGCATCTGAAAGTTCATTAAAATTAATCATAGTGTCAAGCTTTTTCTTATCCTCAGTTTGCAACTTTGGTAGTCCTTGTAATAGTTGTGCCATATTCTCAGAGTCACAGTCAGTGTGTCCATACAAATCAGAATAAAAATCCATTGCCATTTTCCTCATTTCTGTTTGATTTGATGTTAATGTTCCATTTTCCTTGCGCAAGTGAAAAATGCCCTTTCGTTGTGCAATTTTCCTCTCCAGATTAAAAAAATAGGAAGTTGGAGAGTCAATATCCTTGATAGAAGAAATTCTTGCTCTAATTAAAGCGCCCTTCGCTCTTACCTCTAAGATGGATCTTAATTCAAGTTTCTTACTCTTTAAATCATTAGATACACCCAAAACATTTACATCCATCACACTTTCCATACATATAATTTCCTTCTCCAACTGCTCAATTTTCTTTTTAACACATGCAGTAGTATTGTAGGAAAAATTTTGACAAAAAACCTTTATCTGTGTTTTCCCCACCTCCCACCATTGTGTCATTGTTTCAAAATCACCTTTATTCAATTTCCACATTTTCCAAAAATCACCAAATTTTTCACAAAAAAAACTATCCTGCAGAAATTTACAATTAAAATGCCAATAAAATCTGGGCCGTGCTAAAGTAGTAATGTTGAAATCTATGGTTACAATATGATGATCGGAAAAACCATTAGGGAAGATGCTAGCATTAGATACTCTATTCATATTAGTTTTACTCATATATATTCTATCTAGTCTTGCTCCAGTTACAGTAGAGTCTAGTATTTTAACCCATGTATACTGTTTAATTGTCTGATTCATATTTCTCCACACATCTATTAAGTCAAACTCTCTAATAGTATTAAGAAGAACATTACTAGACTGTGGATGAGACTCCTCTCTGTTCCTATCTAAAAGAAAATTTGTGGTGCAATTCCAATCGCCTCCCATTATTATGCAAGCATCATTATCACATTTTTTTATTGCACTCTGTAACTTCCTAAACAGTTCCACACGATCTGATCCATTGTTTGGAGCATAAACATTTATGAAAATTTTTTTTAGCTCATTTATTTCTCCTGTGACCATTATAACTCTACCCTTTTCTATTTCTTCAGTTGACAAAATTTTTAAATTCAAATTCTTTGAAAAGAGAATAGCTACTCCAGCACTTATGTTTGACCCATGACTGAAGACACTCTCCCCCTCCCACCATCTACACCACTCTACTTCATTTGTACAATCTGTGTGTGTTTCTTGCAAAAAAGAAACCTTTACATTCTTAATATTAATTAATTCTGCCACCATTGCTCTCTTGCTCCTGTCTCTCCCCCCGTTAATATTTAAAGAGGCTACCCTTATCATATCCATAGAATATATAAAGAGATAGAAAAGAGAGACAGAGAAAATCAAAGAGTATAGTAAAGTCACCCTTAGTGATATGTAGACCATTGATTAAATTATTTGAATTTACGTTTTATAGGGTTTTTTTCCTTCCGCATTTTCGCAAGAAACTTTTTTAAACGAAATCTCTTTCTCTGACTGAGTTCATCTTCTCCAACCTTCCTCTGCCAATAACGAACAGAAGTCTCAAACCTCTTCCGATCAGAAAAATAATTCCGCACCTCAACAGATTTTCCAAAGGTTTCATCTAAGAATGTATTTATTTCCTCTAGTGAATAAACCTGCTCACAACTTATTTGTGAAACATCTGACACGTCTGAAAAGTCAGACAATCCACCACCATTATCATCATCATCATCGTCATCATCATCCATTTCCTCATCAACCATTTCTGATTGCACCTTCTTAATTGAAGATACTATCCTTCCTCTTTCCAAAACTTCACCTTTCAGCCCGTTTGCATCATCATTCGTCTGGCCTATATTCTCTGAACTCTCCACGGCGTCATCCTGTTCAGACCCCTGTACCACAGTGCTTCTCTCAACAGTCACATCAATTCCAACTTTCTTCATTTTCCCCTTTTTTTTCTCACTACCAGAAACTCCCTCGTTATCTTTTTCATTATTAAGGGACGAATCTTTTATCATCATTCCTTCCTTCACACTTGAAACCACATTCTGATCCTCATTGTTCACCATTGCTGCTTCATTTGGTACATTACTCTTCTGCACATCGTTTTCCTTATTCCTTTCTGAAGTATTGCTAGGGCCTGCTTCATTCTCAGATTCTACTCTATGAGGACAAGACAGCCTAACATGTCCAATGCTCCCGCAATCAAAACAACGCATCTCTCCCGTGCTCGCATACATCATATACGACTTACCCTCAAATACACAGCGAAATGAGATATTCAGCGTTGGTTCATTTAGAAACATGTACACCTGTCGCCTAAACGACAATACATGTTTTAAAGCAGCATGTTTACAACCAAGTGAAACCGTTCTAAAACCACTGGCAAGTTTTCCAAAACGAGAAAGCTCTCGTTCAATGTCGTCATCAGGAATAAAAGTTGGAACATTTGAAACGGTCACCTTCTTCGTAATTGAAACTAATGGTTGAACAGGGACAAAAGTGCCACTTACCGAAATCCCGCTCTCGATCAAACTATGAACCAGATTTTCTTCTTTCAAAAAGACCACTACGGCCTTGTTCATCCGAGACGCCGAGACGATGTTCTCATGCCCCACGCGCTCTGCCACATCCAGCAACACGTCCTCTACAGACACACCTGCTTGGGTCACACACCTAATCCCATGCCGGAGCGACAGGCCTGACGCCTGCACACTCGTGTGAGACGCCATTCCTGCCTTCGACACGAGACAACTCTCGCGGAAACCCTCAGATTTTTTATTTTGTTTTTATTTTTTTATATATTTTTTTAATTATTATTATTTTTTATTTTTTTTCAAATAATGGAATACAAAAAAAGAAACAGTGAAAAGTTCCTCTCACCTAAATCACCCTCCCATGCGTTCCCTTCCCAATTCCCAGCATGCACCAGAGAGAGAGAGAGAGAGAGAGAAAATTCTATAATTCATCTCCCCAAAAGATCTATTAATATTTAATTGATCTAAGAGTTGGACTTGCGTGTGTGTGGTATGTATTTGTGTTCATTGTGTGTCTGTGTGTGTGTTCAGTGTGTGTCTGTGTGTGTGTGTTCAGTGTGTGTGTGTGTGTGTGTGTGTGTGTTCAGTGTGTGTGTGTGTGTGTGTGTGTGTGTGTGTGTGTGTGTGTGTGTGTGTGTGTGTGTGTGTGTGTGTGTGTGTGTGTGTGTGTGTGTGTGTGTGTGTGTGTGTGTGTGTGTGTGTGTGTGTGTGTGAGGCAAGAATCATCTCCAGGAATCTCTGAAACTTGATTTGAATAAAGAATGAGTCTTTCTATTTAGACATTCTATTTGATTTAGACCAGACTGATTCACAATTAATCAACTCTTTGAAACCCAATGACTCCTAGCAGTGATTCCGTCTGCTTATCTCGACGCAATTCTCCACTTCACTGAGTAACTGGATCCCCCATGGAATCTAAACAACCTGTTAGCTCCTTTGTGACCCTGTATACACACAAATATGCAGGCACACAATAAAACACACACACACTAAAACACACACACACACACACACCGATACACACACCTATACACACACAACTACATACACACAAACCATCTCTAATTCTGGCTCTACCCCTCTCTGTCTCTCTCTCTACCCCTCTCTGTCTCTCTCTGTCTCTCTCTCTACCCCTCTCTGTCTCTCTCTCTACCCCTCTCTCATTCTCTTTCTCTAATTCTGTCTCTACCCCTCTCTGAGCTATTGCAGATATACTGTGTGTGTGCGTGCTCGTGCAAGCTCCAATAATAATGATCATGGTGATCAAGTTCCAAGGTTCTGTACTGTAGGCTATGTCTTTACCGTGGATACACGGCTCCATATTAGATTAGATACCACAGATCTGTGAGGGTGGGTGCTGGTGCTGGTGTGTATGACAGAGTGGACAGTGTCAGAAGGGTTAAGCTCTTATCAGTCCAAAGCGTGTACTGGTCCGCACAGCAGTGTTCTAGAATATTAGACCGTTAGCTTTCATACTTTTTGAATTCTCAGCGTGGCTCAAGCCATTTCTCCAACCGTCACCACATTGAAATGAATAGGAGCCATGTACATGGAGGCGCTTTGGTTGGGAATTTGGGGGAGGTGCATGGTCGGGCTAGAATAGTTACAAATAACTATTCTAGACACAAGTTACAAATAAAATTTCATTTGATGTCACAAAGGTTTGTACTCTGAACTGAATTGCGCTTTCGTGTCCAAAGTGTGTGTGTGTGTGTGGCAGAGTGGTTAGTGCCAGGGAGGCAGCAGGTATAGGGTACTGTGAAGGACTGGACACTGGGGGAATGTTCCATAGCTGGTACCCACCCACCTAGGTACCAGGCAAACAACAGCTGCTCTCACACAGGGGGAGTTGCTGATTCAGAGAAGACCTTAACATATGTGTGCGTGTGTGTGTGTGTGTGTGTGTGTGTGTGTGTTTGCTTGGTCTCTAAACTATGTGTACACATAGCTAGGGTCATATTGATGCAGTCTGTATGGACTGCCAAAAACAGTACTGAATTTGGGGGGTAGCCCAACCGGGACTAGAACCTGTAACCTTCTGGTTGTGAGGCAGTCATGCTATCCACAGTATCAATAATGTTAATTGTTTAACAAGGCTGGAGTTGTTACAAGAAATACTTGTGTGCGGGCGGGGCGGGGCGGGGCGGGGCTTACAACCTCCAAGGTCCTTCAACAAATGGAAATGTAGTCATCTCTAGCTTCAAACTGAAATTCATGAAGCCCAACCCTTGTAAACATGTAAGACCCTGACCCTGTCTACATTACAACAAACATGTTGGTTTCCTAAAAGGTGTCCTTCCGCCACATCAATGGAAATTTTACTTGGCTGTTGCATTGGTTAGGTCCGCATTCTCCCTGCTTATTAATACTACATGACACTAACAGACGTCTTTATCCATAGAGACCTACAGTACAGCGAGTGCATACATTTGAAATATAGTATGTGATTCCTATGGGGATTGAACCCACGACTGCGGTTGTTAGCACAATGCTCCTTCTTCCAATCTCCCAACTGAGTCACACAGGAGCACCACAGGAGCACCACAGGCTTCAATTCTAACTCTATTCAATTCTCACTAGTTTTCAGTTTCTTGTTTTTCTTTTATAACATTTTAAAGCAACATTGGGTCCTTGAAAAGCGCTATATAAATACCATGTGTAATTATTATCATTATTAACTTTGTCCCCCTCTCTCTCTCTCTCTCTCTCTCTGCTCTTCACCAGAATCTTAGAAAAGCGTCAGCCCAATGGCGAGACCATGGAGCTGTCGGCCGAGGGCCGCCCAGAGCTTGTGGAGGAGAAGGAGATGCCCGTGGTGGACTGCACCTGCTTCGGCCTTCCCCGTCGCTACATCATCGCCATCCTCTCAGGCCTGGGCTTCTGCATCTCCTTCGGCATCCGCTGCAACCTGGGCGTGGCCATCGTCAGCATGGTCAACGACCACACCGTCTGGAAGGGCAACAAGGAGGTCCTGGTGGTAAGGCACACTGTTCTTACACTTACACTCAAACTTCTATTTTCTTCCTACACTCTTAGAAAAATAGGTGCTATCTAGAACCTAAAAGGGTTCTTCGGCTGTCCCAATAGGAGAACCCTTTAAAGAACCCTTTTCGGTTCCAGGTAGAACACTTTTGGTTCCAGGTAGAACCCATTTGGAAAAGGGTTCTACCTGGGTCCAAAAAGCATTGACTTACTATGACAGTCTGCTTTATTGAGGAAAACATTGACTTACTATGACAGTCTGCTTTATTGAGGAAAGCATTGACTTACTATGACAGTCTGCTTTATTGAGGAAAACATTGACTTACTATGACAGTCTGCTTTATTGAGGAAAACATTGACTTACTATGACAGTCTGCTTTATTGAGGAAAACATTGACTTACTATGACAGTCTGCTTTATTGAGGAAAACATTGACTTACTATGACAGTCTGCTTTATTGAGGAAAACATTGACTTACTATGACAGTCTGCTTTATTGAGGAAAACATTGACTTACTATGACAGTCTGCTTTATTGAGGAAAACATTGACTTACTATGACTGTCTGCGCTAATGACTCAAATGTAAATGTCTGAAAAGGGAGGCTCTTTGAAGTAACCGATGGTTCTATGTGGCACTATTTCTACTCAAAAAAACATTTTCTTGAAGAGGGTTCTTCCCTACGTTCTTCGCTGTCTGAATGGTAGCAAATAACCTTACTAGCTAGTGTTGTGGTGCTAGTGTTGTGGGAAGAGGAGGGTTGGGGTCAGGTCAGGTTAGGGGAGGGCTGGCTACAGGCCACAACAAAGGTTGCAACTTTGGTCTTGGAGGCTCACAGTGTGTGTAACGTAGCAGATGTAAAATAAATACCTGAGCGGAGTCCCCACATCCATTTTTCAGGGGAAAAGCAAGCTAGGTTGAAGATACTGTATCAATGAAAACCGGATGCATCCGGTTGTTTCCGACCTCGCTGAGGTTGGAGTGTGTCCAAGCTTTATTTTTGTGCAGAGAATACTCACAATCAGCACCTTTTGAAGTGTAGCTTTTATTAGGATGCTTGGGAAGCTAACACAAGTCTTCAGGTCTCAGGCAAGGTTACTCATCACTCAAGCATTATTTAAGAACCCACTCCGCTACAGATCCATAGTCATGGGTTGTGTTCATCAGGGCTTTCTTATTGTACAAATCCAGTTAGTCCCTTGCTCCCAGATGGTTTTCTTCCGTTTGGTGTCTAATGAACACAACCATGGTCTCGCCTCCTCTTTCTCTCCCTCCAGGCAGCACAGTTCAGCTGGGATCCAGAGACCGTGGGCATGATCCACGGCTCCTTCTTCTGGGGATACATCGTCACACAGATTCCCGGAGGTTTTATATGTCAAAAATATAAAGCTAACAAGTAAGTGCATTTTAGGATAAAACATAAAGTTAAGTATGTACATGCCTTGGGATTATTATTCCTGTATTGGTTGACTGATTCTTATTGTATGTCAATACCTTTCCTCAAAGTAGTCAACTACTTTGAGGAAAGTGGGCAACTTTATTAGACTATGCTTCATTTGACTAAAGTATACATTATATTTGACTAAAGTTTACACTACATTTGACTGTACACTGTCACAGCTGTGATACAAAGCTGGCACTTGAGGTACCGGGCTGGGGATTGCCACCAAACGGTACCTTCAGTGCCGTCGCCCCACTGTAGCCCTGGTGCGGGGGACCGGCACTGGAGCTACCGGACTGGAGACCTGCATTGGAGCCCTCGTGCGAGTGTCACGGCAGAGGTTCTTCTCGCCCCTCCAGCAGGCCCCAAAAAGTTGTATGGGGGTCTTTCTGGACTGTAGGTTTGGCCGCTGCTCTGTAACCCATCCCAGTACCAGAGCTAAATAGTGGAGAGATAATCTCAATTTCTCTGCCGAGTTCCTCCCCTGTCCAGCCCTGCTCGGCCCCGTGGTGGTGGGTTTTTCTGTCACGGCGCAAAGACGGGACCCGAGGCGCAGAGCTGTGATACAAAGACATTCCTTTATTATGCTACCAAACAAAGGCGAGAACGCAACCATGAACCGGTGTGCAAAACACTGCACAAACACAAAACCCCACAACACAGGTGGGAAATCAATGAACTTAAATAGGATCCCCAATTAGAGACAATGCAGTGCAGCTGACTCTAATTGGGGACCAAACACAAACTAAATATAGAGTCAACTAGAACTCTCTAGTCAAGCCCTGACCGTGACAAACATAGAGAAGCCCAGCGGCCTCCCTATGGTCAGGACTTGACCTACACATTATATTTGACTAAAGTATACATTATATTTCACCAAAATATACATTATATTTCACCAAAATATACATTATATTTTACTAAAGTATACATTATATTTTTCTAAAGTATACATTTTATTTTACTAAAGTATACATCATATTTTTCTAAAGTATACATTTTATTTGACTAAAGTATACATTATATTTGACTAAAGTATACATTATATTTGACTAAAGTATACATTATATTTTACTACAGTATACATTATATTTAACTAAAGTCTACATTATATTTCACCAAAATATACATTTTATTTGACTAAAGTGTACATTATATTTGACTAAAGTATACATTATATTTTACTAAAGTAAACATTATATTTCCCACTTTCTGATAACAGTAGTGTTATGATGACATGAAGGGGTTCTATATGACTAATTAATAAGTAGTAGCCTCATAATAGCATCTATCTCCTGTTTCTGTAGCGTGAAGCAGCTTGATGTATAAGTACACCCCATGGACAGGACATTAGTCTCTGTCTAGCTCCTTAATGCAGAGGGCCAAGTACACCCCATGGACAGGACATTAGTCTCCATCTAGCTCCTTAATGCAGAGCGCCAAGTACACCCCATGGACAGGACATTAGTCTCCATCTAGCTCCTTAATGCAGAGGGCCAAGTAGACGTGCATCATGTTACATTCATACAGTCTTTGGTATGACTTGGGCGGACATTGAACCCCCAACCTTCCAATCTCAGGGCGGACAGTCCTACCACAAGGCCACTGAACAGTATACATTGGCTACTAAACTATGGCTGCGGACGTTGCCTCAAGCAAGGACTTATGTATTTATGTATACTTTAGAAAAATATACACTTAATGTATATCATGAAGTGTAGACGGAGCCCTTATATTCAAGGATTTCCATCAGACATGTTTAACTGCTACAAAGCTTGGGACAGTCTCATCAATAACATCACAGAGGGAACCATGTGTATTGTGGTTATTCCCAAAGACGTTTCTCTCAGGATTGGGGTCAATTTCATGTTTATATCAGTCAATTCAGGAAGTGAAATGAAAACCAGCTCATGAATTGAAATCTTTATAGAATTTAAATATTTTATTTTCATAGAAAATATTTGGCAATAATTACTTCCTGAATTAAACTAAAATGAAAATGAAAATGACACCTAACAAACCCTGGTCTCTATATCTCTCAGTGGTTGAAATGAAGGCTTGTTGTGTGTTTGTCTCTGACTGTTTCTGTCTTGATGTGTTCCAGAGTGTTTGGCTTTGCCATAGTGGCCACATCCACTCTGAACATGCTGATTCCATCTGCTGCCCGCACACACTACAGCTGTGTCATACTAGTCAGGATATGCCAAGGCCTCGTCGAGGTATTTAGTGTGCATCTGTCTCTCTCTGTGTGTGTGTGTGTGTGTGTGTGTGTGTGTGTGTGGGGGGGGGGTGTGTGTTGGATATTATGTTTGGATATTTACAGTGTGCATCACTTCACTACTTCCCTATAGGGTGTATCTTACCCAGCATGCCATGGGATCTGGGCCAAATGGGCCCCACCTCTAGAGAGAAGTCGACTGGCCACAACAGCATTCTGTGGTAAGAAACAAATGGATTATAAAAATCCTCTCACTTTTTCCCTCCCACTTTCTCTCTCTGAAACCACACAATGAGTAAATAAATTTCCCCCCGGAGATAATAAAGACTACTCTACACATTTATGGTTCACAGCATTAGTGATCACAGCATTAGTGATGTTACTTGATGTTCTTGTCAAGAGGGTAGCTAAGAGGTGCTTGTAAACAACCTCAACATTATAGTAAAGTTCCTATTGGTAACATCCTAAATAAATCTAGTGCAGCACATTGTCTTCCTACATACTGTATACATGCATTTCACAGGAGGTTGGTGGCACCTTAATTGGGGAGGACGTGTTCGTGGTAATGGCTGGAGCAGGAAGGGTGGAATGGTATCAAATACATCAAACACATGGTTTGATGCCATTCCATTCGCTCCGTTTCAGCCATTATTATGAGCCGTCCTCCCCTTAACAACCTCCACTGATGCATTCTCAGTTTCAGGAAGTGTACGCAGCCCTTTACACTCCAGGATCCAGGTATTCAGGATCAAAATGGCCACTGATAAGAGCTTCAATTTGAGGCACTTTCAAATGATGCCTACCTAATGATGCCTACCTAAACCAGATGGAGGTTTGTAGTGGACCGTTTTTGGATCGCATAAACAACAGTAATTGTGTGATTGGGGGTGCATGGCTTTGTTCCAAATAAAAATGTTTCACCTAGCCTGAATGTTTCACCTAGCCCGAATGTTTCACCTAGCCCAAATGTTTCAGCTAGCCCAAATGTTTCACCTACCCCAAATGTTTCAGCTAGCCCAAATGTTTCACCTAGCCCAAATGTTTCAGCTAGCCCAAATGTTTCACCTAGCCTGAATGTTTCACCTAGCCCAAATGTTTCAGCTAGCCCAAATGTTTCAGCTAGCCCAAATGTTTCACCTACCCCAAATGTTTCAGCTAGCCCAAATGTTTCACCTAGCCCAAATGTTTCAGCTAGCCCAAATGTTTCACCTAGCCTGAATGTTTCACCTAGCCCAAATGTTTCAGCTAGCCCAAATGTTTCAGCTAGCCCAAATGTTTCACCTAGCCCAAATGTTTCAGCTAGCCCAAATGTTTCACCTAGCCCAAATGTTTCATCTAGCCCAAATGTTTCACCTAGCCCAAATGTTTCAGCTAGCCCAAATGTTTCACCTAGCCTGAATGTTTCACCTAGCCCAAATGTTTCAGCTAGCCCAAATGTTTCATCTAGCCCAAATGTTTCAGCTAGCCCAAATGTTTCAGCTAGCCCAAATGTTGATGAATACTCTTATTATGTTTCTGAATGTACTCAGCATATTTCCAGATTATTTTATTGACAAATGCTGTGAGAAGTCCAGTAAATGTAGATATCAACAGTAATGTAATGTTTGGATTGGGTCTTCTGAACTTTTGTATCCTCACCTTTGTTCTGATAAAAGTTTTCCCTTTCCATTGCTACCATGGCTACCATGGCTATGCGTATCATATTTATTCTGTTAGAAACATTTGGCCCTGTCCATATACAGTATGTAAAGGGTTAAAGGTATGAGCACTGTGAATCAGTGTTTGATGGATTTGATACCATTCCATTTATTCCATCCAGCCAATACCATGAGCCCGTCCTCCCCAATTAAGGTGCCACCAACCTCCTGTGCTGTGAATTACTTTTCATAATCCTTGAAAATTAACAGGACGGGTCTATGTGTAAACATTAGTGAAGCCCCCCCCCCCCCCCCCCACACAGTTAGTTGGCTAGGTTAGTTAGTTAGTTAGTTAGTTAGTTAGTTAGTTAGTTAGTTCGTTAGTTAGTTAGTTAGTTAGTTAGCTTGCTCGCTAATCTCGAAACCCAGAACCAAATATTGCATGAGCTAGCTAACTATCTATTGCTACTGACTTTGATTGTGGGTGCTGAGGTGTTCATATCTTGTCTGATGGAGGATTTTCACAACAACAATAGAAACATCAATGTAACATATTTCTTTGTCTTGCTCTTTCTTTGTGTCCCAGGATCCTATGCAGGTGCTGTGGTGGCCATGCCTCTTGCTGGGGTGTTGGTTCAGTATGTAGGGTGGCCTTCAGTCTTCTACGTCTATGGTGAGTAAAACCAATCTGTCTATGAGTTTAACTCACTCATCACCATACAGGTCCCATAGGATATAACCCCAGCTGACTACTCGGTTAGCCAGTGCTAGCCTTCTTTGGGTAGCTAGCGGTGTAGCACCAATTCAGCTGCCGACATGGGTCCAATAAGTGCTTGCTGTCACAATGGCATCCAAACTGACACAATTTATGCTATTGCAAATGTGTCATCCCTGTAGTGGACTGTACAGATTATTTGTCATCTTTTCAACTTTTATCTATTTTGAGCCCTGTCTCTTTTCCATCTCTTTCCCCTTCTCTCTGTCTTTCCCCTTCTCTCTGTCTTTCCCCTTCCCTCTGTCTTTCCCCTTCCCTCTGTCTTTCCCCTTCCCCCTGTCTTTCCCCTCATCGGCTCTCCCAATGCCAAACTCTCTTTATCCCCCTCCAATATCATGTCAACATCCTCCCCCTTGCTCTCCTCCTACCCTACCTTCTCCCTACCCTACCTTTCTCCCTACCCTACCTTTCTCCCTACCTTCTCCCTACCCTAACTTCTCCCTACCCTACCCTTCTCCCTACCCTAACTTCTCCCTACCCTAACTTCTCCCTACCCTACCCTTCTCCCTACCCTACCCTTCTCCCTACCCTACCTTCTCCCTAACCTACCCTTCTCCCTACCCTACCCTACCCTTCTCCCTACCCTACCCTTCTCCATACCCTTCTCCCTGCCCTACCTTCTCCCTACCGTACCTTCTCCCTACCCTACCCTACCCTCTCTCCATTTACTAGGCAGTTTTGGGATAGCATGGTATCTGTTCTGGATCCTGGTGTCGTATGAAAGCCCGGCAGCCCACCCCACTATCACCCCTGAGGAGAGGAAGTACATCGAGGAAGCCATCGGAGAGTCAGCAGGCTTTGCTAATCCTCTACAGGTAAGGACAAAGACGCACACACACATACACACACACACCATATTTCACATGCTGAGCACAACCATCTCTCATTGCAGAAATTCAAAACCCCGTGGAGAGCATTCTTCACGTCCATGCCGGTGTACGCCATTATCGTAGCCAACTTCTGCAGGAGCTGGACTTTCTACCTGCTTCTCATCAGCCAGCCGGCCTACTTCGAGGAAGTGTTTGGCTTCGAGATCAGCAAGGTGGGACAGAGTTTTAATTTAGAATGAACCCCTATCCGCTATCCCCTATACCCTATCCACTATCCCCTATCCTAAATCCCCTAGCCCCTAGCCCCTAGCCACTATCCCCTATCCCCTAGCCACTATCCCCTATCCCGTATTACCTTTCCCCTATCCCCTATCCCGTATTACCTATCCCCTATCCCCTATCCCGTATTACCTATCCCCTATCCCCTATCCCGTATTACCTATCCCCTATCCCCTATCCCGTATAGATAGATAGATAGATAGATAGGTACTTTATTGATCCCCCGGGGGGGAAATTTCATTATCAAGCAGCTACAACAAAAACACAGGGCAGGTGCAAAATGCCACAACGAAAGTACACAAAAGACAGATACATGGTACATGATACATAGAGCGGCAGTATGAAAAAGTATAGAAATACAGGATATCTGGAGTGCAAAAAAAAAAAAATTAAAAAAAAAAATAATTATTACCTATCCCCTATCCCCTAGCTACTATCCCCTATCCCCTATCCACTATCCCCTATCCCCTAGCCACTATCCCCTATCCCGTATTACCTTTCCCCTATCCCCTATCCCCTATACCATATTACCCATCCCCTATCCCCTATCCCGTATTACCTATCCCCTAGCTACTATCCCCTATCCCCTATCCCCTAGCCACTATCCCCTAGCCACTATCCCCTATCCACTATCCACTATCCCCTATCCCCTAGCCACTATCCCCTATCCCCTAGCCACTATCCCCTATCTCGTATTACCTATCCCCTATCCCCTATCCCCTATCCCGTATTACCTATCCCCTATCTCGTATTACTTATCCCCTATCCCCTATCCCGTATTACCTATCCCCTATCCCCTATCCCCTATTACCTATCCCCTATCCTGTATCACTTAGCCCCTATCCCCTATCCTGTATTACCTATCCACTATCCCCTATCCCCTATCCCCTATCCCCTATCTCCTATCCACTATCCACTATCCCCTATCTCCTATCGCTCTCAATTTATAAATAAATGGGTTGTATTTACAATGATGTTGGTTTGTTCTTCACTGGTTGTCCTTTTCTTGTGGCAACGTGTCACAAATCTTGCTGCTGTGATGGCACACTGTGATATTTCACCCAACAGATATGGGAGTTTATCAAAATTGGATTTGTTTTGGAATTCTTTGTGGTTCAGTGTAATCTGAGGGAAATGTGTGTCTTTAATATGGTCATACATTTGGCAGGAGGTTAGGAAGTGCATCTCAGTTTTTGTGGGCAGTGTGTACATAGCCTGTTTTCATCCTGCTTGCAGTCTCAATTTGTTTTTTGTCCATTTTGTTTTCGCTCTCTCTCTCAGGTGGGGATGGTGTCGGCCTTGCCACATCTGGTGATGACAATCGTTGTGCCCATCGGGGGCCAGCTGGCTGACTACCTTAGAACACACAACCTCATGACCACCACCAACGTCAGGAAGCTCATGAACTGTGGAGGTTAGAGGCCACTGCATTTCCCTCACTAATGGTTCAGGTTAGGATTGGGGGAGGGGAGGTGGATCCTAGATCTATACCTAAGGAAAACTTCACCCCATGGTCAGAGATAGAAAGGTAGGGGAGAAAGAGAGGAGAGAGGATGAGTAGAGTGGGGTGAGAGAGGAGGGAGAGAGGAGGGAGGGAGAGAGAGAGAACGGTCGGAGCACATAGACATGTTCTGTTCTGCTGCTGTGAACTAGTGGTAGTGGTGCGTTAGCCTGGCTCAAACTCTCTGCTCCCCGATGCTGATTCTACAGCTGGGACTGCTCTAACACAAGCATGATGTGTACGCATCACTGGTCCCTCTGCTAATGAGCACAGTCTCACAGAACAGAACAGGAGACAGGTAACACTCAGTGCCAGAACTACGTTAGCTCAACGTCCCAACACAACCCATGTCTGTCAGAGAGGGTAAAAACTAAACCATTCAACCAATTAAAAGGAATGCAGAATGTTCTCTAATTGTTATATAAAAACAAAAGGGATATATTATGGTAGATGATTTAATCCTTAACGACTTTACAGTTCAGTTCAGCACGTTCACCACACAAACACGAAATGAACAGACGTAACTAATGCACACTTACTATCACCGTGACTGCGAAATACATCGACAACGACCCACACCAGAGTGAATGACAGACTAACATATATAGGATCCCTAATTAGAGACAATGCGGTGCAGCTGCCTCTAATTAGGGATCCAACCCAAAACCCACGCAGAAACAGAAAAGAAAGACACTGTCAGACTCTGACCATCGCTACATAGAGAAGCAAATAGGCTTCTCTATGGCCAGAGCCTGACAGGAGCGGAGCAGACGGCTGAACCCGGACTGGGTACCGGTGGAGCGGACTGCTCTGGCACTGGAGCGGAGCAGACGGCTGGACCCGGATTGGGCACCGGTGGAGCGGACTGCTCTGGCTCTGGAGCGGAGCAGACGGCTGGACCCGAATTGGGCACCGGTAGGGCGGACTGCTCTGGCTCTGGAGCGGAGCAGACGGCTGGACCCGAATTGGGCACCGGTAGGGCGGACTGCTCTGGCACTGGGGCGGAGCAGACGGCTGGACCCGGATTGGGCACCGGTACGGCGGACTGCTCTGGCACTGGAGCGGAGCAGACGGCTGGACCCGGAATGGGCACCGGTGGAGTGGACTGCTCTGACTCTGGAGCGGAGCAGACGGCTGAACCCGGAATGGGCATGACAGAAGGGGACAATTAAAATCCTCCACTCAACAAACAGGACTAGGACAAGACATTAACGATAAAGCTGCAATATGTATCTTTCTGGGAGACAATTCTAAAAGTTTTTTATTTTATTTATTTCACCTTTATTTAACCAGGTAGGTCAGTTGAGAACAAGTTCTCATTTGCAACTGCGACCTGGCCAAGACAAAGCAAAGCAGTGTGACAAATAACAACACAGAGTTCCACATTAAACAAACAGTCAAAAACACAATAGAAAAATCTATATACAGAGTGCAAAATGTAGTGCAAAAATGCAGTAAGGTTAAGTTGTTAAGTTGGCCTAACTCTTTAAATATATGTCTCTGCCCACAACCTATGTTTGTCACAGAGGGCTAAACTACATGGTGATTCCCCCCCTAATACCAGGACAAACATTAGCGACAAAGGGTAGGGTCCTTTCCATAGTGTGATCTTTTGTGTTTGTTGTTAGTGGTGATTTTAGTGTGTTTAGTTGTGGTTCCTGTTTTGTTTCCAGGGTTTGGAATGGAGGCCACTTTCTTGCTGGTGGTGGGATACTCTCACACCAAGGTCATGGCCATCTCCTTTTTAGTCATTGCGGTGGGCTTCAGTGGATTTGCCATCTCAGGTAAGAACAAACAAACTACACTACATTTCTACAGAGCTGTGAGAATTCATATTTAAATTCATATTCAGTGGTTGTGTGGTGTGTGGTGAGCATTCTTGCACAAAAATGGTCGCTGTGCATCACCCAGGTGGGTGCTACACATTGGTGGAGGATGAGGTGAGTTTCCCCCTTACTATGTAAAGTGCTTTGAGTACCTCAGTTGTTAGAAAAGCGCTATATAAATCCAATCAATTAATTATTAATTATCTATTTGTTTTTAACTGTCAAGGATGTTCTGTTGATGACATATGTATGTGGTTAGCTAATAAACACCTGTGCTGGTGTTTCATCATGCGTTTTTGCTTTGTCTTGGCCAGGTCGCAGTTGTAAATGAGAACTTGTTCTCAACTGGCCTACCTGGTTAAATAAAGGTGAATTATATATATTTTTTAATTAAAAGCCTGGAACGTGGCCACTGTCTGTGCATTAGCTTTGGTAAAATCCTCAGTGATTAATGTTTTGTGATGCAAGGGTATGGGTGTCATCTCCCGCCTCTGTGCTAATCTGATTGGTCAATTCACTTTGGAGAAAGACAACGACCAATCAGTTACTCCTAGTAGGGTATTCTTCAGCCAACTTGTAGGTTGGTTAGACAATGCTCAGTTAGTCAGGAAGATAATACCAAACAGTCCTCTAGGTTTACTGAGTAACAACAGTCAGGAAGATAATACCAAACTGTCTGTTAGGTTTACTGAGTAACAACAGTCAGGAAGATAATACCAAACTGTCTGTGATTTTTTTTTTAGATGGTCATGCTATGACAAAACGGGCTAAATCATCAGATTCTCATGAGGGTTTTAGTCTTATTTTAGGTTTAGGTTAGGGTAAGGTTGTGGTTAGGGTTAGGGTTATGGTTAGAGTTAGACTATGGTTGTGGTTAGGGTTAGACTAAGGTTGTGATTAGGGTTAGGCTAAGGTTGTGGTTAGGGTAATGTTGTGGTTAGGGTTAGGGTAAGTTTGTGGTTAGATTAGTCAGCCTACTGGTGAAAAGGAAAGCTTCATACTTCAGTTGTTTGTAGCATGGTCAGATGGTGAGTCTCTCCAGACAGACTGTTACATAGCGGGAGATTTGGTTCTGGGTGCCAAACCAACATATTTCTCTGTATATCTACTGCCCCATCCCTCCCTCCCCCATCACTCCCTCCCTCTCTCCTTCCCTCTCTCTTCCTTCAGGTTTCAACGTGAATCACTTGGATATTGCCCCACGCTATGCCAGCATTTTGATGGGCATTTCCAACGGCGTGGGCACCTTGTCGGGCATGGTGTGCCCTCTTATAGTGGGCGCCATGACCAAACACAAGGTACCAAGACACACAACCAGCGCTATGTTCAATCAAACTGGTATTACATTAAGCCAGTTACATGTGGGGGTATTACCAAGACACAAAGCGCTCTGTTCAATCAAACTGGCATTACATTAACCCAGTTGCATGTAGGAGCAGTTTCACAGACGCAGATTGAGCCTAGTTCTGGACTAACATGTAGCCAGGTCCCAGATCTGTCTGTGCTAGACCTACTCCATTGTCAAGACAATTCCACGAGGAGTCAGCAGGAGAGCAGAAACAGACTGGTACTAACTACAATGCACCTTAAATGGACATGATTTAGTGAGAATGGTTTTTAGTCCAGGACAAGGCATTAGGTCTAATCATAAACTGCCAGTAAACTATTCAACTGTTTTGAGTCGTTTGTTGTACAGTATTTGTCAACAGGATGATTATAACATGTTTATATGTCCATTATTCCCTATCTTTACCTCTTCTCTCCCTCTCTCAGACACGTGAAGATTGGCAGGGTGTCTTCCTCATAGCATCTGTTGTTCACTATGGTGGAGTGATTTTCTATGGTATGTGTTTATGTTTTGGTTCCTGTGTGATGCTCCAGTCGTTCAATGAACCTAGAGTTCAGGGGTCTTTGTGAATTGTACGCAAATGTTTAATTTCATCAACAAAATATGTAAGGGGTTTCTAAATCACGTCCCCTGTGTGAATGGCAGATAAATTACCTGTAAAATACTGGGAATCCAGTGCCAGTTTAGCATGAACCACAAATGAATCATCTGTGGCTCATGTGAATCGGCAATCTATAATATATGTATGAATGCAACTTGAGTTCTGCCGGAATCGCATGAGCCCCCCCCCCCCCCCCCCCCAAATGCAAGCCATGGTCGTATTTGTTAGGGAACATCGTAGCAAAAGGTTTTGCTAACGTTTCTTATTGAACAAGCTAAGTTAGCCCCTTTCTGTTTCAGTCAGTTTTCTTCCGTTTTGTGCCTTATGAATAGCCTACGACAGAGGTGTGAATCTAATGTGACCCGAGCCTGAATTGTCCTCCTGGCTCTTTCCCAGGAATCTTTGCGTCAGGGGAGAAGCAGCCGTGGGCGGACCAGGAGGACACCAGCGATGAGAAGTGTGGCATCATCGACGAGGACGAACTGGCCAATGAGACGGAAGAGATGTACCGCACAGGCGGAGGGGGGCAGTACGGAGCCATGAGCCAGCCAACAGCGGGCCCCAACGGAGGAGGCGGGGCTGGAGGGGGGGCAGGTTGGGTCCAGGACTGGGAGAAGACGGAGGAATATGTTCAACCTCCGGGACACAACCAGTATCTCTACGGAGGGGAGGGAGAGAGGGAGCTCACATAATGCCCTATTCAGACTTGAGATAAGTTTACTAAACATGGACCTAAGTCTAAAAATGTTGACTTAAGACAATGATTTATACTGTACTTTTCTCAAGTCAGAAGAGAGGGGAGATGGGGAATATAGAGAGAGAGGGGAAATGAGAAAGGACAAATGTTTAGTGAGGGGAAGATAGAGGGTTAGCAAACTGTCATAAGTGTGTTTTTGTATATACGTACATTTACACGTGGAACATTATATGAATTGTATGCATTTGTATAAGTGTGTGTGTGTTTGCGTGCGTATGTGTGTGCGTGTGTAAGGGGGTGATGTGTGTGTATTGTGGACCAGAATCTGAACTCATCTCCCAGAATTCCCTCCTGCTCCTGAACCCTTTGTGATAAGTCAGGAGTGATGTTTTGACAGGAAGTAAATGTTTTTCTTGGAGATGTTGCTCAGCATTCCAGTGTGTGTGTGTGTGTGTACATTTTGCCTGTTGAATCTGAAACTCTTATTGGGCCGCTGTCTCCCACTCAACAGTGGAGTTTAATTTACATTTCAATTTCCATGATTTGTGGGTGTCTTATAAGTCTCCATGAGCTGTCTGTCGGCTTTGTGGGTGTCTTATAAGTCTCCATGAGCTGTCTGTCGGCTTTGTGGGTGTGTCTGGAAATTAAATGTAAGGGTCTCGTTTTTCAAAAACCTTGTAGTTTATAAGCCTGGGTGGAATGGATGTCTGCGACTCGACCCAAGGCTGCTTTTCTAATGCTACTGGCCTATGTTGCACACAGCAGTCCAATGTTGTCATTATTTCCATGTATTGTTATATATTACCCTCTCAGTATTTTAGGCATTTTGCCAAAATCACTGAATGCACTTATATGTAGAAGTGTTATATTTACATTATGTAGGCTACTGTTCCTTTCTATGTATGTTTCTATGTATTAGGCAGTGCTCTCCCGAAGTGTGTGTGTGTGTGTGTGTGTGTGTGTGTGTGTGTGTGTGTGTGTGTGTGTGTGTGTGTGTGTGTGTGTGTGTGTGTGTGTGTGTGTGTGTGTGTGTGTGTGTGTGTGTGTGTGTGTGTGTGTGTGTGTGTGTGTGTGTGTGTGTGTCGGGTGCAGGTGCTGAAACACTGTGTGGTGAGCGTGCTGTAATGATGGTTACATGGGTGCAATGAGTGCAACTCACAATGTCTCCATGTGTAACAAGAGAAGTAATGATGATTTAGGATGCTATGGTGTACGCACACATTGCTTTATTATTTAATTTGATTAAACTCGTTTGCCTGTTAATTAATGACTGACTGTCAGTGAGTTGTGTATCAACCTTTTGTGCACTGATGGAAAAAATGTGTGGTTGCCATTGCACCACAGCGTGCAATGTGTGTCTAATACTGGTCTTTAACAATATGAACTTATTGTCAGGTGTGGGTGTTCTGTCCTTTTACGTATGTATGCCAGCATTTTAGGTGAACATACATACAGTGTACGTTTGCGAGGCTAAGGGGGACTGTATGCTCTAAGTGTCCTGAACATAATATTTGAGCAACCACTCCTGGACTTCTTAGTATAGTTGTTGGTATTGTTAGCTACTGTTGATGTTGCTGTTGTTTTTCTGTTGGTATCTTTTGTCTTGGTTTCTTACTTTCCTGTTTCAATGTTCTCCTCCGTCTTGTTGAAACGTACAATTACCTGTGGGGAAACAACATGAAAAAACAGATGCATATATATACATACAAAAACACTTAAAAAATATGACATGTAGGAAATATGTATATGTGTAAAATAAAATGTGTATATAAAATTATGTTGTCATTATTACACCCCTGTTGTCATTTATCAATAATTCTGGTTTTATCACTTCATAAGTAGACAATAGCACATTGGTTACAGTAGTCATATAGCACCTGGTACATTGTAGTACATTCAGCAGTTGGTATTGTGATAGCACAATGAATTTGTAATTTTTTACATAAGGTTCACATTCATATTCCCAATGTTCTATGTCTTTTCCCAGCTCTCTCTTTCTCTCTCTCTGTCTCTCTCTCTCTCCTCCATGACAGATGGATGCCGGATTATCTCTGATTTTAAGCAAAGATTAGTGAGGAGAGCAGATGCACTCAGTAGGAGAGAGAGAGAGAAAGGGAGAGAGGCAGAGGGAGAGAGGCAGGGAGAGAGAGAGAGAGAGAGAGAGAGAGAGAGAGAGAGAGAGAGAGAGAGAGAGAGAGAGAGAGAGAGAGAGAGAGAGAGAGAGAGAGAGAGAGAGAGAGAGAGAGAGAGAGAGAGAGAGAGAGAGAGAGAGAGAGAGAGAGAGAGAGAGAGAGAGAGAGAGAGAGAGAGAGAGAGAAAGCAGTATTATAGTGCCTGAGAGAGCATGGTATATGACGGTCGGAGCACATAGACATGTTCTGAGAAATGGGGCAGGATGCAGGGGATTGGCTACAGCCTAGGTTATGGTAGGGAGGTGGGGGGAGACCGGTAGGTGTGTGTGTGCTTCCCTAAGTCCTTAGTGAGCTCTAACACAGTTTGATCCATCAATGTCAGGGTTCCACTGCTGACCTTTACAGACCCAATCCTCTCTTTAACTGATGCAGTTTACAGCAAACCCATTAGAGATGAAGGTATTCCTTTTAGTTTTATTTCCCAATATTATCCTCATCCAATTTTTCCGTTAGAATACCGTTTTTTAAGGAAACCCCGTAAATTTGGGACATCAACCTTGTGCTTGAAATGTGTCAATAGCGTGCAATGAACAAAGTGATCTAACTATGTGTCTGTTTTTCACAGGCATCTAAATAATATTTTGGCCGGGAGCGGTTAGCTCTTTTACGGTCTATGGGTTGGTTAGCCGCTAGTACAGTGATTCCATCTAGTGGCCAAATTCTCTCCGCACACTCCAACGACCCAAATAGTCGAGCCAATCAGACTCGAGTGCGCTCTTTCCAAACTTAACTGCAGCAATGTCTTTGATCAGTGAATCAGTTTACAAAGGCGAGACTATCTAGGCGTCTTGAGCACCCGATTTATTTTTCGGACACAACCAATGAGGCTTTCAGTGGGTTCCTGATTGGTGAGATTCAGATTTGAAGGCGGGTAATAAACGGAAGTAGAACACAAGAGCCAATCTGATTGGATTACTCTACCGTCTGTCTACTTTACCACAATGGTATTGGCTGTTACAATACCATTGATTGCGTTTGCCGTGCCGTAAAAGGCCGGCCCCTTTTCAACCACAATGGAGTCTAGAGAGATTTACTCCCCTACTACAAATGTGTACCTTCAAATTGATTCGAGTTATAGTCAGCCTATATTTCCCGTTCATTGCAAACCGTGACTTGACATATTTGTGGCTCAATTGCTGCAAAGATTGCAGCTTCTAAAAGCCTAGATTTTTTCTTAACTGGCTTCAATCAGGAAATTGTTTAAGGCAATGTAGCACTAATCTCATTTTGTCATTCAAACGCTGCATTTTTATTTGGTGAAAAACGACCAACCAAATTAAGGTAAGCACTCGTACTTGGTCATTATCCTCATGCAATAGGCCTACATTATTATCTAAGAAATGCATTGATTGTATTCTGCCTAGTATGCCATCTACCGCTGTCTGTTAGTTATGCTATGCTAGCTAACGTTAGCTCCCATGAAATCTGGGTCAAATTAGAGCCAGCCTCTTTGCTAGTAGATACCAGCATGTTTTTGTAATGACCACGAATAAAGATTTATATCATGCAATTAACTGGCAATTCTCCGGACCGTAGGCTGTCTGTTAGTAGACTATTCCAAATAATTAAAAAATGGCATATTATTTGGACTTGCTGTTGGCTATACTGTAACTTAGACACCACAGGTTTCGTCGTGCCTTTGTCGTTTTACCCACTTTACTGACGCTTTGTTTTCAATTGAAAGAGTATACAGAGCGTTTTGCCTTTGGTGTGCTCTTCACTCAAAAGGGGCCCGTCCCCCAAGTGTACAGAAATATTGTCTAGAAGACGGAACACCTCACCCCTGAGCAAAAATAACAAAAAGTTGCCTAAACTGTAGGACTCGTTTGGCTCAGAAATTAGGTAATGTATCATATTGTTGTGAATTCGGGGACCGAACCCGGGTCCAGAGACTGTCAACCGTTATGCCAAGAGGTTATGATATCTTGGTGAGGTTTGGTTAAGGTCCGTACATTACCCCCTACCTTCGGGAGAGTGTGTACACCCCTCTCCGATGGCCCCACAGGCGCCATCCCATATCCGACACCAATGTAGCGAATTTGAGGGGGTATCCCCGACCAGGACTCAATGAAACACACATTGAAGTAAAACATGTGACACACACAACTAGACACAATGACATATCAGAACTTCTTTACACGTAATAAAACAAATATTTAAATCAAGCAATTTAATCATTTTAAAGGTAATGGATTCAACATTTTAAAGCTGCAATATGTAACCTTTTGGGTGACCCAACAATGTACATATAAATGTTCTATGTACATTCTTAGATCTATCACTCATTGAAAGCAAGTCTAAGAAGCGCTATTTATGTTTCCCGTTTTTGCGTCTTAACTTTCGGTGGTTTTACACCAGCTTCAAACAGCAGAAAATAGAATATGTTTGGTTATGAAATTAGGCAAACTAATATTAGCAACCAGGATCTGCATAGAGCATATTTTTTTTAAGATAATTAATTTTAAATATGCAGAAATATATGGTTGCAAAAATTCTAATAGTTAGGTACTTTATTGATCCCTGAGGGGAAATTTCTTTGGGGATCAATGAAGTACCTACCCCACAACACCCCACCCCTAATTTTTGCAACCAGGAAATGGCAGAGAGATTTCTGCAGGTAGCCTAAGAGTTAGAGTATTGGGCCAGTAACCAAAAGGTCGCTGGTTCGAATACCTGAGCTGACAAGGTGAAAAACCTATCAGTGTCCTTGAGCAAGTGACTAAACCTTAATTTGCTCCAGGGTTTGACCCTGTAGGTAGACCGTCATTGTAAATAAGAATGTGTACTTAACTGACTTGCCTAGTTAAATAAAATGAATTAAGTTAATGTGACAACAAGCAGTCATTGTGTAGAGAATCATTGTACCATCTCAACCGTTGTGAAAATATATTTTCTATAACCAAAAATATTGAATTTTCAGCTGTTTTGTAGTTGGTGTACAAAAACAAAACGTAAGAATGGGACGTATAGAAATAGCTTACATAGAACAGATGTACCACTTAGACTTGCTTTCAATGAGAATGACAGATCTATAACATATTTCTATGTGAAGCTTTAATGGAAACATACTGAAACTGTGCTTCTCTTTCTCCCGCTCTCTCTAGGCATGACTGAGTATAAGCTTGTTGTGGTGGGTGCTGGAGGTGTGGGGAAGAGTGCCTTAACTATCCAACTCATCCAGAATCACTTTGTGGATGAATATGACCCCACCATCGAGGTGATTTGCAGATGTTTGTCTGTATGTGTGAATCTTAAAGGGAAACTCTGCCAACTTTTCAACCTCATGTTAATTTATCATCGAATCACAGCCTACTTCAACTTTGCCAAAAAGGCAAAGATTTCATAAAAGCGCACTCGCATAACAAAAAAAGCACAATCTTTGCACAAATGTGCCTAACCATAAACATCAATGCCTTTCTGAAAATCATTACACAGAAGTATATATATTTTTTAACCTGCATATTTATTTAAAATAAATTAATGTTAGCAGGCAATATTAACTAGGGAAATTGTCACTTCTCTTGCGTTCAGTGCAAGCAGAGTCAGGGTGTATGCAGCAGTTTGGGCCGCCTGGCTCGTTGCGGACTGTGTGAAGACCATTTCTTCCTAACAAAGACCGTAATTAATTTGCCAGAATTTTACATAATTACGACAGGTTGTGCAATGTAACAGCAGTATTTAGACTTAGGGTTACCACCTGTTCGATAAAATCCGGAATGGTTCCGTATTTCACTGAAAGAATAAGCGTTGTTTTTGAAATAATAGTTTCCGGATTTGACCATATTAATTACCAAAGGCTCGTATTTCTGTGTGTTTATTATATTATAATTAAGTCTGATTTGATAGAGCAGTCTGACTGAGTGGTGGTAGGCAGGAGCAGGCTCGTAAGAATAAAAAAACAGCTCTTCACGGCATTTGCCAGCAGCTCTTAGCAATGCTGGATGCAGCTTTTTTACACTTTTACTTTCTTCTCCAACACTGTTTTTGCATTATTTAAACCGGTTGTTTCATAATTTATTTGAGACTAAATGTATTTTATTTATGTATTATATTAAGTTAAAATAGTGTTCATTGTTCATTCAGTATTGTTGTAATTGTCATTATATATATTTATTATATATATTTTAAAGAAATCGGCCGATTTTAATCGGTATCAGCTTTTATTTGGTCCTCCAATAATTGGTAACCAACAGTACACCTTTTTACAAGCACACCTGAGTCGCCTAATCATCAGGACCTCAATGATTTGAATCAGGTGTTTTTTGTCCAGGGCTACAACAAAAATGTGTGCGGTTGGGAGACTGGAGTTGGGAACCACTGCATTAGAGCATGCAACAGAAAACAACAGTTTTGCTATGGAAAACTAAAATAAATGTTTTCTCATTGGACAAGTTAAGGTAGTCCCTGCCTGTTTCAGCCTGTTTGGTGCCTAATGAACACACCCCTATTTTAGGACTTGCACTAGGTTGAAGATACCCAGCTTAGGACAACCTAATTCTGAGGAAGCTTTTGAAAGTAAACAGATTCATGGGACCAGCGGTGTTGCTTAATAGCATCGCTGGTCCGATCGTTTCAAATTCTTCCTCATTTATGCAAAGAGTTATGGGATATTAGAATCCCGGCGTTAAGCTTTGTTATGTTCAACCTAGGACTCGTACAGGAAGCAGGTGGTGATTGACGGAGAGACGTGTCTGCTGGACATCCTGGACACAGCAGGTCAGGAGGAGTACAGCGCCATGAGGGACCAGTACATGAGGACAGGGGAGGGCTTCCTCTGTGTGTTCGCCATCAACAACATCAAGTCCTTTGAGGACGTTCACCTGTACAGGTACTGTCTGTCTGTCACAGTGGCTGCTGTCCTACACCTGGAGTGTGTTCATTAGTCGCAGACCATAGTGAAACTTCTGGCCTGTTTGCGAAACATTTTTCAACGGAAACTGTTTACTCTAGGAAGCAAACAGAATGGGACCGTTACAAAGCGGTTTCCGTTTGGAGTGAACTATTTCCGTTAAACTTTTTGCGACAGACCAAATGTTTTTCTACGGTCCGTGACTAATGAATACAACACTGGAGTGTTATGATCGCTTTCCTTTAGCATAAAATCGGTTAAGTATCACGCCCCAATAAAGGCCCAATCCTAAATTTGAAAAACAGATAAACGGCAACCCCGCTACTTGGTTTGCTATAAAGCTGAGGGATGGGGCTGGATATCTGTAGCCACTCAAATTCATAGATGGCGTTATGAATGCAAGGACTGATGGTCCATGAGGTCAACATGAACTATGTGGGTTCCCGTCTCGGGCCAGGCGTACATGGAGGAACTGCGTTGTCACTTACAATGGAGACAGGGCTTTGGAAGTAGATTTAGATGTTGTTTTCATGTCCATTTGTTTGACACATGACTCTCTCTGTCCTATTCTTCCTTTCCACCGCTTCCCTCTCTTCCTCCCCTCTTCCCTCTCCTCTTCTCCACAGAGAACAGATCAACAGGGTGAAGGACAGTGACAGTGTGCCCATGGTGCTGGTGGGGAACAAGAGTGACCTGGGGAGTCGGAGTGTGGAGAGCAGGCAGGCCCAGGAGCTGGCCCGCGGCTACGGTGTGCCCTTCGTGGAGACCTCTGCCAAAACCAGACAGGTGTGTTTTACAGCCAGGGGAACTACACAGGGGCGTAGTAGGAATGTACCAGCTACACTGGAAGCATAACTTTTGAGCAGCACGTGAGCCACTTCATCAAGTGTTCTCAGGTGGGAATCTTGAAAATAGAACCAGAGTGTACATTTACGGTGAGCAGCGCTAGCCTCTCTCTCTCTCCTACTTCTCACACTGCAGAAATGTTAGGTTCATGTAGCAGGCCTGTTAGGCCTCAAACTGGACAGGGGAGGGAAGAGGAGATAGCCCCCTGTGTTGTCCTGACAGACTCCTACAGCCCCCTGTGTTGTCCTGACAGACTCCTACGGCCCCCTGTGTTGTCCTGACAGACTCCTACGGCCCCCTGTGTTGTCCTGACAGACTCCTACGGCCCCCTGTGTTGTCCTGACAGACTCCTACGGCCCCCTGTGTTGTCCTGACAGACTCCTACGGCCACCTGTGTTGTCCTGACAGACTCCTACGGCCCCCTGTGTTGTCCTGACAGACTCCTACGGCCCCCTGTGTTGTCCTGACAGACTCCTACGGCCCCCTGTGTTGTCCTGACAGACTCCTACGGCCCCCTGTGTTGTCCTGACAGACTCCTACGGCCCCCTGTGTTGTCCTGACAGACTCCTACGGCCCCCTGTGTTGTCCTGACAGACTCCTACGGCCCCCTGTGTTGTCCTGACAGACTCCTACGGCCCCCTGTGTTGTCCTGACAGACTCCTACGGCCCCCTGTGTTGTCCTGACAGACTCCTACGGCCCCCTGTGTTGTCCTGACAGACTCCTACGGCCCCCTGTGTTGTCCTGACAGACTCCTACGGCCCCCTGTGTTGTCCTGACAGACTCCTACGGCCCCCTGTGTTGTCCTGACAGACTCCTACGGCCCCCTGTGTTGTCCTGACAGACTCCTACGGCCCCCTGTGTTGTCCTGACAGACTCCTACGGCCCCCTGTGTTGTCCTGACAGACTCCTACGGCCCCCTGTGTTGTCCTGACAGACTCCTACGGCCCCCTGTGTTGTCCTGACAGACTCCTACGGCCCCCTGTGTTGTCCTGACAGACTCCTACGGCCCCCTGTGTTGTCCTGACAGACTCCTACGGCCCCCTGTGTTGTCCTGACAGACTCCTACGGCCCCCTGTGTTGTCCTGACAGACTCCTACGGCCCCCTGTGTTGTCCTGACGGACTCCTACGGCCCCCTGTGTTGTCCTGACGGACTCCTACGGCCCCCTGTGTTGTCCTGACAGACTCCTACGGCCCCCTGTGTTGTCCTGACGGACTCCTACGGCCCCCTGTGTTGTCCTGACAGACTCCTACGGCCCCCTGTGTTGTCCTGACGGACTCCTACGGCCCCCTGTGTTGTCCTGACGGACTCCTACGGCCCCCTGTGTTGTCCTGACGGACTCCTATGTCTTAACTGCTGTGTGTTTGTATGATTTGAATAAACTCAACTGACTCAGTAAAGGTATTGGGTAACATAACACATTTGTACACTGCAGTCATGACAGTACTTGAGGGCACAAAAAGGATCACTTGTTTTATTTAATACATTAAGGTAACACTGTCCTGTTCTTTTCAAAATGTTTGATCTGTTTTTGAGTCTAGTGAAGGCGACCCAGCTGAATTCAATCACTCTACATGTGAGTGTAAACTTTCTCCTTTCTTTGCGTCTTTGTTTCAGGGAGTGGAGGAGGCGTTCTACTCTCTAGTCCGGGAGATTAGGAGGTATAAGGAAACCAATCGCAGCAACAAGAAGAGCAAGAAGAGCACTCAGAGACGGTGCACCATTCTATAACACCTCTCACACACACTGCAGTTCCTTTACGACATTGGAGGCCACCTCGTATTGACAGTGGATCTGGAATGGTGAACGCATCAAGTTCCACTTTCTGTCATTAGTGTCGTCACTATAGTAACGGAAACATCACTTGTCATTGGCTGCTCCATTAGTATTGTGACTTCAGTTTATCCATGTTGTTTTCTGACAGTTGTAACAAACTAGATGTTGTAGCGTTGAGGGATTTATAGACTGTTTAAAGACGCCATATTTGGGAAGTCTTCAGTTGGTTTAAATATGAATGTCACTTTACTGCCCCTAGTGGTAAACATCTCAGAAGTAATTCATTAATGTATTAATTAATGGCCCAAATCGCATAGCTACACATTACAAATGATAATCTTGTTTATTTTTTCACAATGGGGGGGAAAAAAGCGATTTTGGTCTTTGCCAACATGTGTTCTGCATTGCAAGAAGTCAGTGTAGGCTAGTTATTCTTGCATTCCAAGGTAGTTTTCTCTTCAATATTTACACAAGTGTCTCTGTCTTTTAAACGCCTCAGCAGTATAAAAAAAAAAAATCACAGAGTCGAAGGCCACCGCTCCCAATTTGTGTCATTAGGCAGCGTTTACACAGGCAGCCCAATTCTGATCTTTTGCCCAATTATTGGCAAAAGAGCTGATCTGACATGTCCAACTATTTAGGCTAGCTGTTCAGTTCAGTGTCCTACTAGCTTGAATTCCGTTTATACGGTAAAGTTGTTCTGATCGCCAGACTACCTTTTGATGTCCGTCATGTGGTATTATTTCAGATACAGATTCTGGCTGTGTTCCAATGTCCATGCTAGCATACTCCTTAGTGCATTCCCAATAACTTCATGCTAAGTGGCCAAGAATTTGAGCTGAAGGATCCCCAAACTCAATCGGCCTTTGCAAATGTGTAATTGGGTAATATCTCTAGCTTTACAATCTTTTTAGCTGAAGCCAGGGACTTTTTCCCAAGAGGTTGAAATAGAACGTGATGATTCTCTTATGTAGAGATTGAAACAACGTTCATGCTATACGATGTATTTCAATCTGCAACATTTTTTAATATTTCAGTTCACAGATATCTGAAGTGTTAGATAAGGGAATTGGGTGACAAAAACAGCTATTTACACTTTGAGTGAAAAAAAATGCTGTTTTATTGGTTGAAAGTATGCTAAATGTGGTCATTGGACACTTTCCAGTCTCATCCCAAATTACTGATGTAATATGTGCCCTGTGAGAACCCACAATGACCCTGTTGTTGCCAGCAGGATGAGCTAACTCGACCTCTAGGAAGAATCCCCATAATGTTTAAGTGGTTACTGAGGGTAACCTATAGGTGTCTATGGTGGTGTTACATTGCCCAGGCCGGTGCAGCAATACCAACGCTATAATAGTGTTACTCAACTCTGGGAGTGTAGATAGGTACTTTATTGATCCCCGAGTGGAAATTTCTTAGTCCCCCCCCATATATAACTGCTCAATAGCTTGTTGATAGTTGCAGCAGATGTGCCACTGCAGTGCTGGACTAAAGTAAACAATTGTGCAACCCCTAGGGCCCTCAAACTACACTCTGAACCTGGAAGCCAGTTCTACTGCAATCTGTCATGTTGCCCTCTGATTAGGGACTGGTTTAGACCTTGGACACCAGGTGGGTGCAACTAATTAAGGTTCTGGACCTCGTAGAGTAAGAGTTATACCCCTGCCCTTAGGGAGACCCATGACAGGAGTTGAGCAACACTGATATATTGCATACTGTCAGTGTACTCCTTCATACCCCTGGTCCAGTCAAGGTTATTTCATGAATAAAGGAATAAAGTGGCATTTTGGATAGTGTGTCTTTATTGGTGGAAACGAGTTGAATAGAAAGACTGACAGGCCCTCCTTTGTGTCAATCAGTACCCAGGGTCAGATGGAGGGAGACTGCCCTCCTCAATGAGCACAATGGCTCCTCTAGACCAGAGTATGTGAGCAGAGCGAGATTCCCAAAACCTGGAGCGTCACGAGCACAGGGCATGCCCGGCCCAGCATACATTTGTAGTCTACTTGTGCTGCTATAGCCCCTTGCTTTAGCAACTGTCATGGAGTTCGCTGAATATTTTAATAAAGAAACTGATACAACACACAGGTGCAAAATCAAGGTGATGAGGACCAAGAGAGAGAGTGCGGTGATGTAGTGTCCACAACTAAATAATAATTGTGAAATCTGAAAAGACACTTATCCCCAAAAGCATGATGTGTACTTACTACGTGCACATGCTAAAAGAAAGGAACGAGGTGGGTAGCTAACTATCATAGTAGCAATGAAAATGAATTCAAAGGCACTAAGTAATTTGTTTAATTTGTATTTAATTCTGAGTAAGTGACAGCCTATATGCGCAATTTATTTATCATGATTTAATACAATAAAATGTTGTTTAAATGTTGAGCGCTATTGTGTCGCACATGCTTCACAATGTATTTCTTTGAAGGCTATAGCCTTGAAATAATATAGCCCTAAATAATTCCTTAATTGGCTCCATGTCTGGCTCCTGACCTATTTAGAGTGTTTACAGTATATGCTGTTTAAGTGACGGACTGGCCGTCGGGAGCACCGGGACATCTCCCAGCGGCCAGAGGGTCGTTTTGGTGTGCGGTGAACAGTCAACGGTAATATAGCAAGCAGGAACGAGTTGACGGAGAATCCACGCATCAGGCGCGGCTCTCGCTGCGGTGTCCCCGCGACGCGCATAGCAACCGTCTACCTGCTTCTCAAGTCGCACGGCAAAATGGACGGTCGGAAAAGGAAAGGTGGAGCAGAGAGGGAGAGAATAAAAAAAGAGGAAGGCCCTTGCCACAGACGCAGCTAAATGGTGCAAAATAAGCGACATGTCCGCCAGTAAGGGACCAGGTCAGTCACAAACACTAGTTAAAACACACACACGACACCCAGCATGGCTAGCTAAGTAGCCGAGCTAATAATAGTGACACAACGGCCAGTAGGCTAAACAGTTTGCACGTCTTACGTCTTCGTGTTGGAATCATAATATGACATTGAAGGCAATATGTTTCAACAGGTAAAAAATAGCAAACCTAGACCATGGACTTTCCAGCATTCGGTCATGACTCATGCCACATAAACTAGTGTTGATGTTTCAATTATTTGAGAAGGAGACCAAGTCACGACCCAGGACCAGGTGGATTTAATATATCATAAAGCTGTTTATTATATGCAAAGATATTTGGCAGATCGTGCACGAGCTTGTTCGTTTAGCTCATAGGGAACTAGCAGAAGAGAGCCGAATCATAGTGTGCATTCAATTTATACAATGAAATAACAGTGTGTTGACGTTGGTTGAGTCTAGTAGGTCCGCTCTCCTGACTGGTCGATGAGTGTGGGGACGGTTCCTTCTCTGGGTGATGTCGACTTCCCATTGGCTCTTGGCAGTGTTCTTTGTCCTCGGAGTCCAGCCCTCATAAGTCTGTGTGTGTGTGTGTGTGTGTGTGTGTTTGTTTCTGCTGAATCATGTCTGGGAAGAATGTTTCACAAGCTAGAGAGTTAGCTACATGAGAGACCACCAAGCACTGAAAGTGCAACAACTGGAACTGAACGTACGATCATGTCCTTGACACCACCTGCAAAGCTACGAGATAACGACGCCTGACAATAGGAGTGCGTCACGAGGCCGGGACCAGCCTGCACGCCAACGACAGGCCGAGCAAGTCCAAACCACACTCAGCCTCTACTCCGACAGGCCAGAAGCGAGCGGGAACTACTCTGTCGGGAGCACCCGAGCAAGAACAAAGCATGTGACACCCAGCTCTCTGCGGACCCTGCGGGGTGTCACAGTGAGCCCGCACACGAACTCTCATATTCATCATCCAAGCATCTGCATTAACAAAACACCAGACTAAAGTAGACACTGAGTAATGATGTCTTTTGTTCCAACACCAGATCCGAACCGACGCACTCCAACAACATGTTGGTGTAAAATGCCCTCCTTATATTTCATTAGGTAAACCGTTAGATTATCTTTATTACACTAGGGAAAGTGCACATACACTGTACAGTGAAACAGGCTACAGTAACGTAACCATAATACATCCATATCCAGGCAATGACAAAGATTATTAGCGCCATTAGTACCAGCATTACTACAATAATATACAGCTCTGGGAAAATTTAAGAGACCACTCCAAATTAAGAGACCACAATTCCAGAGCTGTATTAATGTAGCCTACTGACACACTAATGATAGTGAGTCTGATAAGAGTATTCTCTTTGCAAAGGTGGAGAAGGAAGCAGCAGCAGCACTACAGCTTCAGGTGCTCCTGCAGAACTGGAGATGGTGGTCAGTTCAGAGTCAGACTCAGAGCAGGAACCTTCAGATACAACTTAAGAGCACAAACCTAAACATGTAGGATATGATTTTAGATTAATATGTGCTTTATTTATGAGATTATCAGTAGGACTGTAATCGGGGGCATAGAGTCGATGACTGCACAAGTATTACAAGTTTAAGTTTAGGTTATTTACAATGTTAATCTCATTCTGCAGAGCAACTAGATGAGCAGAGAGAGAGAGAGAGAGAGAGATGTTCAGAGCCCAGTACAGGGAAAATAGAAAGGGACAGCGAAAGCACTGAAAATCCATATTATTATATTATGGATTATTTTGCCCGTCCTCAGTCCAAGGATTTTGACTTATTTTTTCAGTACAGTTTTTTGTAGAGGCGTGCTTTTTCGACTTACTTACATTGTTGTAGCTTATGTTCAAGTTCAGTGAATGTGTGAAGTTTTTTGATACTTTTGATATGCTTGAATATAAAGATAATCATTTGAACATTTGAGATAACTCTGTACGTTTTTAAAAAGTGTAGGCTAATTGTTTTGTGTGTCTAGCCTTGTACATTTGTATGTGCTATTACTGGTGTATTCCTAGTAAGTTTTTGAGGGTGCACCCATAGCCATAGCATAGCTTAAAGTTCAGCTAGGCTACTTGTTGGTCAGTCCTAAATGTTTGTATTTTGTAATGTGGATAACTTTCTTCCCGGATGAACATATTGGCCAAATGTATAACTAGTTTGGTACCTGTTACATCAACAAATAGGGTTAGCCTACAAAATTAGCGGTCTGGTGGTTTGCGTGAACAGGGGGGCCTGGGATGGAGACAAATTCCCGGCCTGAAGTATTGTTTCAGTCCGCCCCTGTGCTGTTTAATATGACATGTAGCATATTTGAAATGATGTTTGCTAGGGATGCACCGATCGATTGGCAAGAGATCGGAATCGGACGATTTCCACTCAAAATACGAGATCGGTGGTAGTCCGATTTTCCTTTCTAATGGCCGATACAGAAAACCGATCTTTGACGTAAAATACGTGAGCCAAGAGTTGATTTGCACCAGTAAAGCTCTCAACGTGTCGGCTGTGTGGCAATTTTACAACGTGTCGGAGACAGATGTAACTTATGCATTTTGCAATATATGTAAATCCAGTGTATCTCGAGGTGGAAGCAAGTAAAAAAAAATGTAATACAACAAACTTAAGGCAATGTACGACTAAATATTGAGTGAAACTCCAGAGGCACGGGAAAGCAGCAGCGGAGCTGTATCGCAGATGCAGCTTTACCTCTCAGAGGCACCCATTCCACGGAGCGCACAACTTCTGGCTTACTGGCAGAAGAACAAGGGCCGTTTTCCTGCTCTCGCAACCGTGGCACGAGCTTACCTCTCTGCGCCCTCCACAAGTGTGGACAGCGAACGCTTGTTTAGCTCCGTTTCACATATCGTGGATGAAAAGAGGAACAGACTGTCTTATGAAAAAGTGGAGATGCTCGTCTTTGTTAAAATAAATCTACCATTGATGCTTAAAAGTGAGAAATAGGAGATGTAGCCAAATGGCATTGACGAATTAACCTATTTTAAGTTTCTCACTGCCTCACTTATTTTCAAAGGTCCATGTTCAAAGGCTAATTCATTTGTTTCGTAGAATGTTATTTTATTTTTTACAAAAACCCTACTAATTTTGTTTCCTTTTATTGCCTATTTATTGGCTTTTTAGTTATCTATTTACATAGGTTTTTGGCATCATTTAAGTATTCTAAATATTCAGATTTGCATTACTGCATTTGCTAATTCACCACAAATTTTTAGTTTATCTGGAATAAAAATGTATCTTTAATGAATAATATACATATAAAAAGTATAAAATCGGTATCGGCCTGAAAAAAAAGTGATCGGTCCATCCCTAATGTTTGCTTCTTACATTCAGCTTTTCATGTTTATTCAGATACTTTTCATTCAAATCCATATGGTTTGGTTTCAATACTTAAAAATCAGTTGGTAGGTCTAGGTAGTCACATAAATAGACAGGTATTGGTTAAGTTATGATTGTAATGAATGGAGCGAATTTGGAGCAGCAGTTTATTTTCCTGTGGGCACAGAGCGGTTTTTAGTGGAGGGGTAGGAAAGAACATGGTGCGCAGGTACCCCTCCATGAGCGGGATTTCCAACCTCTCAACTCCGCTCACATGCTCTGCTCTAGACTGCGATGAAAGGTGATCATTTTCAAAAAGTTATACAGGTTTCACTTCTAACCCTATTTATGTAGAGGTCGCAGCCATAGGGTCTTCTTCGGCCAGAGGGTCTTCTTCAGCCAACAGTGTTTCTGACATTCTGAGAGGAGAGAGAGAACTAGATGTCACTTTAAACTAGGGGAACAAGTGCACACTTCGGGAGAAAGGAAATATTGTGACCAAGTCATAAAGCGTCATATGTCATCAAAGTTATTTTCAAGAGAGAAACTTACAGCCAGTGTGTCATACTCAGGAGACATGGTCCTTTTATTCAGAGTCATGTACGTGTCATCAGGCTGCGCCATGTGTGTCGGTTTACCACAAGGTACCATCTGTGCCTCCCCTCCAAAGTCTATTCCTCTTGGGTTTTTCCTGGAGAGAGTGACAGAGGTCATGCAGTAGTCCCAGGTCAACAGGCCATAACACCGTAGAGTAAAGGTCATGTAGTAGTCCCAGGTGAACAGGCCATTACACCGTAGAGTAAAGGTCATGTAGTAGTCCCAGGTGTACAGGCCATAACACCGTAGAGTAAAGGTAATGTAGTAGTCCCAGGTCAACAGGCCATTACACCGTAGAGTAAAGGTCATGTAGTAGTCCCAGGTGAACAGGCCATAACACTGTAGAGTAAAGGTCATGCAGTAGTCCCAGGTGAACAGGCCATAACACTGTAGAGTAAAGGTCATGCAGTAGTCCCAGGTGAACAGGCCATAACACCGTAGAGTAAAGGTCATGTAGTAGTCCCAGGTGTACAGGCCATAACACCGTAGAGTAAAGGTCATGTAGTAGTCCCAGGTGAACAGGCCATAACACTGTAGAGTAAAGGTCATGCAGTAGTCCCAGGTGAACAGGCCATAACACTGTAGAGTAAAGGTCATGCAGTAGTCCCAGGTGAACAGGCCATAACACTGTAGAGTAAAGGTCATGCAGTAGTCCCAGGTCAACAGGCCATAACACTGTAGAGTAAAGGTCATGTAGTAGTCCCAGGTCAACAGGCCATAACACTGTAGAGTAAAGGTCATGTAGTAGTCCCAGGTCAACAGGCCATAACACTGTAGAGTAAAGACGCACTTCTTTTTTATATGCTGTCATTTCCTGATTGGATTCTCAATACCCCTAGAATGTAAATACCTCACCTCTTAGATGCACAATAAGCTGTTCACGCAAATGCTGTGTCTCTAAAACATAGGTATCCTAATGGCAGGGTTGGGCTCAATTCCATTTAAATTCCAGTCAATTCATTGGTTTACTTTCTGAATTGACCTACATTTTTATGGAATTGACCCTAACCCTGTTATCCTAATGGACTCACCTCTTCTTCAGTATGCCATACAGGATGACTAGGAGAGCTCCAGCTGCCAACACAGCCACCACCCCCACAACGGGAGCCCAGGGAAACACTGCTTTACCTTGGAGAGGACGACTACCAGATAAAGGCACAACATCTACTCACATCAAAACATTTAACCTACAACCCTGGTGAAGGTGACCACCAACAGAAGTTGACAAGTTGACAGTGCTTAATGCATGGCTGGGACCAGAAATCAGCCCAGGGATATACTAACACACCGACCCACTTTCTTCCTCAAGGCCACTATTATTAGCCAAATAATGATAATTTAAAACGACCCACTAGGCGAAATATAAACCAGCCTTAATTAAATGGATATCTTACCTGCTATACTGAGATGCACAGGTGCAGAGTCAAGTTGTCCATATTTATTCTCAGCCTTGCAGAAGTACTGCCCGCTGTCCTCAGAGTTGATTTTAAGGATAATGTAACTCTGCCCTGATACTGTTTCTGAGAACCCAGTCTGTTCTTCATTCTTCTTGTACCAGGTGTATTTGTCAACTGTTAGGTTGGCATCACTGCTGCAGGTCAGAGTCACTGATCTGCCCTCCACTATTTCACCAGAGGGACTGACTCTGACTGACACTGAGGTGTTCTTTGGGAAGTCTGGAGGGGAAAACGATGAAGACCGTTTGTTACCTCTAGATGAACACCCACAGCTCATGTTGTGGTGACATTGAGCTGTTTACGGCATGTTGTTTAGCGCATGCTAACTGGGGTCCTACCACTCCAGAGGGGGTTACTACGAAGCAGGATCAATGAGTTAGCCAGCTAACTTGCCTAAATATTCAAAAATAATGTTTTATTTCTTAGAATAAAATGAGCTTAAAATGGTTGTGGTCAAATTGACTGAACAACCAAAAACACAGGTTGAAGTTGAGCTTTCTTAATAAATCAGAAAATCAATGGTTATTTCTGGTTGTCTATCAAAGTTAGCTGTAGTATTACACCTTAATTGTTTTTCAAGATAATGCTAAGCTGTAGGTCAGTAAACAATGACATATTAGGGTTGCTGACTCTCAGAAACAATAGATTATTTGCTAGTGACATAAACGGATGAAATTCATACATTTCTAATATCCTCTCGAACACTCTACTCACATCCCACTACAAGGTTCACTGCCGGACCAGGGGAATCCTCTCTGCCGCTCAACGCACAGGAGTAGCTGCCTGCATCCTCCACGCTTACCGGGTCTAGTGCAAGGAAGTTGGATATAACCTTGACCTTGTTGGTGTAGGTCAAAGGTTTTTTGTCCCTGTACCAGGTGTAGGTGGGATTTTCACTCAAGAAGCAGGAGCCACAGGTAAGGTCTGCCCACTTGCCGTCCACAACTAGGTCAGGGGTTAAATCAACATGGAGCCCTGGGTAGAATGGTGGTCAAAGTAGCTTTATTAGATCAAGTCAATCCCAGGAAAATAACAGACAGTAACATAAAGCATAATAGATTCCCCCCAAAGCTTCCAAAAGATTCTCCTCTTTTATTGTTTGTAATAATTACAGATGAAGCCAATGTTTTTTCCAATGGGAGTCATCCACTGACGGATGATGGACAACGGAGATGATTGTCAGTCAAAAAGACGCATATGCTTTTGTCGGCCTTTTTGCAAACGCAACTTGTCCGAAAATAGCTGACTTGAGTTGAACATTTGACGGACAATGATGAATGGATAATACGATTTTATCCGTATTCATGTGGATGAATTCATGCCGTGGCCTTACCTGTCACATTTAACCTGACTCCTGGATTCCCAATCCACCCCCCAGGAGTGACGTCAGTCCCATACAGGAAGCTGTATGTGCCTGAATCACTCTCTCTCAGGTCTGTGATTCTCAGTGTACAGAGACGCTCACTGTCCCCTAGATACTCCACACGGCCGTTGTACTCAGGGTTCAAATTCAGATCCAGAGGCTCAGCACCAGGCTCTTGACCTTTAAACCAGAAGGCTGTTGTGACTTTGTGATCCTTGGGAAACGTGTAAGAGCAGGGCATGGTCACAGAAGAGCCCTTTAAGGAGCAGAATTTCCTGGGGGTGTAAGTTACACTCCTGATGACCTGACCCAGACACCCTGAAACATAGGTCACACATCAGGATGATGAATCGTAATTCCATCATAAATGAATTGATACTGAAGATGGTCACACTATATACTATGGGAGGACAACCTCTTTTGGGGAATTTATTTTTAACTGACAAACTAAAGAAGACGTTCCAAGAAATAAGAAGTACATTTGTGGTGGTATCATCTGTGCCATCTGTTCTAAGAGAGTTCCAAGTGTTAGGGTGAAACCACCAAAAGAGAAGTACTAGGAGGTTTAGTTGTCAACTGGAAACTGTCATGTCCGGAAGGAATGGCAGACCAACACGCAGCACTGATATAGGTCAACATGATTTATTTCTAACTACCAAACTTGAACAAGACCACTCCAAAGTGTTTTACATAACCTACTTACAAACAATGAACCACACAAAGACAGAGAGATACTGAACTTAAATATGACCCCCAATTAGAGACAAATGTGAAGCAGCTGCCTCCAATTGGGGACCAACAAAAAAACAAACATAGAAACAGAATACATATATCTGTCAGGCTCTGACCATAGATATAAGCCAAAGGCTTCCCTAGGATCAGAGCCTGACAGAAACAGTACACATCCTATTTTCACTGTATTACTGTATACTGCTATATTCTCACCAATGTCATCAACCCAGATCATTCATTTTCAGGGGGTAAACAAACAAATATAACGAAAAGGATATTTAATCTCATCTAGTTTACCTGTAGTCATGAGCAGGATGATTGTCAGGTTGGAGTGTTGAGATCCACCACCCTGCAGAGATAGAAGAGGGTGAAGAAGAGGATACAAAAGCAGCACCATCATCATCATGACAGAACATACTTCATGTGCAGTATACTAACCAGTCAACATGACAGAACATACTTCATGTGCAGTATACTAACCAGTCAACATCATTATGACAGAACACACTTCATATGCAGTATACTAACCAGTCAACATGACAGAACATACTTCATGTGCAGTATACTAACCAGTCAACATCATTATGACAGAACATACTTCATATGCAGTATACTAACCAGTCAACATGACAGAACATACTTCATGTGCAGTATACTAACCAGTCAACATTATCATCATGACAGAACATACTTCATGTGCAGTATACTAACCAGTCAACATCATCATAATGACAGAACATACTTCATGTGCAGTATACTAACCAGTCAACATCATCATTATGACAGAACATACTTCATGTGCAGTATACTAACCAGTCAACATCATCATAATGACAGAACATACTTCATGTGCAGTATACTAACCAGTCAACATCATCATTATGACAGGACATACTTCATGTGCAGTATACTAACCAGTCAACATCATCATAATGACAGGACATACTTCATGTGCAGTATACTAACCAGTCAACATCATCATTATGACAGGACATACTTCATGTGCAGTATACTAACCAGTCAACATCATCATAATGACAGGACATACTTCATGTGCAGTATACTAACCAGTCAACATCATCATTATGACAGAACATACTTCATGTGCAGTTTACTAACCAGTCAACATCATCATAATGACAGAACATACTTCATGTGCAGTATACTAACCAGTCAACATCATCATTAGGACAGAACATACTTCATGTGCAGTATACTAACCAGTCAACATCATCATTATGACAGAACACACTTCATGTGCAGTATACTAACCAGTCAACATCATCATTATGACAGAACATACTTCATGTGCAGTTTACTAACCAGTCAACATCATCATTATGACAGAACACACTTCATGTGCAGTTTACTAACCAGTCAACATCATCATTATGACAGAACACACTTCATGTGCAGTATACTAACCAGTCAACATCATCATTAGTCCCTTACTCTGCAGCCATCTGTCAATTTCCCCACTCAAAGATCTCTCCCCAACTCTTAAGACTATAGCACCTACCTTGTTTTAACAAATCATTATATTCTAATACTACACCTTTTTTTCTCTCAATAGTAGGGTCTTCACATCCAGACAGACCACCACAAGGCCCTCTATCACATGGCCTTTATGGTGATTCAGATCCTCCTACTGTGTGTGTATTTATACTACTATGTTAGAGCTCTAACCAAATCATTCCAATGTATGCATTTATTTTAGTACCTGCAAATGAACTAGTTGAACTTGAACAAAGAGAAAATAATATAGATGCCCTCTTACCATGTTGAAACAGGAGTCCAGTGGGAACTCTTTCTCACCGTCACTAGAACAGTAGACACGTAGACAGACACTGATGGAACTCTTTCTCACCGTCACTAGAACAGTAGAGACACGTAGACAGACACTGATGGAACTCTTTCTCACCGTCACTAGAACAGTAGAGACACGTAGACAGACACTGATGGAACTCTTTCTCACCGTCACTAGAACAGTAGAGACACAGATAGACACTGATGTAACTTCCTCTTCTCTTCTTCTCTTTTTGGCATAGTTTCTTTCTTAGTATTTCACACTGATTTTAGGTGTGTGTGTGTGTTTGTGTGTGTTGGTTCTTCTACCTAAAATCCCTCAAAATACAACAGTTGTAGACCTTACCGTGAAATGCTTACTTACAAGCCCTTAACCAACAATGCAGAGTAAGAAAATGTAGTTAAGAAAATATATATATTTTTTTAATAAAAAAATAAAAGTAATACAAGAAAATGACATAACAATAGTGATACAGGAAGTACCGGTACCGAGTTAATGTGCGGGGGTACAAGTTAGTCTAGGTTATTTGTAAAGTGACTATGCATAGATAATAAACAGCGAGTAGCAGCAGTGTAAAAACAAAGTGGGGGGGTAGAAGCTGTTAAGGAGCATTTTGGTCCTAGACTTGGCGCTCCGGTACCGTGGTAGCAGAGAGAACAGTCTATGACTAGGGTGACTGGAGTCTTTGACAATTTTTTGGGCCTTCCTCTGACACCCCCTAGTATATTGGTCCTGGATGGCAGGAAGCTTGACCCCAGTGATGTACTGGGCCGTACGCACTAACCTCTGTAGCACCTTACGGTCAGATGCCGAGCAGTTGCCATAACAGGCGGTGATTATCCATTATCCTTCTTCTAACGACTATAGGCTACGTGTAGCCTACTTAAAACACCATGCCATTACACACACAATTGTAAGGTAACCTTTCGTTTCAACGTACAGGCTGCTGGCTTAGCTGTTACTTTCTAAAATATACTATGCAAGGTGTTGACATATGCAGGGGACACCATGACAGGGCCTGATGCACGAAACTCTGTGTATCTGCAGTCTGACAACGCACCATGGCCATTTGAATGGTATTGCTTTGGGAATACTGTGTGTGTGTGTGTGTGTGTGTGTGAGACGCCTGTTTGAACGAGTGTATTATACCCCTCACACACACCTGCACACACACAACCCACCTGTCTCTACCTACAGTGCATTTGGAAAGTATTCAGAACCCTTGACTTTTTCCACATTTTGTTACGTTATAGCCTTATTCTAAAATACAAAGCAAACACACGTTTTTAGAAATTTAACTGAAATATCACATTTACATACGTATTCAGACCCTTTACTCAGCACTTTGTTGAAGAACCTTTGGCAGCGAATACAGCCTTCTTGGGTATGACGCTACAAGCTCTGCACACCTGTATTTGGGAAGTTTCTCTGGAGTGCTCTGGAGCAGGTTTTCATCAAGGATCTCTCTGTACTGCTCCTTTCATCTTTGCCATGATCCTGACTAGTCTCCCAGTCCATGCAACTGAAAAACATTGTTGAAAGCGAGGAAGGAATGATGCAACAGTAGAGAGAAAGAGGAAGTAGACTAATAACATTAGGGGAAATATTATGAAAGGCAGAGGCGCAACTTTGGTTTTAGAAGTGGTGAGGAAATAATAATAATATAGAGTTGAAGTCGGAAGTTTACTTACACTTAGGTTGAAGTCATTAAAACTCATTTTTCAGCCACTTTTCATGTTAACAAAGTCGGTTAGGACATCTACTTTGTGCATGACACAAGTAATTCTTCCAACAAATGTTAACAGACAGATTATTTTACTTATAATTCACTATATCACAATTCCAGTGGGTCAGAAGTTTACATACACTAAGTTGACTGTGCCTTTAAACAGCTTGGAAAATTCCAGAAAATTATGTCATGGCTTTAGAAGCTTCTGATAGGCTTATTGACATAATTTGAGTCAATTGGGAGGTGTACCTGTGGATATATTTCATGGTCTACCTTCAAACTCAGTGCTTTTTTGCTCGACATCATGGGAAAATCTAAAGAAATCAGCCAAGACCTCAGAAAGAAAATTGTAGACCTCCACAAGTCTGGTTCATCCTTGAGAGCAATTTCCAAACACCTGAAGGTACAACGTTCATATGTACAAACAATTGTACTCAAGCCGTCATACCGCTCAGGAAGGAGACGCATTCTGTCTCCTAGAGATGAACGTACTTTGGTGCGAAAAGTGCAAATCAATCCCAGAACAACAGCAAAGGGCCTCACCTTCAAAAGCCATTACATCATTTTCTGGAATTTTCCAAGATGTTTAAAGGCACAGCCAACTTAGTGTATGTAAACTTTTGACCCACTGGAATTCTGATATATTGAATTATGAGTGAAATAATCTGTCTGTAAACAATTGGTGGAAGAATTGCTTGTATCATGCACAAAGTAGATGTCCTAACCGACTTGCCAAAACTATAGTTTGTTAACATGAAATCGGTGGAGTGGTTGAAAAATGAGTTTTAATGACTTCAACCTAAGTGTATGTAAACTTCCGACTTCAACTGTATATTTACAGTAAAACGAGTCCTGTATCGACATTATCTGAAAAGCCACTCAACAAGGAATAAGACACTGCTCCAAAACCGCCATTAAAAAGCCAGACTACGGTTTGCAACTGCACATGGGGACAAAGATCGTACTTTTTGGAGAAATGTCCTCTGGTCTGATGAAACAAAAATAGAACTGTTTGGCCATAATGACCATCGTTATGTTTGGAGGAAAAAGGGGGAGGCTTGCAAGCCGAAGAACACCATCCCAACCGTGAAGCATGGGGGTGGCAGCATCATGTTGTGGGGGTGCTTTGCTGCAGGAGGGACTGGTGCACTTCACAAAATAGATGGCATCATGAGGAAGGAAAATTATGTGGATATCTCAAGACATCAATCAGGAAGTAAAAGCTTGGTCGCAAATGGGTCTTCCAAATGGACAATGACCCCAAGCATACTTCCAAAGGTGTGGCAAAATGGCTCAAGGACAACAAAGTCGAGGTATTGGAGTGGCCATCATAAAGCTTAAATCCTATAGAAAATGTGTGGGCAGAACTGAAAGTCAGGTGCGAGCAAGTAGGCCTACAAACCTGACTTAGTTACACCAGTTCTGTCAGAAGAAATGGGCCAAAATTCACCCAACTTATTGTGGGAAGCTTGTGGAAGGCTACCCGAAACGTTTGACCCAAGTTAAACAATTTAAAGGCAATGCAACCAAGTACTAATTGAGTGTATGTAAACTTCTGACCCACTGGGAATGTGATGAAAGAAATAAAAGCTGAAATAAATCATTCTCTCTACTATTATTCTGACATTTCACATTCTTAAAATAAAGTGGTGATCCTAACTGACCTAAGACAGGGACTTTTCACTAGGATTAAATGTCAGGAATTGTGAAAAACTGAGTTTAAATGTATTTGGCTAAGGTGTATGTAAACTTCCAACTTCTACTGTATTTTTTTTATTTTATCCAGTCGGATAAACACTCCAAACAGCCTAACCGACCGCTTGAGGCATCCGCATGGTCACTCCTTTCCTAGCTCCCTTTCCTATTCTAGCTCCTCTACCTTTCCTAGCTCCTTTTCCTATTCTAGCTCCTCTACCTTTCCTAGCTCCCTTTCCTATTCTAGCTCCTCTACCTTTCCTAGCTCCCTTTCCTATTCTAGCTCCTCTATATTGTAAATTGCTAGGATTTATGTATTTATTTGTGAATGATGTATGAAGGTTGTTCTAAATTAAATTACACTACATTTGTTGTGGCAATGGAGGCTTCAAATAGGTTGCTGGTTCAAATCCCCGAGCTGACAAGGTAAAAATCTGTTAACCTACTGTTCCTAGGCCGTCATTGAAAATAAGAATTTGTTCTTAACTGACTTGCCTAGTTAAATAAAGGTAAAAAATTTCAACATGGTAACAGTCTCTGACTTGACCCGTTTCAACATGGTAACAGTCTCTGACTGGACCGCTGTTTCAACATGGTAACAGTCTCTGACTGGACCCCTGTTTCAACATGGTAACAGTCTCTGACTGGACCCCTGTTTCAACATGGTAACAGTCTCTGACTGGACCCCTGTTTCAACATGGTAACAGTCTCTGACTGGACCCCTGTTTCAACATGGTAACAGTCTCTGACTGGACCCCTGTTTCAACATGGTAACAGTCTCTGACTGGACCCCTGTTTCAACATGGTAACAGTCTCTGACTGGACCCGTTTCAACATGGTAACAGTCTCTGACTGGACCCCTGTTTCAACATGGTAACAGTCTCTGACTGGACCCCTGTTTCAACATGGTAACAGTCTCTGACTGGACCCGTTTCAACATGGTAACATTCTCTGACTGGACCCGTTTCAACATGGTAACAGTCTCTGACTGGACCCGTTTCAACATGGTAACAGTCTCTGACTGGACCCGTTTCAACATGGTAACAGTCTCTGACTGGACCCGTTTCAACATGGTAACAGTCTCTGACTGGACCCGTTTCAACATGGTAACAGTCTCTGACTGGACCCCTGTTTCAACATGGTAACAGTCTCTGACTGGACCCCTGTTTCAACATGGTAACAGTCTCTGACTGGACCCGTTTCAACATGGTAACAGTCTCTGACTGGACCCGTTTCAACATGGTAACATTCTCTGACTGGACCCCTGTTTCAACATGGTAACAGTCTCTGACTGGACCCCTGTTTCAACATGGTAACAGTCTCTGACTGGACCCGTTTCAACATGGTAACAGTCTCTGACTGGACCCGTTTCAACATGGTAACAGTCTCTGACTGGACCCGTTTCAACATGGTAACAGTCTCTGTCTGGACCCGTTTCAACATGGTAACAGTCTCTGTCTGGACCCGTTTCAACATGGTAACAGTCTCTGACTGGACCCGTTTCAACATGGTAACAGTCTCTGACTGGACCCGTTTCAACATGGTAACAGTCTCTGACTGGACCCCTGTTTCAACATGGTAACAGTCTCTGACTGGACCCGTTTCAACATGGTAACAGTCTCTGACTGGACCCGTTTCAACATGGCAACAGTCTCTGACTGGACCCCTGTTTCAACATGGTAACAGTCTCTGACTGGACCCGTTTCAACATGGTAACAGTCTCTGACTGGACCCGTTTCAACATGGTAACAGTCTCTGACTGGACCCGTTTCAACATGGTAACAGTCTCTGACTGGACCCGTTTCAACTTGGTAACAGTCTCTGACTGGACCCCTGTTTCAACATGGTAACAGTCTCTGACTGGACCCGTTTCAACATGGTAACAGTCTCTGACTGGACCCGTTTCAACATGGTAACAGTCTCTGACTGGACCCGTTTCAACATGGCAACAGTCTCTGACTGGACCCGTTTCAACATGGTAACAGTCTCTGACTGGACCCGTTTCAACATGGTAACAGTCTCTGACTGGACCCGTTTCAACATGGTAACAGTCTCTGACTGGACCCCTGTTTCAACATGGTAACAGTCTCTGACTGGACCCGTTTCAACATGGTAACAGTCTCTGACTGGACCCGTTTCAACATGGTAACAGTCTCTGACTGGACCCCTGTTTCAACATGGTAACAGTCTCTGACTGGACCCCTGTTTCAACATGGTAACAGTCTCTGACTGGACCCCTGTTTCAACATGGTAACAGTCTCTGACTGGACCCGTTTCAACATGGTAACAGTCTCTGACTGGACCCCTGTTTCAACATGGTAACAGTCTCTGACTGGACCTGTTTCAACATGGTAACAGTCTCTGACTGGACCCGTTTCAACATGGTAACAGTCTCTGACTGGACCCGTTTCAACATGGTAACAGTCTCTGACTGGACCCGTTTCAACATGGTAACAGTCTCTGATATGGTATGTTCTATAGTGAACTGTCTGGGAGTCGTTGTTTCCCTGTTTACTAGTTTAATATATTTAACACATTAAGACAGTACTGTGCAGCCGTCTTCATCGACCTGGCCATCCTTGGTTTCTCACAAGGATGCCTTGCCTGGTTCACCAACTACTTCACAGATAGGGTTCAGGGTGTCAAATCGGAGGGCCTGTTGTCCGGACCTCTGGCAGTCTCTGGGGGTGCCACAGGGTTCAATTCTCGGGCCGACTCTATTCTCCGTATATATCAACGATGCACCTCTACGCAGACAACACCATTCTGTATACATCTGGCCCTTCTTTGGACACTGTGTTAACAAACCTCCAAACGAGCTTCAATGCCATACAACACTCCTTCCGTGGCCTCCAACTGCTCTTAAATGCTAGTAAAACTAAATGCAAGTTCTTCAATAGAACGTTGCCCGCACCCGCCCACCGGACTATCATCAATACTCTCGACTGGTCTGACTTAGAATAGCCTCCAACACTCTACTCAGCAAATTGGATGTAGTCTATCACAGTGCCATCTGTTTTGTTACCAAAGCCCCATATACTACCCACCACTGCGACCTGTACGCTCTCGTTGGCTGGCCCTCACTACATATTCGTCGCCAAACCCACTGGCTCCAGGTCATCTACAAGTCTTTGCTAGGTAAATCCCTGCCTTATCTCAGCTCGCTGGTCACCATAGCAACACCCACCCGTAGCATGCGCTCCAGCAGGTTTATTTCACTGGTCGCAGGTTTATTTCACTGGTCATCCCCAAAGCAAACACCTCCTTTGGCCACCATTCCTTCCAGTTCTCTGTTGCAAAAATCATTGAAGCTGGAGACTACCATCTCCCTCAATAACTTTAGCTGTCAGAGCAGCTTTCCGATCACTGCACCTGTACACAGCCCATCTGTAAATAGCTTACCCTACTACCTCATCCCCATATTGTTCTTTTTTCTCATTTGCACCCCAGTATCTCTATTTGCACATCTATCACTCCAGTGTTAATGCTAAATTGTAATTATCTCGCCACTATGGTCTATTTATTGCCTTACCTTCCTAACCTTACTACATTTGCAGACATTGTATATAGATTTTCTATTGTGTTATTGACTGTACGTTTGTTTACTGTGTAACTCTGTGTTATTGTTGTCGCACTGCTTTGCTTGATCTTGGCCAGGTCGCAGTGGTAAATGAGAACTTGTTCTCAACTGGCTTACCTGGTTAAATAAAGGTGAAATAAAAATAATGATAAAAAAAATGAAATAAAGGCAGAGAAAGAGGACAGTGGCAGAATAAAATAATTGTTTCAATACAAAACAGGTCCGGTGAAGTCCACAAAACATATGGCCTTGTAACAAACAGTTACATGACCTACAGCATGGTCAAGCAAGGTAATGTTTCCGACATTTTCGGACTACTTAACAACTATTGATTTAGAACCAATAGTTGTGTGTGTGTGTGTGTGTGTGTGTGCCCGTGTGTGTGTGTGTGTGCCCGTTCGTGCAAGTAGAAAAACATGTTGACTCCTACTTGTGGAGAAACACCAATGTCATCCTCCTCTCTTTCATGTTGCCGAAACAGTCTATGACAGTCTGACGGTGCATGCTTTTTATTTTTGGTTGTCCTAGGCTACCTGGTAAAATACTTACTCACTAGCCTAACTTCCTTTAATGGACAATGATGAGCCAGCTAGTTAACATTAGCCTACTACATCTAGCTACATGTTGAACTTACATCCTCTCAGGCCAGGGGCACAATGTATGAATTTATGGTTAGATCAGTATCACCGTTATAATCATTGGCCAGTACGGAGAACTGGCTTCCCTTCACTTTTTTTTTGGTGCGCCAGAATCATTCACCACTGAACTTGTTCAGTTTAGCTCAGCATTGATTGGCTATTATTTAAATTATCTTTTATCAAGGGAGGCCAAATGCTCGCTGGCTTCCCTTGCATTCAACGCTATGGGCGGCAACAATGTCATACTCTTTCTGACCAGACAGCATTAGATAGATATGCTACACATACTAAGACCTGAGACAGAGAGGCGCTGTTTTGTTCGCTCTGATGCTTTCTCGGGTGACATACATTCAGCCTCTTGTTAATTGAAAGAAATTCATGAAACAGAGAGACAAAATAAACATTATTTTCATATTTTCTTGGTCAACTATTTTGGGCATCTGTAGGAACCACTCTTTGTACTTATATTGGTAAATTATTAAGCTATGACTCCGGTACAGTGCATAGGCGGGAGGCAGGGGCTCTCCAGAACAGTAGGAGGCGGTAATGCACCATAACATTGGATGACAACTGCCGATAAACCCCACAAAAGAAGAGGTGGGGGCGACAACGGTAGCTAGCTGTATCTAGTACACACCGATAGAATGTCTTTCGCCTGTCGGGCACTTTTTTCTAGAAGTTCTGTTAACGACAGCGAGGGCAGGTGTTCTGGCAGGCGGGAGACCAGGACACTGTGCTAGCTTAGCCAGCTAGTCCTAAATAGGACTCCAGTACACAGGAAGCGGGGGCCACACCATGTGTTAGCACATTTTTTATTTTTTTATTTTTCAATTAAATGTTGTTTATTTAAATGTTGGTCCCTCGTCCAACAGAAAATAATAATAATACAAATCCACATTATTGTAATGATATGTAGGAAATGTAATTCTAACATTTGACCACTAGGTGTCTAATATGAATGGTTGTTCTTATTAAGGTTTTACGACAGGTCATAAGGAGGTTGGCGGCAGTTGGTAATAGAGATGCATGCTGCTTGTATATTAAAATAAATGACTAGTTCAAAGCTAGCTGTTCAATACTTATCAATGACTCTTCATTTAAGTATATGAATGTTACATGGTACCAGGAGTGGTAATTGAAGTGAAAATCTGCTAGGAGTTAACTCAATGGTGTGTCAGAAAAAAGAATAATGACATAAGAGTATGCATGGATCCAAAGGATTTAAATGACAACATAAAGTGGGAACACTACCAAATTCCCAAGCGGGAAGAAATCACAAGTGAGATGGCGGGTGTGAGATGGCGGGTGCCAAATACTTCACAAAACTTGATTCCTCAAGGATTCTGGCAGCTCAGGTTTGAGGAAGAAAGCACCAAATACTGTACTTTCAACACACCAGATTTTTCACTGAGCAATGGAAAACATAATAGAAGGTCTAGAAGGAGTAAAGGTCTACGTGGATGATGTAGTGGTCTGGGGTTCAACAATGCAACAACACAATGAGAGACTTACTAAAGTGCTACAGAGGATCAGAAAGAATGGACTAAAACTCAAAGACAAGTGTAGGTTTGGTGTACAGGAAATCACATTCCTAGGAGATAAGCTGTCAGCTCAAGGGGTTGAGCCAGACAAGAGCAAGATTGACGCCCTACTTGATATGCCCCGTCCAACAGACAAGAAAGGAGTGCTACGCATCTTGGGAATGATTATGATTACTTCATTGGGAAGTTTGTTCCCAATCTGTCAGCCAAAACAGCCGGACTGCGAGACCTTCACAAAGAAAAGGATTTTGCATGGACAGTGAACCATGTACGAGAGTGGACAAAACTCAAAACTACACTGACCACCACACCTGTACTCACCTTCTTTGACCCTACCAAGAAAATCAAGGTGTCAATAGATGCATCAAAAGATGGCCTCGGCGCAGTTTTACTACAAGAGGAAGGAGAGGATTGGCAGCCTGTTGCCTACGCCTCCAGGTCTAAGACTGACTCTGAATGTCGATATGCTCAAATAGAAAAATAATGTCTAGTCCTGGTGGTTGGGCTGGAAAAAGTCCATGGGTACGTGTACAGGCTTCCCACCTTCACAGTGGAGACAGACCATCGTCCACTGGTAGCCATTATAAAGAAGAACATAAATGAGATGTCACCAAGGATTCAACGCCTCATGATGAAGCTGCAACACTATGATTTTAATCTAATCTACAGAAATACATAGTGTTAGCAGGTGCACTATCCAGAGCACCCACAGGGAGTCACGTAAGCTCTACTGGAGACGACGTTGATGCTCATGTGAGTATGGTCACTGCTTCACTACCTGTATCAGACTCGAAATCAAAACTGATAGCAGAACAGACAACAAAAGACACAGAGTTACAAACCGTGATTGTGAACATGCATCACGGATGGCCTAAAGGGTCCTGTCCAGAATACTACCACATCAGGTCAGAACTGAGTGTTGCAAATGGGCTACTACTACGACAGAACAGAATACAGTAACTCAGAAGCGCCGCCCTGAGTGGTCGCCTGTTAAGCAGCTCCCGTTGTTCGTGCATTAATTGTTGTTTTAGTTCGTTTTCTTTCGTCTATTTTCGTCTATTTTCTTTAGTTTTATTTTTTATTTTGCTACAGTCGAACTATAACAGTTCAGGATTATGGATTTTATGGATTTTATCGCGGCTGAACGTCGACAGGAGTCGTCAACTGTTATTGTTTACAACAGAGCCCAGCTCCTGGATTTAGCCCACGCAGCGCTGCTGCTCCCCAGGGAAAAGTTTGATATTCCGGACGAGTTGAAAAGACGACGCCGTGGACGCAGGGCGGGATTGAAATGTAAGGCAAAGCGGAGGAGGTTCAAGTACAAGCCGGCTATACCACCTATTATTATGGGCAATGTGAGGTGTCTACATAACAAGATGGATGAGTTGGCGGGACTTGTTCGTGGACAAAGGATTTATCGGGAAACGAGCCTAATGTGTTTTACTGAGACTTGGCTGAACGGTAACATCCGGACAGGGATCGCGTCTCTTCCGGTAAGAGTAAGGGTGGTGGGCTGGCTTTATTAGTTAACAACAGATGGTGTCATCCGAACCATATTACTCTTAAGGAACAGTTTTGTAGCCCGGACATTGAACTGCTAGCCGTTAGCCTGAGACCCTACTATTTGCCGAGGGAATTCACGGCGGCCATTGCTGTTATTGTTTACATCCCGCCCTCTGCTGACGCAAACGCAGCGTGTGACGTCATCCACTCTGTTATCGCGAGGTTACAGACAGCGCATCCCAGTGCTTTCTTTGCCATTTCGGGGGATTTTAACCATGCATCTCTCTCTTCAACGCTGCCCACGTTCAAACAGTTCGTGAAGTGCCCAACCAGGAATAATAAAACTCTGGACTTGTTATATGCTAATGTGAAGGATGCATACAACTCCACTGCACTCCCTCCCCTCGGTAGATCGGATCACAACCTTGTCCACCTCACCCCACTCTACAGGCCTATGGTCCAACAGCAGCCTGCAACCACCAGGACTATTAGGAGATGGTCCCCGGAGGCGAATGAGGCCCTACAGGACTGCTTTGAAACAACAGACTGGGATGTGCTCTGTGAGGCTCATGGGGAGGACATCGATGGACTCACTGACTGCATAACAGACTATATTAATTTTTGTGTAGACAACACTGTACCCACCAGGAAGGTACGCTGTTTCCCAAACAATAAACCCTGGGTCACCAGCGACCCGAGGGCCTTGCTGAATGAGAAGAAGAGGGCCTTCAAGGAGAAGGACAAGGACAAATTGAAATGCGTCCAGAGGGAGCTGAAGTTGCGGATTGCTGAGGGGAAGAGAGTGTATAAGGAGAAGATGGAGGACAAGCTGAGGCAGAGCCAGGTGAGAGAGGTGTGGAAGGGGATGAGAAATATCACTGGCTTCAAAAAGTCAAACAGTGGGCAGACGGAGGGGACCCAGGACAGAGCCAATGAGCTGAACCAATTTTTTAACAGGTTCGATACTGGCCCTGTCCACCTCCCCTCCAGCTCCCCAGACCACACACCCTCACGGCTATCCCACCCCCACTTTGCTCACAGCACCTCTGCTGAGACAATCAGTGACCCCACCTCCGCCCCTGCCCCCCCTGGACTGATCCTCAACACCCCCCTTCCCCCCACCTCCCCACCTGGGCTGGCTTTAACCACCAACCAAGTGAAGAGAGAGCTGGAGAGACTACACCAGTGGAAAGCGGCGAGCCCTGATGGCATCAGCCCAAGGGTGCTGAGGGTCTGTGCTGACCAACTGTGTGGAATACTCCAGCGTCTTTTCAACCTTAGCCTGAGCCTAGAAAGGGTCCCTGTGCTGTGGAAAACATCCTGCCTCGTCCCAGTGCCCAAGAAGGCACACCCCACTGTCCTGAATGACTTCAGACCTGTAGCGCTAACATCCCACATCATGAAGACCCTGGAAAGGTTAGTCCTCGCTCACCTCAGACCCCTGGTATGTTCATCAATGGACCCCCTGCAGTTTGCATACCAGCGCAACATCGGGGTGGATGATGCAATCATCTACCTTCTGCAGAGGGCCTACTCTCACCTGGACAACGCAGGTTGCACTGTGAGGGTCATGTTTTTTTACTTCTTCAGTGCCTTCAATACCATTCAGCCCCTGCTACTGGGTGAGAAGATGAGGAGGATGAAAGTGGAAGCACCCTTAGTCTCCTGGGTCACGGACTACCTGACCGGTAGGCCACAATTTGTGCGACTACAGAGCTGTGTGTCAGAACGGGCGGTTAGCAACACAGGGGCCCCCCAGGGTACGGTCCTGTCCCCCTTCCTGTTCACCCTCTACACCTCAGACTTCAGATATAACTCTGAAACATGCCACCTACAGAAGTTCTTGGATGACTCTGCTATTGTAGGGTGCATCAGGGGTGGGCAGGAGGAGGAGTACAGGAGCACAATCAGTGACTTTGTGTTGTGGTGTGAGCAGAACCACCTTCAGCTCAACATCAGCAAAACTAAGGAGATGGTGGTGGACTTCAGGAGAACCAAGGCACAACTGACTGCAGTCCCTATAAAAAGGGGATGGATGTGGAAATGGTTGAGTCATACAAGTTCCTGGGTCTGGACTGGAATGGGCTGGTAACACCGGGGCCCTGTACAAAAAGGGCCAGAGCCGACTCTACTTTCTGAGGAGGCTCAGGTCCTTCAACGTGTGCAGTAAACTACTGCATACCTTCTACCAGTCTGTGGTGGCCAGTGCCATCTTTTTTGCAGTGGTGTGCTGGGGAGCAAACATCAAAGCCGGTGATACTTCTCGGGTAAATAAGCTGATCAGGAAGGCTAGCTCTGTCCTGGGGATGAGCCTTGACACTCTAGAGGAGGTGGCGGAGAGACGGATCCTGGCCAAACTGCTGGCCATCATGGACAACGTCACCCACCCTCTGCACGCTATGGTTATGACGCAGAGGAGCACTTTCAGTCACAGACTGATCCCACCACGGTGTGCCAGAGAGCGCTACAGGAGGTCCTTCCTGCCGGCGGCTATGAGACTATATAATGCCTCACCGGGGTGCCGTGCCGTCGGCAACATAGATCTGGAACTGTTGGGGTGCTAGGACCTAGTTTAACAATTATGCATCCATCCGTGAGTAACTCTGGTCCGTCAGCACTCATCCACTCAGGACCTATTTATTCATACAGGTCTGTATATACATACTCACGTACAGTTGTTATATTATATCACATGCAATATTGTAAGTCATTATTGGACGTAGGCATTCACTCAGGAATGCATATTAGTATCCTGCCAGTTGCACCTTTTCTCATTGCTTTTAGTATATCGAATGTGCAATAAGTGCAGTTGTCTGTAATTAAACCCTGCACACTAAGGACTGTATTTTAAGGGAATTACTATTATTACCCCAAATGATATCATACACACATTTAGCTATTAAAGTATCTCTTCCTGTCATTTACCTGTACAGTTTGTGTAAACATGCAAGTATTCACTTATCTGTAAATATAACTGTATACCTAACTGTACAGCTAATTTAACCATGCAAAATTTTCACTTACCTGTTCATTTACCCAGTCTGTCTATTAAGTAAACTATTATTACCCTCGCTCATATCATACGCATTTTTAGCTACTGAAGTATTTCTCTGCCATCGATCGACCTGTATAGTATAGTTAACCATCCAACAATGTATAGTGTACATATTCAGCCAACCACTCATACTATGCAATGTCCTTTTATAGCTTTTTTTTGCACTCCAGATATCTTGTATTTCTATACTTTTTCATACTGCCGCTCTATGTATCATGTACCGTGTATCTGTCTTTTGTGTACTTTCGTTGTGGCATTTTGCACCTGCCCTGTGTTTTTGTTGTAGCTGCTTGACAATGAAATTTCCCCCCCGGGGGATAAATAAAGTACCTATCTATCTATCTATCTATCTATCTATCTATCTATCTATCTATCTATCTATCTATCTATCTATCTATCTATCTATCTATCTATCTATCTATCTAATAGTAATTCCACAGACTCTACGCCAAGATATGCTCGCAAGGATTCACGAGGGTCACCTTGAATTGAGAAATGCAAAAGAAGAGCGAGAGACACTGTGTACTGGCCTGGCATCAACCAGGACATTGAAAGAATGATAAACAAATGTGGAACATGCCAGAAATATCAAAATAAGCAAGCAAAAGAGCCAATGAAGGTTGCAGACCAATCAACTGCACCATGGCAAATAGTCGGCATGGATCTCTTTCATCTGAAAGGTAAAGACTATTTAATAGTGATAGACTACTACTCCAACTTTCCGGAAATGGCGCTGCTCTCAAGCATAACAGCATGCAGTGTCATAACACATGTCAAATCTATCTTTGCCAGACATGGCATTCCAAAGCTAGTGATAAGTGACAATGGCCCGTGCTTCAACTGCAAGGAGTGGCAACAGTTTGCAGCACACTATGACTTTCAGCATATCACATCTAGTCCCTTGTATGCTCAATCCAATGGCAAAGCTGAGAAAGGTGTCCATATTCCCAAACAGCTGCTCAAGAAAGCTGCTGACAGCAAGTCTGATCCTTATCTTGCTCTGTTAGCTTACCGGGCAACACCTTTGAACTGTGGCTCATCACCTGCTGAACTTTTAATGGGACGCAAGCTGCGCACGACTCCACCCTGTCGTGTCAAAGAAAAACAACAAACAGTACTGAGACAGAGATTCAAACTGGTGAAGCTGAAACAGAAATTGCACTTTGACAAGTCATCCAAAAGTCTCAAGCCATTGACAAAAGATTATGTTGTCAGGATCGAGGATCCAAGTGCATGGAACAAGAAAGCCACTGTGCTCCAAGAATTAGGACCGAGGTCTTACACAGTGAAAACTGAGGAAGGACTTATACTCAGGAGGAATCGCCGATCCCTGCTCAAAACACAAGAGGCTTTTCAAGAGCAAACTGATGACAATGTCTCACATGAGTCTTCAACCTTACCACCTGTAGACTCTGAAACAAACTCACCAGACTTATCAAACTCACCTGTGTTGAGGAGATCAACACGTGAAATAAAGAAACCTGAGAGACTAGATCTCTGAGTAAACAAAGACTGGAAATGTTCATCAATAAGTGATAAAATGTGTTCATTTAAGAAAATGAAAAATCATGTTCTATAGAACTCTAAGTTTGGTTGTTGATGTCATTTTTATTATTCTTAATGTGAAGTTGAATAACAGTTCAATCTCAAAGGAAAGGGGATGTAATGATATGTAGGAAATGTAATTTTACCACATTTGACCACTAGGTGTCTAATAAGAATGGTTGTTCTTATTAAGAGGTTGGCGGCAGTTGGTAATAGAGATGCATGCTGCTTGTATATTAAAATAAATGACTAGTTCAAAGCTAGCTGTTCAATAATGATCAATTACTCATAATTGAAGTATATGAATGTTACAATTGTATCAAATCAAATACAGACATGTAGCAAATATATTTTTTTTACATTTTGTTTTGTATACGTTTTACGGTGTCGCAACCGCTTCCTGTGTACCAGAGTAGTTAGTAGTAAACTTTGACTTCGGGCACGGTTTTCTCTTCTACATTGCACGCTATACCTTCACCCCCGCCTTTCGGGCACTGTTTCCCCGCAGTTCTGTTAACGACGATGAGGACAGGCGGGAGCGACACCTCCAATGTCTAAACTCAGATAATATTTTATTTCCCGTTTAACCCACATTCAAAAGTGTCACACAAGCAAGATGTCGTGGTCGAGGGAAGGAGGGGGGCGTCCATACAGAAACCAATGGGGTGCTTGGGGGGGGAATTCCGGACTCCAGTTGCACACTATTGTATAGGTTGCCCAAAAATGATCTAATCTGTGCCTCACCCGTGCAATTTTATAAATGCCGACAGACAATTTGTTCATTCAACATGGTGGGATCGTTTTGTGTCGGTAAAATTAATTATGCGAGAAATGGCGGTGCAAATGCCTTTATATTTATATAATAACCTTCATATGGAAGTAAACTTGGGAGTCATGCGATGATATGGTGTGTGATCCTCCCATTACGACTCGGGAAACCATACAGTTTATTAAACTACAGATGAAATAAATTAAGATGAACTTCACACGGTGATGAGCTTGATGCTCATTTCCAATAAATATTGAGGGTCTTATTCTGGTGACATGATGATCGATGCTCGGCTGCCCTTTTATAAGTGAAAATAATATCGCTCTTCTCCATGATAATCTATGTAGTCTACCAGCACTGTATCTCTGAGATGTTGGCTAGAGCACACGTGCCAAGTTCGGAGTGGTCACATTTGCTATATGGAAACCTACCTACTGATGGAAACCTACCTACTGATGGAAACCTAGATACTGATGGAAACCTACCTACTGATGGAAACCTACCTACTGATGGAAACCTACCTACTGATGGAAACCTACCTACTGATGGAAACCTAGATACTGATGGAAACCTACCTACTGATGGAAACCTACCTACTGATGGAAACCTAGATACTGATGGAAACCTACCTACTGATGGAAACCTACCTACTGATGGAAACCTAGATACTGATGGAAACCTACCTACTGATGGAAACCTACCTACTGATGGAAACCTAGATACTGATGGAAACCTACCTACTGATGGAAACCTACCTACTGATGGAAACCTAGATACTGATGGAAACCTACCTACTGATGGAAACCTACCTACTGATGGAAACCTAGATACTGATGGAAACCTAGATACTGATGGAACTTCCTCTTCTCTTTTTAAATTGTTTCTTAGTATTTCACACTGAGAAATTATCCCGCCCTAAATATGCTTCTTTTTTTTTTACTTTAGTGTGCGAGCGAGTGCTGTTAACTTTAATTTGATTAGGAATTGGAAATGTTAATTAGACCTTGAGTTAGAGGAGATGTTAATACTGCCAATGTAAGAGAGCTTTGGGGGAAAGAAATTGCATGGCGATAGTCTGGGGTTGAGAAGAGAGTAGGTGTGTTGTAACGTCTGCAGTTAGGGGTGTACTGAAAAGATTTGTGTTGTATGTTGGAAAAGGAACAATACTTTTTTGCACAGAGAAGTAGTATGTGCACACTTAAAATACATAAAATGGATTATTAAAGTGCACTAGCCAAACAATGGGCCATCTGGAACTCTGTACTGTTGGGGACTTTCTGAAAACAATGTTTATCTTTGTAGAGATTGTTTGCTGACATTCCTACTGTGCCCTGATTCTAAGATAACAACCTTCCAGCATAGGGGTTCTCGCTCTCTTTCTCTTTCACTTTTCTTTCTTTCTCTCTCTCACACACAATAACATGACAGTCACACCACAGTACATTTCAATTACCAGAAAGGTAAGGATCTTCTTTTAACAATTATAATACAATGGATTTATTTTATAGTCATTTCTAAAGTAAAATCTTTGTTGAACTGAATATTTAGTTTCACCTTAAATCAGGTGGTACTAATATGGTGAAAGAGAAAGTCAAGTGTTCCCGACAATTTATCAAACTCGAATGGATTTGAAATAAATACGAGTAAAATATATTTGTAACTGTTTTCTAGATAACAGCAATTGTCTTTAATTCGGTAAGGTCTAGTACACATTTGGCGTTTTAGACATTTGGAGTTCTGAAGAATCCAAAAATATGTTTTCATGAGTTCACTCATGTTCCATAGATTGAGACTTGAGAGAAAGAGATGGGGAGCAATTGCTCCAAAGGGAGGAGAGAAGAGAGGGACACTACCACTTTCTCCAAAATTAAAAGTTTGTCTTGGGGAAGAAAAAAGGGGTACAATGAAGGGAGGATAGCAGAGGGCAACAGTCTCAACGGTGGAGAAACGCCCTGTCAACAAAGGTGAGACCAATTTCCCTGAAATGGTTAAAGTCAGTTTTGCATTAGGTTGTAGTACAAGGGTGAGGACACAAGGGGCCAGTGTTATCTCTATATCTCTCTGTCTCTCCTAGTCTCCCCAGCCTACAATCCCCAGTCTCCCCAGCCTACAATCCCCAGTCTCCCCAGCCTACAATCCCCAGTCTCCCCAGCCTACAATCCCCAGTCTCCCCAGCCTACAATCCCCAGTCTCCCCAGCCTACAATCCCCAGTCTCCCCAGCCTACAATCCCCAGTCTCCCCAGCCTACAATCCCCAGTCTCCCCAGCCTACAATCCCCAGTCTCCCTAGCCTACAATCCCCAGTCTCCCCAGCCTACAATCCCCAGTCTCCCCAGCCTACAATCCCCAGTCTCCCCAGCCTACAATCCCCAGTCTCCCCAGCCTACAATCCCCAGTCTCCCCAGCCTACAATCCCCAGTCTCCCCAGCCTACAATCCCCAGTCTCCCCAGCCTACAATCCCCAGTCTCCCCAGCCTACACTCCCCAGTCTCCCTAGCCTACAATCCCCAGTCTCCCCAGCCTACAATCCCCAGTCTCTACAGCCTATGGTCCCCAGTCTCCCCAGCCTACAATCCCCAGTCTCCCCAGCCTACAATCCCCAGTTTTCCCTTACAGCTGAGGGTGGAAGCAATCTATGTGCCCCAGTGATCAGAAAAAATGAAGTAGGAGGTAACATCAACATCACTCAGAACATCACTCAGAACATCACTCAGATCAAAGGTAAAAACTTTATATCTCTTCCACTTTCTTTTCATAGCTGTGAAAAAAAAGTATCCACCGGCACATTATTCAATTCATACTGTATTCAATCAAGTCACCTTCAGAACTGTAGGAGAAGATAATATATTTTCCTTTTATGTTCAATTTCTAGATGACTCCTCCCAGGTTGCACAATGCAGTGCCACTCAAAAAAGGTAAGATGTCAAACGTTTTACTTTAGAGTGTGTGTGTGTGTGTGGTGTGTGTGGTGTGTGTGGTGTGTGTGGTGTGGTGTGTGTGGTGTGTGTGGTGTGTGTGTGGTGTGTGGTGTGTGTGTGTGTGTGTGTGTGGTGTGTGTGGTGTGTGTGTGGTGTGTGTGGTGTGTGGTGTGTGTGGTGTGTGGTGTGTGTGGTGTGTGTGGTGTGTGGTGTGTGTGTGGTGTGTGTGGTGTGTGTGGTGTGTGTGGTGTGTGTGTGTGGTGTGTGTGGTGTGTGTGGTGTGTGTGGTGTGTGGTGTGTGTGTGGTGTGTGTGGTGTGTGTGGTGTGTGGTGTGTGTGGTGTGTGTGGTGTGTGTGGTGTGTGTGGTGTGTGTGGTGTGTGTGTGTGTGTGGTGTGTGTGTGTGGTGTGTGGTGTGTGGTGTGTGGTGTGTGTCTGGTGTGTGGTGTGTGTGTGGTGTGTGTGTGGTGTGTGTGGTGTGTGTGTGTGTGGTGTGTGGTGTGTGTGTGTGGTGTGTGGTGTGTGGTGTGTGTGGTGTGTGGTGTGTGTGTGTAAAATAAAAGTTTAGTGGTTGAATCCTCTCTCTCTTTCCGCAGTGAGTTGCATGGTGGTCTATTCTACCTGTTGCCAGTATCCAGAGAGACCCAGAGTGCATCGAGAAGCACACACTGCCATCCACTACCACCACAATATGTAGATAAAGACAAAACAAAGAAGACTAAATACATAATGAATGATAAATACATATACAGTTGAAGTCAGAAGTTTACATACACTTAGATTGAAGTCATTAAACTCGTTTTTCAACCACTCCACAGATTTCATGTTAATAAACTATAGTTTTGTCAAGTCGGTTAGGACATCTACTTTGTGCATGACACAAGTAATTCTTCCAACAATTTTTTACAGACAGATTTTTTTCACTTATAATTAACTATATCACAATTCCAGTGGGTCAGAAGTTTTCATACACTAAGTTGCCTGTGCCTTTAAACAGCTTGGGAAATTCCAGAAAATGATGTCATGGCTTTAGAATCTTCTGATAGGCTAATTGACATCATTTGAGTCAATTGGAGGTGTACCTGTGGATGTATTTCAAGGCCTACCTTCAAACTCAGTGCCTCTTTGCTCGACATCATGGGAAAATCAGCCAAGACCTCAGGAAAAAAAACGGTAGACCTCCACAAGTCTGGTTCATCCTTGGGAGCAATTTACAAACGCCTGAAGGTACCACGTTCATCTGTACAAACAATAGTAGGCAAGTATAAACACCATGGGACCATGTATCCGTCATACCGCTCAGGAAGGAGACGCGTTCTGTCTCCTAGAGATTAACGTACTTTGGTGCAAAAAGTGCAAATCAATCCCAGAACAACAGCAAAGGATCTTGTGAAGATGCTGGAGGAAACAGGTACCAAAGTATCTATATCCACAGTAAAACCAGTCCTATATCGACATAACCTGAAAGGCTGCTCAGCAAGGAAGAAGCCACTGCTCCAAAACCGCCCCCCAAAAATGGGTCTTCCAAATGGACAATGACCCCAAGCATACTTCCAAAGTTGTGGCAAAATGGCTTAAGGACAACAAAGTCAAGGTATTGGAGTGGCCATCACAAAGCCCTGACTTCAATAATATAGAAAATGTGTGGGCAGAACTGAAAAAGCGTGTGTGAGCAAGGAGGCCTACAAACCTGACTCAGTTACACCAGTTCTGTCAGGAGGAATGGGCCAAAATTCACCCAACTTATTGTGGGAAGCTTGTGGAAGGCTACCCGAAATGTTTGACCTAAGTTAAACAATTTAAAGGCAATGCTACCAAATACTAATTGAGTGTATGTAAACTTCTGACCCACTGGGAATGTGATGAAAGAAATAAAAGCTTGTATAAATAATTCTCTCTACTATTATTCTGACAAGTGGTGATCCTAACTGACCTAAAACAGGGAATTCTTACTTGGATTAAATGTCAGGAATTGTGAAAAACTGAGTTTAAATGTATTTGGCTAAGGTGTATTGAAACTTCCGACTTCAACTGTACATAATGCATTATTATGATGCACGACATAGGAGAGCTAATAGGTTATATTGCATTGTGCATTATGCATATGCATGCACATATAATGCATTTTAAGAGGGTATTCATAGGACTTATTACCATAGGAGGTGTTACCATAGGAGGTGTTACCATAGGACGTGTTACCATAGGACGTGTTACCATAGGACGTGTTACCATAGGAGGTGTTACCATAGGACGTGTTACCATAGGACGTGTTACCATAGGACGTGTTACCATAGGACGTGTTACCATAGGTGGTGTTACCATAGGAGGTGTTACCATAGGAGGTGCTACCATAGGACATGTTACCATAGGACGTGTTACCATAGGTGGTGTTACCATAGGAGGTGTTACCATAGGTGGTGTTACCATAGGAGGTGTTACCATAGGTGGTGTTACCATAGGTGGTGTTACCATAGGAGGTGTTACTATAGCCATTGTAGGTGTTACCATAGATACAGTATAAGTAAGTGTGGACTCAAAAGGAGTAGGAGGAGGAATGGAATTAGTTGAAGAAGACTACTGATAAAGAAGTAGGATGAGGAATGGTGAAGAATTAGTTGACTACTGATAAATAATATAAAACAATGAAAACCCCACAGCACCGCACTAGACCTTATAGTGGCTTATGAGTAGGCAGTCTCATCCATGTGAGTGAAAGGTGGATAAGACTTCTTCTTCATCTTACGCTCTAACTAAGCTGTTTTTTTCTGACTCTGTCCTTACAGAACTCATACAGAGAGTTAAAGAGGAACATAAAGCCAGTCTGAAGAAGAAGTTTAGGTTTGTGTTTGAAGGCATTGAAGAGGAAGAGATTTCCCTGAACAGCATCTACACACAGCTCTACATCACACTGGGAGAGAATGAAGGAGTTAATAAAGAACATGAGGTTTGGCAGATTGAATATACATCCAGGAGAAAACCATCGTCAGACACTCCAATCAACTGCAATAACATATTCAAACCCTTAGCTGGACCAGAGAGAGAAGAGAAGAGGCCAATCAGAACTGTGCTAACAAAAGGAATTGCTGGCATTGGAAAAACAGTCTTAGTGCAGAAGTTCGTCCTTGACTGGGCCGAAGGAAAAGCCCATCAGGATTTGGATTTCATCTTTGTGCTCCCTTTCAGAGAGCTGCATTCGATCAAAGATGATGAGTTAAGTCTTCATGGACTTATAAATGACTTCCACCCTGAACTTTCTGAGATAAAAGACGTAAAGATATATGCTACCAGCAAAGTTATGTTCATCTTTGATGGTCTGGATGAAAGGCGACATCCACTAAAATTCAATACCAAGAGGGTGACTGATGTTACAAAGACAGGTAACAATGTAGATGTGTTGGTGACAAACCTCATCGAGGAGAAGCTGCTTCCTAACGCTCTGATCTGGATAACCTCTAGACCTGCAGCAGCCAATCAGATTCCCCGTAGATACATCAACCTGGTGACAGAAGTACGAGGGTTTGACGAGCAACAGAAAGAGGAGTACTTCAAGAAGAGAATGGGGAAGTGGCCAGAAGAATCATCGCACACATTACAACATCAAGAACCTTCAAAATCATGTGCCACATACCAGTCTTCTGTTGGATTGCCGCAAAGGTTCTTGAGGAACTGTTGAGAGAAAATGTGAATGGAGAAATCCCTACAACTCTGACTGAGATGTACACTCACTTCCTGATCATTCAAATACAGCTGGCACAAAAGGATCCTGGGCATGAGAGGGATAAACAGAAGATCTGGGAATCAAATAAAGACTTCCTTCTGAAACTGGGGAAGCTAGCGTTTGAACATCTGGTGAAACGCAATCTCATGTTCTATGAGGAAGACCTGAATGAATATGGCATTGGCTTCAGTGAAGGTGCAGTCTGCTCTGCTTTGTGCACAGAAATCTTTAAAGAGGAGAAGGTGTACAAAAAGAAGGTGTACTGCTTCATGCATCTGACCATTCAGGAGTTTGTTGCTGCCCTCTTTGTTTTCCACTGTTTCACAACCAAGAGCCTCAAGACGTCATCGAGCCTCAAGTCTTTCCTGATGGAAGGTTCAGAACCATATCTCGAAGCTATGTTGGAGAAGGAGCCTGTAGACCTTCCCTTGGATGAGTTGTTGGAGATTACCATGTACAATTCTGTGTCCAGAGAGAATGGAGAGATGGACATCTTCCTCCGTTTCCTTCTTGGAATCTCTATGGAATCTGTTCAGTGTCTCCTACAAGGCCTGCTGCCAAAGACAGAGAACAGTTCAGAGATAGTTAATGAAATTAAGACAATACTTAAGGAGATGGATCTACTTGATGTCTCCCCTGACAGGTGCCTCAATCTCTTCTCTTTGACTGAAGAAGTTAAAGACCATTCCCTACACGAAGACATTCAGAGATATCTGTCAGAAAAGGAAGCAAACAGAGAGCTCTCACCTGCTCATTGCTCAGCACTGGCCTATGTACTTCTGAAGTCAGAAGAGGTGTTGGATGAGTTTGTCCTGAAGAAATATAAAACCTCCAACAAGGGTTTATTCAGACTTCTTCCAGCTGTGAGGAACTGCAGAAAGGCAATGTAAGAATCAAATTCACACATAGCAAATAAGAATGAGTATCTTGTCCAACTTTGAATATAAACCAGAATTTTGAGTATAATTGACAAGAATTGTTTTCATTATGCTTTGGAGCAATTACCACTTAGCATGCTGTTGAGAAATCAGCAGTGACGTGCGGTCAGGGTAAGCAGGGCAAGCAGTGCATACTCTGAAATGCCAAATTAAAATATAATTTATAAATAAATGTTACTATTTTTTCGTTATGCCATTACTGTCAGCGAATCTGGTAGGGATAAGGTTAACATTTTACATTATTTCTAAAACTACATTTAAATTCGAGGAAATGCGCCAGGGTAAGCATGCTTGCCCTCCCGTCCATTGACACCACTTAAATGAAGTGACGCGCGCCGCCGATCCGCACTACAGACAAGTTCATAGCTGCAGGGCAAGTATTTAATTTTCTGCTTTCACTACACTGAGTGAATTTGTACTTTTGCGCATGTGTATTTTCGAAATAAGTTGTCTGGGACAAGCACTGCTTATGGGAGTGTCAAGGTCATATTTTTGCAAGTTCAACAGAATTAAGCTGGCTAGCATAATGTCTAAGAACATGGATGCCATACAAGCTATGGATTTTCAGGGAAAAATTGAAATTATTCAGAGAGGAAGACCAACACCTGATCTGCCTGATCTTCATCAGCAAAAAGGTCAAAAAATAACCAGGTCATTCAAGCGGGAGTGGTATGATCGTCGAGACTGTGTGGCTGCGGTGCGGCTAGCCGTTTATACTGTTTCTCATGCCTGCTTTTCTAAACCGGCAAAAACGCTTGGGTAAATGGTGGGTTCTGCAACCTCAACAACCATACCAATGCCCTCAACAAACATGAGAAATCAGCAGTGCACATCAACACCAGATCACCCAAAAAACATTTGGGAACGCAAGGATAGACCTGGCATTAAATGAGCAGCAAAAGCTACAAGTGAGCATACACAATGCTAAGGTTAAAGAAAATCGTGAGATTCTGAAGGACCTAATTCGAGCAACATGCAGGAGTTAGCATTTCGGGGCAATGATGAGAGTACAACCTCAAGTAATCGTGGAAACTATGTTGAGTTATTGTACATGTTTGCTGAAACAGATGAGAGGTTAGCTTGACACTTGGCAACTTCCACAGTTTTTTGGGGTACATCGAATAGAAAACAGAACGATTTGATTGAAGCAGTCAGTGATGTAATTCGAAAAGAAATTGAAGATGAGATAAATGCTGCCCCATTTGTTGCGGTGGAAGTTGACGAAACTACAGATGTTACAAACAAAGCACAGATTTCTGTGATTTTATGTTATGTGGCTTAAAGTGATGTTAAGAAGGCTTTTTTGATATTTGACAATGTGAGCGATGACAAACGGGCTGCGGCCTTGGCGGATTACATATTGGCCATATTGGGGATGTACAACTGTATTGAAAAGCTGGTTGCTCAAACATATGATGGTGCTTCAGTTATGGCTTCCGACCTTAATGGTGTGCAGGCCAAAATTAGAGAATGAGTTCCTGAAGCCACATGTATTCACTGCTATGCACACAAATTGAACTTGGTGCTCTCACAATCAGCAAAATGCATCCCCGAGTACAAAATCTTTTTTAAGACTGCGGAGGGACTTGCATCATTCTTTAGTAAATCAATCAAGCGCACTCGCCTACAGGATGAAGTTGTAAAGAAACGCATGCCAAGGGCAGCATCAACCAGATGGAATTCAAATTCAAGGCTAGTCCAGACAATCAGCCTTTATCAATCAGATCTACAAGCAATGTTTCAGATTATGACCGAAAACCCTGACAACTGGGACAACTATACACTGCTGATGGCTTCTCGATACGATTCTTGGCTCTCAAAGGCATCAACATGCTTTCTACTGATGGTGTATGGGGAGATTTTCAGTGAAACTGATTCACTTTACCGCGTTCTGCAAAACAAAATAATGGACATGGGGTTCTGTTGTGCTCGTATCAATGGACATGGGGTTCTGTTGTGCTTGTATCAGCGACACAATGAAAGTGGTGGAGATCAAGAAACAAACGTGACACTTTTTATGATCGTTTTGAGGAGAAATGCACTACTCTCGGCCTTACAGACGCCGGAACCCGGAGCAGACAGCCGATCAGAGAAATTTTTGGTTTGATCATTTTGGTGAGCTCAGTTTCCTTGGCTTGGTCGACTGCACAAGGTTTGATCAAATGGCAAAGTGTTTCGATGCCCGCAAGCTTGAAAGCCTATCTGCATATGCAAAGTACTTTGATTTTGTCAGACTAAATGCAGATCTTGTCGGACTATACAATTCGCAACTGATACGCGAAAACTGCAAGTCACCCGGACAGCTGCTGAGCTTCTTGTACCAGAATGACTTGGTTCAGACAGTCCCAGAGGCAACAAAGCTGCTTCAACTGGTCCTAACCCTAGCAGCTACTACTGCCTCAGTGGAGAGGTCGTTCTCTGAATTAAAGCACATCAAAACATACAGCCGTAATGGGACTAGAGAAGGACGGTTGTCATCTTTGGCCCTAATATCAATTGAGAGTGAAATAAAAATACGAATTTTACAACGCTGTCACCGAGATGTTCATCTTGAAAGAGAGGATAATGGAATTCATTTACAAGTAAAGGTAGGCTTACATTTCCTTGTCATCTGTGGGTTAGAATGCTAAGAAATGTTAGTTTGAATGAACATGAGTTGTGTTAATGCAGCGCAAAGTCAGGCCTGTTTTTTATTGTCTGTTTTGCAAATTATTAAGATGATGCGTCGATATTAGTGGCAACTCTGAATTGCTCCTCCCTTGGTTTCTTTATTTTTTCTGTGATTGTCTTTTGAATCAGCTTCAAGAAATGAGCATGTCACCAAACCAGAACTAAAGGCCCCTTAGCTTCTGCTAAGCAGGTGGCTACCCCGCCCCTTACCATAGCAAACACTACGATGCTATCAACGGGCAAAACGTTGGAAGGAAAATATGCTTAATAATTAAACAAATTAATTCACTAATAGCATATTAAATCTGAGTGACATCACTGAGTGCAGTGTACGCATCTAATCAATGAAGTTGCGCCGCAAATAAACTGGAATTTGACTAAAGCGGGACTCTGACCTATTAGCCTAGACTTATTTGATTCGTTAGACCTAATTGCTTCTTCTGTTCAATTTATTTAATTCGTCAGGCTTGGAATTCAAAATAACATACATTTAATGTAGGGCTAGTGTCATTATTTAAATAGCAAAGCTATTCGTTAGGCAATTTTATTGTTAGTGTTTCTACATTTCTCGCGACGTCTACGTGGCCACCTATCGATGTTTATTTTTATTTGGTTGTCATTGTCTCTATAGCCTACCTTAGCCGTCATCGCGCTCACAGCTTGGATAGAACGTTTGTGCTGTGTAAAACCAGTCTATTAATGCCAGATAATACAATCAGTGCACCGTCAAAACAATAGCTTACTAGGGATTGTTTCATTATGCAGACAATACAGTCTAGCCTACTAGCCTATCTATAGCTACAGTTGAAGTCAGAAAATCAATTTTTTCACAATTCCTGACATTTAATCCTAGTAAGAATTCCCTGCCTTAAGTCAGTTAGGATCACCACTTTATTTTAAGAATGTGAAATGTCACAAAAGTAGAGAGAATTTTTTATTTCAGCTTTTATTTCTTTCATCACATTCCCAGTGGGTCAGAAGTTTACATACACTCAATTAGTATTTGGCAGCATTGCCTTTAAATTGTTTAAATTGGGTCAAACGTTTCGGGTAGCCTTCCACAAACTTCCCACAATAAGTTGGGTGAATTTTGGCCCATTCCTCCTGACAGAACTGGTGTAACTGAGTCAGGTTTTGTAGGCCTCCTTGCTCCCACTCCAATGCCTTGACTTTGTTGTCCTTAAGCCATTTTGCCACAACTTTGGAAGTATGCTTGGGGTCATTGTCCATTTGGAAGACCCATTTGCGACCAAGCTTTAACTTCCTGACTGATGTCTTGAGATGTTGCTTCAATATATCCACATAATTTTCCTTCCTCATGATGCTATCTATTTTGTGAAGTGCACCAGTCCCTCCTGCAGCAAAGCACCCCCACAACATGATGCTGCCACCCCCGTGCTTCACGGTTGGGATGGTGTTCTTTGGCTTGCAAGCCTCCCCCTTTTTCCTCCAAACATAACGATGGTCATTATGGCCAAACAGTTCTATTTTTGTTTCATCAGACCAGAGGACATTTCTCTAAAAAGTATGATATTTTTCCCCATGTGCAGTTGCAAACCGTAGTCTGGCTTTTTTATGGCGGTTTTAGAGCAGTGGCTTCTTCCTTGCTGAGCAGCCTTTCAGGTTATGTCGCTATAGGACTCGTTTTACTGTGGATATAGAAACTTTTGTACCTGTTTCCTCCAGCATCTTCACAAGGTCCTTTGCTGTTGTTCTGGGATTGATTTGCACTTTTCGCACCAAAGTATGTTGTACAGATGAACGTGGTACCTTCAGGCGTTTGGAAATTGCTCCCAAGGATGAACCAGACTTGTGGAGGTCTAGTTTTTTTTCTGAGGTCTTGGCTGATTTCCCCATGATGTCGAGCAAAGAGGCACTGAGTTTAAAGGGAGGCCTTGAAATACATCAACAGGTACACCTCCAATTGACTCAAATGATGTCAATTATCAGAAGCTTCTAAAGCCATGACATAATTTTCTGGAATTTTCCAAGCTGTTTAAAGGCACAGTCAATTTAGTGTATGAAAACTTCTGACCCAATGGAATTGTGATATAGTTAAATAATCTGTCTGTAAACAATTGTTGGAAGAATTACTTGTGTCATGCACAAAGTAGATGTCCTAACCGACTTGCCAAAACTATAGTTTGTTAACATGAAATCTATGGAGTGGTTGAAAAATGAGTTTTAATGAATTCAACCTAAGTGTCAGTAAACTTCCGACTTAAACTGTATATACAGTATTTATCTAGTAGTCTATTTATATTACACAGTGGAACTCGGACTCCACTCCATCTGGGCTATCTGTCTCATCACCCGTAGGCTTACCAGTGTCCAAAGATTGGGGTTCGTTCTCATGAGTGCCCGCTAAGATCTCTGGCAGCTTGATTTCCTGGGAGAGAAGGTCAGGAGAAGGTCTCTAGCAGTCATCAGCTTGATTTCCTGGGAGAGGAGGAGGTCAGTAGAAGGAGGGTCGGCTGTCTCACTAGAGGAACTGTCACTATTCTGGAGGGGAGCAGGAAGAGGAGGAGCAAGGCCACTGTGAATTGCCTGGGCATTGAGGTCTCTGTCGGGACTGGGAGGCTGCTAGTGCATAAGTAGTTCTACTAGCTTCCACCTGCCATGGTGTTTCCTCAGTTGAGAATGTGGTAGCTTTGTTGATGTGGATCTTCTGTAATTTGGCACAACCTTGATCAGAATAAGCTTTTTTGCTGCGTTTTTGTACCCAACTTGGTCTTACCTTTTTTGTTTATCCATCTTGAACAATGCAATCACTTTCCAGCCGAGTCCGACCTGATTCACTAACTTTTTAAAAACTTGATAGCCAATTAACTGTGGAGGCAGAGGCGGGTGGCAATTAGATGCATGAAAACTATATTGTCTGATTCACCTACCCCCCCCCCCCCCCCCCCCCCAATGTAGATTGGACACCACGCTTGCTACATGTAGAAATGAAGGAGGAGGGTTACTGTCAATATTATTTATTTAAATGTTTTTATCAAATTCAGACACAGGTGTGAGATGACAGGCGCATGGGCCCCCAGTGTATACTAAGCCCACTTGATCTTGCACGGCCAACTACAGTGGGGAGAACAAGTATTTGATACACTGCCGATTTTGCAGGTTTTCCTACTTACAAAGCATGTAGAGGTCTGTAATGTTTATCATAGGTACACTTCAACTGTGAGAGACGGAATCTAAAACAAAAATCCAGAAAATCAAATTGTATGATTTTTAAATAATTAATTTGCATTTTATTGCATGACATAAGTATTTGATCACCTACCAACCAGTAAGAATTCCGGCTCTCACAGACCTGTTAGTTTTTCTTTAAGAAGCCCGCCTGTTATCCACTCATTACCTGTATTAACTGCACCTGTTTGAACTCGTTACCTGTATAAAAGACACCTGTCCACACACTCAATCAAACGGACTCCACACACTCAATCAAACAGCTGTGTAAGGACATCAGGGATAAAATTGTAGACCTGCACAAGGCTGGGATGGGCTACAGGACAATAGGCAAGCAGCTTGGTGAGAAGGCAACAACTGTTGGCGCAATTATTAGAAAATGGAAGAAGTTCAAGATGACGGTCAATCTCCCTCGGTCTGGGGCACCATGCAAGATCTCACCTCGTGGGGCATCAATGATCATGAGGAATGTGAGGGATCAGCCCAGAACTACACGGCAGGACCTGGTCAATGACCTGAAGAGAGCTGGGACCACAGTCTCAAAGAAAACCATTAGTAACACACTGCGCCGTCATGGATTAAAATCCTGCAGCGCACGCAAGGTCCCCCTGCTCAAGCCAGCGCATGTCCAGGCCCGTCTGAAGTTTGCCAATGACCATCTGGATGATCCAGAGGAGGAATGGGAGAAGGTCATGTGGTCTGATGAGACAGAAATAGAGCTTTTTGGTCTAAACTCCACTCGCCGTGTTTGGAGGAAGAAGAAGAATGAGTACAACCCCAAGAACACCATCCCAACCGTGAAGCATGGAGGTGGAAACATCATTCTTTGGGGATGCTTTTCTGCAAAGGGGACAGGACGACTGCACCGTATTGAGGGGAGGATGGATGGGGCCATGTATCGCGAGATCTTGGCCAACAACCTCCTTCCCTCAGTAAGAGCATTGAAGATGGGTCGTGGCTGGGTCTTCCAGCATGTCAACGACCCGAAACACACAGCCAGGGCAACTAAGGAGTGGCTCCGTAAGAAGCATCTCAAGGTCCTGGAGTGGCCTAGTGGGCCAAAATCCCTGCTGCAGTGTGTGCAAATCTGGTCAAGAACTACAGGAAACGTATGATCTCTGTAATTGCAAACAAAGGTTTCTGTACCAAATATTAAGTTCTGCTTTTCTGATGTATCAAATACTTATGTCATGCAATAAAATGCAAATTAATTACTTAAAAATCATACAATGTGATTTTCTGGATTTTTGTTTTAGATTCCGTCACTCACAGTTGAAGAGTACATATGATAAAAATTACAGACTTCTACATGCTTTGTAAGTGGGAAAACCTGCAAAATTCGGCAGTGTATCAAATACTTGTTCTCCCCACTGTATGAGAGGAGAGGTAGGCTACTTAACTGAATGATATTTTCTTAGCCAGGACCATCTTTTAAAAGAAAACACAATTTAATGAGATCTCTATTTGAGCAAAATAAATAGTTTTGTTGTGATCACAAGAAAATCCTAATAATTCAGGTAAATAGCGTTTTTGTTTTGTTGAAGAAACGGAGGAGAGGAGTGTCCGGCAGCGTGTTCTATCGCGCCTGCAATGATGTTGGGGGGAATAAAACAGTGTTCGTTGTTTGAAGTAACTTCTTTGTTGCTGTAATATCCCAAAAGCACGTGGCAGTATCCCCAAGAATGGATTCAAGCTTTAATGGTGCAGACGCTCTAGCGTCATGCTTTTTTGGCCTCAAGTTCAATGTTTGGCTCTCTGGGGGCCTCAAGTTCAATGTTTGGCACTCTGGGGGCCTCAAGTTCAATGTGTGGCACTCTGGGGGCCTCATGTTCAATGTTTGTCACTCTGGGGGCCTCAAGTTCAATGTTTGGCACTCTGGGGGCCTCAAGTTCAATGTTTGGCACTCTGGGGGCCTCAAGTTCAATGTTTGGCACTCTGGGGGCCTCAAGTTCAATGTTTGGCACTCTGGGGGCCTCAAGTTCAATGTTTGGCTCTCTGGGGGCCTCAAGTTCAATGTTTGGCTCTCTGGGGGCCACAGGTTCAATGTTTGGCACTCTGTGGGGCCACAAGTTCAATGTTTGGCACTCTGTGGGGCCTCAAGTTCAATGTTTGGCACTCTGGGGGCCTCAAGTTCAATGTTTGGCACTCTCCAGGGATCATAAGGAAAAATAATCAAAAAAAATGAGTGTGTATTTACAATATGAATTACTAATTTACCTAGCACTTATAAATTACACTGCACGGAAAAAAGAGAGTAGATGCTTTTTCCACTTGCTCGATCTTATTCCCGGTTTCCTCGCGCGTAAAGGTGGTGGAATTAAGTCAAGGGCAGAATATGGCATATTTGTAGACACACCTCCACCACACCTTCATTTATTCAAGCACCACCTCAAATTAATAGTGGGTGAATAGCATTCAAGGTCAAAAATACGCATAGAGAAAAGCACATAAAAAGGGAATTACATTCCATTTAAGCGAGCTTAACTCAGGTCGGAATCAGGGCCTGTGTGCATCCAACAATTATGGAGAACTGTGCAGATCCAAATCCTCATAGGAATAATTATGGCGGCAGGTAGTCTAGCATTTAAGACCGTTATGGATCAAATCCCTGAGTTGACTAGGTGAAAAGCAAGGCCCTTAAACCCTAATCGCTCTTGTAAGTTGCTCTGGATAAAAGTAAAATCCAAGCTAAATGACTCAAATGGAGGTTAAATGTAATTTTGTTTCTGCAGAATTGAAGGCGTTTATCTGGATAGATGGTACGGTGCAGCGTTGGCCTCAGCTCTCCAGTTACCAAACTCACCACTGAGAGAACTGCACCTGATAGATTCAATCTGGCTGGATTCAGGAGTGGATGCGCTCTGTACTGGACTGTCTAGCCCAGACTGTAAACTGGAAGCACTGAGGTAATTGAAGGGATTTTTATACATTTTTTAAATAAGAAAATAATATTTAATGTCAGCAAGTGCCGTTGAATGATGAGGTAACATTTTCTTTCTTGGAGTATGTGTCAATATTTTCTTTGTCACTACCTTGACCATGATCATTTAGGCAAACATTTGGCTCAAATTGACTTATACCGCATTCAAGTGCTAGTTGCAACTAGGAAACTCTGAAATCTGTGTCGACATTTTCTGTCACTACCTTGATCATTTAGGCAAACATTTGCTTATGCTGTGTTCACGTGCTAGGTCGCAACTAGGAAAACAATTTTCTTGACTTGCTAACTGGTTGTACAGTCGTGGCCAAAAGTTTTGAGAATGACACAAGTATTGGTCTCCACAAAGTTTGTTGCTTCAGTGTTGATGATGGCAATTTGCATATACTCCAGAATGTCATGAAGAGTGATCAGATGAATTGCAATTAATTGCAAAGTCCCTCCTTGCCATGAAAATGAACTTAATCCCCAAAAAACATTTCCACTGCATTTCAGCCCTGCCACAAAAGGACCAGCTGCCATCATGTCAGTGATTGTCTCGTTAACACAGGTAAGAGTGTTGACGAGGACAAGGCTGGAGATCACTCTGTCATGCTGATTGAGTCAGAACGGCTTCACAGGCAAGGATATTGCTGCTAGTAAGATTGCACCTAAATCAACCATTTATCAGATCATCAAGAACTTCAAGGAGAGAGGTTCAATTGTTTTGAAGAAGGTGTCAGGGCGCCCAAGAAAGTCCAGCAAGTGCCAGGACCGTCTCCTAAAGTTGATTCAGCTGCGGGTTCGGGGCACCACCAGTGCAGAGCTTGCTCAGGAATGGCAGCAGGCAGGTGTGAGTGTATCTGGACACACAGTGAGGCAAAGACTTTTGGAGGATGGCCTGGTGTCAAGAAGGGCAGCAAAGAAGCCACTTCTCTCCAGGAAAAACATCAGGGACAGACTGATATTCTGCAAAAGGTACAGGGATTGGACTGCTGAGGACTGGGGTAGAGCCATTTTCTCTGATGAATCCCCTTTCCGATTGTTTGGGCCATCCGGAAAGCGCTACCATCTGTCCTGTGTCATGCCAACAGTAAAGCATCCTCAGACCATTCATGTGTGGAGTTGCTTCTCAGCCAAGGGAGTGGGCTCACTCACAATTTTGCCTAAGAACACAGCCATGAATAAAGAATGGTACCAACACATCCTCCGAGAGCAGCTTCTCCCAACCATCCAAGAACAGTTTCGTGACGACCAATGCCTTTTCTAGCATGATGGAACACCTTGCCATAAGGCAAAAGTGATAACTAAGTGGCTCGGGGAACAAAACATCAACATTTTGGGTCCATGGCCAGGAAACTCCCCAGACCTTAATCCCATTGAGAATTTGTGGTCGATCCTCAAGAGGCGGGTGGACAAACAAAAAGCCACAACTTCTGACAAACTCCAAGCATTGATTATGCAAGAAGGGCCTGCCATCAGTCAGGATGTGGCCCAGAAGTTAATTGACAGCATGCCAGGGCGGATAGCAGAGGTCTTGAAAAAGAAGGGTCAACACTGCAAATATTGACTCTTTGCATAAACTGAATGTCATTGTCAATGAAAGCCTTTGACACTCATGGAATACTTGTAATTATACTTCAGTGTTACCATAGTAACTACTGACAAAGATCTAAGAACACTGAAGCAGCAAACTTTGTGGAGACCAATACTTGTCATTCTAAAAACTTTTGGTCACGACTGTAGTTATACGCGTGCCGCGTTCAACCAGTTAGCAAGTCAGAAATGTAATAGTTTCCTTGTTCTGACTAGCACGTGAATGCTTGTCTGTTGACAGATACTACGATACCAGTTATGCTACGTGCATCTGTCCACAAGAGGTTAAGTAACATGTATTTACAAATACAATTATAATTGCCTGTCTCACAAAAAAAATCTACCTCAATGTGTTGATGAAACAAGCGGCTTTAAAATGCATTATATCTGCCATTGCAGTCTTTGCGGGAATAAACTTTCATACGAGGGACATGATAATTTGGTCTCCTCTATGAAAACAGTTCTCAGCAACCTGAGAGAGCTGGGATTGAGTTACTTCATACTGCAGGAATCTGTAGTTGAGTTACTCTCTATTGGACTAGGGAGTCAACACTGTAAACTGGAGATACTGAGGTCAGTAGTTTTCTGTTAGTACATTCATTTGGACAGTGAATTCAAAGTCATTAATTTATTTGTCAGGGGTTGTTTGATTTACAAAATAAATGCAGGCATTTGATTTAGCATGTTGAAATCTTTGAATTACAAAAAATTGCTTGTTTTAATAAAATGAAATAAATATTGTGTACAGGCTGAATCGAAATCATCTAACAGACAACGTCTGTGAAGTATTAGTCTCAGCTCTCAGCTCAAATTCCTCTCATCTGAAAGAGCTGGACATCGTTCAATGTGACCTGATCCATTCAAGAGTGGAGCTGCTCTCCACTGGACTGAAAAGTCCACACTGTAAACTGGAGAAATTGAGGTCAGTATGTTTCTTGTCTCACGTTTGTATTACCTGAAGGATGTACTGTAAACTGTATACCTGAAGGATATAGCCTGATTATTTTCACTGATCTCCACAACCAACTCCACACTGCGTTCAATGTTAAAGAAATACTATGGAGGATTTCTAAAATATCCCATGGATGCTGTGGACAGGCAGTGATCAGGGGAAGGTTATACACATTTCCAAGACACTAAGTACATATTCCTTAGAGCAAGGTCAAAATAATTAAGAGGGATGTCACTAAGAGGCCAATGTTGATTTTAAAACCGCTACAGAGTTCAACAGCTGATATAGGAGAAAACAGCATGGATCAAAAACAGATCTGGGATGCAAATCCAACAAAACAGGTCGCTGAGTAAAACAGTTTCAATCATGGTGGTGGCTGGCAGGGAATTTCTGTCTTCATAAGTTTCTTTGAAATGTCTCATTTAGGCTCTATCAATGTGATCTCAATAACGAAAGCTGTGAAGCACTGGCGTCAGCTCTTCAGACCACCCCCTCGCACCTGAGAGTGCTGGACCTGAGTTACAATGATCTGCAGGATTCAGGAGTGAAGCTCCTCTCTGCTGGACTGGGGAATCCCCACTGTAAACTGGAGACTCTGAGGTTAGTAGGCTACTTTCACTCACTCAGCCTGAGGTGGTAAAGTGGATCACTTATGCACCTGACACTAAGGCAAAACTATTATTATTATTATAAAATAAGCAACACAGGCGAGTTTGAAATTATGTTGACGCAGATGTTTGACTACATTCATGTACATTCCATTTTGTCTATAGCAACGGTTTGTTTGTTTACTTCGTGTTTATTTTATAGAGTTCGTCATTGTTGTAAGTTTATCTAACGAAAAGGAAAAAAATTAAGAAAACATGTCGAACTACTATTCCTGCGCTGCACTTTGGTCTCTCCAAGCACCCTTTCGTGACAAAAATACAGGTCAGATCAATGCAATAGCTGCATCATGGAGTAAGATACTCAACTCTTTGACTGTTATTTGCCCAATGCAGCTCACTTGCTGGTGATGGCGATTCGCTCGTGCCAAAAGCTATCTCTCGCTCTCTTTTGTAAAACAATCGTAAGAGCTGATGGAAAAACAAACCAAAAAAGCTCTTACAATATGAACAATACAGTCCACAAACAATAATACACTTTTACACAACTTTACATTATCATGCTTCATATATGAAATGCATCAATGCATGAGAATGTCTACCAAAATAGTGGATTTTGTGCTAACAGCTTGCTAATGAGGTGCACGATGAACAATATTAGTCAGCACAATCAGTGGAGCTAAGCTACGGCTAATAACGTAATATTGCTAGCAGACTAAAGAACATCAATTATAACACACATTTGTAATTATCTTCTCTTGTCATGTAGTTGCCGTATCAGTGCGTTTAATCCCCATCGATTAATCAATTTTGATAAATAAACACGTCGGTAAACTTTTTTTGTCGCAGTTCCACGATTTCCGACGATAACCGCACTTTTCCCCGCTAGTAAAGTACAGGTGAAAAGGTGGTTCGCACAGGTCATCGTACGAATATTGTCAGTTTCTATTTTGAAAGTAATCGGTGAAGTGGCAGTTAGCTGACAGATTGTCCACTTTTTAAATATACAAATTATGGCAGAGGTGTATAGTAAAATCGGCGTGGCTTGAGCCTTGCTATTTGGTCTCATGTCTGAATCTGAGTGATAAAAGCAAGATTTATGTGCCAAGGATCATCATTACCTCTTTGCAGGCTGCAATTCTGTAGAGTCACAGAGGAAGGCTGTGATTACCTGGCTTCAGCACTGAAGTCAAACCCCTCCCACCTGAGAGAGCTGGACCTGAGCTATAACAACCCAGGAGAATCAGAAGGGAAGATGCTCTCTGCTACAATGGAAGATCCAGACTGTAGACTGAAAATCAAGTAAGTGCAGTTGATGAAAATAATGCAAGATACTCTAGTAAGACCTTTGAGTATATTCACACTCTGTTCTCCTGCCTCTCCCGCAGTATTGCCCACAACGAAGAGTGCTGGGTGAAACTGGAGCTGCTGAAGACATGTAAGAATACATTATACTTTACATGTAATCGCAGTAACATTGATACAAAATAAAGTATAACACAATGTTTTTAAATAGTTTGACAGCCAATACACTCCTAATTTAATCCATCTGATCATCTCCTCTCACCTTCTGTCTACAGATGCCTGTGATCTCACACTGGACCCAAACACAGCAAACAGACACCTCTTTCTGTCTGAAGGAAACAGAGTGGTGAGATATGAGATTGAGGAACATCCATATCCTGATCACCCAGAGAGATTTGATGATATTTGTCAGGTTCTTTGTAGAGAGGGTCTGACTGGGCGCCATTACTGGGAAACGGAGTCAACTTTTGGCGTTGTTCTCGGAGTGACATACAAAGGAATCAAAAGAAAAGGCAACAGCAGTGATGATTATGCCATTGGATACAATGACAAATCCTGGTGTATGGAGGACAAAAGACATTTTGGTCATAATGGTGCAGATATTAAATTCCCCATCTTTAGGGACCCCTCCAGCAATAGAATAGGAATGTATCTGGACTGGCCGGCTGGCACCCTGTCCTTTTACAGTGTCTTCTTTGACACATTGACCCACCTGTACACATTCCACACCACATTCACTGAGCCCCTCTATCCAGCTTTTGGACTAGCCAGGTGTCACACTTGCTCAGTGTCCCTGTTCTAACACAATTGTGTGACTTGATGGCATTGACAGTGGTTATGAATTCATATATATATTTTATTTTATTTAACTAGGCATGTCGGTTAAGGACAAATTCTTATTTACAATTACTACCTACAGGGTCAGACCCTGGAGCAGATTAGGGTTAAGTGCGTTGCTCAAGGACATATCAACAGGTTGTCGGCTCAGGGAGACATTAAGTCACAGACATTAGTAAGTATTGTATTGTATTCCTGTGACTGTACATCCATGTTCTGTTCTGTTAGTGCTGTTCTATAAAACACCTTTGACTTTGAATCGGAGACATTTTATTGTTGTGTGATTAAATCATTTGTAAATATTACTTGTTTGTGAACTGTGTTGCATCATACAGTAGGTTTGTTAACTGTGTTTCATCATACAGTAGGCCAGAGCATCTCAAGTGAAATACAGCTTTGGTTTAGACACTCATTTAATTAGACCATTGACTGATATTGGTCATGTTGGTGGTGAATATTGAAGTGAATTTGGTGGATTGCCAGATAGAGGTATAAACACACAACCTTCTAGACCGATAGATAGATAGATACTTTATTGATCCCCCGGGGGGGAAATTTCATTGTCAAGCAGCTACAACACAACACAGGGCAGGTGCAAAATGCCACAACGAAAGTACACAAAAGACAGATACACTATACATGATACATAGAGCGGCAGTATGAACAAGTATAGAAATACAAGATATCTGGGGTGCAAAAAAAAGCTATAAAAAGACATTGCATTGCATAGTATGGGTGGTTGGCTGAATATGTACACTATACATTGTTGGATGGTTAACTATACAGGTCGATGGCAGATAAATACTTCAGTAGCTAAAAATGCGTATGATATGAGCGAGGGTAATAATAGTTTACTTAATAGACAGACTGGGTAAATGAACAGGTAAGTGAAAATTTGCATGGTTAAATTAGCTGTACAGTTAAGTATACAGTTATATTTACAGATAAGTGAATACTTGCATGGTTACACAAACTGTACAGGTAAATGACAGGAAGAGATACTTTAATAGCTAAATGTGTGTATGATATCATTTGGGGTAATAATAGTAATTCCCTTAAAATACAGTCCTTAGTGCGCAGGGTTTAATTACAGACAACTGCACGTATTGCACATTCGATATACTAAAAGCAATGAGAAAAGGTGCAATTGACAGGATACTAATATGCATTCCTGAGTGAATGCCTACGTAAGTTAGGTCCAAGAATTACTAGCAATATTGCACGTGATATGATATAACAGGTGGCATGTTTCAGTTATATCTGAAGTCCAAGGTGTAGAGGGTGAACAGGAAGGGGGACAGGACCGTTCCCTGGGGGGCCCCTGTGTTGCTCAGTACCCGTTCTGACACACAGCTCTGTAGTCGCACAAATTGTGGCCTACCGGTCAGGTAATCCGTGACGCAGGAAACTAAGGGTTCTTCCACTTAGCAGGGGCTGAATGGTGTTGAAGGCACTGGAGAAATCAAAAAACATAACCCTTACAGTGCAACCTGCATTTTCCAGGTGAGAGTAGGCCCTCAGCAGAAGGTAGATGATAGAATCATCCACCCTGATGTTTCGCTGATTTTCGAACTGCAGGGGGTCCAGTGATGTACACACCAGGGGTCTGAGAGGAGCGAGGACTAACCTTTCCAGGGTCTTCATGATGTGGGATGTAAACAACCTTCTAGACCAGATGAGGTATAAACGCACAACCTTAATTCCTACTGATTATATATATATATAAATAAAACAGGTTAGGAACAGAAGCAGGGCGACTGAGTAGAGGGAATAGAAATGCATATACAGTCATCACTTGTATTTTGAAAGTAAAGCTACATTTGTACATTTGCTTCTATACTCCAGCATTTTAAATCAAATATTTAATATGAGACAGTATATATACTGTCATATATATATATATATATATATATATATATATATATATATATATATATATATATATATAAAATATGTCACCTTTTATTTGAGGGTATTTTCATACATCTGTTTCACAGTTTAGAAATTAAAGCACGTTATTTATCTAGTCCCCCCATTTGAACAAGTCATAAGTATTCTGAACCATTCACTTAGAGCAGTGCTTCCTAACTCCAGTCCTTGAGTAGCCTACTCCCAACAGCACACATTTTGTTGTAGCCCCGGAGGTACTCGAGGACCGGAGTTGGGACTTGACTTGGAGTGTATTGAAGTTGTCAAAACTTTAGTATTTAATCCCATATTTCTAGCACCCAATGACTACATCAAGTTGGTGACTCTACAAACTCATTGGATGGATTTGCAGTTTGTTTTTGGTTGTGGATTATGTTTTGCCCAATAGGAGCCTGAAGTGAAATGAAAAAATAACCTGCTGCTTTACCACAGACACACATCAGTAATTATCAGCACTACACGCAACTGTTAGTACTCAAAATAGTACAAAACCACAACCAATGGTTCAATGCAATTGGGGTATTCTAGACTGAAAGACAACGGCAAGAAACATTTCTACAAAAAGATGCCATTTATTTAGATTCATATTTCAAGAAAATAGTCAATAAATGTAACATTTAGCATTTTTACAAGCACTCAAGACAACACAAATCCTTTCCAGCAGAGGAGAAGAGAGGGAAAGGAGAGTAGAGAGGGGAGCCGGTGAACATGGAGTCTGTAGAGTCTGTCCCTCACCATCCAAAGCGAGACACCAGCTTCTCCTGATCATCCAGGTCTTTCTGCACCTTCTTCCTCATGTAGAATATGGGACAGTCCCGGCTGGACAGCAACATTTACATTAACTTAATAATCATACATAATAACAATATGCCATTTAGAATACGCTTTTATCCAAAACAACTTAGTCATGTGGGCATACATTTTACGTAGGGGTGGTCCCGGGAATCAAACCCACTATCCTGGCATTTCAAGCACCATGCTCTACAAACTAAACTACATTTAACTATACATTGACTTTGCAATCAACTGAAGTAGAAAAACAACCACGCATCAGAATAATTGCAAGTAAAACCTTCAAAAACATTCAATACAACGATTGTTGAGAGAGTCTTTCTTTTGATACAGTTTACCCTCCGTTACTCAGCACCTCTACAAACATATAGCGTTGTGCCTCAGCCCATGTTTTTAAGGGACTGCTGCTCTGACAGTTTAGTTACTGGGGGGTTGAATTGGCAACATCTAGTTTGTGTGTGTGTAGTGTGTGTAACAGATATGTTGATGTGTATTTCAGAGTGGGTCTGTGGGTAACATACAGTTGAAGTCGGAGGTTTACATACACCTTAGCCAAATACATTTAAACTCAGTTTCACAATTCCTGACATTTAATCCTAGTAAAAATTCTCTGTCTTAGGTCAGTTAGGATCACCACTATTTTAAGAATAGTGGCAGAGAACTGGTGTAACTGTGTCAGGTTTGTAGGCCTCCTTGCTCTCACACGCTTTTTCAGTTCTGCCAACACATTTTCTATAGGATTGAGGTCAGGGCTTTGTGATGGCCACTCCAATACCTTGACTTTGTTGTCCTTAAGCCATTTTGCCACAACTTTGGAAGTATGCTTGGGGTCATTGTACATTTGGAAGACCCATTTGCGACCAAGCTTTAACTTCCTGACTGATGTCTTGAGAAGTTGCTTCAATATATCCACATAATTTTCCTTCCTCATGATGCCATCTATTTTGTGAAGTGCACCAGTCCCTCCTGTAGCAAAGCACCCCAACAACATGATGCTGCCACCCCTGTGCTTCACGGTTGGGATGGTGTACTTCGGCTTGCAAGCATCACCCTTTTTCCTCCAAACATAATGGTCATTATGGCCAAACAGTTCTATTTTTGTTTCATCAGACCAGAGGACATTTCTCCAAAAAGTACGATCTTTGTCCCCATGTGCAGTTGCAAACCGTAGTCTGGAGCACTGGCTTCTTCCTTGCTGAGCGGCCTTTCAGGTTATGTCGATATAGGACTCGTTTTACTGTGGATATAGATACTTTTGTACCCGTTTCCTCCAGCATCTTCACAAGGTCCTTTGCTGTTGTTCTGGGATTGATTTGCACTTTTCGCACCAAAGTACATTAATCTCTAGGAGACAGAATGAGTCTCCTTCCTGAGCTGTATATAACGGCTGTGTGGTCCCATGGTGTTTATACTTACGTACTATTTTTTGTACAGATGAACGTGGTACCTTCAGGCGTTTGGAAATTCCTCCCAAGGATGAACCAGACTTGAGGTCTACAATTATTTTTCTGAAGTCTTGGCTGATTTCCCCATGATGTCAAGCAAAGAGGCACTAAGTTTGAAGGTAGGCCTTGAAATACATCCACAGGTACACCTCCAATTGACTCAAATGATGTCAATTAGCCTATCAGAAGCCATGACATCATTTTCTGGAATTTCCCAAGCTGTTTAAAAGGCAGTCAACTTAGCGTATGTATACTTCTGACCCACTGGAATTGTGATATAGCGAATAATAAGTGAAATAATCTGTCTGTAAACAATTGTTGGAAGAATTACTTGTGTCATGAACAAAGTAGATGTCCTAACCAACTTGCCAAAACTAAAGTTTGTTAACATGAAACCTGTGGAGTGGTTGAAAAATGAATTTTAATGACTTCAACCTAAGTGTATGTAAACTTCCGACTTCGACTAAGTTTATGTGTATTTCAGAGTGGGTCTGTAACAGGTTGTTACGAATTGTATGCATTTGTGTGTGTGTGTGTACCTGGTACAGAGTACATCCTCATGGAGAGAGCCCTGACAGCGTTGACATTGTGTCCACAGGCGAGAGAAGCGCTCCTCCAGAGTACTTAGGTGGAAGATCTAGAGTTCAAAGAGATTCACCATTGGTAAGTACACATCACAGCACCTTGACATATACCCCAATGTACAGCTGTGGTTAAACGTTTTGAGAATGACAAGTATTGGTCTCCACAAAGTTTGCTGCCTCAGTGTTGATGATGGCAATTTGCATATACTCCAGAATGTCATGAAGAGTGATCAGATGAATTGCAATTAATTGCAAAGTTCCTCTTTGCCATGAAAATGAACTTAATCCCCCAAAAACATTTCCACTGCTTTTCAGCCCTGCCACAAAAGGACCAGCTGCCATCATGTCAGTGATTGTCTCGTTAACACAGGTGAAAGTGTTGACGAGGACAAGGCTGGAGATCACTCTGTCATGCTGATTGAGTCAGAAGGGCTTCACAGGCAAGGATATTGCTGCTAGTAAGATTGCACCTAAATCAACCATTTATCGGATCATCAAGAACTTCAAGGAGAGAGGTTCAATTGTTGTGAAGAAGGTGTCAGGGCGCCCAAGAAAGTCCAGCAAGCGCCAGGACCGTCTCCTAAAGTTGATTCAGCTGCGGGATCGGGGCACCACCAGTGCAGAGCTTGCTCAGGAATGGCAGCAGGCAGGTGTGAGTGCAGGTGTGAGTGCAGTGAGGTAAAGTCTTTTGGAGGATGCCCTGGTGTCAAGAAGGGCAGCAAAGAAGCCACTTCTCTCCAGGAAAAACATCAGGGACAGACTGATATTCTGCAAAAGGTACAGGGATTGGACTGCTGAGGACTGGGGTAGAGTCATTTTCTCTGATGAATCCCCTTTCCGATTGTTTGGGCCATCCGGAAAACACCTTGTCCGGAGAAGACAAGGTGAGCGCTACCATCAGTCCTGTGTCATGCCAACAGTAAAGCATCCTCAGACCATTCATGTGTGGAGTTGCTTCTCAGCCAAGGGAGTGGGCTCACTCACAATTTTGCCTAAGAACACAGCCATGATTAAAGAATGGTACCAACACATCCTCCGAGAGTAACTTCTCCCAACCATCCAAGAACAGTTTGGTGACGACCAATGCCTTTTCCAGCATGATGGAGCACCTTGCCATAAGGCAAAAGTGATAACTAAGTGGCTCGGGGAACAAAACATTGACATTTTGGGTCTATGGCCAGGAAACTCCCCAGACCTTAATCCCCTTCTGACAAACTCCAAGCATTGATTATGCAAGAATGGCCTGCCATCAGTCAGGATGTGGCCCAGGAGGTTAATTGACAGCATGCCAGGGCGGATTGCAGAGGTCTTGAAAAAGAAGGGTCAACACTGCAAATATTGACTCTTTGCATAAACTGAATGTCATTGTCAATGAAAGCCTTTGACACTTATGGAATACTTGTAATTATACTTCAGTGTACCATAGTAACTACTGACATAAAGATCTAAGAACACTGAAGCAGCAAAATTTGTGGAGACCAATATTTGTGTCATTCTCAAAACTTTTGACCACGACTGTATGCATGTAGTATCCCATATATTGTTATTTAGCCATTGATATACACCAGGCCCAGATTAACAGAACCGGTTGATATATTAGTGGCTAATGAACCAGACCCAGATTAACAGAACAGGTTGATATATTGTACCTCTTTCTGGTACAGCTCAGACTCCTTCTTCTTGCAGAAATCACACACCGCCGCTGTGGGGAGGACAGCAGAGATTAGAAATCACACAGACACTTGTGGGGACACACAATTCAGTCCCATTCAAAATCCTATTTTCCCAACCCGTACCTGAAAACCTAATCATAATTCTAACCCTAACACTAATTTTAACCTTCCACACAGCCACAGTAGATTAGTGGGAACACACACCTACAAACTGATAAATTACTCATATACACCCATACATTAGATTATTACTCTCATACATTAGATTATTACTCTCATACACCCATACATTAGATTATTACTCTCATACATTAGATTATTACTCTCATACACCCATACATTAGATTATTACTCTCATACATTACATTATCACTCTCTCATACACCCATGCATTACATTATCACTCTCTCATACACCCATGCATTACATTATCACTCTCTCATACACCCATGCATTACATTATCACTCTCTCATACACCCATGCAGTACATTATCACTCTCTCATACACCCATGCATTACATTATCACTCTCTCATACACCCATGCATTACATTATCACTCTCTCATACACCCATGCAGTACATTATCACTCTCTCATACACCCATGCATTACATTATCACTCTCTCATACACCCATGCATTACATTATCACTCTCTCATACACCCATACAGTACATTATCACTCTCACCATCGTTCTTCAGCACTGCTCTGCAGCCGATACAGGTGCTCCTCTTGGTGGCGAAGGCCATGAGCCCCCCCACCCTGGAGGTCAACACTGTCTTACAGCGCGTGTGATCCCCCTCTGAAACACACACACACACAACAAAGAAAGTTTATTTGTGCAATACGTCTAATAATAGCAGCAGTCATGGTGTGTGTGTGTGTGTGTGTGTGTGTGTGTGTGGCATGCTGACTCACTCAGTAAGACGCTCTCTGCTTTGCTCTCTCCCAGGATGGGCTCAAAGATTCGGAGCAGTGGCTTGGATAGCTGTTGTTCCAGGTAGTACTGGGTGTCAATGGGAATGTTGTTCTCCAGCACATAGATTGGGTCCTACACACATACACAATATTAAGTATGTGTGAATGTTAATGTATACCAACAAGCACATGAATATTAACCATATATTCTACACACACACACACGTAACCTCAGACTTCATGTATGCTGCTACTCCTTTGGCAGCTTTGATGATGACATAGGGGACTCTGTCTCCCAGTTGGGGGGCGCTACCCGCGTCTCTCTTTTTCATCCTGCAGAGGTGAGGGGTCAGAGGTTATCAACTGGTAACAATGAGAGAACGATCCTTCATAAAAGGAACAACTTATTTGGATGGGCTTTCAGAAACCGTTCTATTCCAGACTTTACAATGAGACTTTCCACCCCATTTCTCCCTGCACCAGCCTCCAATGTTCCGACTCTGCGCCTCTCTGACCCTGTGCCTCTCTGACCCTGCGCCTCTCTGACCCTGCGCCTCTCTCCAGCTCTCCCTCCTTACCTCTCGGCCAGCTCCACATGCGCCTGTTTCCCAGCGTACTCCTGGGCTGTGCGGGTCAGCTCCTTGGTGATAACCAGCTGGCTGATGTCGATGCGGTTACACAGCAGGTCAGAGATCACCTCTTTGGCGTGGGCCACCGCACCCTGGGGATCCCTGGGTAGAGAGACCAGGAGGGAGGGTAGATAGATGAGGATGGAGGGAAGGGACATCAACCAGATGAAACTTCCATCAATTCAAACAGCATGTCAGTAACAAACATGTACACAACAAATATCTAGATTGTAGTCCAATATTCTGAAATGTTCTGCAACAGAAAACAAAAACAAGTTTCTTATTGGACACGTTTAGATAGTGCCTCCCTGTTTCACTCTGTTACAGACCTACTGAACAGGACCCAGGACAACAAAGGTCTGCAGTAGGTAGTCGGTACCCGTCTAGGAGAATGCATTATGTTCTGCAGTAGGTACCCGTCTAGGAGAATGCATTATGTTCTGCAGTAGGTAGTCGGTACCCGTCTAGGAGAATGCATTATGTTCTGCAGTAGGTAGTCGGTACCCGTCTAGGAGAATGCATTATGTTCTGCAGTAGGTAGTCGGTACCCGTCTAGGAGAATGCATTATGTTCTGCAGTAGGTAGTCGGTACCCGTCTAGGAGAATGCATTATGTTCTGCAGTAGGTAGTCGGTACCCGTCTAGGAGAATGCATTATGTTCTGCAGTAGGTAGTCGGTACCCGTCTAGGAGAATGCATTATGTTCTGCAGTAGCTAGTCGGTACCAGTCTAAAGCTAGGTTTCCATCCAATTTGCGACAGATTTTCAGAATATTATCATATCGCCATTCAATAATAAGTGTGTGTGATGACAGTGCACATAAAAAGTTATTATATCAATATTTGCACATAAAGGCTTTTCTAACGCTATTTATTGAAGAATAAATTTTATCAACACAAAAACATCCCACCATGTCGAACGGACAAATTGTCTATCAGCATTTTAAAAAATTGTACAGGCATTTCCTGTTTCCATCAGCACAGTCGTGACTTTTTTTGGGCGTCAGGCAATTCATCCGCATGAAATGGTTGGCTGGAAACCTGGTTTATGAGAATGTTCTATGTTCTGCAGTAGGCGGTACCTACCCGTCTATCAGAATGTTCTAGGCGGTACCTACCTGTCTATCAGAATGTTCTAGGCGGTACCTACCTGTCTATCAGAATGTTCTAGGCGGTACCTACCTGTCTATCAGAATGTTCTAGGCGGTACCTACCTGTCTATCAGAATGTTCTAGGCGGTACCTACCTGTCTATCAGAATGGTCTGCAGGCAGGTATTGATCAGATTGGCCACCAGGGTGCAGTTGTCTCGGCGGACCGTCTCGATACCCTTGCAGTCCATCTTGTCGTGAGTGTCGGCGCTGGAGGAGAAGTAGAGGCCTGCATAGCGCTTCTTGTTGATCAAAAGGTAGGGGTAGTACACCTGGAGAGAGAGAGAGGGAGGGAGATGTAGGGAGTTTAACTTGTTTTTATTTGATCATGGAAGGAGTTCATAGTAGCCTCAAGTCATGTCCCATGGGGAGAGGAGAGAGTATGGATGTTAGTTATTTGACCTTCCAAGAGAGGAATCACACAGCTTTATTGCAGACTAAACTAAATACAAAGTAGTACAAGCTAGCTTGGTCTAGCACTATACCTGGGTGGTGTTCATTAAGGAACCCAGTCGTTGCAAAATAAAACTATTACAATCAGTTTTTCAATTTGGACAACTCCAGGTAGTACCCATATAATTAAACATTAGAATTTAGTAGTTTAATACGATCTCTGTGGTAGTACATCCTGTTTCACCATTCTTCCCCACCAGGAGTTAGGGTTTTCAGACAGTAGAGTTTCCCTCAGATTTAAAATGTTTCCTACCAACTGAACATGACCCAGGGCTATTAGCCCGTGTTTTAAATAGTGAACTGGTACCTTCTCAAACTCCAGTTTGATGGGAGGGGTGAAGTGGGAGGAGACCCACTCTGCCGCCTCCCTCCCAACCTCCATGGCCCTGCTCACAGTGTCCACGCCCAGTTTGACCATGACAGAGTCTGTGTCCCCGTAGATGACCTAACACACACACACACACACACACACACACAGAGAGAGAGACAATCAAGGAGAGTTGTGAAAGTAGAAGAACTAAAAGGAGAAGAAAAAGAAAGGGATGAAGGTCCCAAAAGAAAGGATAGGTTAGGATGATCTAACGACTGTCCTCGCTCTCCTCTCTCACCTTGGCATCGGCTTGGTAACCGTTGGAGATGGTGTACTTGGATTCCACCAGCTGTTTGGTCTGCTCAATCATCTGTCTGCCAAACCCAGTGACACTCTGGAAACACAGATTACGAACGTTGGTATTTCCGAGAAGTCTCAAGACATGGTGTTGGCTGGGTATGTCAATACAAACAGGACATTGTCTGGATGCCTACAGCTCCACTGGCCTGGGGTCCTGGTCCCAGTTTCCACTTTGAGACACTGAGCTTGAGGAAACTGGGCAGGGTGCTCACCTGTGAGATCTCAAGGCAGGGCAGCTTGCCCACCTGAGCCCCTGTAAAGCCATAGACGGAGTTGGCACTGATTTTCAGAGCGAGCTGTCGGCCATCAAGGACCTGTTTCTTGAAAGGATCCGTTTCCTTTTTCAGCTCCGCTTTGGCCCTGAAGACATCGAAAGAGAGTCAGAAATAATAACCACCACAACTTTAATTTGTTAAGCACTGTTCATACACTGTTTGGGTCTGAAATTATCCAGGATGAGGATGGATTGGCTCACACACAACTCAGCTTTGGTCATTTGACAGAACAAGAGTTGAATTATCTTTGGTGTGAGTGAAATGACTGAGAACCTAGGTTAAGAGGACACTTAGAATGTCAGAAATATACAAGAACCACCTGTCTTCCCCAAGCCATCTTTTTGCCATTATATTTATTTAACCTGTATTTAAGCAGGGAGTCCCATAGAGAAAAAAAGAATACTTGGTAGGAGAGCCCTGCATCACCAGAGCATCAAGCAATTACACATTAAGTCCCAAACACAGATAGTTTAATCAAGGCAGGAAACACAAAGACAAACAAACCAATAACTATAAGAGGTATGGTCTGCATAAAGACAGTCCTCATATACTCTATGGCAGGTCAGGAATTAGTGTGACTGATCCTAGACCAGATTGAGAAAGCTAGGTGTGCATAGACCCTTGTTTCAGCTGACTCCAGGTCAGTTCTTACTTCTTCCTGGCAGAGAGCAGGTCCTCCAGGATATCAGGCAGAAGTCCCTTCCTCACCGAGCTCTTAACAAACAGGTCGCCCGTGGGTGTCTTGATGAAGTCCTCTGGGGTCAGACTAAGGAGACAAGACACCCATGTCACTTTCAAATCAACCTGGGTCGACTTAGGTCAAATACAGTCCAGAAACAACCAATCAAGGATGCAGTCAAGGAAGTGGCTGAGGTTTTCAGAGCCACAGACCCCTGCCGTAGCTAGATTAGGGTATGAAAACCTACAGTAGAGTAGCTCTCCAGGAACTGGGTTGGAGTTAAAACCTAGAGGAAAGTAGCTCTCCAGGAACAGGGTTGGAGTTAAAACCTAGAGGAAAGTAGCTCTCCAGGAACAGGGTTGGAGTCAAAACCTAGAGGAAAGTAGCTCTCCAGGAACAGGGTTGGAGTCAAAACCTAGAGGAAAGTAGCTCTCCAGGAACAGGGTTGGAGTTAAAACCTAGAGGAAAGTAGCTCTCCAGGAACAGGGTTGGAGTTAAAACCTAGAGGAAAGTAGCTCTCCAGGAACAGGGTTGGTGTTAAAACCTAGAGGAAAGTAGCTCTCCAGGAACAGGGTTGGAGAGCCCTGGTTAGAGAGAGTGACTATCTCACCCCAGCTTCTCTGCTGAGCCCTTCTGGAGCAGGGTGGTGTAGCAGAGGTTGTGGGCCATCATGATGGAGGGATACAGGGAGGAGAAATCCAGGGTGGCGATGGGAACGCTGTAGTATCTGGAGAACGCAGAGAGAATGTGAGAGTGAGCAAGAGTAAGTTCAAGTTCATGTTTTTACCCACATAGCAGTCAGATACTGAAATATAGAAAGGGACCACGATGGAAATAAGTAATTGACTTTACTGTGTTATTGCTGACTTGCTTAAGTTTTAACATGTATGTACGGTGTGTGTGTGTATATATATATATATATATATATATATATATATATATATATATATATAGATATATAGATATTACATTAATACACAAACAATAAAACATTAAAGTTCACATCACAAGTAAAAACCATGCCAGAGGCCAGAATACACCCTAAAACACAGGGCGTATTCCAGTAGTCTTCAGAGCAGTGTGACTAACCCTGTCTCAATGACTGTATTCCAGTAGTCTTCAGAGCAGTGTGACTAACCCTGTCTCAATGACTGTATTCCAGTAGTCTTCAGAGCAGTGTGACTAACCCTGTCTCAATGACTGTATTCCAGTAGTCTTCAGAGCAGTGTGACTAACCCTGTCTCAATGACTGTATTCCAGTAGTCTTCAGAGCAGTGTGACTAACCCTGTCTCAATGACTGTATTCCAGTAGTCTTCAGAGCAGTGTGACTAACCCTGTCTCAATGACTGTATTCCAGTAGTCTTCAGAGCAGTGTGACTAACCCTGTCTCAATGACTGTATTCCAGTAGTCTTCAGAGCAGTGTGACTAACCCTGTCTCAATGACTGTATTCCAGTAGTCTTCAGAGCAGTGTGACTAACCCTGTCTCAATGACTGTATTCCAGTAGTCTTCAGAGCAGTGTGACTAACCCTGTCTCAATGACTGTATTCCAGTAGTCTTCAGAGCAGTGTGACTAACCCTGTCTCAATGACTGTATTCCAGTAGTCTTCAGAGCAGTGTGACTAACCCTGTCTCAATGACTGTATTCCAGTAGTCTTCAGAGCAGTGTGACTAACCCTGTCTCAATGACTGTATTCCAGTAGTCTTCAGAGCAGTGTGACTAACCCTGTCTCAATGACTGTATTCCAGTAGTCTTCAGAGCAGTGTGACTAACCCTGTCTCAATGACTGTATTCCAGTAGTCTTCAGAGCAGTGTGACTAACCCTGTCTCAATGACTGTATTCCAGTAGTCTTCAGAGCAGTGTGACTAACCCTGTCTCAATGACTGTATTCCAGTAGTCTTCAGAGCAGTGTGACTAACCCTGTCTCAATGACTGTATTCCAGTAGTCTTCAGAGCAGTGTGACTAACCCTGTCTCAATGACTGTATTCCAGTAGTCTTCAGAGCAGTGTGACTAACCCTGTCTCAATGACTGTATTCCAGTAGTCTTCAGAGCAGTGTGACTAACCCCGTCTCAATGACTGCAGCTCCAGTAGTCTTCAGAGCAGTGTGACTCACCCTTTCTCTGGCTCAATGACTGTAGCTCCAGTGTAGTCTTCACCTCCCTCAGGCTTCACCACTGGCATGACCAGCCCCTGTTTCATTGCCTAACACACACACAGACCACATCATTTTCTAGGTCCCAAACATTTGTGAGAACGTGTGTTCTAGGATTGTGTATTGAGAGAAAGAGTGTGTGTCTCACCTGCCGCAGTAGCTGGGACACCACTTTGATCTGCTGACCTCTGGAGAGCAGGTAGGTGAGGGGAACCCCAGTGACTCTGGCCATCTCCATGTAGTTGATCACACACATCAGCTTCTGCAGCAGACGCAGGGGCAGGTAGGCGTCTTTCAGACAGTACACCGCCAGGCGCCTCCGGGTCTGCTCATTACCATTCTGGGATGGAAGGACGACAGAGGGAAAGAGAGGAAACAGGAATGAGATGCTGTCAGTATCTGGGGGGGAAGTCAGGGTACTAATGGGCCTCCACTTGAGAGAGACAGAGACAGAGAGATGTACCTGCAGATCTGTGATGATAGAATGCTGAACATCCTCCTTCTGTTCTTGCAGGAAGTGGAAGCTGACGGCGTTGAGCGTGTACGAGCGCAGTTTGTAGTCCCTCAGCAACACCTGAAGGTCCCACATGGACAGGTCCAGAGTCAGTCAGACAGAACACTCAGAACAGTCAGAACATTCAGTCAGAACCCTCAGAACAACAGAACAGTCAGAACAATCTGTTTGTAGTCCCTGAGCATCCCCACCCAGTTGGCATCGGCCCATAGGAATCCTCACCCAGTTGACTGCTTTAAAAATGGTGGAAGCCCGCAACGGCAATGCCCATGCAAAACAAATGTTTTATCCACGATGAGTCCTCTAACTATGGTCCAGGGTCAGTCACACAGAACACACACAAGACGGACCTCATCTTGTCTACTACGTTGGTCTACAGTTGAAAACCTCCACTCCCAGAACCTCGCTGGCCAGTATGCATGAAACACATGGTTCTGGGTTCCAACACTGGATGAGTGTATACAAAAGGTCAGGTCAGTGGCCAGCCAGTTACCTGGAGCAGGTCAAACTGAACTCGTCCCTCCATGTTAAGGATCTTGTTCTCTCTGCGGCCCATCTGTTTGCTCTGGAAGCTGGAGTCTCTCAGGACTGACTTGATGCCTCGTACTCTGCCCAGGTAGGGGAACAGATGGACCTGGAATCAGACATATCAATCAATCAAAAGCATTTTATTTATACATCATCAGTTGTCAGAGTGCTTTACAGATACCCAGCATAAAACCCCAAAGAGCCAGAGATGCAGAGGCAGAAGCACATAGACATTACTCCAGTACCTTTCCATTATGTTAATAGTGGACGGTAATTGTTTATGAAAAGGACCTTTTTGTGAATTTCATTTGAGGAAGATCCAAAAGGTAATCATTATTTTTGGGCCAAATTCACAAATGGATCAAAATGTTTATGTGTGTGAGTATATTGTTTTGGGGATACAACAAGGCAATATACAACAAACATTGATCTGGCAGGTTAGACTTAGAATCTGGACGTTCTGATTCTAGAAGTTTCCATAGAATCTGGACGTTCTGATTCTAGAAGTTTCCATAGAATCTGGACGTTCTGATTCTAGAAGTTTCCATAGAACCTGAACGTTCTGAATGTAGAAAGCTCCATGTCCGTCCGTCCGTACGTACTGACCTTCAGGGTAGCTGCTCTGTTCAGCAGGTAGGGAAGGTCAAAGTTCTGGATGTTGTAGCCAGTGATGATGTCCGCATCCACAGTCCTCACAAACTCAGCCCAGCTCTGCAGGGGGAAACTGCCACTGTTACTGCTGTTGGACTTAAAGCAGCCAAGCTCAACTCCCCACAAGTGTGTGTGTGTGTGTTACCTGTAGTAACTGGCTCTCTTTAGTAAAGCACAGGACCTGGGAGCCCACGATGCTGGAGCAGGACTGGAGGGTGAAGATGGTGCGGATGAAGGGTTCCTTCTCTCCCTGGCGCTGCACCATGGAGGCTATCTGGATCACTGGGTCTTTCTCTGCCTCTGGGAAGATCCCTAGGGGAAGACAGGACAGTTGGGCCAACCTTTAGAATAGTGAATAATGTTCTGATTCTAGACATTCAGTTAGATAGCCTTTTTTTTTTTATATTCCCCATGTAATGGTAATGGGGAGCTAACATGGCTGCCATAGAACGTTGTAGTGTCATATAAATGCTTCATAATGGAGAAACCTCAATGTCCTAACTCTCTAAATGCATGCTCTGCTGACAGGAGCCAGTAAATACAGTCTCTCCAGTCCACACACACACAATCATAGATAAAAAAAAAAATAAAAAAAAATCCCTCCTAAGATAAAATGAGGATGGCAATGTTTCTTGGCATTATACATGAATATCACAATGGCATAATTAGACAACATCAATCTGCACAATAACTGCAGTTAGACAGCGCAGAATCGCTGATCTACAAATAACTAGCATACTCATTATGCAATCAAGACTAAGGATATTAACCTGGAATTGCCCAAATTGACCCACTAGAACATTGAAGAACTGAGTATGTGGTGGTATAGTGCTTGTTTAGAACCCTGACGCTGGTTGGTAATCACTACTGTACAAAATCATTAGACAAATACATTGTCTAAATACAGTACAATACAGAGCACAAACCTTTTCTTCCGGCACATTCAATGTCAAAGCTGAGAACCCTGAGAGGAGCGATCCTCTGGTACTCTCCCTCCGCTGGGTGACTGATCAGCTGGGTCCATCCCACATCAACCTCATACTGACACAGAGACACCTAGGAGGGAGGGGGGTATTGTAAAAGGACAGATAATATACACAGGCCGTGTACCGGGAACACACACTGGCTCTAGCCCGTTACCGAAAGGTTGCTGGATCGAATCCCTGAGCTGACAAGGTAAAAATCTGTCGTTCTGCCCCTGAACAAGGCAGTTAAACCCCTGTTCCTAGGCCGTCATTGTAAATAAGAATTTGATCTTACCTAACTTGCCTAGATAAATAAAGGTAAAAAAAAAAATAAAAAAAAAACTATCTGGAACACAGGCCGTCTATCTGGAACACCACCTCGGTGTGTAAAGGCCCAGAGATCTCTATTGTCTTACCTTGCCTGGGCGGTGATTGTCCGTCTCCCCCACGTTCCTCTCCTCCCTCACCCGGTACTTCCCTTTGGGCAGCTCAATCCAGCAGCAACCCACCACATCACTGTCCACCATAAACCTAGCACCACGAGAGACGTGTAAAAGGTCAACAAAATTGGTTTATATAGGTTAACACTGGAAACCCTTAGGAAGTCATTTTGACTTCATATCAATAAATAAAATATATACAAGTCCTGCTCCGCTCCTTCCTTGACTGATCCTAAAGAAGTCTATTTATTTGTGTTATTAGCGGTTTTAGGAGGACGCATCATTTTGTTTCACTGAGCGCCAAAAAGTTACTTTATCAAATCCTCCTTCTGAGTAACATGCAGGTAAGACGTTTTGATTTAAATATAGTATCAGAAAGGAGCAGATTGAGGTTTCCAACACTTACCAATGAGAATTAACTCTCAAAATGTAAAAGAAGAATATACACTGTTCCATGCAGTCCAATTAATCTGTATTCTAATGTTACTCAAGACCATCATCAAAACAACTGGCCATCATAAACACAAATCATATGACATTTATTTAGTAGACTGCTCATTGAGGTAGTAAGGGGGGTAAGCGAGGCCCGGCACTTTAGGGAATGAACTGGGCTAAAATGTAAAGAGAAAACCAGGACTGCTTCTTTTTTAAATTCTCTCTCACACACACACACACCAACCTGATCTCAAAGTCGATGTTAGCCTCATAGGAAGAGAAGCTCTGAATGGGGAAAGGTCCAAACTTAAAGCCCTGCTCCAGGAGCCTCTTCGCCGGGGCAATCAGACGAGGCATTGCCATGGTGATGCGCAGGAAGTCCACAATCCGTTTCCCATGGTAACCATACATACCTGGAGGAGCGATGGGGAGGAAGTTATCCACTACCCTGTCAGCATAGTCAACACCACAACCAAAAACATCAGTTAAACTTTTAACACACAGGATACTCCTCTGTATCCTTTCAAAAGGAGGTAGGTAAGGACTGATAGAGCGTCTTTACTTCGTTCATTCAACAAATTCAAACGCTCTTTTCCTTGCTAAATCGTCAAAAAACATCCATGTTTCCATTCAGAACTTTCCTTTACCTCAAATAATTATTGGAATGCACCCTAAGTGTATCAAGGAGTCAGTAGTCTCACCACTAGACCAGACTATTGGAATGCACCCTAAGTGTATCCAGGAGTTAGTTATCCCACCACTAGACCAGACTATTGGAATGCACCCTAAGTGTATCAAGGAGTTAGTAGTCCCACCACTAGACCAGACATGGGAACAATACCTACTTTCTTTGCGTGTGATGTCCACCGCCAGCACAGTGACTGATATGTTGTCCTTGTTAGAGCGCATGTCCTTCAGCACAGCAGAGTTGAGCTCCCTTTTGAACTCACTCAAGTGGTCACTGGTGAACCCTGGGAGAGAGAGAGAGGAAGGGAGGGGAAAAGTGAGAGGAAGGGATGGATACATTTTATATTGTTACTCCATTCTATGGTGGAGAATATTAAAGCCATTCTTGTCATGTTGTTTGTGGTTGGCCATCAGATTTAGTCCCAACCGGTCCATGCCATGATGCCAAAATGTTACAGTCTAGCTTCTGCATTAACCATGATCAAAAATACATACTGAACATAGCTTTCTGCTTCTTAAAGTGACCACAACTTTACTACTGTGACGCCTAGAAAACACGCATTTCACACTTACACACAATGCTTAGCTCACACTAATTGGTCTGATATACAGAGTAACGTTGCGTATCATTATATTATTCATTTTCAGAGAAACAGGAAGTCACCATTGGGGGCAGGGATGTAGAAATAGGGGGCAAAGCCGTGCACGTGGCAGCACACACTGTTCCCGCTGTCAGTCACCCCGAACATGCGGATTATTGGTACGTTCCCCTGAGACTGACCTGGCATGCCAGCCACAGCAGCCCCTGTGGAACAGACCATCACAGACAGTTTAGGTTGGTGTCATGCCTCGCACTCCTGCCTTCATACATGACATACAAATGGCCTTTAAACATCTATAGCAGTGAGCAGGTCGTTAATCTGTGTTAGAATGAATCCCAGCCTAAATATGCTTAAACTAAAAGGATGTTGGTCCCATGGATCGTCAGGCATTGCATTCATATATCCATCTATGATCTTGAGAGTGGTTACATTCCCCCAGCCTCATCCCTGAGCTTTATCACAACAGAAGTTAACCGTGATATAGCTTACCTAAATAGTAGTCGAGATCAATCTGTTGGAAGACCAGTGTGTCAGAGTCCGGGTTAAGAGCGGCAGCCTGTGGCCGACGCCATCGGGGGTTGAGGTCAGCAGAGAACAGCTCACCTGCAACCGGGTCAAAGGTCAGGGGTCACATGCAGAAGACAAGAGATTGGTCAGTCAGTGTGATGTTAGAGAGGCAGATTGGTGAAACATGTATTAAACTCTCCCCCACCAGTGTCAAATGGTAGCCTGGGTACCAGTCTGTTTGAGTTCTCATTCCACTCCTTGTAATGATAAACATGTAGTAGGTCTACATGGAGTGGAAAGTTAGCAAAACAGGTTCTGCATTTCAGGATAGTCAAATGGCAGAAATCCTAAACATTTCAGTCTTTCCTGACAATAGAAATATCTGGTAAGCCTAAAGCCTGGCACAATACACATAAGCATGCACTCTCCTCTCACCAACAGGGATGACATCATGCCCTGCCTGTCCTTCCATCTCCTCTTCTCTCACCAACAGGGATGACATCATGCCCTGCCTGTCCTTCCCTCTCCTCTCCTCTCACCAACAGGGATGACATCATGCCCTGCCTGTCCTTCCCTCTCCTCTCCTCTCCTCTCACCAACAGGGATGACATCATGCCCTGCCTGTCCTTCCCTCTCCTCTCACCAACAGGGATGACATCATGCCCTGCCTGTCCTTCCCTCTCCTCTCCTCTCACCAACAGGGATGACATCATGCCCTGCCTGTCCTTCCCTCTCCCCAACAGGGATGACATCATGCCCTGCCTGTCCTTCCCTCTCCTCTCCTCTCACCAACAGGGATTACATCATGCCCTGCCTGTCCTTCCCTCTCCTCTCCTCTCACCAACAGGGATTACATCATGCCCTGCCTGTCCTTCCCTCTCCTCTCCTCTCCTCTCCTCTCACCAACAGGGATTACATCATGCCCTGCCTGTCCTTCCCTCTCCTCTCCTCTCACCAACAGGGATGACATCATGCCCTGCCTGTCCTTCCCTCTCCTCTCACCAACAGGGATGACATCATGCCCTGCCTGTCCTTCCCTCTCCTCTCACCAACAGGGATGACATCATGCCCTGCCTGTCCTTCCCTCTCCTCTCACCAACAGGGATGACATCATGCCCTGCCTGTCCTTCCCTCTCCTCTCACCAACAGGGATGACATCATGCCCTGCCTGTCCTTCCCTCTCCTCTCACCAACAGGGATGACATCATGCCCTGCCTGTCCTTCCCTCTCCTCTCACCAACAGGGATGACATCATGCCCTGCCTGTCCTTCTCTCTCCTCTTACCAACAGGGATGACATCATGCCCTGCCTGTCCTTCCCTCTCCTCCATATCGGCTTCTTCGAACAGGGCAAGTTCCTCCTCGAAGATCGACGGGCTGTCTTCCCAATCCCCAACAGTTTTACCCCGCTTGGCCTGGGATGCCCCGCCCATCGGTGGGCCGCCATTCCGCCTTTTAGCATCCATGTGTCCTACAGGAGACACCAATGGACTAAAGGTTAGTACTTTACATACCTTGTAAGCATTTGTATCTGTCATGTGTGAATGTTGCTATTTATATGTTTAGTGTGTATATATATAATCATATATATATAATCCGACTTGCCACAACTGAAGTTCCATCTGGAAAAATAAAGTAATTCAATTGTATTATTCTATTCAACCAAATAGGCTACAGCTGGTATAGCATGGCGGTTGCACCGTCAAGTCGTGGGTTTGATTCCCGCTACGGCCATCCATACAAAAACAAATATTGACCCACTACTGTACTATAAGTTAGTTTGGATAAAACGTCAGTTAAATGGCATTTATACTATATAGACAAGACTGTTGTATTCGGATTGATATAATTCACTGTCATCTCGCCAATGTGATTATAGCTGATGTAGCTATGGTGAGCTTTCTGGCGCAGAGTGGCTGTCTAGGCATCACTCAGGTGGACAGTGAAGGTTGTTGTGTTAACTACCCTCATTCCATTAAATTCAATATTAATGCCACTGCATGTCAATGGTCATTTGAATACCCATTGACTCTTGAAATGCCTCATGAGCTTAGTAGAACGGTGTTACCCCACCATAATCCAAAATATAAAGTTGTTACAAGTCTTTGAAAAACATTGTAACTAAAACTAGATATCATTCTGATCTTGTTACATTCCTAGGTCCCTGATTTTAACGTAGTTCGTTACATATATCTAGCCCTGGCTATTACTGTAAACTCTATATCAAACCAAGTGGCAGGGCTGCCGTTTGGCTGAAAGACGAATAGAGGATTGTGCATTTAACAGCCAACTTACCGAGCTACAACAATAACCAAATATCACTTTCTAACTTCCTAGTTAGCGATGTGTTGGTGAAGTTGAGACAATGGTAACTACTGGTCACATTTGTAAGACGAGCAGGCATAATTAGTAGTTAGCTATCAATATTAATAATTCATAGTTACAAGTCCCCGTTGTGTATTTGCTGCAACGTGAACCAACAACAGCAACATGCTTGCAATCAAGTTAGCTATAGCTAACTAGCTAGCTAGCTACGAAGAAACGGGTATACTAGTTCATTATCATCCGCATGTTTTTGCCAAACGGACACATGTGACATAGCTAGCTAACTATATCTACTTAGCAATAAAATGTTGTAGCTACCTTTGTTCAATTTGGTGACTTCGATCAGATTCTACTTGACAACAACTCCCGCCACTTGTGCGTTCAATTCGTGAACGTTCACTGCGGGAAAGCGCGGAGGATTTCCGTTTTCCCGGCAAATTTACGTCTCCACAGCGCACATGATGATTGGTCAAATGAGCGGAAACCGTGTCTGAGAAAAGTGATGGAAGAAGCGTCCATATTTGGTATGGCTCAGAGATGTAAAAACTCTGTGTGAGCTATGTTAGATAGATAGCAATCATACCAAGATGTTTACATTGTGATTACACAAAATTTGAAGTCTTTGATTTGATTTGATCACAGAAAATAGACGAATAAAAACACAATTGTATCTCTGTGATCTAATAACCTAACCCAATAGATGAAATATATCTTTATTCAGATTATTATATATTTTTTATATTAAGCAATGTTAGGCCTACTGGCCCTGTGTGTGTGTGGGGGGGGGGGATTATTGCACCCCAATAATCTGAGGGGGCACAAAGTATGTGAGGATGGCTGGGGGGTGGTCCGGAGGACGGCTAGGAATTGTGAATTTGTCAAGCACCTTAAACAGCTTTTTCCTGCAAGCTAGAGCCTTAATCATTATGCTTAATTCTATGTAAAAGTATATCTCAAATGTTCTGCATATCTAAGCATACCTCTGGAGCTGTTTGTCTCCTCCTGACTGGTGGTTCTTTTTTTAAAGAAACTAAATAATATTCTTTGCATCTGATAAATTATGGGTAAAAGATAGAAAGGAATTTGAGTTTTATCAAATCAAAATCATATCAAATTTAATTTATCACTTGCGCCGAATACAACAGGTGTAGACCTTACTGTGAAATGTCTACTTACAAGCCCTTAACCAACAATGCAGTTCAAGAAATAGTTAAGAACATATTTACTAAATTAACTAAATCAAAAAAATTCAATAAAAAGTAACACAATAAAATAACAATACAGAGGCTATATACAGGGGGTATCGAGTCAATGTACGGGGGTACAGGTTAGTCGAAGTCATTTGTACATGTACAGTGGGGAGAACAAGTATTTGATACACTGCCGATTTTGCAGGTTTTCCCACTTACAAAGCATGTAGAGGTCTGTAATTTTTATCATAGGTACACTTCAACTGTGAGAGACGGAATCTAAAACAAAAATCCAGAAAATCACATTGTATGATTTTTAAATAATTAATTTGCATTTTATTGCATGACATAAGTATTTGATACATCAGAAAAGCAGAACTTAATATTTGATACAGAAACCTTTGTTTGCAATTACAGAGATCATACGTTTCCTGTAGTTCTTGACCAGGTTTGCACACACTGCAGCAGGGATTTCGGCCCACTCCTCCATACAGACCTTCTCCAGATCCTTCAGGTTTCGGGGCTGTCGCTGGGCAATACGGACTTTCAGCTCCCTCCAAAGATTTTCTATTGGGTTCAGGTCTGGAGACTGGCTAGGCCACTCCAGGACCTTGAGATGCTTCTTACGGAGCCACTCCTTAGTTGCCCTGGCTGTGTGTTTCGGGTCGTTGTCATGCTGGAAGACCCAGCCACGACCCATCTTCAATGCTCTTGCTGAGGGAAGGAGGTTGAAGGCCAAGATCTCGCGATACATGGCCCCATCCATCCTCCCCGAAATACGGTGCAGTCGTCCTGTCCACTTTGCAGAAAAGCATCCCCAAAGAATGATGTTTCCACCTCCATGCTTCACGGTTGGGATGGTGTTCTTGGGGTTGTACTCATCCTTCTTCTTCCTCCAAACACAGCGAGTGGAGTTTAGACCAAAATTATTTATTTTTGTCTCATCAGACCACATGACCTTCTCCCATTCCTCCTCTGGATCATCCAGATGGTCATTGGCAAACTTCAGACGGGCCTGGACATGCGCTGGCTTGAGCAGGGGGACCTTGCGTGCGCTGCAGGATTTTAATCCATGATGGAGTAGTGTTTTACTAATGGTTTTCTTTGAGACTGTGGTCCCAGCTCTCTTCAGGTCATTGACCAGGTCCTGCCGTGTAGTTCTGGGCTGATCCCTCACCTTCCTCATGATTATTGATGCCCCACGAGGTGAGATCTTGCATGGTGCCCCAGACCGAGGGAGATTGACCGTCATCTAGAACTTCTTCCATTTTCTAATAATTGCGCCAACAGTTGTTGCCTTCTCACCAAGCTGCTTGCCTATTGTCCTGTAGCCCATCCCAGCCTTGTGCAGGTCTCTACACCTCAGACTTCAGATATAACTCTGAAACATGCCACCTACAGAAGTTCTCGGATGACTCTGCTATTGTAGGGTGCATCAGGGGTGGGCAGGAGGAGGAGTACAGGAGCACAATCAGTGACTTTGTGTTGTGGTGTGAGCAGAACCACCTTCAGCTCAACATCAGCAAAACTAAGGAGATGGTGGTGGACTTCAGGAGAACCAAGGCACAACTGACTGCAGTCCCTATAAAGGGGATGGATGTGGAAATGGTTGAGTCATACAAGTTCCTGGGTGTCCATATGGACAACAGACTGGAATGGGCTGGTAACACCGGGGCCCTGTACAAAAAGGGCCAGAGCCGACTCTACTTTCTGAGGAGGCTCAGGTCCTTCAACGTGTGCAGTAAACTACTGCATACCTTCTACCAGTCTGTGGTGGCCAGTGCCATCTTTTTTGCAGTGGTGTGCTGGGGAGCAAACATCAAAGCCGGTGATGCTTCTCGGGTAAATAAGCTGATCAGGAAGGCTAGCTCTGTCCTGGGGATGAGCCTTGACACTCTAGAGGAGGTGGCGGAGAGACGGATCCTGGCCAAACTGCTGGCCATCATGGACAACGTCACCCACCCTCTGCACGCTATGGTTATGACGCAGAGGAGCACTTTCAGTCACAGACTGATCCCACCACGGTGTGCCAGAGAGCGCTACAGGAGGTCCTTCCTGCCGGCGGCTATGAGACTGTATAATGCCTCACCGGGGTGCCGTGCCGTCGGCAACATAGATCTGGAACTGTTGGGGTGCTAGGACCTAGTTTAACAATTATGCATCCATCCGTGAGTAACTCTGGTCCGTCAGCACTCATCCACTCAGGACCTATTTATTCATACAGGTCTGTATATACATACTCATGTACAGTTGTTATATTATATCACATGCAATATTGTAAGTAATTATTGGACGTAGGCATTCACTCAGGAATGCATTATAGTATCCTGCCAGTTGCACCTTTTCTCATTGCTTTTAGCATATCGAATGTGCAATAAGTGCAGTTGTCTGTAATTAAACCCTGCGCACTAAGGACTGTATTTTGAGGGAATTACTATTATTACCCCAAATGATATCATACACACATTTAGCTATTAAAGTATCTCTTCCTGTCATTTACCTGTACAGTTTGTGTAAACATGCAAGTATTCACTTATCTGTAAATATAACTGTATACCTAACTGTACAGCTAATTTAACCATGCAAAATTTTCACTTACCTGTTCATTTACCCAGTCTGTCTATTAAGTAAACTATTATTACCCTCGCTCATATCATACGCATTTTTAGCTACTGAAGTATTTCTCTGCCATCGACCTGTATAGTATAGTTAACCATCCAACATCCACCAACGTATAGTGTACATATTCAGCCAACCACCCATACTATTCAATGTCCTTTTTATAGCTTTTTTTTGCACTCCAGATATCTTGTATTTCTATACTTTTTCATACTGCCGCTCTATGTATCATGTACCGTGTATCTGTCTTTTGTGTACTTTTCGTTGTGGCATTTTGCACCTGCCCTGTGTTTTGTTGTAGCTGCTTGACAATGAAATTTCCCCCCCGGGGGATCAATAAAGTACCTATCTATCTATCTATCTATCTATCTATCTATCTATCTATCTATCTATCTATCTATCTATCTATTTTATCCCTGATGTCCTTACACAGCTCTCTGGTCTTGGCCATTGTGGAGAGGTTGGAGTCTGTTTGATTGTGTGTGGACAGGTGTCTTTTATACAGGTAACAAGTTCAAACAGGTGCAGTTAATACAGGTAATGAGTGGAGAACAGGAGGGCTTCTTAAAGAAAAACTAACAGGTCTGTGAGAGCCGGAATTCTTACTGGTTGGTAGGTGATCAAATACTTATGTCATGCAATAAAATGCAAATTAATTATTTAAAAATCATACAATGTGATTTTCTGGATTTTTGTTTTACCTATGATAAAAATTACAGACCTCTACATGCTTTGCAAGTAGGAAAACCTGCAAACTCGGCAGTGTATCAAATACTTGTTCTCCCAACTGTAGGTAGGTGTAAAGTGACTATGCATAGATAATAAACAGCAAGTAGCAGCAGTGTATGTAAATAGTGTAAATACTCTGGGTGTAAATGGTCCGGGTGGCCATTTGATTAATTGTTCAGCAGTCTTATAGCTTGGGAGTAGAAGCTGTTAAGAAGCCTTTTGGTCCTACACTTGGCGCTCCGGTACCGCTTGAGGTGTGGTAGCAGAGAGAACAGTCTATGACTAGGGTGACTGGAGTCTTTGACAATTTTTAGGGCCTTCCTCTGACACCGCCTAGTATATAGGTCCTGGATGGCAGGAAGCTTGACCCCAGTGATGTACTGGGCCGTACGCACTAACCTCTTCAGCGCCTTACGGTTGGATGCCGAGCAGTTGCCATACCAGGCGGTGATGCAACCGGTCAGGATGCTCTCGATGGTGCAGCTGTAGAACTTTTGGAGGATCTGGGAACCCATGCCAAATCTTGTCGTGCCTTCTTCATGACTGTCTTGGTGTGTTTGGAACATGATGTGGTGATGTGGGCACCAAGGAACTTGAAACTCTCGACTCGCTCCACCACAGCCCCGTCGATGTGAATGGGGGCGTGTTCGGCCCGCCTTTTCCTCTCCTTTGTCTTGCTCACGTTTGCCATGTTGTCCTGGCAACACACTGCCAGATCTCTGACCTCCTCCCTATAGGCTGTCTCATCGTTGTCTGTGATCAGGCCTACCACTGTTGTGTCGTCAGCAAACTTAATGTGGTGTTGGAGTTGTGCTTGGCCACGCAGTCGTGGGTGAACAGGGAGTACAGGAGGGGACTAAGCATGCACCCCTGAGGGGCCCCCGTGTTGAGGGTCAGCGTGGCAGATGTGTTGTTGCCTACCCTTACCACCTGGGGGTTGCCCGTCAGGAGGTCCAGAATCCAGTTGCAGAGGGAGGTGTTTAGTCCTAGGGTCCTTATCTTAGTGATAAGCTTTGTGGGCACTATGGTGTTGAACGCTGAGCTGTAGTCAGTGAACAGCATTCTCACATAGGTGTTACTTTTGTCCAGGTGGGAAAGGGCAGTGTGGAGAGTAATAGACATTGCATCATCTGTGGATCTGTTGGGTCGGTATGCGAATTAGAGTGGGTCTAGGGTTTCCGGGGTGATGGTGTTGATGTGACCCATGACCAGCCTTTCAAAGCACTTCATGGCTACCGACGTGAGTGCTACGGGCGGTAGTCATTCAGTACATTTAGTTATTGCTTGCTTTTATAAAGTCTACCAACCTTGCCTGCAGGCATGCCAGCTAAGATAGTTAGACAAGCTTGGTACTCTAACTTAAATGATAGCCTGAAATGTCTTCTTGGTAGCTGTTTTTAGCAATGCTTGTATTTACACACTAATAAATTCCATTTCAACTTACTCTGTAGGCTTGGTCTTTATGCAGGGGGAATTTGAGAGAAAAAAAACATCTAATGGAACTTATAATTAAACAGACTTTCTAAACGTGGGTCTGTTGTAGACCCATGCAGTTCCTCAGCGAGGTCAGTTCCTCGCCGCTCACCTCATGTCAAAATAAAAGTCCCCCACAAGTTCTTACTTTTTTTTGTTTATTAAGGAATGAGGTAAGTGGACAGGAAGTGGGTCTACAACAGACCCACATTTGGAAAGTCTATTTAATTTATCTTCTATTAGATATTTTTTCTCAATTTCCCTGCTGTATAAGGACCAAGACTAAGAAGAAGATGGTGTCGACAGAGATGGCTGCCTTGCGTCTAGCTCTTGGGAAACTTTGCAGTATTTAGTTTTTTATGTATTATTTCTGACGTTATTAGCCCAGAAAATGTTTTACAAGCATTCCACTACACCCGCAATAACATCTGCTAAACAAGGGTATGTGACCAATACAATTTGAACACTACGGACAATCTACATAGTAAATTGGAATTGAATTGAACTTCTGGCTTTCGGAGGACTATTCTATTTTTTTGCAAACTAATTCCTAGCAACGCTAGTGTGTAAATACTACCGTTGCTAAAAGCAGCTAGCTTCTTGGAGGTTGGAGGATTGGGAACATATCTGGGCTAGCTTTGATGAAGACAACTTCATCAAATATCTAGGTGGCTGGTAGTATTACAGAGAAACAACAACAACTAAATTAATGTAATGTTTCTTATTCTTTTTATTTATTTATTACATGACAAATCTGAGAGGCATGACACCTCTGTTTGTGTGTGTATCAGTGGAGGCTGCTGAGGGGAGGAAGGCTCATAATAATGTCTGGAACAGAGCGAATGGAAACCATGTGTTTGATTTATTTGATGCCATTCCAACTATTCCGCTCAAGCCATTACCACGAGCCTGTCCTCCCTAATTAAGGTGCCACCAACCTCCTGTGGTGTGTAGAGAGAGCCAGAGAGACATGGAAGAGGAAAAAACAATAGGTTAGGTAAGGTTTCACCTCATATAAGAACTGAGAGAGGGGCTTGCTGCTAGGCAAATGTCAGAACTGAGAGAGGGGATTGCTGCATGGTCAAATGTCATTCTGTAGTCACATTGTCGGTTGTACTTTCTGCTATACTCCCATCTGACACTCACAGAGTATTATAAATAACTTGCTTGCCCTTTTCTCTTCTCTTTGAAATATAAAAAAAGACTGACCAGTTGCTCACGTTGCTCACGATTCCCTCTCCTTTGATTGACAACGTAGTCCACCAACCACAGTCCGTCTTAGTGAACTCAGTCAACCAATTGTACGTTTTGGTTTGTGAAAACGATCCATTTTCCCCTGGGCGGGGACTGTAGCCTATAGAAGTCAAGGGGCCAAGAACGCCATCTCATGAATAATGTGAAAATAAGGCGTTAATTTAACCGGTACAACCCCGCCCTCTTACGTGCAGCAATCCGCACACAGTCGTGTTGTCCATCAAAATGACATACTGTGCATTAAACCAATGTGGATCTCCAGCAATCGAATGAGGCTTCCGCCCCCCTCCGCTATCTAGCTACCTTTTTACATATATTTTGGGGATTGACTGAAACAGATGCCAATGTTGCCGGCATAGCTTGTTTCACCGAACTTAGGACGACACCGTTTTAGGGTAAGTAGCCTACACCACCTCAGTGGGGTTGATAATAATTATATATTTTCTGGAATGTATTAGCCTATCAATGGCGTTAGCTTTACGTGCGTTATTGCCGAGGTGAGGAGAGCGTCCTCTGCATCGCAATGTGTTTGCTGTCACTGTGTTCTGGCCAGGCAATCTGTCTTTCTGATACCGTGTGTCCTCGTAATGTAACGGATGACCGCAAAAACACGTTACATTGTAACCATTTATTAGTAGTAAAGCAGTGTTTCATAATGATAAATTATAGTGTGTGTTGTTGTGCTCGCTGTTGGAGTGTCTGTGTCGGAGGCGGTGACTGAACCGCACGAGTGAAGAGGAGGCCTCACAGACAGTACTAGTAGCCAGCCAACCTGTTCAGAGCTAACAGACAGCCTTTCCAGGCTTCTTTAGGATGTATAATGAAGTCCATTCATAGTCGGGAAGAGAAAGTAGCCTCCGACATGCTCAGTGTAACGTAGGCTATCATATGTGAGTTATATTGCCCTGCCCACCTCTTTCAGGTGTGCACATCAGACTTTACATCACTGTCATTCATCAAATTGGTGTGTGTGTCTCAGTGAGAAGAAGAGGAATATAGAGTGTATTCGCTCCATCATCATCAGAAGTGTGTTACACTACAGTATTAATTACCCGCTCTACAATCTCTTTCAACATTGCCAACAACAGCCAAAAACCATGGGAGTTGGTTGTTGCCTGAGTCACCGCATGCCATCAGTCAACCAACCTTGGGTTGCTGCAACTAGTGTGGTAAATCACCCTGCAATATTTCATCATGGTGCTGCATGTTACCAGCGTCGTTTTTTGACCAAGCTATTTCGCAAAAGCGGAGGGGGTGTTTGTCACATTTGGTCTTTTTCTGGCATGACAAGATTCTCTGGTCAGAACATGTCACTAATAGAGTAGTAACTTTCTGGTCCTAGGCTATACTCCCTGACCACCTACACCTCTCTCGTCCTCTCCCTCCCTCCCTCCACCTCCTCTACCTTGCCCCCTCTTCCTCTTATACCTTCCCCCTCTCTCCTTCCACTACTCTGCTTTACAGTCGATGTCTGTACTTACACAAATTTATCTCACACTCACACACACAAAGATCACATCCTCACTCTCTCTCTCTCTCACACACACACACACACACACAGATCGCATTCTCTCTCACTCTCACACACACACACACACACACAACACTGCATGCTGTCTCTCTCATTATCACACACACACTCCTAGAACCCCATAAGACACAGAGAAGCTATTTGGAACAGCCTCTTCTCATTTACTTTTCAAGACAATCAAGGTGTGTGCTAGTCTGATTTTTCTTTGGGCTGCGAAGTAGATTGCCAAACACTCAGCTCCCCAGCTGCTCTCCAACCGATATCCTGGTCCCAACAAATCTAATCTGAACATAAACCAACGCTCCCATACTGGCATTATTTTTATCCAGCCTTCTCAGTTTGCAAAGTAGGCCCAATAAAATGTATTTTATAAGTCCCTTTTGAAATCAGCAGTTGTCACAAAGTGCTTATACAGATACCCAGCCTAAAACCCCAAAGAGCAAGCAATACAGGAAAACTCCCACGGTGGCTAGGAAAAACTCCCTAGGAAGAAACCTAGAGAGAAACCAGGCTCCGAGGGGTGGCCAGTCCTTCTGACTGTGCCGGGGGAGATTATAAGGCAATTAAGATGTTCATAGATTACCAGCAGGGTCAAATAATAATCACAGTGTTTGTAGAGGGTGCAACACGTCAGCACCTCAGGAGTTAATGTAATAATCACAGTGGTTTTGTGGGGGGTGGGGGGGGGCGAGTCCGGGACAAGATAGTACTTCCAGTGAACAGGTCAGGGTTTCATAGCCTTAGGCAGGACAGCACAAACTTGAAGAGAGAGGGAGAGAGACAGGAATATTAGAGGGAGCATACCTGAGATCACACAGGACACCAGATAAGACGGGAGAATTCAACCAAATAGACAGACTGACCCTACTCAGGATGTCTTTTTAAGTCTACACTCTTAGAACAAACTGTGCTATCTAGAACCTAAAATGGTTCTTTGGCTGTCCCCATAGGAGAACCCTTTTTGGTTCCAGGTAGAACCATTGTGGGTTCCATGTAAAACCATTTCCACAGAGGGTTCTACATGGAACCCACAATGGTTCTATATGGAACCAAAAAGGGTTCTTTAAAGGGTTCTCCTATGGGGACAGCCAAATAACCCTTTTTTCCCTAAGAGTGTAGAAAGTTCCCCCTGGACCACTGACCAAATACTGTTGTATATGGGCCTACAGAATCATTGGTGTCATTTGATGAAGTTATCAGATTCTGATACAGTACTTTATACACACACTCTTAAATGACCTAGGGTTGTAATGTTGAGTCAGTCATGTCCTACATTGTTTTCATGTCTACTATTCCTGTACATTTTGGGGGCATCAAACATAGACGTTTCCTTCTGCATCAAGCATTTTTATCTCACCACTACATTCTACCCTTTATCATAGGAGTCATTGTAAACAAGTTGTGTATAGCTTCTAATGATGCTGTAAAATAGTGTATATTCAACCAGCAGATATTGAAGGCCGTCTGACAGCTGTGTGCTAATGATAAGAATAAGAAATAACTTTATTGTCCATTTACACTGACATTTATTTAGTGAGGTCAGGATACTGGTATGTAAAACACTGGAAAGTAAGCACACACATTCACATGAACCCAATGGTAACTTTTAAACCTTTCCTCTAACCTAAACCTCACTGAAACTATTCCTAACCCTTTTAATGTCCACCTCAATGATGACCCCTATGCCTGACTGTACATTTTTAGCTCTGCCAACTGAATATACCCTTCCTTCCAAAAAATAATGTGTCTCTCATGACATGTCTAAACTCTGTGTGGTGTTCTTCTTTCCCAGCATGCCACTGGCTCGCAGCCTGTCCATCACCTCCCTGTCGGGGTTGGAGGAGTGGGATGAGGAGTTTGACTTGGAGGATGCCGTTCTCTTCGAGATTGCATGGGAGGTGGCCAACAAAGGTAACTGTGTGTGTGAGACTATATAAGTAATAACTCTTGGTTCTGTGTGTGTGTGTAACGACAGTATAGTAGTAATAACTCTTGGTTCTGTGTGTGTAACGACAGTATAGTAGTAATAACTCTTGGTTCTGTGTGTGTAACGACAGTATAGTAGTATTAACTCTTGGTTCTGTGTGTAGTAGTAATAACTCTTGGTCCGTGCCTCTGTGCAGTTGGTGGGATTTACACAGTGATCCAGACCAAAGCCCGTCTGACGGCAGAGGAATGGGGGGAGAACTATTTCCTGGTTGGTCCGTATGTGGAGAGTAACGTCCGCACCCAGGTGGAGCTGATCGAGACCACCAACCCTGCCCTCAAGAGAGCCATAGACAAGATGAATTCCAGCGGTTGTAAGGTACAGACAGACAGACAGACAGACAGACCTATTAAAGGACTTAAAGGGGCAATCTGCAGTTGCTACATACATTTTTGGACTTGTAAGTTAATATGTACCTATTTTGGTTCTTTAAGAATATAACTTATATAAATGCCTCATGAGCTTAGTTTAACTGTTGTATCCCACCAGAACCCCAAATATAAGCTTGTGGGCTCTGTGCTAGAGGCGTCACTACAGACAACCTGGTTCGAATCCATACTGTATCATAATCGGCCGTGATTGGGAGTCCCATAGGGAGGCGCACAATTGGCCGGTGTAGGCCGTCATTGTAAATAAGAATTTGTTCTTAACTGACTTGCCTGGTTAAATAAAGGTTACATAAAAAAATTAAAAGAATACTTGTTTTGTGAACAAAGTAAATGTAAACAAACACCACATACAGAACCAGTCAAACATTTAGACACCTCCCCTTTCCAGGGTTTTTCTTTATTTTTTATTATTTTCTACATTGTAGAATAATAGTGAAGATATCAAAACTATGAAATAACACATATGGAATCATGTAGTAACCAAAAAAGTGTTAAACAAATCAAAATCTATTTTATATTTGAGATTCTTAAAAGTAGCCACCCTTTGCCTTGATGACAGCTTTGCACACTCTTGGCGTTCTCTCAACCAGCTACATGCGGTTGAATGCATTTCAATTAACTTTTGCCTTGTTCATTTGTGGAAATTCTTTCCTTCTTATTGTGTTTGAGCAATGGCAAGAACAGATCAAATAAGCAGGATAAATGACAGTCCATCATTACTTTAGACTTAAAGGTCAGTCAATCTGGAAAATGTAAAGAACTTTAAAAGTTTCTTCAAGTGCAGTCGCAAAAACCAAGCGCTATGATGAAACTGTCTCATGAGGACCGCCACAGGAAAGGAAGACCCAGAGTTACCTCTGCTGCAGAGGATAAGTTCAATAGATCAGCCTCAGAAATTGCAGCACAAATAAATGCTTCACGTATCATCTCAACTTCAACTGTTCAGAGGAGACTGCGTGAATCAGGCCTTCATGGTCGAATTGCTGCAAAGAAACCACTACTAAAGGACACCAATAAGAATAAGAGACTTGCTTGGGCCAAGAAACACGAGCAATGGACATTAGACCGGTGGAAATCTGTCCTTTGGTCTGATTGGTCCAAATTTGAGATTTTTGGTTCCAACCGCCGTGTCTTTGTGAGACGCAGAGTAGGTGAACGGATGATCTCTGCATGTGTGGTTCCCACCGTGAAGCATGTAGGAGGAGGTGTGGGGGTGCTTTGCTAGTGGCACGGTCTGTGATTTATTTAGAATTCAAGGCACACTTAACCTGCATGGCTACCACAGCATTCTGCAGCCATCCCATTTAGTTTGCGCTTAGTGGGACTATCATTTGTTTTTCAACAGGACAATGACCCAACACACCTCCAGGCTGTGTAAGGGCTATTTTACCAAGAAGGAAAGAGATGGAGTGCTACATCAGATGATCTGGCCTCCACAATCATCTGACCTCAACCCAATTTAAATGGTTTGGGATGAGTTGGAATGCAGAGTGAAGGAAAAGCAGCCAGTAAGTGCTCAGCATATGTGGGAACTCCTTCAAGACTGTTGGAAAATAATTCCAGGTGAAGCTGGTTGAGAGAACGCCAAGAGTGTGCAAAGCTGTCATCAAGGCAACAAGGGTGGCTATTTGAAGTTGGGTTGGGTTACTACATGATTCCATATGTGTTATTTCATAGTTTTGATGTCTTCACTATTATTCTACAATGTAGAAAATAGTAAAAATAATAGTGTCCAAACTTTTGACTGGTAAATCAAACATGGTTAAACCTTTTCAATGTTATATCATGGAGTTAAACATATCTCCACACACACACACACACATAGTCTCCCTCTTTCTCTCTTTATTTCTTTCACTCTATCCTTCTCTCTCTCTGTCCTTGCCTCTCTAATCTCTGTGGTATTTCTGTTAAAAGGTTAAAGGCTGTATCAGTGTCACACACAGTGCTGTCTATTTCTGGTAGGCAGTCTGTAGTGTGTGTGTGTGTGTAGTTCATGTGTGTAAGTATGTGTGCCATGCTGAGTCACTTCTTGGTATTCTAGGTGTGCAGGGTCATAGCAGTGCAGTGCACCATGGGAAAGCCCTGTGTGGTGAGGTCAGATCATTTGATTGGAGGAGAGCGATACTGTGCACTAATCGTCCTTACTTGAGGACTGGAAGTTGTGGAACATTTTGTGTAAAATCATTGTGTAAGCTCCCTGTTCTTCGTGGTATAAACAACAGGAAATTGTATTTTAATTCTCTGTACTCTGCAACGACAAATAAACATATACATGTCAAACACTCTAGGTCCAGACTGTGACCACATTCAAAAAGATGCTAGTTGTGTAGCAACACTATGGCTAACAGCACCAGAGCTTGCCTGGCTAGCAAGCTACCTTTAAAACACTTACCCCAGTCTCTCATTCTCACCCCTCCTCTCTCACCCCCCCCCCGCCAGGTGTACTTTGGTCGTTGGCTGATTGAGGGCAGTCCGTACGTGGTGCTGATAGATGTGGCGTTCACTGCCTGGAACCTGGACAAGTGGAAAAAGGAGTTGTGGGACAACTTCTCCATCGGGGTGCCCTGGTTCGACCGCGAAGCCAACGACGCCGTCCTCTTTGGCTTCTTGACCGCCTGGTTACTAGGAGAGGTGGGTCGCTGTCAGGGAATGGGGCTAAGGGGGACGTGGCCAGTATCTTGGCCCATTTATAGTAACCCCACATTGTCCTCCTCCAGTATGCTGTCCCATTATATTAACCCCACATTGTAATCCTCCAGTATGCTGTCCCATTATATTAACCCCACATTGTCCTCCTCCAGTATGCTGGCCCATTATAGTAACCCTACATTGTCGTCCTCCAGTATCTTGGCCCATTATAGTAACCCTACATTGGCCTCCTCCAGTATCTTGGCCCATTATAGTAACCCCACATTGTCCTCCTCCAGTATCTTGGCCCATTATAGTAACCCCACATTGTCCTCCTCCAGTATGCAGCGCAGTGTGAGGAGCCTCCCCATATCCTGGCCCATTTCCATGAGTGGCTGGCAGGCCTGGGCCTGGCGCTATGCCGACAGAGACAGTTGCCTGTGGCAACCATCTTCACCACCCATGCCACCCTGCTGGGACGCTACCTGTGTGCCGGCAGCGTGGACTTCTACAACAACCTTGCAGATGTGAGTGTGTTTGTGTGGTGATGTCGTGATTAGACGTGCGTGTTGGTCAGGGTTGGGATGTCATGTTTACTATGTTCTGATCGTTCTGTCTGTGTGCATCTTCAGCATCATCCACAGGTAACTGACCTCACAGTAAGTGTTGTAGGTCATTCTAGGTTGTTTGAAGGTCAGCTGTATCACCCTAGCTAGTATCCTTTGCCCCGATCCAAAATCAACTCCTTAACCCTAGTCCCCTACTCAGGTTCACTAGTGTAGATCTGAAAGGGAACTGTTAACAGATTGATGATACCAACCTGATCCTTCCAGAGTAACGCAAGTGTGTGGAAGGTGGGGCAGGCAGGATCTTAGCATTTTTAGCATGTTGGTTTTAGCAGCTAGTGTGTCCTGTTTCATCGACCCTTATTGTATGTGCTATTTACTATAACACCCAGCCTCTTCACCTTAGGCAATACACTAGATCAGATAAGATCTTGATAACATTTTTTGCTAGTTTTTAAAATCACCTTATGGTAGGTAATAACTTAATTCTCTCTCTCTGTGTCTCTGTGCGTCTCTCTCTGTGTCTGCGCGTCTCTCTCTCGCTGCATCTCTCTCTGTGTGCATCTCTGTGCGTCTCTCTCTCTCTCAGTTCAACGTGGATAAGGAGGCAGGGGATAGACAGATCTACCATCGGTATTGTCTGGAGCGGACAGCGGCACGCTGTGCTCATGTCTTCACCACCGTCTCTCAGATCACAGCCGTTGAGGCAGAGCACCTGCTCAAGAGGAAACCAGGTGTGTTTGTGTATGTGTGCATGCTGGTCACAGGAATTCCTGTCAAGTCTGTCTTTTTTTTAACCTTTTAACCTCTTTGTTTGTTCATAGTTGACTGTCTGGCTAACCTCTCCCTCTCCTGTCATTTCTCTCCCTCTCCTGTCATTTCTCTCCCTCTCCTGTCATTTCTCTCCGTCTCCCTCTCTCTCTCTCCTGTTATCCTTCTCCCTTGCCTCCCCACCCCACAGACATAATCACCCCTAATGGACTGAACGTGAAGAAGTTCTCTGCCATGCATGAGTTCCAGAACCTGCACGCCCAGAGCAAGAACCGTATCCAGGAGTTCATCAGAGGTCACTTCTATGGGTCAGTGGGGTCACCTCCCAAACACAAACATATTATATATGCATACTGCTGGCCCACTTATGTTGAGTTGTCAAATAACATTAATTCAACGTGAAATCAAGAAGAAAATTCACCATGACATTGAATTTAGGTTAAAAGCTATGTGAAAAAAGACTGCTTTTTTGCATTTGCCCTCATTATCACATTTGTTTTGTTTAAATGATGTGGAAACAATGTTGATTCAACCAGTTGTTGCCCAGTGGTGGGAGTGTTACCTCTTGGGCTCTTCACCAGGGGTATACTATCATTAATAGACAACCCTAGAAACTAACTGTCACTGTATCATTTTCTGTTTTGGTCACAGTATCAAACCCTGTCTCATTTAAAACCTTTTGACTTGGCAGTGCAACACACACATTTTTAATTGGTCGCAAGGATGCCAGTGAATTTTTTTTACCTGGTCGCATTAGTTGAGTTCAGTTTCCTTTTTTTTTATGATTTATTGAAACATTAATGTGAAATTGACCAAAAGTAAACCCATTTTCTGAAGAGGCAAGAGCAGCACGGGAATGACCCTGTCTGTGTGTGTCAGGACTCGATATACAGGGGAGGTTTTGGAAACGTCCGGGGCAGTCAATTATCCCCGTCAGTGGACCCCTTGGGCCAGTGAAGAAAAATATTTGAATAATGCTATTTTTAATATAGGCAATATAATTGATTTAAAAAAAAAAAAAGATTGATTCCCAAAACGTTTAGTTCGTTATGCCGATTATTTATCACACACATCCTAGAGATAATCTGATGGACAGACAGCTGGTTGTTGCGTGGAGGAAAGCAGTAGGAAATATGTTCCAAGTTAGGATATCTACCAGTAAATGCTAAAGCCAGAATGGGTATGCGACCCTGGTATTTAAAACGTTCAGAGTCTTGGTTGAATATTGGCGATGCGCAATTCAGTCGTCATGGAATAGCCTACCTTGAAAATCAGACATTTCCTCTCGATCGCGATCGATCTCCAAGGCATTCCTAGTCGATCGCCAAACATTTATTTAAAAAACCCAATGAACCAGTTTATGTGACGGAAGGTACAAACTCTTCCTTCCCGGCGGGCCGAGAGAGAGAGAATCAGGTGCAAAATAGGCCTTCCGCTGGTTAATCAGATGGCTCAGATTACCGTGTCTACAGTGACGTAGCAGGCATAAAAGAAAGCTACAGCAAAGTTGATACTGTGAGATTTCAAAACATTTAAAACCATGATTAGAGAGAGACTGTCAACGAATACAGCAAAGAGCTGCTGTTCGTATGAGTGAGTTCATGTTTAAATTCTTACTCAGCACTGTCAACACTTTGTATTCAACACTTTTTTTTGTTATAAGCCATAAAATGTCTTCCTATTTCCATTTAGCGCTACAAGAAGCACTGAAACAGTAATGAATGAGTAGGACAGTGTAGTGATTGTCTTGTGTTTGGGTCTTTTTTAATATCAAGGAATATTTCACTTTCTCTGTTCATAGGAGTAACAACATGAATTTATGCATGAGACAGAAATAATGCGGTGCGACTCGAGTTTTGCCATCAGCTGGAAGACTGTGTTCCTTTTTGGTCAGTGACAGTGGAGGAAAGGGAGAGCGGAAGGACGTTGAGAGTTCCTCAGTCTGCTGCTCTCTCCCTCCGCTGAGACTGACCATCAGATGCAGGCACCATCAGCCCAGTAAAATACAAATAATATTTAGTCAGACAATGTTGACATTATTGTGACATTTTAGAATGTAAAAATCATGTGAATGTCAATGCATAATACCATTGGGTAGATTTTTTTATAATTATTTTTTTAAATCATGTATCGTTTTTTTAGATTTTGCAGAAAGATTTTGAAATCAGCAAAAAATACATTTAAGTCTCTTTTCATTGCTGTTACAGTAACTCTATCCACATCAATGTAAGAACACAATGGCATGCCAATTTAAGATGGCTAGTCCTTATGGGACACAGGCCAGGTCACTATAAATTATAAAAAAATAAAAATAAATGTGTGACTAAATTGTGCTGGTGCTACCAACTTTTTCAGTTCTTTTTCACCAGCATGATTTGGTCACACATTTTGGAAAAAAGTTGGTGTAGAACCCTGATTTGGCTAGGGCCCTAGCAGTGATGGAGAGCTTGGCCCCTGTGCTGTGCACTTCTGTCCAGAAGTTTCCACTCTCAAACAATCTTTTGGTATTTGCTTCATTAGTCCACTGTTGATACAGTCCCAAAATGTCAGCTATCAAGATCTAGAACTTTCAGAATACAGAAAGTGTCACAGGCTGACATTTTGGGACTGTATCAACAGTGGACTAATTAAACATTTGCCAAAATAGTTTTTGAGTGGTATTTTCCTTTAATTTGCTAAGATTCTCATTATCTAATTCTAGATCCCCAACCCTCATTTGAATGCTTTAAATCTTAATTATGGAGCTCAATTGAATACATTAATGATGGACCAGGGTTGGGGTTAATTCCATTTCAATTCGGGAAATAACCTGAATTCCAATTCTCATAGAGAAGCATTGAGGAAAATTGGAATGTCAGTTTACTATCTGAATTGAAATGAAATTGACCCCAACCCTGGTCTGGACACGTAGTCAGGTGATGTCAGGTTTGCATCATTGCATCATTTGGTCTCATCTTGAATGGTTTTTGTTGTCCCACCCACCAGGCACCTGGACTTTAACCTGGACAAGTGTCTGTTCCTGTTCATTGCTGGGAGGTATGAGTTCAGCAACAAAGGGGCTGATATCTTCTTGGAGGCTTTGGCCAGACTCAACTATCTACTAAGAGTAAGTCTGTGTCCGTGTGTGTGTGTGTGTCCAGCACTGTGTGTGTCCGTGTGTTGCACTGTCTGTACATGTGTATCAGGATGTGTGTGTTTGTTTGTGTTACGCTATACAGTGCATTCGGAAAGTATTCAGACCCCTTGACTTTTTCCACATTTTCCACAGCCTTATTCTAAAATTGATTAAATTGTCCCCCCCCCTCAATCTACACACAATACCCCATAATGACATAGCAAAAACTTTTTTTTTTTTTTTTACTTTTATGGAAATGTATAAAAAAAAAAAAAAAAAAAACACATTTACATAAGTATTCAGACCTTTACTCAGTACTTTGTTGAAGATCCTTTGGCAGCGATTACAGCCTCGATTCTTCCTGGGTATGATGCTACAAGCTTAGCAAACCTGTACTTGGGGAGTTTCTCCCATTCTTCTCTACAGACCCTCTCAAGCTCTGTCAGGTTGGATGGAAAGCGTTGCTGCACAGCTATTTCAGGTCTCTCCAGAGATGTTAGATCGGGTTCAAGTCCGGGCTCTGGCCACTCAAGGACATTGAGATTTGTCCCGAAGTCTCTTCTGCGTTGTCTTGGCTGTGCGCTTAGGGTCGTTGTCCTGTTGAAAGGTGAACCTTGGCCCCAGTCTGAGGTCCTGAGCACTCTGGAGAAGGTTTTTATCACGGATCTACAGCAGGTGAAATAAGTATTGAACACGTCACCATTTTTCTCAGAAACCAAAACCAATAAGTTCAGAAATTAAGTTATGTGTAATAATGTGAAATGACACAGGGAAAAAGTATTGAACACACTTACTGATATTTATTTACGACTGTAGTTTACTGTAGTAGTCTAGTTTACTGTAGTAGTCTAGCTTACTGTAGGCTATTTGGGATATGAAACAACTGAACTAGGCATATATGAGCTTGTTTCAGATCTCCATCCCGGATCTAATTCATCCAATTAGGTCTGACTACTAGGCTGCCATTCATTCAACATTCCTTGTTGTCATTGGTGAACTGACTATTATGACAGCATACTGCGGGTGAAATAAGTATTGAACACGTCACCATTTTTCTCAGTAAATATATTTCCAAAGGTGCTATTGACATGAAATTTTCACCAGATGTTGGTAACAACCCAAGTAATCCATACATACAAAGAAACCAAAACAAAACAAGTTGTGTAGTAATGTGAAATGACACAGGGAAAAAGTATTGAACAGATTAAGAAAGGGAGGTGCAAAAAGGCATGGAAAGCCAAGACAACAGCTGAAAACTATCAGTAATTAAAAAGCAATCCAGCCCCCTGTCAGTGCAAATTTAATATCAGCTGGTTCAGTCCCAACTGATGGCCTACAAAAAGTCTCATTGCCAAGGTGTCACACAAGACACATCTCATGATGGGTAAAAGCAAAGAGCTGTCTCAAGACCTTCGCAACCTAATTGTTGCAAAACATAATGATGGCATTGGTTATAGGCGCATTTCTAAGCTTCTGAATGTTCCAGTGAGCACTGTTGGGGCCATAATACGGAAGTGGAAAGACAATCATTTCACCATAAATATGCCTCGACCAGGTGCTCCTCGCAAGATTTCTGACAGAGGAGTGAAAAGAATAATCAGAAGAGTTGTCCAAGAGCCAAGGACCACTTGTGGAGAGCTTCAAAAAGACCTGCAATTAGCAGGTACTGTTGTCTCAAAGAAAACATTAAGTAATGCACTCCACCACCATGGCCTGAATGCACGCTCACCACGCAAGACTCCATTGCTGGAAAAAAAGCATGTTGAAGCTCGTTTAAAGTTTGCTGCACAACATTTGGAAAAGCCAGTGAAATACTGGGAGAATATAGTGTGGTCAGATGAGAGAGAAATTGAACTGTTTGGATGTCATAATACACACCATGTTTGGCACTGCACATCACCCTAAAAACACCATACCAACAGTGAAGTTTGGAGGTGGGAACATCATGGTGTGGGGCTGCTTTTCAGCAAATGGTACTGGCAAACTTCACATAATTGAAGGAAGGATGAATGGGCAAATTTACTGAGACATTCTTGACAAAAATCTGCTGCCATCTACCAGGATGATGAAGATGAAACGAGGGTGGACATTTCAGCAAGACAATGATCCCAAACACACAGCCAAGGAAACTCTCAATTGGTTTCAAAGAAAGAAAATAAAGCTGCTAGAATGACCCAGCCAATCACCTGACTTAAATCCCATTGAAAATCTATGGAAAGAACTGAAGAGGCCCACGGAACCTTCAAGATTTGAAGACTGTTTGTGTGGAAGAATGGGCCAAAATCACACCAGAGTAATGGTGTGAAGCTGTCATTACCAACAAATGTAGACCGATTTTTACTTCCTACCAACTACGAAATTACTATGAAATTATGAAATTTCCCCCCCGGGGGATAAATAAAGTGTCTATCTATCTAAAGGCTTTAGTACAAAGTATTAAATAAATAAGTAAGTGTGTTCAATACTTTTTCCCTGTGTCATTTTAACTTAATTTCTGAACTTATTTGTTTTGGTATGTATGGATTACTTGGGTTGTTACCAACATCTGGTGAAAATTTCATGTCAATAGCACCTTTGGAAATATATTTACTGAGAAAAATGGTGACGTGTTCAATACTTATTTCACCCGCTGTACCTGTACTTTTCTCCATTCATTTTCCCTCGATCCTGACTAGTCTCCCAGTCCCTGAAAAACATCCCCACAGCATGATGCTGCCACCACCATGCTTCACTGTAGGGATGGTGCCAGGTTTCCTCCAGACGTGATTCTTGGCATTCAGAGAATCTTGTTTCTCATGGTCTGAGAGTCTTGAGGTGCTTTTTGGCAAACTCCAAGTGGGGTGTCATGTGCTTTTTACTGAGGAGTGGCTTCCGTCGACAATAAAGGCCTGATTGGTGGAGTGCTGCAGAGATGGTTGTCCTTCTGGAAGGTTCTCCCATCCCAACAGAGGAGCTCTGTCAGTGACCATCGGGTTCTTGGGCACCTCCCTGACCAAGGCCCTTCTCCCCCGATTGCTCAGTTTGGCCGGGCGGCCAGCTCTAGAAAGAGTCTTGGTGGTTCCAAACTTCTTCTATTTAAGAATGATTTTGGTACCCTTCCCCAGATCCTGTATTGGAGCTCTACGGACAATTCCTTTGACCTCATGGCTTGGTTTTTGCTCTGACATGCATTGTCAACTGTGGGACCTTTATATAGACAGGTGTGTGTCTTTCCAAATAATTTCCAATCAATGTAATTGACCACCTGTGGACTCCAATCAAGTTGTAGAAACATCTAAAGGATGATCAATGTAAACAGGAAGCACCTGAGCTCAATTTCAAGTCTCATAGCAAAGGGTCTGAATACTTACTTTAAATAAGGTATTTCTGTTTTAATTATTTGCAAACATTTAGAAAAATCTGTTTTTACTTTATCATTATTATTCTGTGTAGGATGAGGGGAAAAAATAATACATTTTAGAATAAGGCTGTAACGTAACTAAAGGTGGAAAAAGTCAAAGGGTCTGAATATGTGTGTGTGTGTGTGTGTGTACACATACCCACACTACCAGCATGTCGGTCAGTTAGTTAGATGTATTCTAGAATCTTGCAGGTATTTCCTCTCGCTCTCCCTCTCAGGTAAACCACAGTGATGTGACTGTCGTTGCGTTCTTCATCATGCCTGCTCGGACAAACAACTTCAATGTGGAGACGCTGAAAGGCCAAGCAGTCAGGAAGCAGCTATGGTAATGTTCAACACCATCATCACTGCTGTTGCCTTCCACAGAGGGAGACACTTGCATGTGAGAACAATAAAACGTATGTATTTATGGTGACTTATAACATTACTTTGTTTTAACCTCATCATGGCAGGGATACAGCTCAAGCAGTGAAAGAACGCTTCGGAAAGAAACTTTATGAATCACTGCTGGTGTAAGTGGACCTCTATGCATCCCCATTTGTGCTGTTGAACCCATCCCCATTTGTGCTGTTGAACCCATCCCCATTTGTGCTGTTGAGCTTATGAATCACTATACTGTAAACCTATATGAATCACTGTACTTGAACCATTATTACTGTAAGATAACAGAAAAAGTTAAAGAGAAGGGAATCCCACACATTGTATTCAGGCTTACATGTCTGCCTCTTGGCCTTCATCAGAGCTTTTCTGCTAGTTTGTATTTGACCCCTTAGTAAAATCTACCTCTGTCCTGGATTAGTGGGCAGTTGCCGGACGTGTCCAAGATGCTGGACAAGGACGACTTCACCATGATGAAGCGTGCCATCTTTGCCACCCAGAGGCAGTGCCAGCCTCCCATCTGTACCCACAACATGCTGGAGGACAGCAGCGACCCCATCCTCACTTGCATTCGCCGCATCGGCTTGTTCAACAGCTCTGCCGACCGTGTCAAGGTAGATTGATCGATCGATTGGTTGATTGAATTGAATTGATTAGATAATTAAAAGTATTCACCTTATTCACCTCGCGGTCATGTTGAAAACCAAAACGGGGCTGGAGGGTACGCTCCAAACCTGACGTTCCCCAACAGTGACAGATCTGGTGTTTACCGGCATACACAGGTAACAGTTTCTCATGGCAGTGCGGGTGTGGACAACAAACCTGTCTTCTCTTCCTAACTTAACACTGGAAGAGGTTGAAACGTGGGCAAATAATGATTAAGATTCCCCGGGCTGTTTTGCTGAAAGGCTACAGTAACTGGATGGAGGGATATGGAACGATGTGGAAGGTAATACATTTACCTTTTAGTCATTTAATAGCAGACTTGCTAATGCACAGACGGTGACCGCATTTGTTTGCTGGATTTGCTAGTTATTAACTAAGTTAAGATTGTTAACTAGATAATATAACGTAACTGGACACCACAACGTTACGAGCTGATGCTAGGCGATGTTAGCATATCTAACCACACCAGACTGTTTCTGTTGAGTGCTAACATTAGCTTCTTTCACCAACAGTCAAGAGGAGCGAGACACTCAGTGTGAGAGCTAGGTCTTTTCGGTCAATGCGTAAAAATGAGGCGCCTTACAACATTCAGATATCATGATTGTGGATAAACTGCTCAGTTTGCAGAGTGGTGCCACTGATAGAACATATCCGCTTGCTAAACGATTGATCGTTCATTTCAACAGTTCACCTTTCCGTGCTCGGCTAAAAATAACTTGTCCAGCTGAAAGAGTATTGGAACCATCAATCAAAATAGCTTGTTTCAAATGTGTCACCAAAGCAAGACAGGGCATTCAAGAAAGACTCTTCGGTGAAGTGATCTGAACATACTTTTGTGTCCACGTGGATCTGTAACGTTAGATATAAAATTACTGTTTTATAGTTACTAACGATATACGTTGAAACGAGAAGGACAGTTACAAAAATAAAAACAGTCAAAATGACTGTAGTTCTAATCAAGCCATAGCTATTAGGGTTACAGCTTACCTTGAAATGGCGACCAGGATCTCTTCTTATTTTGTGAATCCATTCACGGCGAAGTTCAGGATCCTTTGGGAAACGATGGAAGGTTTGACCTCTACAAGATGTATTTCTTTTGGAAGAGGTACATTTGGGAACACAGCAGAGAGGCGGCATTGCTGGTATCAAGCGGTCCAACGTTTCTTCCGTACCCCTCAGCCTCGTTTTGGTTTAAGATTGTGACGTAGGTGAATAAGGCGAATTAGGCCGCTCCAGCCAGAGACAACATTACGTAGCGGTACGTAAAAAATGATCCAGCATAAAAACAAAGTCCAGAGGCTTATTTCCATTATTTCAGTCTCCGGCTGGAGCGGTCTTATACTTTTATTTATCTAATAAATTCAATCAATCAGTGAGATGGCAGGTGGGCTAGACTGATACTTTGCATGCAAATACATAACCGTCATACCGTGCTCCGCTCTGGTCCCTCCCGTCACACACGTCATTCCTATAACGCTATCCTACTACTGATGCGCAGGCCAGTCTGGACTAGAAACCATGGGCCCCAGCCCGTTGCATAGCTCTGGGTCAAAAGGGTTCAATTGCTTAAAAATAATTCCTCTCCTCCCCTTCTTCTGCACTGATTGGAAGACTTGTAAAACTGGTGTAAATCATATGGCGGAAGCGCATCTTATCTTTCATCTGGTCAACTCCGTCCTCATCCCCTGCTTCATTTGTGCTTCCCATAATCCTTTTAGGTGATCTTCCACCCAGAGTTCCTCTCCTCTACCTCTCCCCTCCTGCCGATGGATTATGAAGAGTTTGTAAGAGGCTGTCATCTTGGAGTGTTCCCCTCTTACTACGAGCCATGGGGATATACACCAGGTAAGACTTAAAGATACTATGTACTGTCTTGAACATTGGCTGTATGGCATGTACAAGTATATTTACACTCTCTCTCTCTTAGCTGAGTGTACAGTCATGGGGATCCCCTCAATCTCTACCAACCTGTCTGGGTTTGGCTGCTTCATGGAGGAACACATAGCTGACCCCTCGGCATACGGTGTGTTCAGAATGTTTCCAAGGTTTATTCTCCTCCAAGTGGCTGATAAAAACATTCTACATTTAGAAGAGTAACGGTCCCAATATAATATAATATGCCATTTAGCTGAGAGCGGCAGTCATTCATGTATACATTGTACGTATGGGTGGTTCCAGCAGGGGGTTCCAGTAGATTTGACTAATGCTGTTGTACTCTACCTCAGGAATCTACATCCTTGATCGACGGTACAGAGGGGTAGATGAGTCGTGTAACCAGCTCACATCGTACCTGTTCCAGTTTTGCCAGCAGAGCCGGCGCGCCAGGATCATCCAGCGGAACCGCACCGAGCGCCTGAGTGACCTTCTGGACTGGAGATATCTGGGCAGGGTGAGACCTTTCACCTTTGCCAAGAGGAGAAATGTCAGCCGTTCTACTATAACTATCATCTTATCCCTCTCTCCTCTCTTCTCTCTCTCAGTATTACATATCAGCTCGTCACATGGCCCTGGCTAAAGCCTTCCCGGACACCTACTTCTACCAACCTCATGACTCTGAGACTGTAAGTCTATGAGGCTCTCTGTCTCTGTCTCTGTCGAGGAGATGCTGTTTCCTCATTTCGGGTAATAGTGGGTACTTAGTTTAAATAATTCTACACTATTGGAAACAACCTAGTACCTAGTGGTGCCCGGGGGGATTAGTAAAAAATGTGTTCTTTACCTAATCGGTAAGAATTTCCTGTAGTGTACCTTTTTTAGTTGGACAATTTTTGTTTTATAACAGGGGTGTCTACTCAATTACCTGGAGGCCTGAGGGTTATAACAGGGCTGTCTACTCAATTACCTGGAGGCCTGAGGGTTATAACAGGGGTGTCTACTCAATTACCTGGAGGCCTGAGGGTTATAACAGGGCTGTCTACTCAATTACCTGGAGGCCTGAGGGTTATAACAGGGGTGTCTACTCAATTACCTGGAGGCCTGAGGGTTATAACAGGGCTGTCTACTCAATTACCTGGAGGCCTGAGGGTTATAACAGGGGTGTCTACTCAATTACCTGGAGGCCTGAGGGTTATAACAGGGCTGTCTACTCAATTACCTGGAGGCCTGAGGGTTATAACAGGGGTGTCTACTCAATTACCTGGAGGCCTGAGGGTTATAACAGGGCTGTCTACTCAATTACCTGGAGGCCTGAGGGTTATAACAGGGCTGTCTACTCTATTACCTGGAGGCCTGAGGGTTAGAACAGGGGTGTCTACTCAATTACCTGGAGGCCTGAGGGTTATAACGGGTATTTACTCAATTACCTGGAGGCGTGTCTACTCAATTGGGGCGGCAGGTAGCCTAGTGGTTAGGGTGTTGGGCCAGTAACCGAAAGGTTGCTGGATCAAATCCCCGAGCTGACAAGGTAAAAATCTGTCATCTGCCCCTGAACAAGGCAGTTAACCCACTGTTCACCGGTAGGCCGTCATTGTAAATAAGAATTTGTTCTTAACTGACTTTCCTTAAATTAAATAAAAAATCATTAGTGTCTGCAGGTTATCCCGCCTTCCTTGTACTTGATTGGTGAATTGAGGTCATAGATGAATTAGGCACTCCCCTCACCTGGTTGTCTCGGTCCTAATTGGATTTGAAAGGAACTAACAAAAACCAGAAGACACTGCCCTGAAGGGATTCATTTATTTAATCTGTAAAATACTGCTATGCTACTCTGGCTGCGTTTAGACAGGCAGATTCAGATATTCTTTTAACTAAATTGGTATTTCGGCCAATCAGATCGGGTCTAAAACTCAAAGACCAGTTGGTGAAAAACATATCAGGATGTGTCTGCCTGTCTAAACACAGCCATGGTGTGTTGTCTGTGTCTTACCCTCTAAACCCCAACACCCTTTCTTTTTAGGCCCAGGGTTTCCGTTACCCTAGGCCGGCCTCTGTGCCGCCTTCTCCGTCTCTGTCGCGCCACTCCTCCCCCCGCCACAGCGAGGCAGAAGAAGAGGATGACCGCTATGATGAAGATGCAGAGGCAGAGAAAGACCGCTTGAACATCCGCCAGCCCTTCACCCTGCCTAGTAAAAAGGGTCCCTTGCCTTACACCCTGCCAGGTGCCAATGGAGAGAAAAACGGAGCCCCCAGCGTGAAAAACTGAGCGTCTCTCTCACACAAACGTACATATGCCGACATTCAATACTAGAACTGTTACACAACATACATGTTACAAACACACCACTCTTATCTTGACTGTCTCCACTTACGTAATATAGATCTTACAGTATTCCAGTATATGTTATTAATCTAGCACACCAAAAGTCTTCCAAACCAACGTGCACCTCAGCCTCTGAGCAACCTGTACTGAAATGGAGGACAGCCTGTACTGAAATGCACAGGAGGCTGCTGAGGGGAGGATGGCTCATAATAATGTCTGAAACCATGTGTTTGATGTATTTGATACCATTCCAGGTATTCTGCTCCAGCCATTACCACGAGCCCTTCCTCCCCAATTAAGGTGCAACCAACCTCTTATGCTCTGGTCCTTAATCTAGGAATTTATGAAATCCAGCAAACATTGCTAGTGTGGACAAACATTATTTGTAACTAAGGCTAAGATAACCAGTGGAATCATGACGATAAAGAAACTAGGGCTAACTAGTCTAACAAGGGCAAAGGCATTGATATGTTAAAGTCACACAACCTACCCAACCCAACGGCAGCTGTAACGGCAACTTGTTTAAACAGCAGCAGCACTTTTCCTGTCACACTGTAGCAGTTACAGCAACCCAACCACCAGCATTTCCCTGGGCTAGGAAAACACACTTAGAGCTGGGACCGGGACTAGATGTATATAACCTGTTTTCTTGCATGGACATTGCCATTGAGGGCTTCCATCACAGATACAAAGATGAGTCGTCTATCTAACTCTATGGCTGAGCCTCAGAACGTCCTGCTGAAGAGCCTCCTGTTGAAACAGGCTCCCATTCGTTCAGAGATTCAGACCTTTCTGTGGGTGTGTGTTTGTCTCTGGGCCTTGTACTGTAATTTGAACTGAGACTCCTGTGTGTAAAAACTGTTGATTGGTCACATTTTAACCTTTCAGTCAGTGAGCCAGTGTTTGAGTTTGTCTGTATGTATGTATGTTTGTGAAGAATAGATATGGAACACTGATTCTGCCTGAGGTTTAGGTGTCCGTCCTGAGAAGCTAGTCGTGTTTTTAGACGACAGACTGTATTAGAGAGGAGCCAAGGGAAAAGGTCACAGATAATGGCGGGGGTCACAGGTTTCGGTGTATCCCATTCCCAGCTGTGCAGCCAGAAACCAGGAGATGAGTTGATCCACACTCCTGTGTCAGTTTGTTACAATCACACATCAGTTTGAGAAAATAAAATATATTCTATGGATTAATGATGAAACACTGGACTCTTCTCTTTGCTGGGTTTTTACTACAACAGGAAATACTGTGAGCTTGGAATTATAAGGTTCTAAATGCATTTGTCAAAATTGAATTATTGACATAGCCTTGTTCTGTTCAATGTTCTCTACCTATATAGCACACTAAATACTTAATTAAGTTACTAATTTAGTCATAATGATACAAGATAAAAAAAAAATTTTAAAATACACCATTCAAACCAATGAGTGTTCGGAACTTTAAAGCCAATTAGAACCTTATTTTTGTGGATAGAAACTTCTAGTTCTAAGGTCACAGTGGTGTCATAACACATTACTGGGCATTAAACTGGTAACCTGTATTACAGCACAGTAAAAAAACATTTACTTCGAAGTGGATGGAACTGCATCATCAGAGCCATTTCCGTTATGTGGCTTATTGCTAGATTGCTAATGAATGTGGTGCCTGCCATCACCCTGTGAGAGAGTTTGTCACATTTTAAAATGTTACTTCAAAAAGTAATATTTTAATTTCTAGAGAAAAGGGAGGGAAGTGCTGCTGGGAGACAGTAGGAGAACTTTGTTGGTTGAACGTGCAACGTTTGAATGCCCACAATTGTAGATGCATACTTGAAGGTTTTGTCAACCCTGATACAGTCACACCATATTATATGAAGCAAGCTGAACTTTTGCTCACACATGAACAGTAACTACAGACAGCCACAACAGACTTTTCTGTACCATATTGTTGTGTCGTGTGTTTCAGTGCCATAGTGTTGTGTAGTGTGTGTTTCAGTACCATAGTGTTGTGTGTGTTTGATTGGTAGATGGAAGTGTCTTCTGAAATCCTTCCATCTTCAGCACAAGTAAGCCTGGCCGCCACGGATGCGACCGGACTTTAGACACAACACAACCCTTCATGTTCTCACACGGATTCATGCTACAGACACACACATCCTTCTACAGCAGAACCCACCTAGTAAGGTAGCACTTCCAGTTACAGCTCCCAGTTTGGCTGGGTTCCTCCTCACTGTATGCACTGTGAAGCCTTTGGCACCAGTGACCTCCACCTCCACCACATGGTAATCACTTAGTCTAGGAGAGCCAAGTAGCAAGACAGAGGGAGCAAGATGGAACTGGGTCAACATCCTGCCAATCTGCTCTGATCTCTATAGAGTTCTCTGTTCCAAAAACTAGAATGTGTTGAGAACAGTCATTTAAGTTATATACACTTGACTCAGTGCCAACCTTTCTAAAAAATGGTGTAGAAGAAGTGTGTATGAATGAAGTTATTGCCTAGCTGTGCTTCAGAGAATGGGGGTTCCTTAATTGAAATAGGTTATGCAAATACATGCTGAAACGTGCCAATAGGATCTTGATGCCTACTGCTTGGCTTTGCACACCTTGCTTGATTTGTCCATAGTGTGACAGTGATTCCCTTTGTAAAAGCACTCTCTGAACTCTATTGGGTTATTTAAGAATCTTTGCTTACGCCGTGTCTGACATAATCTCCCTCTTGACGCCAGCGAAACTCGGGGTCCCCGCTGCGATGGCCGCTGCCGCCATGGTGTTGACATTGTTAGGGATGTCGGGACAGAGCTCTGCCACTGAATAAGACCCGCCTCCCCTCATCTTCTGTCCAATCAGACAGCACGTCTTCTGTCAGACGGAAACATGACAGGTGCTTGGACATCCGGATGAACAGAGCCTTCAAGTAAAAACAGAGAGGAGGGGAACAGAGGCAGAGGTTACATCAGAGGTTACATCAGAGGTTACATCAGAGGTTACATCAGAAAATATACGATTCAAAGCTCTTTAAAGGGAATAGAGAGAAACCGTAATGCCGTCTTTTTGTAGGAGGTAACTCCGCCATGGTTCGTTGGACAAAGCCTATGGGGATATTAGTGGCGTTTTTGTAGGGTTTTGGGGAAAACGCTGAAAATAAGGTCTGAGGTAAACACAGGCTTAAGAGATCTTATACGTTTTGTTCTATGAGATCTTCATCAGCTAACGTAACATTTTGTGAATTTTGAAGCGTTTAAGTAATTTTAAAAAGCACAAAGGCTTCATAATTCTTAAAGGTAATGTTAACTGACTGGTATTATCTCATTGAACAAAACTTAAATCTCCTAAGCCTGTGTTAACCTAAGAACTTATTTTAGGCGTTCATCCAAAAAAAACTATTCTTTCCCCATAGGGATGGCTGAACGAACCAGAGGTAACTCATTTCTGGGATTTAGGACTACAAGCTGGTGAGCCCTATGTAACAGCATTCTGTCCAGTACAACCATTCTGTATGCTCTATGTAACAGCATTCTGTCCAGTACAACCATTCTGTATGCTCTATGTAACAGCATTCTGTCCAGTACAACCATTCTGTATGCTCTATGTAACAGCATTCTGTCCAGTACAACCATTTTGTATGCTCTATGTAACAGCATTCTGTCCAGTACAACCATTCTGTATGCTCTATGTAACAGCATTCTGTCCATACCAACCATTCTGTATGCTCTATGTAACAGCATTCTGTCCATACCAACCATTCTGTATGCTCTATGTAACAGCATTCTGTCCAGTACAACCATTCTGTATGCTCTATGTAACAGCACTGTGTCCAGTACAACCATATTGGTGTAGGGGCTGTGCTTGGCAGAGTGGGTGAGGTTATATCCTGCCTGGTTTGGCCCTGTCCAGGGGTATTGTCTGGGTATTGTCGGAGGGGGCCACAGTGTCTCCTGACCCCCCCTGTCTCAGCCTCCAGTATCTATGCTGCAATAGTCTTATGTGCCGGGGGGCTAGGGTCAGTTTGTTAAATCTGATGTTATTATCCGGTGTCTTGTGTGAATTTCAGTATGCTCCCTCTAATTCTCTCTCTCTCCCACTCTACCTCCCCGCCCGGAGGACCTGAGCCTACCCAGAGGACCATGCTTCAGGACCACCTGCCCTGATGACTCCTAGCTGTCCCCAGTCCACCTGGTTGTGCTGCTGCACCGGTTTCAACTCTTCTGCCTGCGGTTATGGAACCCTGACCTGTTCATTGGACGTGCCACCTTATCCCAGACCTGCTGTTTTCATCTCGCTCTCTCTCTACCGCACCTGCTCTATGTAACAGCACTCTGCTCTACTCTGACATGTCAGAAGATTAGAAATGGTCCTCAAAACTCTCCCTTTAACAACATTTACTGCTACTCACCGGTGAATTCCTCTCCCTGCTCTCTTTCTCTCCAAACCTTCTCCTTCGCGATCTACATTCCAACTGACCCCACTACTCAGAGGATTGTGGGAAAGGTAGGGGTCAAAGTTCGACAGAATATGCTAATTATTAGTCCCTGTATCAGTGAAATTGTGGATTTTGTTTTTGAACCCACCCATTTTCACACAGTTTAGCAGCTGTGAAAGGAAGAGCTGACAGTGAAAGGAAACTACCTGAACAAGTCATAGATTATGGACAAACCAAATTATAAGTATACTGCCGTTACCTGACTGATAATATATTTGATGGATTTGATCTATATCTTGATCAACAACATTTCTCTTGGTCCTGTAAAGCCTATGAGCTGTGACACACCACTTAATTTATTACAACTGAATGTGGGACAATGTAATGTACACAGTGTAATGAACACAGTATAATGTACACGGTGTAATGTACACAGTATAATGTACACAATGTAATGTACACCGTATAATGTACACAGTATAATGTACACCGTGTAATGTACACAACGTAATGTACAAAGTATAATGTACACAGTCACATGTGCACGGTAGCCTACCTCACATGCTGCCTCCAGTGGCAACACAATCGTAGAAGCATCAAATAAGTACCGTTACAACATTGTCTGTGTGTGACGTCATACGGGCGTCCTACTAGTTAATGTCCTATTCTGCTCTTAGATCACCTGACCCGAAAAGCCAGTCGACACTCTTGGTGGTAGGTTCTGGGTTCACTACAGGTTCACTATCGTTCATAGAACTAGGGTTCGAACCCTTAGTTTTTGCGTGACTGGATGTTTCTACTGCCACTGGTACTGGTGATGCTTGCATTGAGTAGAGTGGGTCACTCTATTCTTCTAAATGTATCACATACCAACCAATACTTCTCATTATTTACAACGTTGAGACAGGAAATTAGGAGAAGAATGGTTTTGATGAGATATTGACTGGCATTGTACAGGGATTGTTGTAAGGGTGTACGCAAAGTAATAGCCATGCTATCTGACCTGGGTTACTGACACAACTCCTTGTTCTGCATGTCAGAGGGGTAATTTTATAGCCTGGTCCCGGATCTGTTTGTGCATTTGCCTACTCAATTACAGTAGGAGTTGACAGTAGAGCCGAGACAGGCTGGCACCCAGGCTAGCATATTTGTTCCACATAATATATATTTTTCTAAATATCTGAACGTTCTACAGCGTTGTGTCCTACTGAACACAGCCCGGTTCAGAGTCATGTGTTCTACTGATCACAGCCCGGTTCAGAGTCATGTGTCCTACTGAACACAGCCCAGAGTCATGTCTTAATACATGGCTCTGGCCCAGTTCAACTTCACCCTCAAGTTGATGATGTCACTTATCTGGTCTAGTTGGATGGACCAAGGGTCACTACTGGCAGAGTTGAACATGAAAACTGAGAGGAGGAGACATTGGGCATTGATTATGACTGAGTAATCTGACAGATAACGTGTCACTGTGATTGGTCCAAAGTTCAATGTCGACCGGCACCAAGAGACAGGGACACACTCAGACAGACTGACCAAGAGGAGTGGAGGGTGAGAAAGAAAGAGAGAAGTACTGAGGAAAAGTTAAACACTCTGGAAGGAGGCAGGACTGAAGAAAGGAAACAATACAGCCCAGATACATACAGGCCTTGGTTCTGAGAGAGATGGACATCCTTGAAACAGCAGCCTATGACCGAAGACAGCGCAGGAACACGGTATGATCATTCCCTCTAATCACACACACACACACACACACACACACACACACACACACACACACACGTTTGTGTTTGCATTTAAAACCATCATGTAAATCTCTAATATGAACTACCTCCCTTCTTCCTCTCCTCTCTCTCTCTCTCTCTCTCTCTCTCAGTACTGTGTTCTGTTTCTCTCTCTCTCGCCGTTCTTCCTGGCCATCGCTGTCTACTTCTATCTGTGGATCCCTGACTCCTCCCCCTCCTTCCTCGCTGCAGCTATTAAGGCCGCCCCTGTCATCTCATTGGCTCTCCTGGTGCTGAGCTACAAAGGGGGGAGGAGTCTCCTTGGCGTGGCAGGGGGCCTGATCATCTCGGCAGGTGGCGACTATTGCCTTATATGGCCCGAGCTGTTTCTCCATGGTAAGCTTTTTCTACTGCTACTGATAAAATCCTGCAGAAATAGCAGAGGGCAAGCCAGAAACTGGAGGGATGGTAGTTTCGAATCCCATGTCTGACTGGATGTCACTGGAGGCTGGCTGGTGTGTAATTCCAATGGAATATTCTGACATAATTCAATAACTATTAACCATGTATGGTGCTATCACCTGCTGTTGTGCCCTTGAGCAAGACACTTAACCCACAATTACTGCTCTTGGGGTGTTGCACTGCAGCTGACCCTCCAACTGCTGTGTGTGTGTCTTGTGGGGGCCGGATAAAGCAAATAGACAAATCTCTATTTCAGGTGGAATATGGGCAATAAAGTAATGTTGTTCTCTCTCTAATCTTCCCCTCAGGAATGGCCTGCTTCAGCTTGGCCCACCTTCTCTACTCCCTCACATTCCTCTCCACTCGTTACTCCTCCCTCAGCCCCTCCTCTTCTCTGTCCTACTTATTCTACCTGCTCCTGTGGCTGCTGGGGGGAGGCACCTACGCCTTCATCTTCCCTTTCCTGCAGAAGACGCCGGACGCGGCCGCCCTGACTCCCGGCGTCGGGGTGTACGTGGCTCTGATCGTTCTGATGGCTACGCTGGCGGTTCGCACCCGCCGCCCGCTGATCATGCTGGGCAGTTTGATCTTCATGACCTCTGACCTGACGCTGGCGCTGCAGACCTTCAAAGTGACGGAGCCCCTTGAGCACGGCAGGCACATCGTCATGACGACGTACTATCTGGCGCAGCTGCTGATCGCTGTGGGCGACATCAAGGCCGCAGAGGGCGGGGACGAGTTTGCCAAATGGAAGAAATCTTAGTTAAGGGGTCGACCCAGATGCAAGGACTGACATCCCTCTTTATCAAACAGAACCTCAGTATCAGGACAGTCTGACCCTGTCCGTTTGTTCAGAAAGCTCAGGGATGGGAAATGTAACCTCTCAAAATCATAGACAGCTACAAGGACTGACACGAGATCGACATGCTAGTATTTTCAACAGTCCAGAATAAAGTTCAATTTAGTCAAGGAGAATGATTTTCTATGTCTGTGAAACCAGTCCTATGGTCTTAAAGAAAACATTTGAGATGTGATACACTTCCCTTGTCTTAGTTGTGATAAATCAAACCAGTCAGTATAACGGTCTGTTGATATGAAGAGATCACTCTCAGAAATGAAGTCACGTATGAAAAAAGTAAACGTGTATTTATTAATGATGAAAATGGGGATGAAAAATAAACAAAGTTGATGTTTCATACTGTGTTACAGCCTTTGTGTTATTTCAGACGTAAGAACTCTGCAAAAGTAATCCATTATGTTCATAGACACAGATAACACAGAAACATTAAACATAACATTGAAAAATGGTGGATATTCTGAATGGAATAACATAATTAACAAAGCCAAACACAAGAAGCCAAAAATAATCATCTTTGGGGAGTGAAACTCCTGGTAGAGATTCTAGTAAAACATCCGACAAATGATGCTGAAAGCTGCTAAATGGGAAACACTTTATTTTATAGACTAATTACCTGGTATTTATTCAGAGACTACATCATTATTTGACATAGTTTTACAGTGTAATTACTTTATATACCTAATGACAACTATTTCAGTCACTTAAATAATTTTAACCAGTACAAGACGATACCAATTATTACCAAGTAACGTCACATTATGCCAGACGACTAAATAGTGGCAGGGCTGTAAAATAGCGTTGTCACAAAATGTTACATCTGATATTTTAGAGAATATGTATGTAATCAGAGGTTTCGTTGGGCACACTCAGAATACAAAAGGTCTCTAATCTGATTTCTTCAACATAAAAGCAACCTAGGCGAGTATGTCACGAAGCAGGATCTGCTAACCTTCCTAAAATGTTCAGAAATGACTTACGGTACTATCGGAAAATAAAATATTGTATCTTTATTTAACCAGGAAAACACCTTTGAAGTTAGAAATCTCTTTTGAGAGGGGGGGCCTGGCAAGAGGTCAGCAGGAAGTACTCAGGGTGTAGATACAATTCATAATGATATATAGAATGGACATGGTAGAAGTGACTGGACACAAGAGATATATCTGAAGTTTCAGCTGGCTAACTTTGTGACAGTGCTTTATGAAGCCCCTTCTGCTCTCTAAAGCCTGCTATACTCTTGGATCCAGCCACCCTCTCACATGGGTCTTGATGGACAGCGACATTAGCATATTTTCCTCAAGGGAGTTAATTTCTTTAAAATGTATGTCCTCCTATGTCTCCTAGCGGACCAGTTGGATTTTAGCGATCCATTCCACTGTCGTCAGGTTGCCGCCCACAAAAACAAGCAGAACGCAGGCGCTTGCAGAACTCCAACTCTTCCTATAAGGACAGGATAAGAGGGGGAGAAAGCTGTGAAGGAAATAGGACAAGTTGCTGGCCTTAAGTCAAACATATATACCTAGCATCAGATGGGGGGAATCATAATACATTATTCCATGGTATTAGTGCTGCATCTGGAGAGGGGGAAGACATGGGGAGAGACAGAGGGATGGTTTTAGAGAGGAGACATGGGGAGAGACAGTGGGATGGTTTTAGAGAGATAGAGGAGACATGGGGAGAGACAGAGGGATGGTTTTAGAGAGGAGACATGGGGAGAGACAGAGGGATGGTTTTAGAGAGATAGAGGAGACATGGGGAGAGACAGAGGGATGGTTTTAGAGAGATAGAGGAGACATGGGGAGAGACAGCGGGATGGTTTTAGAGAGAGAGAGGAGACATGGGGAGAGACAGAGGGATGGTTTTAGAGAGAGAGAGGAGACATGGGGAGAGACAGAGGAATGGTTTTAGAGAGATAGAGGAGACATGGGGAGAGACAGCGGGATGGTTTTAGAGAGAGAGAGGAGACATGGGGAGAGACAGAGGGATGGTTTTAGAGAGAGAGAGGAGACATGGGGAGAGACAGAGGAATGGTTTTAGAGAGATAGAGGAGACATGGGGAGAGACAGAGGGATGGTTTTAGAGAGATAGAGGAGACATGGGGAGAGACAGCGGGATGGTTTTAGAGAGATAGAGGAGACATGGGGAGAGACAGAGGGATGGTTTTAGAGAGATAGAGAGGAGACATGGGGAGAGACAGAGGAATGGTTTTAGAGAGATAGAGGAGACATGGGGAGAGACAGAGGGATGGTTTTAGAGAGATAGAGAGGAGACATGGGGAGAGACAGAGGAATGGTTTTAGAGAGATAGAGAGGAGACATGGGGAGAGACAGAGGAATGGTTTTAGAGAGATAGAGAGGAGACATGGGGAGAGACAGAGGGATGGTATTTAGGCGTCTGTGTGCTTCGGCTGGCTTCTAGCCGAACGAGTGTGCTAGCATACTCCCTTAAAAAGACCTTCGCTTTAAAAACGAGAACAAAGCGGCAACAGTACCGTTTGTCCATCTTGAGATGCCGTAGCCAGTATACACTTCCTCAAAATAGTCAGAATTAATCTGAGATTACTCAAGCAATCTGTCATTACTATTAACGTTGTTTGCAGAGATCTAGTCAGGCAACTTCACATCTAACCAGGATGTTTGGTGCAGTGTTTCTCAATGAAAGAATGTGCATGTGAACAGGTCGTTCATCGTTGAATGATAAACACTTCATTTAAGAATCCCTACGGTTGACCAATGACGGACGAAGGGGCGTAGACTTCAACTAAAGAAATTCGGCTTGCCTTGAGAAAACATTTTATGTGCAAGAACAGCCGAAAAAAAACATGCTGAAGACCAAAAACGTCAAAATATATTTTTATAATATATGCACAAACTGTTCCGGATGGGAAGGTTTAGAGAGATGGAGAGGTTCATGGGTCACATGGGAAGTGAAAGAGGAATGGTATTAGAGATGAGGGGTACCAACCTGACACTCTTCCCTCCCCTGCAGATCTTTAGCACGCTGGTTGAGCATCTCCTCCAGACCCAGAGTAGGGCTCTGACAGTCCCTCAGACCCAGAGGACTCTCCTCCACCAGGCTAGAGACAGAGAGGGTTGTTTTATTGAAGCTCCATTGAGAAGACATGGCAAGTCGATTTTCAAGCCATTTTCCCTTTGTGTGTTCACATGTATTACCAGCAGAGGGCGCCGAGCACGTGCTCGTGGAAGGAGGAGTGAGGCGTCCGAAGAACGGACACCAGCTGTTGAACCATACCCATGGAGAGAACTGTATCTGAGAGAGGGAGAGATGTTACATTGGACTGTATCAGAGAGGGGGAGGGAGAGATATTACATTGAACTGTATCAGAGAGGGTGAGGGAGAGATATTACACTGAACTGTATCAGAGAGGGGGAGGGAGAGATATTACATTGGACTGTATCAGAGAGGGGGAGGGAGAGATATTACACTGAACTGTATCAGAGAGGGGGAGGGAGAGATATTACATTGAACTGTATCAGAGAGGGGGAGGGAGATATTACATTGAACTGTATCAGAGAGGGGGAGGGAGAGATATTACACTGAACTGTATCAGAGAGGGGGAGGGAGAGATATTACATTGGACTGTATCAGAGAGGGGGAGGGAGAGATATTACACTGGACTGTATCAGAGAGGGGGAGGGAGAGATATTACACTGAACTGTATCAGAGAGGGGGAGGGAGAGATATTACACTGAACTGTATCAGAGAGGGGGAGGGAGAGATATTACACTGAACTGTATCAGAGAGGGGGAGGGAGAGATATTACACTGAACTGTATCAGAGAGGGGGAGGGAGAGATATTACACTGAACTGTATCAGAGAGGGGGAGGGAGAGATATTACACTGAACTGTATCAGAGAGGGGGAGGGAGAGATATTACATTGAACTGTATCAGAGAGGGGGAGGGAGAGATATTACACTGAACTGTATCAGAGAGAGGGAGGGAGAGATATTACACTGAACTGTATCAGAGAGGGGGAGGGAGAGATATTACATTGAACTGTATCAGAGAGGGGGAGGGAGAGATATTACATTGAACTGTATCAGAGAGGGGGAGGGAGAGATATTACATTGAACTGTATCAGAGAGGGGGAGGGAGAGATATTACATTGAACTGTATCAGAGAGGGGGAGGGAGAGATATTACATTGAACTGTATCAGAGAGGGGGAGGGAGATATTACATTTCCACAGAAGGACACATTTCTTTAGTTATACAAATAATACTGTTAAATTCCTTTTTTACTTCAAGGGGACACAAAGCATGATACTCTCCATAAAGACACACTACCAATAACACACAGAAGCAAACAGAGACAGAAAGAGGGTGTCCATAACAGAGTCACTGTCTGTCACCTTTATGCTCTGGGTGGACTGTGAGCAGGTTGAGGAGTAAGAAAGACGACTTGGTCCTCAGTTTCTCGTTGTCAGACTGCATGCCTCTCATCAACACAGAGAAGCCATCGTGGGACAGGAAGGCCCTGAGACCTACTTCCTGTTCACGCACCAGACCTGATGGAGAGAGAGAGTTGCTGCGTGGTACTTCACTGATGCTCAAATCTAAATTAACTCCTATCAACTACACTCTGGCCAGCGGCACTTCATTTAGGCAATATTAGCAATACTGTAAACTTGCCCTTTGATAGGCTAGACTTCTCTCTCACTGATTCAGGAAATTGTGCAATGTGTTCCCCATATTGTTTTTACCTATCCAAGGGGAAACACTTACAGGAAACAGCGTAGAGGGCCTTCACTCGAACAGTGGGGTGGGGATCTGAGTCAGTCAGCTGCAGCAGTTTGGGTAAAGCCCCCTTGCTGAGTAAGTGGCACTGCACCTCAGGCATGTTCTGGGCACAGGAGGCGATGAGCTGGGCACCACGCCACCTCACGCTGCCCTGAGGATGGTTCAAGCACTGCGACATACACAGGTCCAGCCCACCCAGGGTCATCAGGTCTGACACACACAGACAGACAGACAGAGACAGAGAGACACATTACAATGGACACAGTATTATTATTAATGAATATAACTTGTCGTGTCATTCATGTCCATGTTGATCTATCGGTCTTTACTGGAATATCAGTAATATACAGTGCATTTGGAAAGCCTTATTCTAAAATTGATTTAAAAAATAATAATAATCCTCATCAATCGACACACAATACCCCATAATGACAAAGAGAAAACAGGTTTTTAGAAATGTTTGCTAATGTATTAAAAATTACCCTAAATTATATCATACGCACATTTAGCTATTTAAGTATCTCTTCCTGTCATTTACCTGTACAGTTAATTTAACTGTATATTTATCTGTACAGTTAATGTAACCATGCAAATATTCATTTACCTGTACATTTAACCAAACTGTATATTAAGTAAACTATTATTACCTTCACTCATATCATATGCGCATTTAGCTATTTAAGTATCATTCTCTGCCATCGACCTGTATAGTATAGTTAACCATACAAATATTTTTTATTTTATTTATATAAATGTGAAATAATTGTATAATTTTTTCACCTCACACTATAACAATATATAGTATACATATTCAGTAATTCATTCATACTATGCAATGCGTTTCTATAGCTTTTTGCACTCCAGACTTGGTGTATTTTTATACTTTTTCATACTGCCGCACTATGTATCATGTATCTGTCTTTTGTGTATTTCGTTCTGGCATTTTGCACCTGCCTTGTGTTTTTTCGTAGCTACTTGATCAAGTAATTTCCCCACGGGGATCAATAAAGTACCTATATATCTATCTGGTGGCAGCATCATTCTGTGGGGATGTTTTTCAGCGGCAGGGCCTGGGAGACTAGTCAGGATCAAGGGAAAGTGAACGGAGCAAAGTACAGAAAACCTGCTCCAGAGCACTAAGGACCTCAGACTGGGGCGAAGGTTCTCCTTCCAAAAGGACAACAACCCTAAGCACACAGCCAAGACAATGCAGGAGTGGCTTCGGGACAAGTCTCTGAATGTTCTTGAGTGGCCCAGCCAGAGCCCAGACTTGAACCCGATTGAATATCTCAAGAGAGACCTGAAAATAGCTGTGTAGCGACGCTCCCCGTCCAACCTGACAAGAGCTTAAGAGGATCTGCAGAGAAGAATGGGAGAAACTCCCCAAATACAGGTGTGCCAAGCTTATAGCGTCCTACTCAAGAAGACTCAAGGCTGTAATCACTGCCAAAGGCGCTTCAACAAAGTACTGAGTAAAGGGTCTGAATACTTATGTTAATGTTATATTTCAGTTTTTTATATTTAAATAATTTGCAGTAATTTCTAAAAACCTGTTTTTGCTGTCATTATGGGGTATTATGTGTAGTTTGAGAGACATTTAATCCATTTTAGAATAAGGGTGTAACGTAACAAAATGTGAAAAGTCAAGGGGTCTGAATACTTTCCGAATGCACTGTATAAAACTGCAGTAACTTAAACAGTTTAAGTTGATATATTTTAACGAGGGTCTGTCGAAGACAGTCAATCTTTTATTTGGGTCACAAGATGAAGTGTAATTTCTTAACATCACTTTCTGTTGCTATGCATCACTTCCTGTTGCTTGGCACGTCTCACCTCTGGCATTGTCCAGGTTCTCACACAGCTCTGAGAGAAACTCCAGTGCCCCTTCTGTCTCACCCTCCTCTTCATCCTCTCCTTCCTCCTCTCCCTCTCTCCCCCTCTCACACCCTCCATCTCTCAGCAGGACACGCATACACTCCTTCATCTGTTCCACCTCGCTGTTCTGTCCTTTGGCCACTTCCGCAAGAGCTCCTTTCAACCACTCTTTCCTCTGTAACAAATGTGACATTACAGTCAATGCACAATTGGTTGTCAATGTAACAAGTTGTTGTGAGATCTGCTAATCTACACAGCCCATCTGCAATTAAGACGACCTGGAAGTTGACTAAGAAGGACCATTACCTCCTCTGACATGGGTTCAGGGAGGGCGGGTCCATCTGCAGCAGAGCCAGCCTCCACAGCCAATCGAAGGACACCCTGGAGGTTTTGAGGATGTCTCCTGTTGCGTTGGTCTTCTGCCATGATGCTCTGTGCTGATGAGAAATTATTCCAGAACCTGTTTGTCAATGTATTATTCCCCAAATATGGCACTGAATTGTGGGCAGAAAGCAAAATAAACCTATACACTTGGTAAAGTTCAATTAATTGTTGATTGCAATTAGGGTTCCAATCTGCTCTACAAGTTCTGACATACGATCAGTATTATGCTATAGTCTATTGCTAACTTTGAATTACTCATTGTAATTGTAAGTAGATCTCCAGTTAGCAGCTAAGGGGCATGTAAACAGCCGCAGGTTCCTGACCCCTGACACATTCCATTCTCAAATTAATCTAACTAACCATGGCCCGATTTGGTATTAAAGTGGCTGTAACTAGATAAGTGATGAAAAATATGAGTTTTTAATCCCTGATACTAGGCCTAACTAACTGCGAGCATGTTGTTGGCTATGAAAGTTGTCACAAATATCAAGCATATACAGAATAACCCTAGCTGGGTATGTTGATCTATTTTGAGAGCTACAGCATAGGTCTTGGGTAGGCTACAACCAGAGAGAAAGCTATGCTACCAGCTACTGTTAGCTCAGTAAACAACAAGTCTGACAGTTTGACTTAGCTGGGCTGCTCTTTTTACTTTTGTGTCTCATATACTTGCCTGTTTCTTCAAGACGCCGACTGTCACAACGTTAAAGTTGGTGCTTATTTCGCTGCCTCTTAATACTGTGAAAGAATGTAACGGTACTGGAACATTCTAGTTGAGTGGCAAGCTAGTTGCTGTCCGTTGAATCATCATGCGTTTCAGGGAGCAGCCGTTCTTCTTCTACGGGTTTTATGGCGGACTGCAACCCCAAAAGGTGTATTGCCGCCATCAACTGGACGGGTTGAAACAAACAAAATTAAAAGAAAATCCATACGTGATATGGAAAGTAACTTAATCCACCCAAATGGAAATAGTACATTGTGTTAAGTAAAAAATAGATAATTAAAAGTAAAAAAGAACAAATAAATAAAGAGCATCAGTAATATAACAGTAGTGAGGCTATATATAGAGGGTACTGGTACAGAGTCAGTGTGCAGGCCCACAGGTTAGTCAAGGTATTTTACAATGACTGCCTACCTACAGCCCTGGAGCAAATTAGGGTTAAGTGCCTTGCTCAAGGACACATCAACAGGTTTTTCACCTTGTCGGCTTGATCCAGCAACTTTTCGGTTACTGGCCCAACGCTCTACCCACTAGGCTCCTTGCCGCTCCAGGTAATATGGAGAATTCGAAGAAGGAAGAAGTGGAGGTTTTGTTTTGTCAATGTACTATTTTTATTTGGATGGATTAAGTTAGTTTCCCTATTATGGATTTCATTTCTTACCTTGTTTTGGTTTCAACCCGTCCAGTTGGTGGCGACAATACATCTTTTTGGGTTGTAGTCCGCCATAAATCCACAGAAGAAGAAACGGTCGCCTTGTAATGACGTCACCTTAATCAGTTTGTCAGTCCAAGATGGCGGTGCTTTTTTCTCCTGTCTATCTCGTTTGATGTCATTCTAATGCCCACACTCCAGTGTAGTAGGTGGCGGTAATGCACGTTTGAGATGAGTTGCCAACCGCCATTAAAACCTGAAAGAAGAAGAAGAAGAAGATGGCGGCGCTCGTTGGGTTTCGTGCATGTTTCTCCGGTTAGTTAAAGTTATACAACGCATTCACAACCACACCCAATATTGTAATTTACTGCGTTAAATTATTGATAACCTTTATTTGCCATTATAATGTTTTGCCTTTTAATCGCGACGAAGCGTATATGGGATTTGAATGAACCTTTAGTGAGCATGGATGTTGCTGTAGCAGGCTTGCCGCTCGTCTCGTTCCGCAGGCATAGCAAGGTCACATTAAATAATATTTGTTAAACTAGCTTTCTTGCGTTGTGAACGTTAGGCCTATCAAAAACTTGTCAGATACAGTTGAAAACGAAATTAGTTTTCTAACGATGTAGATTGCGTCAGAAACATGTGCAATTTGAAAGAATGACATACAGGGAACAGTTGTGTATTGAAGTAGCCTAGGTTATGACTGATAACTAGCCTATACACATTAGGTATGGCTAAGGGCTTTTGTTGGGACATTGGTTTTATATGATAAGCCCAATGTCTCAACATAAGCCCTTGTTGCGGGACGAACCTAGATAGCCCTAAACCATGTCTGTACACCTTGTGATGTATAGCTAGCGATTTCTCTTGACACCTTGTGATTATATAGCTAGCGATTTCTCTTGACACCTTGTGATATATAGCTAGCGATTTCTCTTGACACAGTCAACCATCTCGGAGTCCACCTGATTACTAAATACAGGTTATCGTTCTAGCCCTTCAGCTTTCCTCACCCGGTCTCCTGCACAGCTCCTATAAACTGGTGAGTACCTAGACTGTGTTTTGAATATGCAGTTATTCACACACCCTATGGCTAAGGAATCAGGGATAGAACATCGCAGTCCTAGGGGGCAGTAATGTTTACTGGTTTTAGTAATGCATTGGGTGATGACAACTGGGTGATTCAAGTTGCATTTGCCTTCCTTCTGTTTTGACTGGTCACCTGCCCTATGTGTCTTCTGACCCTGCTGTTCATCACAAACACTCTTCTTCGTGTCTTCTGACACGGTTGTCCATCACAAACACTCTTCTTTGTGTCTTCTGGCCCTGCTGTCCATTATAAACACTCATTTTTTCATCCTTTTCTCTCCCAGTGTGCAGTGCCGTTTACTCGGCGGAACTTTGCAGCAGAGGCAAAGGCCAAGAAAACATACGCCAGAGACAAGCCCCATGTGAACATTGGCACGATCGGCCATGTCGACCATGGCAAGACAACTCTAACGGCTGCCATCACCAAAGGTAACTAATGTCACCATTTCATTTTCAAATTTTACATCTGGATTAGTGAAGTCAAACTAAACAGATTACAAGCGTACTTGAAACCCATTTAGAGTTATGGTGGACTGTTGACCAATTAAAGCATCTGCCAGCAGAATCAAATGTTCTATCAGATGCTGTGTTCTCTCTATATTGTATATGTTTCTAAATGAGCCTTTGTGGTTCCCAGTGCTTGCTGAGGCTGGAGGCGCCCGCTATAAGAAGTATGAGGACATTGACAATGCCCCCGAGGAGAAGGCCAGGGGCATCACCATCAATGCATCCCACGTAGAGTACACCACAGCCAACAGGCACTACGCACACACAGACTGCCCGGGCCATGCTGACTACGTCAAGGTAACACAAGCACCAAACACCCATTTTAAAATCCACCCCAAACCAGTACCTCTCTGTTGCCTGGCTACCCAAAGTCCTTGCTCTGGCCAAACACTACGTCACAAATGTAAGTTTCTTCTCTGCAAAGAGTCTGGATCTGAGTAACTACCCGACAATTTCTAGAATGCAAACACGTTGTAACCGTTCTGATTGGTCCCAGAAACCGATGGGTTGAGCCAAACACATGGGTAAAACAGTGTTTTGAAAATGTAATTGGCTTTGATACTCTGAATGGTTAGAGATGATCCAATCACTGATGACATTGTTTTGTACAACACCACTCAGTTTGACGTCACCACAAGCGGAAGAATTAGGTTTTTGACTCAACCATCTGAAGTTGGAGCTGAGTCAATCAGAGGACTTGGGCGAGGAGAGAGAACCTCTAGCTCTCCGCTCATGCCTGCCCCCTGTAGTATAATTTTCTTCCCTCCAGCTGCATGGCAGCTCTCGAACGCATTGACGAGCAAGGAAACGTGCGGTGCAGCGGTAGTTCAGTGCGCGTCACTGCGTGGATGGAAACCGACATGGCAGTGAGAGCTGTTCCGCTAATACAGTCTTTCGCTGTTAAAAATGAGTAGGCCTATGTTAATTAATCAGTTGTTGATCTTTCCTCTTCATATATGCTGTCATAATAGTCAGTTCACCAATGACAACAAGGAATGTTGAATGGATGGCAGCCTAGTAGTCAGACCTAACTGGATGAATTAGATCCGGGATGGAGCTCTGAAACAAGCTCATATATGCCTAGTTCAGTTGTTTCATATTCCAAATAGCCTACAGTAAGCTAGACTACTACAGTAAGCTTTTTATTTAACTAGGCAAGTCGGTTAAGAACAAATTATTATTTACAATGACGTCCTACCTACAGGGTCAGCCCCAGGAGCAAATTAGGGTTAAGTGCCTTGCTCAAGAACAGATCAATAGGTTTTTCACCTTGTTGGCTTGAGTATTCGAACCAGCGACCTTTCGGTTACTGGCCCAACGCTCTAACCGCTAGGCTACCTGCCGCCCAAAAGTTCTACAGTAAACTAGACTACTACAGTAAACTAGATAATTACAGTAAGCTAGACTACTACAGTAAGCTAGACTACTACAGTAAACTACAGTCGTGGTCAAAAGTTGAGAATGACACAAGTATTAGTCTCCACAAAGTTTGCTGCCTCAGTGTTGATGATGGCAATTTGCATATACTCCAGAATGTCATGAAGTGTGATCAGATGAATTGCAATTAATTGCAAAGTCCCTCTTTGCCATGAAAATGAACTTAATCCCCAAAAAACATTTCCACTGCATTTCAGCCCTGCCACAAAAGGACCAGCTGCCATCATGTCAGTGATTGTCTCGTTAACACAGGTGAGCGTGTTGACGAGGACAAGGCTGGAGATCACTCTGTCATGCTGATTGAGTCAGAATAACAGACTGGAAGCTTTAAAAGGAGGGTGGTGCTTGAAATCATTGTTCTTCCTCTGTCAACCATGGTTACCTGCAAGGAAACACGTGCCATCATCATTGCTTTGCACAAAAAGGGCTTCACAGGCAAGGATATTGCTGCTGGTAAGATTGCACCTAAATCAACCATTTATCGGATCATCAAGAACTTCAAGGATAGAGGTTCAATTGTTGTGAAGAAGGCGTCAGGGCGCCCAAGAAAGTCCAGCAAGCGCCAGGACCGTCTCCTAAAGTTGATTCAGCTGCGGGATCGGGGCACCACCAGTGCAGAGCTTGCTCAGGAATGGCAGCAGGCAGGTGTGAGTGCATCTGCACGCACAGTGAGGTGAAGACTTTTGGAGGATGTCCTGGTGTCAAGAAGGGCAGCAAAGAAGCCACTTCTCTCCAGGAAAAACATCAGGGACAGACTGATATTCTGCAAAAGGTACAGGGATTGGACTGCTGAGGACTGGGGTAGAGTCCATCCGGAAAACACCTTGTCCGGAGAAGACAAGGTGAGCGCTACCATCAGTCCTGTGTCATGCCAACAGTAAAGCATCCTCAGACCATTCATGTGTGGGGTTGCTTCTCAGCCAAGGGAGTGGGCTCACTCACAATTTTGCCTAGCACAGCCATGAATAAAGAATGGTACCAACACATCCTCTGGGAGCAACTTCTCCCAACCATCCAAGAACAGTTTGGTGACAACCAATGCCTTTTCCAGCATGATGGAGCACCTTGCCATAAGGCAAAAGTGATAACTAAGTGGCTCGGGAACAAAACATCGACATTTTGGGTCCATGGCCAGGAAACTCCCCAGACCTTAATCCCATTGAGAACTTGTGGTCGATCCTCAAGAAGCGGGTGGACAAACAAAAACCCACAACTTCTGACAAACTCCAAGCATTGATTATGCAAGAATGGCCTGCCATCAGTCAGGATGTGGCCCAGAAGTTAATTGACAGCATGCCAGGGCGGATTGCAGAGGTCTTGAAAAAGAAGTGTCAACACTGCAAATATTGACTCTTTGCATAAACTGAATGTCATTGTCAATGAAAGCCTTTGACACTTATGGAATACTTGTAATTATACTTCAGTGTTACCATAGTAACTACTGACATAAAGATCTAAGAACACTGAAGCAGCAAACTTTGTGGAGACCAATACTTGTCATTCTCAAAACGTTTGACTACTACAGTAAGGCAGACTACTACAGTAAGCCAGACTACTACAGTAAGCCAGACTACTACAGTAAGCCAGACTACTACAGTAAGCCAGACTACTACAGTAAACCAGACTACTACATTGCATCCATTAATTTAATTATTCCGAATTTTCTCCCCAAACTAAATGAAGCCAGTTAATGTCCACTAGACTCTCCACATAAAGACACCTATTAATTAGAATAATCATTAGCCCTAAATTTAACCTAGAAAATGTTGAGTCATTCCACTTCAATTTAATTTAGGCTCAAACCAGACTTCTGTGTTGGCTACATTGTTTGATATAATTTAAGACTCTAGGTTTCAAAAATGGCAGTTAAAGGTATAAAAAAGAAAAAAGGAGCTAAATGCTCCAACCGGATCTCCCCCTACCGACCTTCGACCTACATCAGATCTCCCCCCTACCCAACCTTCGACCTACATCAGATCTCCCCCTACCCAACCTTCGACCTACATCAGATCTCCCCCCTACCCAACCTTCGACCTACATCAGATCTCCCCCTACCCAACCTTCGACCTACATCAGATCTCCCCCCTACCCAACCTTCGACCTACATCAGATCTCCCCCCTACCAACCTTCGACCTACATCAGATCTCCCCCCTACCAACCTTCGACCTACATCAGATCTCCCCCCTACCAACCTTCGACCTACATCAGCACCACTTTGTCAGAAAATCCTAGGAAGAGCCCTGATTTGTACATTTAAACATATTTCTAGTTACCTACTGAAGAGCAGCCAATGACCAAGTATCCATAAGTCTATAGCCTACCGTTCCTGCTGATGCAGTCTTCTGACAACATCATTATTAGGCATCAAAAGGTGCATTTGCCTCTGATTGGAGCGGTGTGGGTGTCGCACGTGCACTGTTGTGGGGCGGCAGGTAGCCTACCGGTTAAGAGTGCTGGGCCAGTAACTGAAAGGCCGCTGGTTCAAATCCCAGAGCTGACTAGGTGAAAAATCTGTCTGGGCCCTTGAGCAAGGCACTTAACCCTCATTGCGCCTGTAAGTCGCTCTGAATAAGAGCGTCTGCTAAATGACTAACCTTTCATATTTTTTTAATCTGCGGATCCGGGGCTGAAGTGGTTGGCAGATCTGTAATTTACAAGGCAAACCGGTCCTAGATCGTCATTCCTACTGAGATGCTTTGTGATTTCGGGACTATAATTGTAATGGGGGTTGGAGGCTGGGAGCAAGTGACCAAATCCACGTTGATTAGTCACGGGATACAGCAGGTATCAACAGTACAGAGAGATGCTGACTAGCAGGCTCTTCCTCAACAATGCCGTGTTCAGTGTGAAAGGTCAAGACATAGAGAATGACAGTATGAAAGGTCACATAAGGTGACATGTTGACCTTTCTCCTGTAGAATATGATCACAGGCACGGCTCAGCTGGACGGCTGCATCCTGGTGGTGGCGGCCACGGACGGACAGATGCCCCAGACCAGGGAGCACCTCCTGCTGGCCCGGCAGATCGGCGTGGAGCACGTGGTGGTGTTCGTGAACAAGGCGGATGCGGTGGAGGACAAGGAGATGCTGGAGCTGGTTGAGCTGGAGATCAGAGAGCTGCTCACAGAGTTTGGCTACGATGGCGAGAACACACCCGTCGTCATCGGCTCGGCTCTCTGTGCCCTGGAGGTGAGTGCATGGTACGAGGTAGGCTTGTGGCGGTGACAATAACCTCACAACTTCGGATAGGCTATCAGCTCTCTGGAAAGGTTGATCTATTGATTTTATTTGACCATTTTAATATACATACTGTTGCTTCACCCATTTTAGTACAATAATACATGTATACAGTTGAAGTCGGAAGTTTACATACACTTAGGTTGAAGTCATTAAAACTCATTTTTCAACCACAGATTTCATGTTAACAAACTATAGTTTTGGCAAGTCGGTTAGGACATCTACTTTGTGCATGACAAGTAATTCTTCCAACAATTGTTTACAGACAATTTATTTAACTTAGAATTCACTATATCACAATTCCAGTGGCCAGAAGTTGACATACACAAGTTGACTGTGCCTTTTAAACAGCTTGGGAAATTCCAGAAAATGATGTCATGGCTTTAGAAGATTCTGATAGGCTAATTGACATCATTTGAGTCAATTGGAGGTGTACCTGTGGATGTATTTCAAGGCCTACCTTCAAATGCAGTGCCTCTTTGCTCGTCATCATGGAAAAAATCAAAAGAAATCAGCCAAGACCTCAGAAAATAATTGTAGACCTCCACAAGTCTGGTTCATCCTTGGGAGCAATTTCCAAATGCCTGAAGGTATCACGTTCATTTGTACAAACAATAGTATGCAAGTATAAACACCATGGGTGAAACCTTACCTGTTGTCTAACCTCCTCTCCCCAGAACAAACAGCCTGACCTGGGGGTGAACGCAGTGCTGAAGCTCCTAGCGATAGTGGATGAATACGTCCCTCTGCCCAAGAGAGAGTTGGAGAAACCCTTCCTGCTGCCCATCGAAGGAGTCTACTCTATCCCAGGTGACTGAGAACTAGCTCAAATTGTAAACAGAACCTAGATTTGTCATCTAGTTAAAAAGCTGTGCTGCCACTAGGTGGCTTCCTCTCCTTACTAAACTCAGCAAAAAACGAAACGTCCTCTCACTGTCAACTGCGTTTATTTTTCAGCAAACTTAACATGTGTAAATATTTGTATGAACATAACAAGATTCAACAACTGAGACATAAACTGAACAAGTTCCACAGACATGTGACTAACAGAAATGGAATAATGTGTCCCTGAACAAAGGGGGGGGTCAAAATAGTAACAGTCAGTATCTGGTGTGGCCACCAGCTGCACTAAGTACTGCAGTGCATCTCCTCCTCATGGACTGCACCAGATTTGCCAGTTACCCCACCCTTCCACCAAGTCACCTGCAAGTTCCTGGACATTTCTGGGGGGAAAGGCCCTAGCCCTCGCCCTCCGATCCAACAGGTCCCAGACGTGCTCAATGGGATTGAGATCCGGGCTCTTCGCTGGCCACGGCAGAACACTGACATTCCTGTCTTGCAGGAAATCACACACACACAACGAGCAGTATGTCTGGTGGCATCGTCATGCTGGAGGGTCATGTCAGGATGAGCTTGCAGGAAGGGTCATGTCAGGATGAGCCTGCAGGAAGGGCACCACATGAGGGAGGAGGATGTCTTCCCTGTAACGCACAGCATTGAGATTGCCTGCAATGACAAGCTCAGTCCGATGATGCTGTGACACACAGTCCCAGACCATGACGGACCCTCCACCTCCAAATCGATCCCGCTCCAGAGTAGAGGCCTCGGTGTAACGCTCATTCCTTCGACGATAAACGCACATTTTTGCCAGTCCTGTCTGGTCCAGCGACGGTGGGTTTGTGCCATAGGCGACGTTGTTGCCGGTGATGTCTGGTGAGGACCTGCCTTACAACAGGCCTATTGCGGACAGTCTGAGCACTGATGGAGGGATTGTGCGTTCCTGGTGTAACTCGGGCAGTTGTTGTTGCCATCCTATACCTGTCCCGCAGGTGTGATGTTCGGATGTACCGATCCTGTGCAGGTGTTGTTACACGTGGTCTGCCACTGCGAGGACGATCCGCTGTCCGTCCTGTCTCCCTGTAGCGCTGTCTTAGGCGTCTCACAGTACGGACATTGCAATTTTTGCCCTGGCCACATCTGCAGTCCTCATGCCTCCTTGCAGCATCACGCCGATGAGCAGGGACCCTGGGCATCTTTCCTTTGGTGTTTTTCAGAGTCAGTAGAAAGGCCTCTTTAGTGTCCTAAGTTTTCATAACTGTGACCTTAATTTCCTACCGTCTGTAAGCTGTTAGTGTCTTAATGACCGTTCCAGATGTTCATGTTCATTAATTGTTTATGGTTCATTGAACAAGCATGGGAAACCGTGTTTAACCCCTTTACAATGAAGATCTGTGAAGTTATTTGGATATTTACGAATTATCTTTGAAAGACAGGGCCCTGAAAAAGGGCCGTTTCTTTTTCTGCTGAGTTATGTCATCGACCTGACTCATTGTTAACCATTTAACATGACATCATTCAGAAGCAGTGCACATGGGATAAATCCAACCTCTTGCACTGTGTACTTCAGATAGAGGTCGTTTCCTAATGAAAACATGACAATAGATGTTAAAACGCTGCAATAGGATAGGATCTCACTGTCCTGTGCATACAACGCCTGCCTCCTTGCTAGGCTCATCCCAGTGTTTGACAACGGTTTCCGTAGCTACTGAGCTATCTTGATAAAAATAGTCTTAATTATCTTAATAGAAATGAGTCGGTCTGTTATGTCTGTGCAGCATGTGTTTTGTGACGGGAACAACATGACTGTTTTCTGTACATCTCTGTGTAGGAATAACATGCAGTTTTCCTCTCCCTGTCTTTGTATGACTTAGTAAGAGTGACTGTTTGGAAGCATTTGTATCAGTTTCCTTTGTACGTTTCTGTTTCACCTTTTTATTGTATTAATTGTATTGATTAAACGTGTATTCCTTCATCCCTCTATCAGGCAGGGGTACGGTGGTGACTGGCACTTTGGAGAGGGGCGTCATCAAGAAGGGCGACGACTGTGAGTTTGTGGGGCACAACCGTGCCTTCAAGTCTGTGGTCACCGGTAAGTAACCGTGCCTTCAAGTCTGTGGTCACCGGTAAGTAACCGTGCCTTCAAGTCTGTGGTCACCGGTAAGTAACCGTGCCTTCAAGTCTGTGGTCACCGGTAAGTAACCGTGTCTTCAAGTCTGTGGTCACTGGTAAGTGAATGGGGAGGCACACCACTATAGAAAGGTTGATTTCAAACAATTATATTTTCTGTCATTCATGGAGCTTTCATTCTTCACATTTTAGAGCAGTAGCACACATGTAACAGATACTGTAAAACTGTGTTCATATTGCTGTAATTATTCCTGTAAGTCCAGTTTAACACTATAATAGCTATTATTCATTGTCAGTGTAGTGACAGCACTACCACTAACCCCTAGTACAGAACTAGCCCTAACCCCAAGTTACAACTACAACAGTTGCTCCACTGCAAATAGCCCCCTGGTAACCCCTCAACTCCATCCAAAACCTCCAAACACACTACCATTCTCCCTTAACCTACCTTCACCACCTCTTCCTTTTCCTCTCTCCACCCCAGGCATTGAGATGTTCCACCAATCTCTGGACAGAGCGGAGGCAGGAGATAACCTGGGTGCTCTGGTCCGAGGGCTGAAGAGGGAGGACATTAGGAGAGGGATGGTGATGAGCAAACCAGGCTCCATCCAGCCCCACCAGAAAGTCCAGGCCCAGGTCTGTATCAGAAATAGACCCAGGGCTGGACTTTATCATATCATAAATAAAGTCCACGCCCAGGTCTGTATCATATCATAAATAAAGTCCACGCCCAGGTCTGTATCATATCATAAATAAAGTCCAGGCCCGGGTCTGTATCATCATAAATAAAGTCCAGGCCCGGGTCTGTATCATCATAAATAAAGTCCAGGCCCGGGTCTGTATCGTATCATAAATAAAGTCCAGGCCCGGGTCTGTATCGTATCATAAATAAAGTCCAGGCCCGGGTCTGTATCGTATCATAAATAAAGTCCAGGCCCGGGTCTGTATCGTATCATAAATAAAGTCTGGGTCTATATCATATCATAAATAAAGTCCACGCCCGGGTCTGTATCATATCATAAATAAAGTCCAGGCCCGGGTTTGTATCATATCAGAAATAAAGAGCAGACCCGGGTCTGTATCATATCAGAAATAAAGTCCAGACCCGGGTCTGTATCATAAATTAAGTCAAGGTCTGTATCATATCAGAAATAAAGTCCAGGCCCGGGTCTGTATCATATCAGAAATAAAGTCCAGGCCCGGGTCTGTATCATATCAGAAATAAAGTCCAGGTCTGTATCATAAATATAGTCCAGGCCCAGGTCTGTATAATATCATAAATAAAGTCCAGTTCTGTATCATATCATAAATAAAGTCCAGGTCGGGGTCTGTATCATAAATAACGTCCAGGCCCAGGTCTGTATCATATCATAAATAGAGTCCGGGCCCAGGTCTGTATCATATCATAAATAATGTCCAGGCCCGGGTCTGTATCAGAAATAAAGTCCAGGTCTGTATCATCAGCTAGCAGCCCTAGAGGAGAATGAACTGTTGGTGTACCGTATGCATAGTGTTGCAGTCTAGTACTCCCAGTATATAATCTTCTGAAATAATTTCTAGGGATGCACCGATCACTTTTTTTTTTTTTTTTTAGACCGATGCCGGTTTTTAGTCTTCAAAATCGTCCGATACCGATTTTATACTTTTTATATGAATATTATTCATTAAAGATACATTTTTATTCCAGATAAACTCAAAATGAGTGGTGAATTGAAAGCCATTTTATTGACAACTAGCAAATGCAATAATGCAGGCTATAACCTGACAAAAAGTGACACTAACTGTATTATTTTAGCAACAAAACAGAGTTTATATATATATATATGGCCTATTTCCAAATCTGAATATTTAGAATACTTAAATGATGGCAAAAACCTATGTAAATAGATTACTTTTATTGCCCATTTCTTGGCTTTTTAGTTAACAAAATGTGGGTGTGCCGTCCTCGATATATCTGCTTAATATCCTGACGGCCAGCTAAACTTTTTCCCCACACCAAGACTCTGAAGAATAATTCTTAGTTCCACAGGTTTATTGGAGTTACAGAGAAAAGGTGAAACTGCAACACACAAAAGAGCAAGGACAAATTACACATTAAAGGCTAATTTGCACTATTACTGTTGCATTTTCGTTTGTACTCATTTTAACATTAATAAATGAGAAGAAATACATGTGAACAATATTCTGGTCATTATAGCACCTTTACCGTGCAGTTCGTTAACAAACGACACAATGACACAATGAGAGCTAGCATTCACATAGCCAAAGTACATTTAGACCATCTCTAGATTACACTCTACAAACTTAAATTATTGTAAAAAATAATGATGAATACCTCCAGACAATATTACAAAATAAGGTATACATACCGACGATGCTACGCCAGACACAAGAGATCGTCAGATACGGTTGAAAAGCAATGGAATAAACAGCCTTGAACAAACCGTTGAAACTCGTTCGACGTGAGTGTTTACATTCAAACTATGGGTCGCGCGACAGGACATATAGAACCATGCGATCTTAAAGAGAACATAACCTAAATAGAAACACATTAGGAAATGCATATTCCTGGAACACATTAGAGTACTGTAATGCTGACTAAATGAAAAGCATGTTTATCTTCAACTTTAAACTTCATGCTTATTTACATGTTCTTACTCATAACAAGACAGTGGGTTTTTGTAAAAAAGAAATTAACATTCTACGAAACAAATTAATTAGCCTTTGAAAATAAGTGAGAAACTTAAAATAGGTTCATTTGTCAATACCATATGGCTACATCTCCTATTTCTCACTTTTAAGCATCAATGGTAGATTTATTTTAACAAAGACTAGCATGAAATGGGCAAGGGGCACCAGTGTTGCCCCTTGCCCATTTCAAAAATATTATGGAGGATCAATATGATGTTGTCTGTGTTTGTTTCTGTTTTTCTTTGTTTTAATGTATGTCTGTGTTCTAAATTGTACATGTTTACACAGGGCACAGCCGTGAAATAGATCTAGGTCTCAGTCTGTTTTCCCTGTTAAAATAAAGTTACAATTATTATTATTATTTTTTTTTATCTCCACTTTTTCAGAAGACAGTATGTTCCTCTTTTCATCCACGATATGTGAAACAGAGCTCAACAAGCGTTCGCTGTCCACACTTGTGGAGGAGCAGAGAGGTAAAGCTGCATCTGCGATACAGCTCCGCTGCTGCTTTCCCGTGCCTCTGGAGTTTCACTCAATATTTCGTTGTACATTGCCAATAAGGAACCATATCGTGGAACATTTTTGAAGGCTGGTCTGTGTCTTCTTGGTTCATTGCTCAGTGACACAGCCTCTGTTCATCCGGTTGGCTAAGGTCAATCGCTGCCAACACACTTGAAAGCTTTTGCTTGACTTGAACCTTAACTCTGTCCTTGTACCTATAACAAAACATGAGTTGATCAAGATTTATTCTATTTGCAACTTAATATCCTAAGCTAAATAAAAAAATATTGGTCCTACCATTTCTTTTTAAATAATAAGTTGGCCAGAATTATACATTTTCAATTTAGCCTAAATAGGGAAAGTTTACTCTTTCACTTTTTGATTTCATATACGCCTTATACGTTTTAGTCAATATTTATTTTGTTAATAATATTGTAGCGTTCTGGCCAGCATAGTAGCTGAAGAGCGCAAGGGATTGTGGGTAGTTCATGTTCTATGATTAAAACGGTTTTGTTATGTGTTTATGTTTTAGTAGTTAAGCTAATGTTATGCGTTTATGTTTCCTTAAGTGTCTTAGTTCAGGTTATGGGGGTAGTGGAGAATGTTAGAATGCCTACCGTGACCGAGCCTTGCATGGCCGGAGGATGTGTTCATTGTTAATAGTTGAAGGAGGGTGAATAAAATGTGACGTTCCTGAAGTCGTGCGGTGTATGGGGCACAGGAACTCTCCAGTAAAATCTATCTCTGTCTCATGCCATCTTCTTCTGGCCGAGCTCGCCACATTGGTGTCAGAAGTGGGATTAGCGAGCAGAAGAGGATGGAGAGAGAGATTGAAGAGCTGGAGAGAGAGATTGAAGAGCTGGAGAGGACGCTCACGCAGACCAAGGGGCACCTAAAGAGCCTACTGCGGCAGAAGATGGAGCCTGCCAGAGGTGGTGGCTACCTGGCATGCCCCGACGGTGTCAGTGTCCCACGGCTACCCCAGCAGGGTACTGAAAGACCACGCCCACAACCCGTGGCTACAACCAGCAACGTCATGCTACCTACCAGTCCGGAGCTGCAACAACCCCTACTCAGCACGCCCAGCCTACCACGTTCTACAGGGGTGCCAAGATCATCAGCCAAGCTGCCCAAGTACAACGGGACGCAGCTAGAGCCCTAGTCCACCTGGCGGTCCGACACAGCGGCTGGAGCAGTGAGGAAGCCGCTACTCACCTGGCGCTAGCGTTAGAGGGGAACGCAGTACAGGTGCTTCTTGACCTAGCCCCAGCGGAACAACGGGACCTCCAAGCCTTGACTGGGGCGCTGGAAAGGAGGTTTCGGCAGCGACTCTTCGCGGACCAGAGCAGGGAGCAACTGGCCAGCCGCCATCACCAAGGAGAAGAGAACCTGGGCACCTTCGCTGCAGATGTGCGGCTGCACGCTCGACAGGGCTACCCCGAATTTAAAATAGCTGCACAAGAGGAGCTGGCCCTCCACGCTTTCTGCGGGGGCTCGCACCAGAAAAGCTGCGGCAACATGTCTGCCTCACCAGGCCTAAGACTCTCGGTGAGGCACTCCACGAGGCCGAACAAGCCAAAGGGGTACTCTCCAGGTGGCTCACCCAGCAGAGGGTCACATCACGCCAACAATGTGTCCGGGTGGCCGACTACGACGAGGGGGAAACGACGGAAGAGGTCTGTCAGGTTCGGCCTCCGCTACGACGATCCCAGCACCAGACTCCACCACCCAGGCGATGCCCTCCCTGGTCTACAGACCGGTGTTACAGATGCGACGAACCTGGGCATGTAGCCTGCAACTGCCCAGCACCAGCGCCAAAAGCCAGAGCTTCTCCGTTTGGTGGAAAAGACAGAGGAAGTGGTCTAATGAGGGGTTCACCACTCCGGTCTCCAACCCCCCCTCCAGGGCCGATGTACTGTGGTCGGACACCTCGGCCACACCAAGGGACTATACCTGCAATGTCGACTGGACGGCCAACCTTGTCGAGCCCAACCATTTCCTTGGTGCGGCCTGGCGTTCTTCCGGGCACCACCTTCCAAGGCTTCGGCGCCAACCACCACCCAGATGGTCACGGTGACGGGAGAACAGGTTGATTGAGAGGGAAGAAGCCACAAAGTCCAGGTTGGGGACCAGGAGCTGGTACACAGGTTCTGGCTTGCCGACATCCGAGACGCATGCATCATTGGCCTGGACCTGCTGAGTCGCTGGGGCACCTGTGTTAATGTTTCAGGGACATCTTTCACCCTTGGCACAGAGACCCAAAACCGACATCATGGCTGTTGAGTGCCGTTACTGCCAGCTGCAGGAGGAACGGGACCAGTCAACGTCGATAGTGGCGGGGGTCCAGGCTGCCAGCGGTGAGGAGGGTTGTCTCCCTTTGAGCCCTCAGCAATTGGAGCAACAGCAGGAAACCGACGAGGTCCTGGCGTTGGTGAGAGGCTGGTTGGTGGAGCGGCAGCACCCCGAGTGGACAAGGGTGTCAGCACTGGGGCCTGCGGTAAAGGCTTACTACTCTCAATGGGGAAACTTGGAGCTCCATGACGGGGTGGCATACCGGAGGTGGCAATCCCCCGGGAGAGGGCATGACCTCCTGCAGTTGCTGGTGCCCCGTGTGCTGCGTCCCCAGGTCGTCCATGACTCGGTGCAGGTGGGGCACTATGGCAACGCAAAGACCCTCCGCCTCAGGAGGCGGTTCTACTGGCCTGGCTGTCGACAAGACGTGGAGCTACACGTGCGCTGCTGTGACCCCTGCACCGCCCAGAAGGGGCCGGCACAGCGCTCTCATGCCCCACTGCAGCAGATCTTAGTGGGGGCCCCGATGGAGCGGGTAGGGGTGGACATTCTCAGGCCTTTTCCAGTCACTGACTCCGGCAACCGATACGTTCTTGTGGCCATGGACTACTTCACAAAGTGGCCCGAAGCCTACGCAGTGCCGGATCAGAGTGCCATCACGACCGCCGAGAGACTGGTAGAGGAGATGTTCGCCCGCTTCGGGGTCCCCGCTGAGCTTCACAGCGACCAGGGGCGGAACTTCGAGTCCAAGGTCTTCGGTGAGGTCTGCCGGCGGCTTGGGGTGGACAAAACAAGGACGACGCCACCACCCACAGAGCGATGGGCTGGTGGAGCGGTTCAACCGTACGCTGGCCACCCAGCTTGCCATCCTCACCAGTCAACACCAACGAGACTGGGACCGATACCTGCCTTTGGTCCTGTGGTCATACCGGACCGCCGTCCAGGAGTCCAGCCAGTGCACACCCGCTGCCCTCATGTTCGGACGGGAACTCCGGACCCCAGTGGACTTGGTGTTCGGGGCCCCGCCCGGAGCCTGAGATTGCTGGGGGAAAGGAGATGGACTATTACCGTCGACTGAGGGTGAATAAAGTGTGACGTTCCTGGAGTTGTGCGGTGTATGGGGCACAGGAACTCTCCAGTAAAATCAATCTCTGTCTCATGCCATCTTCTTCTGGCCGAGCTCGCCACAATATTTTTTCTGGTTTAAGGCTCTCTCTCACCTTGGGTCGATGATTGTAGCCACACAATAAAGAGGTTCTGTTTCGAAGTTGGCGAATCTTTGATTCACAGCTTCCAGTAGTGTGTTTTTCAAAGTTTGCACCCCACGATCTGTTTCAACACTTTTGCCAAGGAGACGTTTCAGAGCAATTATGGATGGAATAACCTCCGCGGCAGATGCAGATGATGAGCAGCTTTCTCTGGTCAGCTCCTCAAAAGGTGCCAGAGGGGATATCATATTTTCAATCAGTCCCCACTGATTGGCCGTTAAGTTCGCGGGTAAATCGTAATCAGCTGAATATGCACCCAATGCATGCTTCTGTTCCAATAGACTTTGCAGCATATAAAAGGTGCTATTCCATCTGGTGGGTACATCCTGTTGCAGCCTTTTGATCAGCTGGTTTCTCTGCACAGTTTGCAATCTGGAGTAGGCGAGATGCGAATGTTTAAAGTGGCCAACGATTAGTCTCCCGGTAGCTACTACATCACTAATGCTGCGCTGAGACAGCACCCCATCCTGTACAACAAGCTGGAGCATGTGGGCTAAAACATGGTAAGCTTGGCAATGAAGCGTCTTGCATGCATTTAGCCATGTTCCGAGCATTGTCTCGTAGTATGACCTGTACCTTTTTTCTTTCGGAATATTCCACTTTTGGAACATGTTCTCGTATACCGCAGAAAGAGCTACAGCAGAATGATAGCCTGGGAATTCTTGCGAATGTAGAATCACTTGATGAAGATTGAAGTCAGCATCAATAAACTGAGCTGTCAAACTTAGCATTGACATTGGGCATACGTCTGACCTCCAAATATCACTTGTAAAACTGATTGACGTAACATTGTCTTTCAGTAGGCTGTCAATGTGTGAATACACAGTTTGATATAGCTCCGGCAGTGCAACATCAGCAAAATATCTACGACTCGGAAGATTACAGCGTGGCTCCATATGCGACATTAGCCGGCGGAATCCCAGGTCCTCGACCACACTAAAGGGCTGGTCGTCAAGTCCAATAAACTCAATTATTTTTGATGTGATCGCTTTGGCTTTTTGACTGTCGCGGCTGTACATTTGGCTTTTCTGTATACTTGCCAGTATTGTTGGCTGAGCCACGGTGGCATCCGTTGGGCCTGCTGTCTTGGCTTTCGGGACTTGAGGTAGCTTCGCATACTCCTTATGCTCCTCGAGGTGATGTACTTTCAAGTGCCTTATTAAATTTGTTGTATTATTACCTCGAGATACACTGGATTTACATATTGCATTAGTTACATCTGTCTCCGACACGTAAAATTATCACACGGCCGACATGTTGAGCTTTACTGGCACAAATCAACTCTTGGCTCACGTATTTTATGTCAAAGGTCGGTTTTCTGTATCGGCCATTAGAAAGGAAAATCGGACTACCACCGATCTCGTATTTTGAGTGGAAATCGTCCGATTCCGATCTCTTGCCGATCGATCGGTGCATCCCTAATAATTCCCTTTATCTTAACTACTTGGAGTAGTTGATCAGATTAAATATGTCTGTGTAGAGCTATGGATGTACAATCTTTCATTAAAACATCTCTTCATCCCAGGTGTATGTTCTGAGTAAGGAGGAGGGAGGCAGACACAAGCCCTTTGTCAGTAACTTCATGCCGGTCATGTTCTCGCTCACCTGGGACATGGCCTGCAGGGTCTGTCTTGCAGGAGACAAGGTATGTGTCTATCTGTCACCTTTGAAATAGTCAATCTTTTTCCCTAATGTGATTTGTGTTTCTAAAATAAAGTGTGTACCATAGTCCTGGGCTGCAGTCCAAACACTTAAGACACACCCTCATCCACTTACTGTCGCCTTATGCCCTTGGGGGAATACCAGTCGCCATCTTGGAGGGTGGTCCAAATGATTAGCCAAGCAAGGGAAGTTTGCAACGTAAGCTCCTCAGCCCTCGTTTTTAGTCTAGTTTGCGAGTGTACAATTATGTTTACTTCGGGGCCTGAAACGCCCCATTATTCAATTTGCAATGATTGTACATCCGCTAAGAAAAGTCTGGCGAAACGTAAAACCTCAACGTCAATATGGAGAAGTCAACATACAAGTGTAAGTTAATAAAAATGTAAATAAGTTAGAAATGGTTCTACTAATCCAAATGGCGGCACAAACACATCTCGTAAAAGTAACTATGTTTTTGTTTGGTTAACTTTTGGAAAATGTAGAAATAAAACATTTTCCTTCAGAAGTTCCAGCTATGCAGGCTAACGTTAGTTAGCTAATTAATTTGCTAGCTGTCATACAGTAGGCGTATATTAATAATGATATAGTTAATGTAAATAAATATGCAATCCTAATTGACTGAAGTGCAGATAAAGCACCCACAAGCTACCGTTGGCTGAAAACACAATCATTGCGGGATGAACGAGTGACGAATTTCCTGCAAGTGTATACTCGTCAGACGTCATCAGAAGTGTCCACTTAATTTGAGGACTGAGGGGATAGGGTGTCTTAAGTGTTTGGACCACAGCCCTGTGTTTTATCTTCTTTGAGGAAAGACTGACCCTCTTCTCTCTAACAGGACATGGTGATGCCAGGTGAAGACACATCTCTGACCCTCACGCTGCGCCAGCCTATGATTCTGGAGAAAGGTCAACGGTTCACTCTCAGAGATGGCAACAAAACTATTGGCACCGGCCTGGTTACTGACATACTGACCACCACAGAGGAAGACCAACACAACTGGGGCTGAGGAGGAGAGAGGGACTAATGGTGGGGAAGGAAGTATCTTATCTGTCCATACATACACACACACACACACACACACACACACACACACACACACACACACACACTACAGTGAGCTGCTGAGACTACATGCCGCTCTGCTTTACTGACCAACCAGAAGACCCACAATGAGATGTTCAGAGTTGTCTTTCTGTGAAATGACCAGACTGGCATTGTTTGCTTGTGTAATAAAATGTATTTAATTGTAAAACATCCTGCTTGTTTTCAGATCTACTTCATTGTTTGATGACTTTGTATAATAAAGGTTTCCTAGGTTCTTTTAGATTCAGGTTTGAGTAGCAATAGACACCTGACTTAGCTGCCTGGTATAGTAGTGACATGATGGCATTATTAAAGGAGGGTGTTTTACTAAGCTAACAACACACTAACTACAGTCAATATGTATAGACATGATGGATATAGCATGATTTTCTTAAAGGAGAAAAATAAAAATACTTTATTTAACTAGGCAAGTCAGTTCTTATTCACAATGACGGCCTACACCGGCCAAACTCGGACGACGCTGGGCCAATTGTGAGCCGCCCTACGGGACTCCCAATCACGGCCGGTTGTGATACAGACTGGATTACAGGTACAATATTATTAAATATTGGTACAGGATTCAAACATGAAAACAAAAGTATTTTATTTATCAAACCCCCCACCACTCCCCCCTATTTAACAGTGATGGCCTGGAAACCCCCCACCACTCCCCCCTATTTAACAGTGATGGCCTGGAAACCCCCCACTAAGCATAGATACATTACATACAGTAGCATAAACATATAGGGCAGTATTCACTAGACACACAGTAGAATAGACATGTAGGGTAGTTTTCACTAGACATACAGTAGTGATAAAGAAATTTGTATGTTTAATGTTAATGACTAAGATGTTTCACCCTGAAACTGATAAATATGTGAAATGCATTAGAATCATGAGAGGTGGGGGGGTTTAGACAAGACTGCAGTTAGTATAGCGACTAGGAGATGTCTGTTTCCTGTGTAGGAGATGTCTGTTTCCTGTGTAGGAATGAACGTGGTCAGTGGAAAGGTACTGGAATGTCTTGAAGGGAGTGAACTGAGATAACAGACACTTGTGTGGGTATAAATAAGGGGCTCCTCATGGGAGGGGCAGAGCTCTCTGAATAAACGACTGATCTGTTGCAGACTGAGACTTTGCTTAATTCTTTATTAACCAGAATCTTACAACCTCTGGGAATTAATCAAAGCTAGAGTGATAGTTAATTTAGAACATTGAGATAGAAATTCTCGTGACAATTAGCATAGACATATAGGGTAGTATTCACTAGACATACTGCAGCATAGACATATAGGGTAGTATTCACTAGACATACAGCAGCATAGACATATAGGGTAGTATTCACTAGACATACAGTAGCATAGACATATAGGGTAGTATTCACTAGACATACAGTAGCATAGACATACAGTGGGGAGAACAAGTATTTGATACACTACCGATTTTGCAGGTTTTCCTACTTACAAAGCATGTAGAGGTCTAATTTTTATCATAGGTACACTTCAACTGTGAGACGGAATCTAAAACAAAAATCCAGAAAATCACATTGTATGATTTTTAAGTAATTAATTTGCATTTTATTGCATGACATAAGTATTTGATACATCAGAAAAGCAGAACTTAATATTTGGTACAATTAATATTTGGTGCAATTACAGAGATCATACGTTTCCTGTAGTTCTATACCAGGTTTGCACACACTGCAGCAGGGATTTTGGCCCACTCCTCCATACAGATCCTTCAGGTTTCGGGGCTGTCGCTGGGCAATACGGATTTACAGCTCCCTCCAAAGATTTTCTACTGGGTTCAGGTCTGGAGACTGGCTAGGCCACTCCAGGAAGATGCTTCTCCAGGAGATGCTTCTTATGGAGCCACTCCTTAGTTGCCCTGGCTGTGTGTTTCGGGTTGTTGTCATGCTGGAAGACCCAGCCACGACCCATCTTCAATGCTCTTACTGAGGGAAGGAGGTTGTTGGCCAAGATCTCGCAATACATGGCCCCATCCATCCTCCCCTCAATACGGTGCAGTCGTCCTGTCCCCTTTGCAGAAAAGCATCCCCAAAGAATGATGTTTCCACCTCCATGCTTCACGATTGGGATGGTGTTCTTGGGGTTGTACCCATCCTTCTTCTTCCTCCAAACACGGCAAGTGGAGTTTAGACCAAAAAGCTCTATTTTTGTCTCATCAGACCACATGACCTTCTCCCATTCCTCCTCTGGATCATCCAGATGGTCATTGGCAAACTTCAGACGGGCCTGGACATGCGCTGGCTTGAGCAGGGGGACCTTGCGTGCGCTGCAGGATTTTAATCCATGACGGCATAGTGTGTTACTATTGGTTTTCTTTGAGACTGTGGTCCCAGCTCTCTTCAGGTCATTGACCAGGTCCTGCCGTGTAGTTCTGGGCTGATCCCTCACCTTCCTCATGATCATTGATGCCCCACGAGTTGAGATCTTGCATGGTGCCCTAGACCGAGGGAGATTGACCGTCATCTTGAACTTCTTCCATTTTCTAATAATTGCGCCAACAGTTGTTGCCTTCTCACCAAGCTGCTTGCCTATTGTCCTGTAGCCCATCCCAGCCTTGTGCAGGTCTACAATTTTATCCCTGATGTCCTTACACAGCTCTCTGGTCTTGGCCATTGTGGAGAGGTTGGAGTCTGTTTGATTGAGTGTGTGGACAGGTGTCTTTTATACAGGTAACGAGTTCAAATAGGTGCAGTTAATACAGGTAATGAGTGGAGAACAGGAGGGCTTCTTAAAGAAAAACTAACAGGTCTGTGAGAGCTGGAATTCTTACTGGTTGGTAGGTGATCAAATACTTATGTCATGCAATAAAATGCAAATTAATTATTTAAAAATCATACAATGTGATTTTCAGGATTTTTGTTTTAGATTCCGTCTCTCACAGTTGAAGTGTACCTATGATAAAAATTACAGACCTCTACATGCTTTGTAAGTAGGAAAACCTGCAAATTCGGCAGTGTGTCAAATACTTGTTCTCCCCACTGTATAGGGTAGTATTCACTAGACATCAAAGAGAAGAACACAGAATAAAACGGTCTACAATGGCTAATTGTTCACAATTTTACTGTGTTCATAAAACTGATCAGTAAAACTCACTGCAGTGTCTTCAGTGTATAGAGGGGTTCCTCTTGTACAGAAGAGAGCAGATTTACTCCAGGGTCTCCTGGAGTATTTCCACTCAGGTCCAGCTCCTTCAGGTGGGAGGGGTTTGACCTCAGAGCTGAAGCAAGAGAAGCATAGCCTTCCTCTGTGATGCTGCAGCCTGCCAGCCTGCAGAAAGTGAGGGACACAGTATAAAATATTGTAGTGTCATCTGTTGAACATTTTGTTGAATTGAAATTAACATAACTAAACTGATTGGTGCCCCGATTAATAATTTCAAGTGATAATTGTACATACTCCATGACACATCTAAAGACAATTATACAAACTGCTGACAAATTGTCTTCAATTATACTACATCAGAGACCACGGCCAGGATCAAATAAAATTATATTTGTCACATGCTTCGTAAACAACAGTTGTAGACTAACAGTGAAATGCTGACTTAAAAAAAAAATGCAGAGTTAAAGATAAACAGCCTACAGGAAGGAGGTGAGAGCGACAGGAAAATAACCTGTAGGCTGGAGAAGGTGAAAAACCTCAACTTCATCAGTGTACACATTTTTATTTTTTTTATTTTTTTTAATTTCACCTTTATTTAACCAGGTAGGTCAGTTGAGAACAAGTTCTCATTTGCAACTGCGACCTGGCCAAGACAAAGCAAAGCAGTGCGACAAAAACAACACAGAGTTACACAGTAAACCGCCAAAAAGATAATCAGAATAGCCTCCATCAAACACATGGAAACCATGTTTGTTACCATTCCACTGATTCCGCCCCAGCCATTACCATGAGTCAGTCCTGCCCAAATAAATGTGCCACCAACCTCCTGTGACATATACACATATATGCATAGGTTTCCATCCAACCTTTTTTTTTACGCATAAACTACATGTGGATGAAAAATGTCAAGACAGGACTGATGGAAACAGCAACTTTGTTGGTTACCTTTCCAAATGTCAACTAAACAAAATATATTTGTGTCTGTATAATGAATTAGTCAGGGAATGGCGGTGGAAACGCTTTAAGAGCAAATATTGATATAATAACCATCATATCGAAGTACATTTGGAGTCACATATTGTGTGGTCTTCCCACTACAACTTGAGAAAGCATACAGTTTATTAGGCTACAGGTGAAATACGTTATGATGAACTTCACACGGTGATGAGCTTGATGCTCCTTTCCAATAAATATTGAGGGTCTTATTCTGATGACATGATGATCGATGCTTAGCTGCTGTCTCTCTTTTGTTGATAATAATCTCATCATATAGGCTATATACACGCACTGTATCTGCCAGCTGTTGGCTAGAGCCTAAGTGCCAATACCAGAGTGGCTAAGTTACAAAACCGTCAGTAGAGTTGAAAATGCAATGGAAAACATCACACACATCCTTTTATCTGTAACAAGTGAATTTGGTGGAAATATATCTGCTGGGAAAATGCACGTATTTTATTTATGCTGATTTTAGAATATTGGCAGGAAGATCTGTCGCCAATTGGATGGAAACTTAGCTAATGATGCTATAGACAACATTAAGTAGAATTTACATCTTCCAACAGTCACACATCTCAGTTTCCTTAGTTTACAGTGTGGATTCCCTAGTCCAGCAGAGAACAGCTTCACTCCTGAAGTGTATTTCCTCCCAAGTCTAGCTCTCTCAAACTTGAAGTGTTGAACCCAAAGGATTTGAACCCAGAGAGTTGAACCCAGAGAGTTGAACCCAGTACCTCAAATTATTTCTCAGTGAGGTTGCAATCGTTCAACCTGGGAAGAGATGATGCAGCTAAGTAACCCACACAAATCTATAAATACATTTACAACATGAAGTTACGTCTTTATATTTACAACATCCACTTTCCTTTGCAGTGGAGACAGTCAAAGTCACTCACTTCAATTTTTCCAGTTTACAGTGTGGATCCCCCAGTCCAGCAGAGAGCAGCTTCACTCCTGAATCCTGAATGTTATTGCCACTCATGTCCAGCAGTCTCAGGCAGCATGAATTTGATTTGAGAACAGAAGCTATTGCCTCACAGCTTTTCTTGGTGAGTTTACATTCGTTCAGCCTGTGAAAAGAAAAGGTGCATCTCAAGATACCCAGGTGACCACAAATAAATTCCCCCTTTGAGATAGAGTTGTTAGAATTACTAGTTAGGCTAACTGATGTTTATTATTATGTTGCATTAGCATGCTGTCTGGAATGTAATTTAATTAAGTACTTACAGGGCTGTTCTAGAGGATCTGACAACTGGGAGAAGTTTGACAAGAGACGCATCTGATCTGATGTATTTCTTCAGGTCAAACACATCCAGCTTCTCTGAGGTCAGCAACATGAAGACCAGAGCTGACCACTGTCGAAATGAGAGTTTTGATTTTGAGAGACTTCCTGATCTCAGGTAGCTTTGAATTTCCTCCACTAGAGAATGGTCATTCAGCTCATTCAGACAGTGGAACAGATTGATGCACCTCTCCAGACGGAGGTTCTTCCTGATCTTCTCCTTGATGTACTTGACAGTTTTCTTGTTGCTCTGTGATCTGCTTCCTGTCTTTGTCAGTAGGCCTTGTAGGAGATGCTGATTGGACTCATGTGAAAGGCCTAGAAGGAAGCGGAGGAAAAGGTCCAGATGGCCATTTTCAAACTGCAAGGCCTTGTCCACTGCATCTTGGTATAGTTTGTTTTTGTTGCGGAGGGATTTCTCTTTAGCCATCAGATTGTTGTTGTTGTCAGTGAACATGAGGAACACATATAGTGCAGCCAGAAACTCCTGGATACTCAGATGTACAAAGCAGTACACCTTTATCTGGTTATACCCAGACTCCTCTCTGAAGATCTGAGTGCACACTCCAGAGTACACCGACGCATCCTTGACATCAATGCCACACTCTCTCAGGTCTTCCTCATAGAATATCAGATAGCCTTTTTCTAGCTGTTGAAAAGCCAGTTTTCCCAGTGCCAGAATCATCTCCTTATCCCAGTGAGAATCGTTGGCATGCTCTACAGGATAGTTCTGACTCCTCAGTTTTGACTGGAAAATCATGAGGTGAGCGTACATTTGAGTCAGATTCTTGGGGATGTCTTGACTCTTTGTTTCAACCAATAGTCTCTCTAGGACAGTGGCTGAAATCCAACAGAAGACTGGAATGTGGCACATGATGTGGAGGCTCCTTGATGTCTTTATGTGTGAGATGATTCTGCAGGCCAGGTCCTCCTCAGCGATTCTCTTCCTGAAGTACTGCTCCTTCTGTAGGTCATTGAACCCTCGTACCTCGTTCACCTGGTCAACACACTCAGGAGGGATCTGATTGGCTGCTGCAGGTCGGGTGGTTATCCAGATATTAGCACAGGGAAGCAGATTCCCTTTGATGAGGTTTGTCAGCAACACATCCACTGAAGTTGACTCTGTGACATCACAGCAGATCTTATTATTCTGGAAGTCCAGAGGAAGGCGACATTCATCCAGACCATCAAAAACAAACACAACATTTTTGTTTTCTGAGATTTCTGATTCTTTTGTTTTTAAAAAGAATTGCTGAAGTAGTTCTATCATACTTTGATTGTTATCTCTCATCAAGTTAAGTTCCCGAAAAGGAAGTGGAAAGATGATCTGGATGTCTTGATTGGCTTTTTCATCAGCCCAGTCCAACATGAACTTCAGCACAGACACTGTTTTTCCAATGCCAGCAACTCCCTTTGTCAGCACTGTTCTGATAGGCTTGTCTTGTCCAGGTAAGGGTTTGAAGATGTCATTAAGTTGGATTGATGACTCTCGTTCTCCTGGAAACCTGCATGCTGTCTCAATCTGTCTCACCTCATGTTCATAATTGACCTCTCCACTTCCACCTTGTATGATGCAGAGCTCTGTGTAGATGTTGTTAAGAGGTGTCGTTTTTCCTTGAGCTTTAACGCCCTCAAATAAAGAATATGCACTATTCTTCAAGAAGGATTTCATTTTCTCCTGGATTTCTGTCTTAGTGGAAACAGCTATGTACCTATATGTGGAAAAGAAAGATGTTCCTTGTTTAATTAAATTACATTCATTTGGGTAAAGAAATATCAAATATAAACTCTAACCTGGATGTGATCAATGATAAAACAGTACAGGGTTTGACATCCAACAGTTTGCTAGGCTAATTGAAGATTAATGCTCAAAATGTGGTGCCTTTACTGGAGAGACAACGCTCTCTGAATCTCCTGATAGTTACACTAAACCTTGGGTACAGTCTCACTATTTTAATCATACTATTTTATTTACATTTCTATATAATGTCAGACTGAATGATGGTGTCCTGTAGACAATTCAAAACCTATAACAAGCTAATTCACAGAGTAAAGGTACTAGATGTCGGCAGACACATGGCTGGTGAATAGAACTAATAGAAAACAGGTAGGATGTAGTGCAAACTGCGATCACTCACACTTTGTCATCAGTAGGGACTCTGCGTTGGTGATCCATTGACTGGTCATTCTCCTCAGAGATACTGCTAGGGAAGAATTACCACAGAGAGCAATAACATCAGTCTTTATCCATACATAAGATGGTAAATTCCCATAATCAAACACCATGTTATGTCTCAGTTCACCTTTGCCCAGTGGATACTTCTCCCTTGAAGAAAATAGGATGTCCCATCGACTGGTCACTCTTCATGGAGACACAACTAGGTACAGGTGAGACTGGTCGGTCTGTCTTGAACCTGTTAAAAGCCACAGGAACAGAAATAATTAACCTTCCATCAGAAGAAACCTTTGCTCAGTGGAAAAGTCTCCCTCCCTGAAGCTAATAGGTGGTAGCATAGACCTGCTACTCTTCATAGAGACACAGCTAGGTACAGGTAAGACTGGTCTGTCTGTCTTGATCCTGTTTAAAGCAGGAAGTGAGTTTACAACATACACTCTTAGAAAAAAGGATTATTTGGCTGTCTCTATAGGATAACCCTTTTTGGTTCCAGGTAGAACACGTTTTTACGTTAAATTTAGAACCCTCTGTGGAAAGTGTTCTGCATAGAACCCATAAGGGTTCTTCTACCCAATGTTCCCTCAAAACATTTTTGTCACTGAGCAAATTCTGCTGAGCACAAACTTTAACATTGTGAAAATTCTGCGCAACTTCCAGCTCGCATTTACTGTGGACACTGACGCTGTACCCGCTGTAAGTTAGTTTTAACAGTGGCCATGTAGGCTACTGTGGCTATTTAATAATAATAATAATAATAATAATAATAGGAAGGAAATAGCTGTTCTATCATTCAGCCTACAGTAGCAGCCAATGTAGGCCTACAGTCGTGGTCAAAAGGTTTGAGAATGACACAAGTATTGGTCTCCACAAAGTTTGCTGCTTCAGTGTTCTTAGATCTTTATGTCAGTAGTTACTAATTACACTGAAGTATAATTACAAGTATTCCATAAGTGTCAAAGGCTTTCATTGACAATGACATTCAGTTTATGCAGTGTCAATATTTGCAGTGTTGACCCTTCTTTTTCAAGACCTCTGCAATCCGCCCTGGTATGCTGTCAATTAATTTCTGGGCCACATCCTGACTGATGGCAGGCCATTCTTGCATAATCAATGCTTGGAGTTTGTCAGAAGGGGATTAAGGTCTGGGGAGTTCCCTGGCCATGGACCCAAAATGTTGATGTTTTGTTCCCGAGCCACTTAGTTATCACTTTTGCCTTATGGCAAGGTGCTCCATCATGCTGGAAAAGGCATTGGTCGTCACCAAACTGTTCTTGGATGGTTGGGAGAAGTTGCTCTCAGAGGATGTGTTGGTACCATTCTTTATTCATGGCTGTATTTAGGCAAAATTGTGAGTGAGCCCACTCCCTTGGCTGAGAAGCAACCCCACACATGAATGGTCTGAGGATGCTTTACTGTTGGCATGACACAGGACTGATGGTAGCGCTCACCATGTCTTCTCCGGACAAGGTGTTTTCCGGATGGTCCAAACAATCGGAAAGGGGATTCATCAGAGAAAATGACTACCCCAGTCCTCAGCAGTCCAATGCCTGTACCTTTTGCAGAATATCAGTCTGTCCCTGATGTTTTTCCTGGAGAGAAGTGGCTTCTTTGCTGCCCTTCTTGACACCAGGACATCCTCCAAAAGTCTTCGCCTCACTGTGCGTGCAGATGCACTCACACCTGCCTGCTGCCATTCCTGAGCAAGTTCTGTACTGGTGGTGCCCCGATCCCGCAGCTGAATCAACTTTAGGAGACGGTCCTGGCGCTTGCTGGACTTTCTTGGGCGCCCTGACGCCTTCTTCACAACAATTGAACCTCTCTCCTTGAAGTTCTTGATGATCCGATAAATGTTTGATTTAGGTGCAATCTTACCAGCATCAATATCCTTGCCTGTGAAGCCCTTTTTGTGCAAAGCAATGATGACGGAATGTGTTTCCTTGCAGGTAACCATAGTTGACAGAGGAAGAACAATGATTTCAAGCACCACCCTCCTTTTAAAGCTTCCAGTCTGTTATTCTGACTCAATCAGCATGACAGAGTGATCTCCAGCCTTATCCTCGTCAACACTCTCACCTGTGTTAACAAGACAATCACTGACATGATGGCAGCTGGTCCTTTTGTGGCAGGGCTGAAATGCAGTGGAAATGTTTTTGGGGGATTAAGTTCATTTTCATGGCAAAGAGGGACTTTGCAATTAATTGCAATTCATCTGATCACTCTTCATGACATTCTGGAGTATATGCAAATTGCCATCATCAACACTGAGGCAGCAAACTTTGTGGAGACCAATACTTATCATTCTCAAAACCTTTGGCCACGACTGTACATTCAATGAGAATTTTGAGGAAGAAAAACATGCATGGCTTGAAATTAACATGTTTAGACACTTGTCCTTCAGACAAGGAGGTGACTGAAAATGTTGTTGTGTTTGATGGAATAAACCACTTCACAAAATAAAATGCATTATTATTCCCATACCAATATTACAGAGAATCAGACAAATTATACTACCCTCTGCCTATTGGCTACTTATCTATCTCAAAACACAACACTACCCCTTTAAGACGAAAAAACAAAACTGTTTACCCGACTCGCTTTTCAAAGACGTCTAGAAATGTACATGTTTTGTGCTCTTGTGGGAAGCAATCATTCCCCCATTGCTGACTAGAAATGATCGATAACTGGGCTAATAACTCACTAACTAGCAAATTATATGAACAAAATGTGCGCACGTGGCTACACGCAGCTCTCGCTTTGATCTCAAAACTAAATGTAAACCGTTACAGTTACAAGTTACCTGTCCAAAATTGTAAATTACTTTTCCCTTAAGCGGCATTAGAAGACTAACATGTATGTTACCAATTGAACAACATCTATTGCAGGATAAATCAATGTTAAAGTTTACATTGCTGGTCATATATGGATGTTACATGTTACTTTATGGATTGGTTATGTAGGCTTCTAACCCACCGCTTTCTACTACATATACAATATATTTATCAGAATTCCAATAAATGTTATACCGCTTGATCTTCAATAATAGGACTTGGAAAAATGGAAGTATAGATTAGCCTAATTGTTTTACCTGAGCAGGACCCCAAAACTAAGGACTTATTAGCCAGCCCTACTCTGTTGTTTATGATTTTATTGTCATTGAGGACTGATTGGGCTCATTGATTAAAGTTGAAAAATAAATGCTATGCTTATGGAATGGCATGCTGTGCCAAAAGTGTGCAAACCTGTCATCAAGGCAAAGGTTGGCTACTTTGAAGAATATAAAATATGTTTTGATTAGTTTAACACTTTTTTGGTTACTACATGATTCCTTATGTATTATTTCAGTTTTGAATGAGTAAGTGTCTCAACTTTTGACGGGTACTGTATATATCATTTATAAATCCCAAAATGGATGTAGCAACTACGGTTTGCCCCTTTAAGTCTATCAAAACCTCCACTTTTATTCCATAGGCTTGGATCCGCACTATGCAGCTGTTGCAAGAGCGCAAGCGTTTCTGGGAAAGCTAAGACGTATGGCGACGTACACAGTGACGTAACGACGTTGTTCGCTGGGCTCTCTAGTCAGTGGAAAAACAAAACAGGTTCTGAGAAGGTTCGCAAGTTGAACCAACTTTGAACCAGTACCAGATCCGAACCAGTTCTTTTTTGCTGGAAACGAGGTAACTGTGGGCTGATATTTCTGCACGGCAGTCTCTGGGCTAGGGAACAGTGGTTTTACCTGGAACCAATAGGGTTCTACGCAGTGGCAGGTATTCATGGATGCAATATCACATTTACATAAATACTTATACCCTTTACTCAGTACTTTGTTGAAGCACATTGGGCAGCAATTACAGCCTCAAGTCTTCATGGGTATGACTCTACAAGATTGGCACACCTGTATTTGTGGAGTTTCTCTGCAGATCCTCTCAAGCTCTGTCAGGTTGAATGGGGAGTGTTGCTGCGCAGCTATTTTCAGGTCTCTCCAGAGATGTTAGATCGGGTCCACGTCCGGGCTCTGGCTGGGCCACTCAAGGACATTCAGAGACTTGTCCCGAAGCCACTCCTGCGGTCTTGGCTGTATGCTTAGGGTCGTTGTCCTGTTGGAAGGTGAACCTTTGCCCCAGTCTGAGATCTTGAGCGCGTTGGAGCAGGTTTTCATCAAGGATGTCTCTGTACTTTGCTCTGTTAATCTTTGCCTCGATCCTGACAAGTCTCCCAGTCCCTGCCGCTGAACAACATCCACACAGCATGATGCTGCCAACACCATGCTTCACCGTAGGGATGGTGCCAGGTTTCCTCCAGACGTAACACTTGGCATTCAGGCCAAAGAGTTGAATCTTGTTTCTCATGGTCTGAGAGTCTTTAGGTGCAGTGGCTTCCGTCTGGCCACTCTACCATAAAGGCTTGATTGGTGGAGTGCTGCAAAGACAGTTGTCCTTCTGGAGGGTTTTCACATCTCCACAGAGGAACTCTAGAGCTCTATCAGCTCCCTGACCAAGGCTCTTCTCCCCAATTGCTCAGTTTGGCCAGCTCTAGGAAGAGTCTTGGTGGTTCCAAACTTCCACTGTGTTCTTGGGGACCTTCAATGCTGCAGACATTTTTTGGTAACCTTCCCCAGATCTGTGCCTCGACACAATCCTGCTCTACGGACAATTCCTTCAACTTCATGGCTCGGTTTTTGCTCTGATATGCACTGTCAACTGTGGGACCTTCTATTCACTCCAGTAGCTCTATTTGCACATCATCATCTGCACATCTATCACTGATGTTAATTCTAATTTGTAACTTATTTCGCCACTATGGCCTATTTATTGTCCTACCTTCCTAACTTTACTGGATTTTGCACTACATTTGCACACTGTATATAGATTCTCTATTGTGTTGTTTACTGTACGTTTGTTTATTCTCATGTGTAACGGTGTTGTTTTTTGTCGCACTGCTTTGCTTTGTCTTGGCTAGGTCGCAGTTGTAAATGAGAACTTGTTCTCAACTGGCCTACCTGGTTAAATAAAAAATAAAAAATAGACAGGTGTGCCTTTCCAAATCATGTCCAATCAATTGAATTTACCCCAGGTGGACTCCAATCGTTGTAGAAACATCTCAAGGATGATCAATGGAAACAGGATACACCTGAGCTCAATTTCGAGTCTCATAGCAAAGGGTCTAAATACTTTGTCATTATTGGGTATTGTGTGATCTGAACAATCTGTTTCGTCAGAACTTCCTAGTGCCATACTTCTCTTTTAAAAGATGAAGTGGACGATATTGTGCCAAGGAATTGATGAAAACGTTCTCCTAAGGGGACAGCCAAAGAACCCCTTTAGGTTCTAGATAGCACCTTTTTTCTAAGAGTGTAGGTGAGTTTGCACACATTTCAGATTTTTGTAACCTTGCTTTTTGTGGTTACTTATAATTGTCGTCAGTCTAAGTGCACATACAGCTAGGTATAGGTTAGTGATCTAGTAAATGTGGATCCAACAAAATGTCTGATTCACTTGATCAATTGCATGAAATAAAGACAAATCACAACAATACTGGTTTGTATGAGAGTTGTTACAAAATCTCAGCTCCTTCACACTTACCTATTTGATGATCTTACCTCTTAAGTTCACTGTAAGCGTCCTGTTCTGCAGGAAAACTCCTTTTAGAGGACATCGCTCCCTCACTCTCTGAGAAACTCATTCTAGAAGCAGGGGCTTCCTCTTCAGTCTCTTCACAGATGCTAAAGGGAGTGCTTCCCCCCTCATTCTCCCCAGAGAGACTCAGTTGGCAGGTGCACAATCACAAAAACCATCATGCAAATAAGCATGTCTTATGCGTTCATTATTATTGATGAATGACACAGCACTCCCTACACACACACACACACACACACACTGACTGCAGTAAGGAGCTGCTGAGACTGCATGTCTCTCTGCTTTACTGACCAACCAGAAGACCCACAAAGAGATAATCAGAGTTGATTAACACAGGGGTACATACACTGGTAGATTAACACAGGGGTACATTCACTAGTAGATTAACAGAGGGATTCATACACTGGTAGATTAACACAGGGGTACATACACTGGTAGATTAACACAGGGATACATACACTGGTAGATTAACACAGGGGTACATTCACTGGTAGATTAACACAGCGACCTGCCAGGTAGGATGCAATCCAGGAGTGTGCAGAGCCTGAGATGCCCAGCCCTGAGAGGGTGGAGGAGGCGTTCGTGGTGTCGAAGGCAGCAGATAGATCTAGGCAAGATCGATGGCAACAGAACCATCAGCACCGGCCTGGTTACTGACACACACACACACACACACACACACACACACACACACACACACACACACACACACACACACACTACAGTAAGGAGCTGCTGAGACTACATGGCTCTCTGCTTTACTGATCAACCAGAAGACCCACAATGAGATGTTCAGAGTTGTCTTTCTGTGAAATGGCCAGACTGGCATTGTTTGCTTGTGTAACAAAATGTATTTAATAGTAAAACATCCTGCTTGTTTTCAGATTTTTTATTTTTTATTTAGATAGATTGCCTTCGACCACGGCGCCACTCGGGAGCCCCAAAATCTACAGATCTACTTCATTGTTTGGTGACTTTGATTAATAATGTATTTCTATATTCTTTAGATCCAGGTTTGGGCAGCAATAGCCACCTGACCAAGCTGCTTGATATAGCATTGAGAAAATATTAAGATGTGGTATAGTAGCAACATTTATTTTGCTCCATGTCTAATCAATATTAGCTGGACCAGCAGAGAACACTTTAAAGGGGCAATCTGCGATTGGTAGATACATTTTTGGACTTTTAAATTCATTAATTTTTACTCATTGATTCTTCAAGAATATAATTTAAATGCCTCATGAGCTTTAGTTAAATTATAAACTGGTTTTACTTCTGTTTGTTAACCATTTATGTCACGCGTGGGTGTATAGGGAGACCAAGACGCAGCGCAGGGATAGTAGTTCGACATTGTGTTTTATTATTTACTATGTAAATAAACGCCAAATGAACAAACTACAAAAACAAACACGATCGAAACAAACGTCAAAACATACAAAATCAAACACGAATAATGAACTGAACGGATGTAACAAAAGGTTGTACACTTACTTTCACCGTGACAACGACCCACAACCCAGTGTAAAACCTACACACCTATGTAGGATCCCTAATTAGAGACGATGCGCTACAGCTGCCTCTAATTAGGGATCCAACACAAACCACCACCAGAAAACTGAAAGAATAGAACTGTCAGACTCTGACCATGGCTACATAGAGAAGCAATAGGCTTCTCTATGGCCAGAGCCTGACAGTACCCCCCCCCCCACAAATACAAGGGGGGGTTAATAGGGAGGGAAGACTAGTCCATCAACCGGGCCCGGACTGGGCACTGGGGGAGAGGACTGCTCTGGCTCAGGAGCGGAGGAGACAGCCGGACCCGGAATGGGCATGGGTGTAGCGGACTACTCTGGCTCAGGAGCGGAGCAGACGGCCGGACCCGGAACCGGTGGAGCGGACTGCTCTGGCACTGGAGCGGAGAAGACGGCTGGACCCGGATTGGGCACCGGTGGAGCGGACTGCTCAGGCTCAGGAGCGGAGCAGACGGCTGGACCCGGACTGGGCACCGGTGGAGCGGACTGCTCTGGCTCAGGAGCGGAGCAGACGGCTGGACCCGGACTGGGCACCGGTGGAGGGGACTGCTCAGGCTCTGGAGCGGAGCAGACGGCTGGACCCGGAATGGGAACCGGTAGAGCGGACTGCTCAGGCATTGGAGCGGAGCAGAAGGCTGGACCCGGATTTGGCACCGGTGGAGCGGACTGCTCTGGCTTAGGAGCAGAGCAGACGGCTGGACCCGGAATGGGCACCGGTGGAGCGGACTGCTCAGGCTCTGGAGCGGAGCAGACGGCTGGACCCGGAATGGGAACCGGTAGAGCGGACTGCTCAGGCATTGGAGCGGAGCAGAAGGCTTGACCCGGATTTGGCACCGGTGGAGCGGACTGCTCTGGCTTAGGAGCGGAGCAGACGGCTGGACCCGGAATGTGCACCGGTGGAGCGGACTGCTCTGGCACTGGAGCGGAGCAGACGGCTGGACCCGGACTGGGCACCGGAGGAGCGGACTGCTCTGGCTCAGGAGTGGAGCAGACGGCTGGACCCGGATTGGGCACCGGTGGAGCGGACTGCTCAGGCTCAGGAGCGGAGCAGACGGCTGGACCCGGACTGGGCACCGGTGGAGCGGACTGTTCTGGCTCAGGAGCGGAGCAGACGGCTGGACCCGGACTGGGCACCGGTGGAGGGGACTGCTCAGGCTCTGGAGTGGAGCAGATGGCTGGACCCGGAATGGGAACCGGTAGAGCGGACTGCTCAGGCATTGGAGCGGAGCAGAAGGCTGGACCCGGATTTGGCACCGGTGGAGCGGACTGCTCTGGCTTAGGAGCGGAGCAGACGGCTGGACCCGGAATGGGCACCGGTGGAGCGGACTGCTCAGGCTCTGGAGCGGAGCAGACGGCTGGACCCGGAATGGGAACCGGTAGAGCGGACTGCTCAGTCATTGGAGCGGAGCAGACGGCTGGACCCGGACTGGGCACCGGAGGAGCGGACTGCTCTGGCTCAGGAGTGGAGCAGACGGCTGGACCCGGATTGGGCACCGGTGGAGCGGACTGCTCAGGCTCAGGAGCGGAGCAGACGGCTGGACCCGGGCTTGGCACCGGTGGAGCGGACTGCTCTGGCTCAGGAGCGGAGCAGACGGCTGGACCCGGACTGGGCACCGGTGGAGGGGACTGCTCAGGCTCTGGAGTGGAGCAGACGGCTGGACCCGGAATGGGAACCGGTAGAGCGGACTGCTCTGGCTCAAGAGCGGAGCAGACTTCGCTGGAGGTTCCGGGCTTCGGACCTTCGCTGGAGGTTCCGGGCTTCGGACCTTCGCTGGAGGTTCCGGGCTTCGGACCTTCGCTGGAGGTTCCGGGCTTCGGACCTTCGCTGGAGGTTCCGGGCTTCACACCGTCGCTGGAGGTTCCGGGCTGCGGACCGTCGCTGGAGGTTCCGGGGTGCGGACCGTCGCTGGAGGTTCCGGGCTGCGGACCGTCGCTGGAGGTTCCGGGCTACGGACCTTCGCTGGGGGTTCCGGGCTGCGGGCCTTCGCAGGAGGTTCTGGGCGGCGGACCCTTGCTGGAGGTTCCGGGCTACGGATGGACGACACATTCTTCCATTTCTGTTAGTCACATGTCTGTGGAACTTGTTCAGTTTATGTCTCAGTTGTTGAATCTTGTTATGTTCATACAAATATTTACACATGTTAAGTTTGCTGAAAAATAAACGCAGTTGACAGTGAGAGGACGTTTCTTTTTTTGCTGAGTATATATATTTACAAAAAAACATATGGTGGGGTTGGTAATGATGCAGACAATTACATTGTAAGCTACAATCTATCTACAATACCCCCTATATCAGCAATGGGCTGATAAACAACAATTATATGAAAGTAATTGGTTAATTATTTTTACATAATTTGGTGAATAAATAAACGTTACTTATAATTTTACGAAGTTATTCATTATTCATCTGGAAAATTATATCCAAGCGGGGACTTGTGTCCGCCATTAGAATTGTCGGTGCGCCACAAGGTGTTACGGGAAAGGCATTGGTCGTCACAAAACTGTTCTTGGATGGTTGGGAGAAGATGCTCTCGGAGGATGTGTTGGTACCATTCTTTATTCATAGCTGTGTTCTTAGGCCAAATTGTGAGTGAGCCCACTCCCTTGGCTGAGAAGCAACCCCACACATGAATGGTCTGAGGATGCTTTACTGTTGGCATGACACAGGACTGATGGTAGCGCTCACCTTGTCTTCTCCGGACAAGGTGTTTTCCGGATGGCCCAAACAATCGGAAAGGGGATTCATCAGAGAAAATGACTCTACCCCAGTCCTCAGCAGTACAATCCCTGTACCTTTTGCACTCACACCTGCCTGCTGCCATTCCTGAGCAAGCTCTGCACTGGTGGTGCCCCGATCCCGCAGCTGAATCAACTTTAGGAGACGTCCTGGCGCTTGCTGGACTTTTTTGGGCGCCCTGATGCCTTCTTCACAACAATTTAACCACGTGTTTCCTTGCAGGTAACCATGGTTGACAAGAGGAAGAACAATGATTTCAAGCACCACCGCCCCAGCTTCCAGTCTGTTATTCTGACTCAATCAGCATGACATAGTGATCTCCAGCCTTGTCCTCGTCAACACTCACACCTGTGTTAACGAGATAATCACTGACATGATGGCAGCTGGTCCTTTTGTGGCAGGGCTGAAATGCAGTGGAACTGTGTTTTGGGGATTAAGTTCATTTTCATGGCAAAGAGGAACTTTGCAATTAATTGCAATTCATCTGATCACTCTTCATGACATTCTGGAGTATATGCAAATTGCCATCATCAACACTGAGGCAGCAAACTTTGTGGAGACCAATACTTGTGTCATTCTCAAAACCTTTGGCCACGACTGTAGTTTACTACAGTGTCTGTAAATAAATATTGATAATGGCAAGAAGTGGAATGACAAAAAATGTAATTTGTGTAAAATAAAAAGGCACATTTTCAATAAGTATTGGTTACCCATTTATTTGTCTAAGCTGTTGGACTGTGCAAAACGTAGCAAGTGTCGCTGTCATCCCCAGTCCTGAAGCGCATATAAATAGACAAACGATACAGATATATATATAGGTGGCAGGCAGCCTAGTGGTTAAGAGTGTTGGACCAGTACCCAGAAGTTCGCAGGTTCGAATCATCAAACCAACTAGGCGAAAAATCTGTTGATGTGCCCTTGAGCAAGGCACTTAACCCTAATAGCTACTGTATGTTGATATGGATAAGAGTGTCTGGTAAATCAGATGGATATATTGATTTAAAAATGGATCCTGAGAAATACCAGACCATCATGGATTTTAAATCCATCAAGATACGTCCTGATTGTCACAGTTCTGAGACAGGACCCAAGGCTCAGAGCTGAAGTACAGACATTCCTTTATTTGGTTCAAACAAAACAACAAATAAGGAGAGGACACAACCAGGAACTGATGTGTGACATGCACAAACAAAGACCCACACACAGGTGTGAAACTAATCAACTTAAATAGGATCCCCAATTAGAGACAACGTATGGCAGCTGCCTCTAATTGGGGACCAACAGAAGCCAAACATAAAGCCGCCTAGAAAACCCTATTGTCAAGCTCTGACAGTAACCTCCAGACACCATAGAGATGCCAGAGATCTTACTCTAGTCAGGACCTAACAGTACCCCGGGACGCCGCCGTCTGTGGAGCAGGAAGCGGCACTGGGTTAGGCAGAGGTGCGAGGAGCCGTCACTGGAGGTACCGGGCTGGGGACCGGCACTGGAGGTACCGGGCTGGGGATTGACACCAGGACCTTGGTGCGAGGAGTCTCCACTGGAGGCATCAGGCTGGGGACCGGCACTGGCGTCGGCAGTGGAGGGACCGGGCTGGGGATCGCCTCCGGGAGCTCCAGCCTGGGAGCCGACAGCCGCTCTGCCCAAGTCAGGAGGACATTTACAGAATAGTACAACAGAATGTGGAGAAGGAGCAAGAGAAGATGAGGAAGAGGAACTCAAGTGACCTTTGCTGTTGGAGACCAGGTCCTGAGAAAGAACTTCCGGAGCAAGCAGAGGAAGGGTGGCAAGTTGGACTGTGACCAGTTGGGGCCATATACTATCACCAGAATTGAGGGGAAGAATGCAGACCTGCTTTCTAAGGAAGGGAAGCATCTCTCCTGTTCAAAGAGAAGGAAAGCATTCCAAACAAATCCTGTCAACTTACTCCACCCTCTGCTGCCTCTTCTGCTGGTCACACTGCAGGTCCCTCTGCTGGTCACACTGCAGGTCCCTCTGCTGGTCACACTGCAGGTCCCTCTGCTTCAACCACAGTGTCTTTAGTTCTTCCTCATTGTTCTTTTCTTATCCTTCATGATTCATTTACCCCAACAACCTCATATTTCATCCTTCCTTCACCCATCTTGGCCCCTTTTACAAACCTCCCAAATCAGTTTCCCACCCTCACCAGACCCCAGCTTCTGCCTCCCACCATCACCAGACCCCAGCTTCTGCCTCCCACCATCACCAGACCCCAGCTTCTGCCTCCCACCCTCACCAGACCCCAGCTTCTGCCTCCCACCCTCACCAGACCCCAGCTTCTGCCTCCCACCCTCACCAGACCCCAGCTTCTGCCTCCCACCCTCACCAGACCCCAGCTTCTGCCTCCAACCATCGCCAGACCCCAGCTTCTGCCTCCCACCCTCACCAGACCCCAGATTAACCGCCATTAAACTTAATAAAAGAAGAATATTCACGCCTCCCGTTTTCTGAAGACAGTGCTTCTGTTCATTCGCCGAGCGTGTCGCCATACAAAAATAATCTTTGTTAACAAAGAACCAGTATCATAATGCTGGTTTATGAGGCATAACGGCATCACGTTTTGTTTCACAACAATAGATATATATATATATATATTTATCTTTCTATGTTTATACCTGCATCAAGATCAGTTCCTGGCTGGTATGTGTTCAGTATGGGCACACTAAAGCAAAACGTTTTGCAACGGAAAATTAACATCTCGTTATCGACTTCCCGATTTCACATGAACATAAAAACATATTTTCCAACTACTGAACATGGCTATGGAAATGCACACAGGCATACACACAAACGCATGGCCATTTAAAAATTTTTTTTAAAGTGCCATCAGCAATCCTCCAGTCAGTAGCCTCTGAATGGAACTGACTGTACAGGTGAAAGCCCCTTTGTTCACTTTTAAAGATGGAAGTCTGCAGTAGGGGAAACTAAAGCCGCGTCCCTTGCAGAGCGAGGGAAACTACTACTTCACGGTCTCTGAGCGAGTGACGTCACCTATAACTAGCTAGCCGTTTCACACCGGTTACACTAACCTGGTACCACTAATACCTAATCTGCTGCTGCTACGAAAATTCTCCCAACCTGCTACGAAAAGTCACTTCTGACATTAGCTGCATCCCATCTAGTCAAAAACAATGGCGAAAAAAACTATCGCCATAGACAGCTCGTTGGTCAAATGTGATTGGTCCATATGAACACTACACTTCAGGAAAAAGGAAGTCAATAGCCAATGGTCATTGGCACAACCGGCAGGAGCAAACGAAACCCTTTCTGTTAGAAACACGTAAATCGAGAAATGTATACGGGGATGAGGTGTATTTGCGAAGCACTGTAAAGCTATTTCCATATGGAATATAAATTCAGAATACAAGTATTTCTATTGTTTTGGAGATCGGCTTTAGATGCACTGGTGTCGGGGAATGATGGAGGGTGGTGAGTGTTTATTTTAGACTATGTCTTTGACCATCTATAAATTACGACTACTATTCTTAATGTTTTCCACTGATTTGAACTTTTGAATCAATATCTAACTCTTACATTCATGCAATAATACTAGTATTCGTAGGCCAAAAATCGTTTTTTCCTCCTCACATGCAGGTCGTCAAATTCAGAATACAGTTTGACTGATGAGGGTCCTTGCAACATTGATATCTGGGACAAAGCTTCATTATCACATCGCCAGTTTATCCAACAGTACGTACTTTAGTCTATTTCAGGTGTTAGGCCTGGGTTTGTTTGCAGTCTCGGTAAATCATTACCCTGTGTGTGTTCTGTCAAGCTTTGCACCAGTATATGTAACACACCTAATTTTATTCCTAGATATGCCTACTCCAAACCTGTCATCCTTAAAGGTTTCTCGGACAATACGGTATGTGTGAATCAAAAAAGCTATTTAAAAAATAAACTTGTCTCATAGGCCTTACTAACACACCTAATAACACACTTAATGTCAGTCTAGCAATGGACTCTTGTGAAAGATCATTGTTTTGTTTTCAGAAATTCCAGTTCTTGTGCTCCAAGTCCAGCCTGCTCCAGGAGTATGGAGATAGGATGGTGAGGCTCAGCACTGCCAACACCTACTCTTACAGGAAAGGTACACACACACACACACACAGTAGTCAACCTAGAAGGTATTCAGTGTTCTCTATTTTTAGTACATTGCTTTGTCTCTTCATTTTAATTTAGTGGATGTCCGGTTTGAGGAGTTTGTGGACTTGCTGCTGAGGCCTCAGTCTTTGGACACACTGGGCAGTGGTGAGTTTGGTGTCTGGAACACCTCATGGTGGTTGTACAGTACATGAGCTCAACTGGCAAACCATGATCTGTAACATAATACAACATGCTATGTTATCATGCTGATAAGTCAAAGCATTAACAGTTCCCACACACACACAGCTAGACATCCTGTATCTCACCCGGTCTCTCTTTGACAGACACTCTGTATTTCTTCGGGGACAACAACTTCACAGAGTGGCACTCTCTGTTTGAGAACTACAAGGCACCACGCTACATGCTGCCTCACACCACAGGGGCCTACAGCTTCGGTATTGCAGGTCAGTGGATCTGTGGTCCTGTATGGCTCAGTTAGTAGAGCTTCCACAGTTGTCAAGTTGGCTGGATGTCCTTTGGGTGGTGGACCATTCTTGATACACACAGGAAACTGTTGAGTGTGAAAAACCCAGCAGCATTGTAGTTCTTGACACAAACGGGTGTGCCTGGCACCTATTACTATACCCTGTTCAGAAGCACTTCAGTATTTTGTCTTGCCCATTCACCCCCTGAATGACACACATACACAATCCATGTCTCAAGGCTTAAAAATCCTTCTTTAACCTGTCTCCTCCCCTTCATCTACACTGATTGAAGTGGATTTAACAAGTGACATCAATAAGGGATCATAGCTTTCACCTGGTCATTTTGTCATGGAAAATGTTTTGTACACTCAGTGTATTTTATTGTTATTAATATATTATGGAGTACACTATACCAGGGTCAAGGGTTGGATATCAGAATCATGATGTACAGCTGCAATGCTTTTCAGCCTAGATTAAACTATATGCCATTACCATCAGTAGCGGGGCAACTTGTACGTTACACAGAGTACGAAGCAAGAGGCTAAACTCTGATGCATTTACTGCCACATGCAGCTATCAGGTTGCCAGAGAGCTGAACAAACCCCCATGCACACTGATGGGTCTGTGTGAAGAGAAAAGAGGACATTTTAATAATGTCTGGTACATACAGCCAGTTACCGTGGTGACTGTAAAGAACAGGCTGTCATCCTCTGTTGAAGCTTACCTCCTGTACCTTTTATCCACCCACCCATCCAACCAACCAGGCCCAGGAACAGGTGTACCCTTCCATTGGCATGGACCTGGCTACTCCGAGGTCATCTATGGCAGGAAGGTAAACAACACATGAACACCTGCCTATCAAATCATGATCCACCCTAATGCTTGATCATGTATCCTAAGAATATTTCACAATCAAGTCAGATTTATTTAAAGTGCATTTCACATAGGTAACAACACACTTTACATTAATAAAACACCAATAGAACCTTGAAGAAGGGGAATAATGGTGGAAGAGGGAAACGACCAACGCAATGAAACTGTTTCATATACAATTGTACTAGTGTCTATAATGGCACCAGTAAGCCTGAATCCAGGGTCAGCATGGCCAGCTGTTAGCCTTAACAAGCTACACTACCTTGTTGTAATTGATGCTGTTAGCCTTAACAAGCTACACTACCTTGTTGTAATTGATGCTGTTAGCCTTAACAAGCTACACTACCTTGTTGTAATTGATGCTGTTAGCCTTAACAAGCTACACTACCTTGTTGTAATTGATGCTGTTAGCCCTAACAAGCTACACTACCTTGTTGTAATTGATGCTGTTAGCCCTAACAAGATACACTACCTTGTTGTAATTGATGCTGTTAGCCTTAACAAGCTACACTACCTTGTTGTAATTGATGCTGTTAGCCTTAACAAGCTACACTACCTTGTTGTAATTGATGCTGTTAGCCTTAACAAGCTACACTACCTTGTTGTAATTGATGCTGTTAGCCCTAACAAGCTACACTACCTTGTTGTAATTGATGCTGTTAGCCTTAACAAGCTACACTACCTTGTTGTAATTGATGCTGTTAGCCTTAACAAGCTACACTACCTTGTTGTAATTGATGCACGTCTGTTAAACCCCCACAGCGCTGGTTCCTGTACCCCCCGGACAAGGCGCCCCATTTCCACCCCAACTACACTACCCTTTCCTGGGTCAAAGACACATACCCTTACCTGCCTGAGGAGGAGAAGCCCATAGAGTGCACCATCCGGCCAGGAGAGGTCAGAAAACTGCCGTTAAGACTCTTCACAGGCAGCCCAATTCAGATCCCCACAAATTAGTCTTTTGACCGATCAGTTGTTTTGACAATAATTGGTAAAAAGATCAGAATTGGGCTGCCTGTGCAAACACAGCCATAATAGATGAGACAGAATAGTTTAACTGTCACCCTTCCCCTCCGTCAACACGGGTCACTAACATGAGCTACAATAATTTGTGGGTATAACAACCATAGAATGGGTATAACAATCATAAGTCATAATTTTCAGGAATTTCAACCATGAAATATTGAACAGATTTAAAACATTTATCAACCATGGGTCACATGAGCTAAAATTACTTTTGAGGAATTTTCAACCACCATGTTTGAGGCAAACATTACTTTTTGCGTTCAGAATATTTCTAATGAATTTTTGCCTTACCAAGGCAAAGCAGGAAGAGGATAATATCTAGTATTAATAACTTGTCACTCTGATGTCACTGACTTTTTGTGTTGATAGGTGCTGTATTTCCCTGACCGCTGGTGGCATGCCACGCTTAATTTGGACACCAGTGTCTTCATCTCCACCTTCCTGGGCTGACCCCTGACCCTGCAACAGACTAAAGGTCATAAGGGTCATTGCCCATGGACCAAAATCCTGTTAGAATACTTTCAACACGCATCATTCCTTTTCCACTCTGTGAGGTAATCACATGTTCTTTGCACATCCAGTCATATATAAAATACAATACAACTTTATAGTCCATGTGTTACAGTGATCAACAGAACTGTGTTTTCTGCTGTTCTCAACCCTCCTCAGACAGCACACATCACACACAGTGGTTACTGATTAGTGAGGGGGAGCAGAAAGAATGGCACCCCCACCACACCACTCCTGAAAACTGACCAAAACGTCATCAAAAGCTGCATTTCCTTATTTCCGCTCTGTTGTCATAACCACTATGTAGATCAGTGGTCCATCTGTTTGGAGACAAAGAAACAAAAGCTGTCAGACTATTGGAACGTCTACTGACCAAAAGGAGATGAGTGAGTGTAGTTTGTTCTGACTGGATTCCCTGGAAGTCACACATTGGTTTTCTAGACCCAGATTGCACTTTTGGGACTTTTCCATCGGTTCCATTGTACAGGGCCAACTAATTCAAATGCAGCCCAAATATTGGACATTTATTTGATAATAAAGTACTTAAATGAAAGATTACCATTTGTATCTTGATTATCAATGCAAACACAGCAGTCTAAGTTGTAGCCTTTTTTTATTGGAACACTTGGAGACATAACAGCACAATGGTGAGATAAAGAACCTTCACAGTCCCAATGGATGGTCCAGAGGAACTTAACTGTACCCCTTTGGACCCAATTTCCCTCCCCCACCCCCCTCTTAGGGCCTAGGGGGAGAGGAGGATGCCCCCCACCACTATCCCACAAACACCCCTACATGTACACATAATATTGATACACATGACAAACTAACACAACATAACTGTCCATCCTCATATCCAGCAGAGGGTAGGAAGATACAGGTTCATTTCAGATTAAATCACTTTCAGTTGGTAAGTCAAACAGGTTCGTATGGCTGAGAGGAATGTATGATTTCTGAAAATATGCAGCAGGGTTGAGAGGTCGAATTGAAAATTACCCATTATTTTTTAATCAGGATATTTGAATTCATGAATTTGCTTTCTAAAATAGGCTGAATTGAAAAGTTTAAAATCGACCCCAACCATGGTTTGCAGCCATTGGACTAAGGCTCTAAGCGTGGAATCACTAAAACAAGAGAGACCACAAGCAGTAAGTTATACTGAAGAGAAGACAGCCCTTCTCAAAGCCAATCAGATGACTGACTTACATATTCTACTTCAAGCTTCACTTGAGGCACAGACAGGACACCACCTGAAAACATTCAGTGACATGTAAACCAAAGAGAACACATTACAATTAAACACAGCCTTCAAAAACACATCGACGACTCACAATTTTAAACCAACCTTTAAGGAAAACTTTGAATTTGGTTTACTTTCTGAATTGACTGGAATTGAAATAGAATTCACCCCAACCCTGACCCCTACTGCTATGCACTTCCCCATTAATTTACACTCAAAGATCTGTATGAGCCAGATGAGTGTAAACAAAATGGTGGAAACTCAGCTAGCCAAAATTAGAGGACACGTCCTTGGCCAAAAACAACCCTTTGCGCAAAGCCTTCAATGCTCTTCCCGGACCCTTCCATCATATTGATTACACATATTGGTTCCCTACATTCTGCAAAACACTGAAGATGAGGGCTAGGGTTTCTTTCTATATGATACAACTTATACTGTCTGTTCAGCTCTCCAAGAGAATATAGAGAAGTGCTGCATAGTGGTGGTAAGAGATCAGGATGGGTTTAAAATCTACAGGCCACTCGAGGACTACATTGAACCATCTACAGGCCACTCAAGAGGACTACATTGAACCATCTACAGGCCACTCAAGAGGACTACATTGGACCATCTACAGGCCACTCAAGAGGACTACATTGGACCATCTACAGGCCACTCATGGAGCTGCCTCACAGCCCTCTTCCCCATAGAAAAGGAGATTTCAAATAGAAGACAAGCTGTGGAGCATCACCACAAGTAGAGTACATTTAGCCCTGATTGGTCAATCGCTGCACTTGTAGATTCAAGGTCTACTATGTGATTGGGTCGCTGTGTTAGAAGTCTGCAATATGATTGGTTGTTCTGAGTGCAACATGCCGGCGATTGGCCCAAGGTGTCGGGTACTAGATTCTGATTTGGGTTCTGTTGTTGGATGATGTGGTCTGATTTGGTGCAATGTTTGGTAGCGTGTCCTGATTGTTGGGTCTGAATTTGATCTGACTAGTATGAGCAGCTGAGAGACCGAATGAAATAAATTGTGACAAAAGATGGGAACAGAGAGGGAGCGAGATGTATAGATCAAAATGAGATTTAATGGCAGTCCTAGTGAAGATTTATCAGTCTGTGGTGTGTTCTCCGTCCTAGTGAAGATGTATCAGTCTGTGGTGTGGTCTGTCCTAGTGAAGATGTATCAGTCTGTGGTGTGGTCTCAGTCCTAGTGAAGATGTATCAGTCTGTGGTGTGGTCTCCTTCTCTATCTCTCTCCCCCTCCCTCCCTTGTTCAGTAGTCCTCCACCCATCCATTCTCCATGATAAAAGCATCGATGACCTCTTTCATGGCCAGGTTAGGGATCAGCTGGTCTTGAGTCAGAGGGCTGCGTGTCACCGGGTCAAAATGGCCCACTCGCTGCAAGCAAAGAACAAACACAGTTAGGATCCTATGGGGGACATAACACCTTAATACCAGGGGTGAAAGTAGATATCATTTCTTCCTGGTACAGGACCACCTTACCAAAAAAATGTATGGGCCTAATCATAGAATTACACATCGAATCCCTATTAATTCAATAGCACCTCTGTGGGCCTAGTCATAAAGACTTGTCATTTAACATGTATGACCTTTTATTGTGGTATAAACACAACCTGTCATGATGTTTTCATCTGATTGTCAAGCAATCACTTCAAAGGGCTCCTTTACAAGTAGGCTACCAGCACACGTTCATCCACTCGCAATATATTTCAATTTCAGCCTGAAAACAGTGGCGAATGGAAATCTGTTACACAAAACACCAAAAAGTCTGACATTTGCCGATTGTCATTAGGCCAGAATTTGTGTGTCCATTGCTGTCCGCAACTCGTCTCTGCTTTGGTAAAATGTCAGTGTTCTCGTCAAACCACATTGCATTTTGGAGCTATTTTCAAATCCATTCACAAATATTTCATGACTCTGACATGCGCTAATGATAAAGAGTTGTGTAATAGCCTACAGTTTCCTTGACATTTAGTTTTAATTAGAAAGATGGGTTCATGTTTTACCGGTACAACGCACCCCCACTATTTATTTTGCCGGGACGCCGTACCGGACCTTATCACCTTACTTTCACCCCTGCTTAATACTACCACAGAAATCCCCTACTTAATAATACTACCACAGAAATCCCCTGCTTAATACTTAATAATACTACCACAGAAATCCCCTGCTTAATAATACTACCACAGAAATTATTATTTTACATAGTCAGTGATTATTTGTGGGTCTAAAGGAGTATTTTGGAGATTAAATTTGGAGTACTCCTGCCTATCCTTACCTAGTCTCTCTAGACATCCGGGTTGCCTCCCACAATTGTTCCAGTTTTACATGTCTGTACGTAACACAACGTCAGTTTGGCATAGAGGAACTACTTCACTGCCTACATCAATACCTTGTCCGCTTGAATAAAATACTAAATTGTTCCTAGCAAGATGGTGATCACAGGTTATTTTTAATGAGCGCATTTCGCAAGTGGCTAGTTTGTATCAACTACCTTCACTAAAACCACAGAACAATATTTCCACCTTATCGAGGATGACATAAGAGTCCATCATTCAAACCTGACCATAGTCACTGCTGTTGCCCAGGGTCGGATTTATAAGACTAATCCTTACCTGTAGGTGCTCCTCTATGTCTTTGCGGTCGTAAGTGATCCCACTGGGTGTAATGCAGGGTTCCCTCATCAACTCAAAGCTGATCTTTCCACACAGGTAGTCTGGGATCTCCCTCTTCTGTTAAACAGAGGTTATCACTAAATGTCCATGCTAGAAAGGATGTATACTGTAGTTACATATTTTATATTGTCTTGTACATTCTGACCTGGTATTTGTTATTAGCGAAGGGCTTGAGTTAAGATGGATTAAGGGTTTAGGAATAGAGAGTTGTTTCTAGTATGGCCAGAGTGATAGCCATCAAACAGAAACAATCGAGGATGTAGGGGCTAGTGCTGAATTCCAAACCCCTAGTCCCTTCTCCACAGCAGACTAGCCACTTCAGTAGATCTGAGAGGATTGGACAGGTGGAAGCAATTTGGAATCATTTTCACCCAGCCATTCAGAAGGCAAGATGAAACTAGTAGGCTAGGGGACAGGCTAGGGGACAGGGGCAAACAGACATAAGGAGCATGGGAGAATGTCAATTGCATTTCCTCTATTCCTCTCTCTCCTCTTCAAAAACCATTGGATGAGAAGGTTAGAGGGGTGGGACCTCTGACCTCATCCAATGGGCTTTCAGAAGGAGGAGAGGAAAGGGGACAGGAGGAAATGCAACAGAGATTCTCCCCCTGATCCTGTCCCCACCAGGAGGCCGAAGAGTGCACTCACCTTCCTCTTCTCATCCAGCAGAGAGAAGAGCTCCTCCATGTCTGACAGGTGCTTGTCCTGTCGAGAAACGTGACACCTAAATTAAGATCACAACCAAAAATTGACTTCTGCTTTATCCCAACCCCGCCAAAAACACACATACAAGCTAGAGTAAGGCCAAACATGATTTAAACAGGTTTAAAACATAGGGGGCATGTGCCCCCTCAGATCTGTCCTGTAAAAAGAGAAACTAAAAAAATGAATACATTTAAATGTTTAATCTGTAATACTACTAGCCAACTAGCAATTTTATGAAGTTGTCTTTAGTTAGCCCAGATAGGTTCCCAATCTCCCAACCTCATAACTAACTACCAAGAAGCCATTTCAAGCTATCAATCAAGTTAGAGTAGCTAGCTTGTCTAACTATCTTAGCTAGCATTCCTGCTGGTAAGGTTATAACTAAATGTACTGAATAAATCAGGAGTATAGACAGCTCAAGAGGTATGGTTAGCAGTAATGCTAAATTCTCCTAACCACCCCCAGCCATCCTCACATACTTTGTGCCCCCTTAAAGTTTTTGGGTGCATAACACCCCTGTTCTGTTGCATATTCTTATGAACAAATTACTTATCTTGATTAGTAAGGTTGTGTTAATATGTCTTTGGATTAAGACTTTGTTTCTGACTATATAAATGTGTTTAGCTGATAACCCTTTTGTTGTTTAACCACTTCTAGTAACCTAAGCTACGAGAGCATTCTAAACAGAATGTAGTTAAGTCCTTATATTCCCATTATTATTTGTTTATACCCTGCGTCTTTGGACGTTAGCTGGAAGTGCAACGTACACTACTCTTGGTACACTTGGTTTAGGACTCACGTGTTTGGACTGGAACTTAGTGAGGTCGTGTCGGCTTCTGCATTCCTCCGACTTGCCGTCTTGTTCCTCTCTGATGTCATCCAGTTCCCTGAGGACCAAAGTCATCCAAATCACTCTGCTAACTTCAACCAACCAAGGTGTAGCTTATTGCAATATAAATGGATAGTATGGATTGTAGGCCTATAATTGGATGGACTGACTGGTTTTACACACCAATCACAGTTGGGGGGATAAAAAACCTCTCTCCCAGGGTGACGCCAAGCACAAAGTGAATTAGCAGTCATCTAGAGCATGGCGCTTGCAACATCAGGATAGTGGGTTTGATTCCCGGGACCACCGGGCATAAAAAGTATAAGACTGCTTTGGTTAAAAGCCTCTGCAAAATGGCAATATTATTATTATTATTATTATTATTATTATTATTATTATTATATTAATGCCCCGAACTGTAAGAGACTTTCTACCAACAAGGCTGGGAGAATGCAATGGTTTTCCACTGACTAATGGGAATTGATTGCACAACATGTGTATGGTTGTTCAATTTCAACTAAATCAAACTAAATCAAAATATCTATTCTCTGATTTCACAAACTGAAGTTCAATTAATGTTCTGTAAATACCTCTCCAAACCCCTACAGTGTTCCCACCATGTGGCTGGAGCAGATTCAGATTAACCTTTATTGTCCTACAAGAGGAAAATCTTAGCACAGCTCACACATTATATACAAAACAGTGGAGGCTGCTGAGGGGAGGACGGCTCATAATGGAATGGTATCAAACGTGCTGGATACCATTCCATTCACTCCATTACAGCCATTAGAATCCACTCCAGCCATTATTATGAGCCATCCTCCACTGATACACAACACATATAGAACACACAGCAGGAAACAAACTATTGGTGAGCACAGAAAGAATCCCTTACCTCTTCTTCTCTGCCAGGATGAGTTTGGTAAGATAGGCGTGCAGCTCGTTCTCCTGGTTGATGCGCTTCTCCTCGATGCTGTTCCAGCGCTTCTTCTTGGCGATCCGGAGTAGACTGGGAATGTCGTCGCCAAAGTTCAACCGTTGCTCTTTCGCCAGGTTATATGCTGAGGGCCAAATGAAGGACAACTATTATTATTATTAATGATATAATGATGTATCAGCTGGTAGAGCTGACTTTATCCAACGTCCTGTCAAGACTTAGGCAAGTCCCGTGTAGCTCAGATGGTAGAGCATGGCGCTTGCAACGCTAGGGTTGTGGGTTTGATTCCCATGGGGGACCAGTACGAAAAAAGTATGAACATGTATGCACTAACTAACTGTAAGATGCTCTGGATATGAGTGTCTGCTAAATGACTAAAATGTAAATGCAAGTAACTTAGAAATACATTTTGATGTGTGTATCGACTCTGAATGGGAGTATGTCCGGGATGGGTGCATCTCAATCTAGATTTATCACATCCGGCCGTGATTGGGAGTCCCATAGGACGGGTATTGCCGGGGTAGGCAGTCATTATAAATAAGAATTTGTTCTTAACTGACTTGCCTAGTTAAATAAAAGGTTAAATAAATAAATAGTCTTAAGCAGGTTCCTCTCCTCATCTCCATAGTCTAAAGTAGTTTCCTCATCTCCAGCTCAATAATCTAAAGTAGCTTCCTCTCCTCATCATCTCAATAGTCTAAAGTCGTTTCCTCTTATCTCAATAGTCTAAAGTAGCTTCCTCTCCTCATCATCTCAATAGTCTAAAGTAGCTTCCTCTCCTCATCATCTCAATAGTCTAAAGTAGCTTCCTCTCCTCATCTCAATAGTCTAAAGTAGCTTCCTCTCCTCATCATCTCAATTGTCTAAAGTAGCTTCCTCTCCTCATCATCTCAATAGTCTAAAGTAGCTTCCTCTCCTCATCATCTCAATAGTCTAAAGTAGCTTCCTCTCCTCATCATCTCAATAGTCTAAAGTAGCTTCCTCTCCTCATCATCTCAATAGTCTAAAGTAGCTTCCTCTCCTCATCATCTCAATAGTCTAAAGTAGCTTCCTCTCCTCATCATCTCAATAGTCTAAAGTAGCTTCCTCTCCTCATCATCTCAATAGTCTAAAGTAGCTTCCTCTCCTCATCTCATTTTCTTCTGACACTTGTCCAGTTCTTTAAAATGAGTACAGATGAAGGAGAAGACAAGAGACAGCAGGTCTACGGGACAAGAAGACTACAGGACAGGAGACAGGAGGCCTATAGGACAGGAGGTCTATGGGACAGGAGGTCTATTTCGACTAGTGAGATGCACCCTCTGTGTCTGGACTGCTGACTGCTCCCCAGCCCACCTCTCTGCAGGACCGTTAGACTACCACCTAGGTCCCCAGCCCACCTCTCTGCAGGACCATTAGACTGCCACCTAGGTCCCCAGCCCACCTCTCTGCAGGTTGCCGATGGCTTCGTCATAGTTCTCCATCTCCAGGTGACACTGGCCCAGGAAGAAGAGGGCCTTGACTGACTGGGGGTCCAGCTCCAGCGCCTGCTTGCAGTCGGCCAGGGCCTTGTCGTGTTGCTGCAGCTTCACGTAGCACAGCGCCCGGTTGGTGTAGTACACAGACACCGAGGGGTTCCGCTTCTGGAGACAAACACATTATTCACTCTTTCTATCCCCATTTCTCACACCCTTATCCCATTGATAAGTATGGCACGCTTACACACGCACACTCTTATCCCATTGATAAGTATGGCACGCTTACACACACACACACACTCTTATCCCATTGGTAAGTATGGCACGCTTACACACACACACTCTTATCCCATTGGTAAGTATGGCACGCTTACACACACACTCTTGGCTACAAGCGACAGCTGACTTCTTAGGTCTCGGGGTGAGGTTACTCATCATGCAAAGTTACAATTTGGCGCACTACCTCAGTTCCACCCACACACTACCTCAGTTCCACTCACACACACTCCACACTCTCTCTTTCTTTATCTCTCTCCCGACCCCTTGTCCTTACGATGGCTTTGCTGTAGCAGGCGGCTGACTCCTGGTACTTGCGGCTGAGGAAGAGGCGGTTGCCCTGCTCCTTCCACTCCTGCGCCGAGACACTCTTCTCGGGGCTGCCCGTCATCTTGTCCGCCGGCCCCGCTTTGGCGGCGGCCTCTCCGCTCTGCTTCCCTATCCTGCTACCCGTGTCTCAGGCCGGGCTGCGGCTGGCTGGAGGGAGAGGGCACAATTACCAAGACATCAATTGTTTGGGTGGGGGAAGTAGATGGGGGAGTTTCATTTGAGGGGTGTTGCTGGTCTAATCTACTATAAACAGTAATTGAGGGGTGTTGCCAGTCTACTACTATAAACAGTGATTGAGGGGTGTTGCCAGTCTACTACTATAAACACTGATTGAGGGGTGTTGCCAGTCTACTACTATAAACAGTGATTGAGGGGTGTTGCCGGTCTACTACTATAAACACTGATTGAGGGGTGTTGCCAGTCTACTACTATAAACACTGATTGAGGGGTGTTGCCGGTCTACTCTACTGTAAACAGTGTTTCCCAACCTGTAACTAATTTGTAGTTAACTAGCACAATGTTTGGATAAAATAACAGGTACTTAGTTTGATTGACAGTTGCACCGAGTTGACCATTTTTCCTGTATCTTTACTTCAGTGCAACTGTCAATCAAACGATGTACCTAGTCAGCCCTTGATATTTTATCCAAACATTGTGCTAGTAGCTTCCAAATAGCTGCAAGCATAACGCTAGCTAGCCTGTTACCGTTTCGATGCCCTCCCCTCAGTTGTCAAACTTCGGTCTCGTCTTTTGGCCTCCTCCCACACCTCTCCTCCTACCTCTTCCAACGCAGACAGTTGAATATCTGCCTAACGATATCGAAAAGCACAGTTATCCAAACATGTGTATAATCAATTGATACTATTTGGCATAGTGTAGTCTCTATTATTGATTTAGTTGGGAGGATACGCTAATGCGTAGCCAGCTAAGTTAACTAGCTAATGTTTTGATACATTTCTGGTAGTCATTGATGATGACGCATTTGTAAACGGAAGTTTTTTCAGTTAAAATTGCGTCATCAACTCGCGCCTCCTTGTTTTGGAAAGCAAGCATGGCCGGGACAGTAACTGGCGTAAATATGCCTAAACATTCTTTATCAAAACTACAATCTTTAAATGGACTTTTTGCTATTTATAAAAAGGAAGGACCTACGTCTGCTGATGTATTAAACTCATTAAAAGAGGCACTCCTCAAAGAGGCAGGTGTGAAAGATCCTAATCCCAGAAAGAGGAAGAAGCAAGCTCTGAAAATGGGGCATGGCGGGACTCTGGACAGTGCAGCCTCTGGTGTGCTCGTTGTTGGGATTGGAAATGGAACAAAAATGCTTAGTACTATGCTTGCTGGTTCAAAGAAATACATGGCTGTTGGAGAGTTGGGAAAAGCAACAGACACCCTTGACGCCACAGGCAATGTGGTTAATGAGAAGCTTTATGATCACATCACCAGGGAAGCATTTGAGGAGAAGTTGAAGCAGTTCACAGGGGACATCATGCAGGTTCCTCCACTGTACTCTGCGCTGAAGAAGGACGGCAAGCGTCTGTCTGTCCTGCTGAAGCAAGGCCACGAGGTGGAAGCTAAACCTGCACGGCCGGTCACAGTGTATAACCTGTCGCTGCAGGACTTCACACCCCCCCTCTTCACTCTTGACGTTGAATGCGGTGGTGGATTTTATATCAGAAGCTTGGTGGACGACTTGGGAAAAGCGCTCTCGTCGTGTGCCCACGTGAGGAAGCTGATCCGGACCAAACAGGGTCAGTTTACCCTTGATGATCACACGCTGCGGGAGGAACACTGGACACTGCAGCACATCGTTCAGTCCATGCAGCCCTGTCCTGGGTCAGAGGTCACCAAGGAAGGTGGCACAAAACCAAGCCCAAACCTGGGGGTTAACCTGAACGCCCAGGTCAAGCGGGATGAGAATGGTAAAGATGAAAAGGGGGTGTTATAACCCCCCCTCAAAGCCACAATATCCCCTCTCTATATGAGAGCTAAAGGCTGCGTTTCGGATCTCTGCCCCTCCCCGGAGGTGTGCACTTGTTCACTCCCTCTCATGCATGTAAAAGTATTGGTTTGGCGCAAGAATGGCTGGTGGGAATTTACAACATATTCCTCGCGCCGGTACATTTGTTGACAGAAGCCAGTACCTGCACTTTTACATGCATAATTTCTATGGATGTGTATATTACTAGAACATGATATCATGTAATTGAAATTGACTGAATTAAATTTAATGTTTTTTGTTTTGTTTATAGATTAAATAATTAATTAAGCATTTTAAAATATTGGTTTTTATTTTGTTGAATTATACTATATCTTATTTTTTCATGCATTTTGAGGTTTTGTTTGGAATATTGTTACTGGAAAATTAACTCCCTTACCTTTCTAACTAATTAATAAACAATAATAAAAGTTTCCACAAATTTTTGTTAGTTTTTTGTAAATGTTTTGTTGTAAACACAGAGATAGTGTTTATCGTATTTAGGTCATAATAGCCTAGTCATGTTTTTTGTTTGTTCATTGGGCCCCCAAGAAGCCTTGCACAAATGAAGTTGCTAGTGAGCACATTCAAATCCTCAATAAGACTTTGGTTAAATTCAATCCACTGTAAATTCATTTGAGGATACTACACTGAACAAAATGGTCCCATTTTTTATGAGCTGAAATAAAAGATCACAGACATTTTCCATACACACAATTGCATCTGACTGCAGGAATGTCCACCAAATCAAAAATCGAATGTATTGGTCACATACACGTGTTTAGCAGATGTTATTGCAGGTGTAGCGAAATGCTTGTGCTTCTAGCTCCGACAGCACAGTAATATCTAACAGTCTCACAACATATACCCAAATACACATACATCTAAGTAAGGAATGGATTAAGAATATATACATACACTGGGGGACAAAAGTTTGGAATATTACTCATTCAAGGATTTTTCTCTATTTGCACGATTTTTAGATAGATAGATAGATAGGTACTTTATTTATCCCCCAGGGGGAAATTTCTTTGTCAAGCAGCTACAACAACAAAACACAGGGCAGGTGCAAAATGCCACAACGAAAGTACACAAAAGACAGATACACGGTACATGATACATAGAGCGGCAGTATTAACAAGTATAGAAATACAAGATATCTGGGGTGCAAAAAAAGCTATAAAAAGACATTGCATAGTATGGGTGGTTGGTTGACTATGTACACTATACATTGTTGGATGGTTAACTATACTATACAGGTCGATAGCAGAGAAATACTTCAGTAGCTAAAAATGCATATGATATGAGCGAGGGTAATAATAGTTTACTTAATAGACAGACTGGCTAAATTAACAGGTAAGTGACTAAATTAGCTGTACAGGTAAATATACAGTTATATTTACAGATAAGTGAATACTTGCATGGTTACATTAATTGTACAGGTAAATGACAGGAAGATATACTTAAATAGCTAAATGTGTGTATGATATAATTTGGGGTAATAATAGTAATTCCCTTAAAATACAGTCCTTAGTGCGCAGAATTGTAGAATAAAAGTGAAGACATAAAAACTATGACATAACACATATGGAATCATGTAGTAAGCAAAAAAAGTGTTAAACAAATCAAAATATATTTTATATTTGAGATTCTTCAAATAGCCACCTTTGCCTTGATGACAGCTTTGCACACTATATGGACAAGCGATGTCCAAAGCGGCATTGGACTAAGATACAGTGGCGTAGTATAGAAAACAGTATATACATATGAGATGGGGGATACAATATGTAAACACAATTAAAGTGGCTAAGATACCGTAGAATAGTATAGAGTAAAGTTTATACATATGAGATGAGTAATGTTGGATACGGAAACATTATTAATCAATTTAATCATTAGTAATCAAGCCTACTACTAATGTGTCGTCTGCAAACTTGATGATTGAGTTGGAGGCGTGCTTGGCCACGCAGTCATGGGGGAACAGGGAGTACAGGAGGGGGCTGAGCATGCACCGTTGCCAGAGAATTGAATGTTCATTTCTCTACCATAAGCTGCTTCCAACGTCGTTTTAGAGAATTTGGCAGTATGTCCAACCAGCCTCACAACCGCAGACCACGTGTAACCACACCAGCCCAGGACCTCTACATCCGGCTTCTAAACCTGCCGGATCATCTGAGACCAGCCACCCGGACAGCTGATGAAACTGTGGGTTTGCACAACCAAAGAATTTCTGCACAAACTGGGAAGCTCATCTGCGTGCTCGTCGTCCTCACCAGGTTCATGACCTGACTGCAGTTCGGCGTGGTAACCGACTTCAGTGGGCAAATGCTCACCTTCGATGGCAACTGACACACTGAAGAAGTGTTCTCTTCATGGATGAATCCCGGTTTCAACTGTACCGGGCAAAAGGCAGACAGTGTGTATGGCGTCGTTTAGGGCGAGCAGGCTGCTGATCTCAACGTTGTGAACAGAGCGCCCCCTGGTGGCGGTGGGGTTATATTATGGGCAGGCATAAGGTACGGACAATGAACACAATTGCATTCTATCTATGGCAATTTGAATGCACAGAGATACCGTGACGAGATCCGGAGGCCCATTGTCATGCCATTCATCCGCCGCCAACAGCTCATGTTTCCGCATGACAATGTATGGCCCCATGTTGTTAGGATCAATACACAATTCCTGGAAGTTGAAAGTGTCCCAGTTTTTCCATGGCTTACATACTCACCAGAAATGTCACCCTTTGAGCATATTTGGGATGCCCTGGATCGACAAGTACGACAGCGTGTTCTATTTCCCTCCAATATCCAGCAATTTCGCAATCAACAGCCTGACCAATTCTATGCTAAGGAGATGTGTTGCGCTGCATGAGGTAATTGGTGATCACACCAGATACTGTTTTTCTGGTCCACTCCCCTACCTTTTTCTTTAAGGTATCTGTGACCAACAGATGAATATCTATCTCACTAGTCATGCAAAGTCCATTGATTAGAGCTTAATTTATTTATTTCAATTAAATGATTTCCTTATATGAACTGTAACTTTTAAATTGTTGCATGTTGCGTTTATATTTTTGTCCTGTGTATTTAAAAATGCAACTATTTTATAAAAAAAACAGTTAGTGCTGACAGTAATGTTACTGCCATTTGGGATGGGGGCTGGGACGGCACTAGAAGACAGTGGCCTTTTGTCATTTAGGAAAAAGTCTGTCCTCCACCGTCTCTCCTCCATCCTCTCTCCTCCGTGACTGGTCGAGGAAAGGTAAATTCTTTAGTAGGCAAACGGAAGAGTGTCCTCCTCTCCTCGATTTCTACCTTTCATCAAGGATAGTCATGTGTATCCTACCTGAGTCCTTCGCAGAACAGTTTTGAAATCTGCCACACCCCCTTTGAATCAGCTTTTGTTTTTTCAAGAAGAGAAAAGCAATCACGTTTAATAACAATATGCCACTTACCATTTTATCTATACATTGTCTTGCACAACTAAATTAGTTTATATCACTTTACACATTTTTTTTGGGATCCACCCATTACGGTCATTTGCCTGATGACAAGTGCATTTTCGTCCACGTTCCTACTCCTCGCTGGCAGGGATTAACTGAGCTGGTCAAATCAAATTTTATTTGTCACATGCGACGAATACATGATAAGTAATTGTTTCAATGCAGCCATGCATGGACAGAGTCCAGGAGCCAAGATGATTCAGATGGACTCGGTTGTGTAACTCTTCTATAACCCCTCTCCCTCCCCACCCAGTGGCACATATACTTTCTGAAAGACAATCTTAGATGTACTGTAGGCTAGAAATGGTTGCGGTTGGGGATTGAAGTCTAAGCCCAAGGTAAAGGGTCTCAGTGAATGTGGTGTGGAATGTGTACAGGTGGGTCTGTTTGTCAGACTCAGAGCCAGAGCAAGAGGAGATGCTGTAGAAGGGCAGGATGCCGGCCGGACAGTCCAGAAACACCCCTATTCTATAGGACGCGTAAATTGTGGATAATTTTTCCGTGCTGGGCATGGAACTTATTATTTGAAGCGTACAAAATCCAAGAAACAGCATTCCGTCCTAGCGTTACATTGTCACCAGCCCCGTTCCTCTCTATTTGCTTGTAGGCCATGACTATATGTACGTCGTGTAGACACTCAACCTCCAGGTAATGCTGTCCGCAGAGACACTCCTTGCACAGCACCTGGTTGCATTCATCAAACCTCTCTTGGGTGATGGGATACTGCTGCTCCTTCCTCTGGTGTGTCACTTTCCTGTTTTCTTCGGACAGGGACAGGAAACTATGTGCTGCGCTGGGGTCTAGTGTGACCTCACTGGCATCTGAAATGTGTAGATTAGAATTAGAAGTTTCAGTTACCCTGCTACACAAACTTTGCTGTCACACTTGACACTATAATACATTGGAACATAGTCCTCCTAGATGTGAAATATTCTACAGAGACCACTGTGTTCGTAAAGGTGAGAATGATAAATGGACATTTACTGACATCTCTGCAGCCCTGGTTTATTCCTGCTCTCTCCTCTGTGCTCCACGCTGAAAGACACACAAAAGCGTGGAAAGCCTGGAAATGCTCACACTACTCTGTCACGGTGAGTGTAGAGGGAACGAGCGCAGAACGAGAGGACGTTGCGAACATGTTTTATTATATAGAATATAATAATAAAACGAAACAAAACAACAAAAGTACTCACGACCGTGGCGTTGTGTTGAAAACACAAGCAATGATCCACACACAGGTGGAAGTGTGTGGAGCCTAAATACTATCCCCAATCAGAGACAACTCTAGACAGCTGTCTCTGATTGGGGATCATAATCTCCCTGGTTAGGGTGTGAGGACATGATTGTGTGCCTCTCACCTCCCCTAGGTGGGAGTAAGAGGCCTTACCACAACCAAGCCCTCACATACTCAGGGGATGCAGTATAATGGCACTAGGATGTAACAAGGCTCATAGCTAGAAGGTTTAATTAGTTTATTTAAATAGTTTAATTGATAAAGTTCTAATCTCTCAACGTTTGGCTCTACTCATTAATATTTTATTTCGAAGCACATTTGTATTTTTACTCAATCTAACTCACTTCAGCTGAAGCCGAAGCGGGAAATCCAATTTAGCATCCAGCAGAACACCGGTACATGGGACATGATGTAGAGGCTCCGGGTTGTTTTTATGTCTTAGATGATGCGGCTGGCCATCTCTGGATCTCTGATGTGTTTCCTGAAGTACTCGTCCTTTTGAGCATCATTGAACCCTCTGATCTCTGTAACTCGATGACAATAGTCTTTAGGGATCTGATTGGCAGCTACTGGACGGGAGGTTATCCAGAGGAGAACCCCAGGGAGAAGCTAGCCAGTGATAAGGTTTGTAAGCAAAACGTCCAGTGAAGCAGACTCAGACACATCAGATATCCGCCTGTTTTCAATTTCATCAAACTCTAGTGGCAGTTGGCTCTCATCCAGGCCGTCAAGGATGAACAAAACCTTATGTTCATCATACTTCATCGTAGAAGAGCTGAATAAGTCCATGCAGACTGTACTGGTCTTTTATCAAATTCAAAAATACACAGACATATAGCCAAGAACAAACACACTTACAGGCCGTCATTGTAAATAATAATTTATTCTTAACTGACTTTCTTAATTGACCTGCCTTGTTCAGTCTATAAACTATAAAGAAGCATACATACTTGTTCTGAATTATGAAATATCTCATAGGGTCGTCAGGGTTGGGGGAGTGAGTGTCCAGGACAACCACAAATCGCTCCATCTCCATCTCGTTGATGGACACGCCCACATGCAGGGCGGAGCCCAGTGGCAGTGTGACTCTGACCCGCTGGGTAAGGCTCTGTGTAGTTGGAGTTTTGGTACAGAGACATGGAGGCTGACGCCTTGGAGCCAATACCTGAAACTCCACCCTCCACCCTGGTGCCAAGAGAACAAGCCAAGACAATTGTATTTTATTTATGACAAAGTTACAAAGCTGTAGCTTGTTGTGTGCATACTTGTCTGCATTTAATAACAACAACTGTTAAGAATGGATGTATAAAATGCCATGAAAAAAACAACATTATAAATATTTCCAGATATCCTGGACTAATCAGGGTGTAACACAGATAGGGCGGGACTACAGTGTTGTGTTGTTGTGTTGTGTTGTGTTGTGTTGTGGTGTGGTGTGTTGTGTTGTGTTGTTATGGTGTGGTGTGTTGTGGTGTGTTGTTGTGGTATGGTGTGGTGTGGCAAATCGCTGACCCAGAAACCCCCGCCCAGGCAAACCGCTGACCCAGAAACCCCTATCATATGTTAGAAGAAAAAACAATTCACGTCTTGTCTTATCATTAGGTGAATCATAATGGCAAATAGAAGTTATCAACATTTAAAAATGAATACATTTGGTAGACAGCTCCATCATTTTGACCTCCTCACAGTTCATTGGAAGAGGAAGTGTAACAGTTTTTCCTGTCACGCCTGCTTCCGTTCTCCCTCTCAGCACTACACACTCCTGCCACCATCATTACGCACACCTGCTTCCCTCGTCACGCACATCAGCGATTCATTGGACTCACCTGGACTCAATTACCTCTGTTATTACCTCACCTATATCTGTTCCCTGCTTCAGCATTGATTGTCGTATGGTGTTGTGTTACCCGGTTCTGACGCTGTTCCTGTCCTGTTCCATGTCTGTGCAAAATGAAATGTACCTGTGATCGCTTTATAAATTGTATTTTCATGTTTAAGAACTCTTGGAAGATTAGTCCAAATGAGGACTAAAAGAGATCCGAAACAAATCACTCTAGCGTCTAGCGTCGATTCTTACAGAATGCTGAAGCCACCAAATGAAGCATCGGGGAGTGCTGGCTTTTCGGTTGGTGGTGATGTCGGGTCCGGGGGGCCGCCGCCGCTGGAACCAGGGGTGCCTCAGCTGGCTCGTCGGGCTGTCACGCCCTAGCTGGCTTGAGAGGTTTCCTTGCCCCGGTTGGATCGGCAGGCTCCCATCCCACGTCAGGCCTCAGGCGGATCGTCAGGTCTTTATGCCTCAGCCGGCTCGTCAGGCTCCTATGCCTCAGCCGGCTTGCCAGGCTCCCACGCCTCTGCCGGTTTTCGGGATTTTACGCCCAGCCGGCATGTCCAGCGCCCGTGCCTCGGCCGGCCCGTCAGGCTCGCCCATTGCCCAGCACTACGCACTCCTGCCACCATCGTTATGCACACCTGCTTCCCTCGTCACGCGCATCAGCGACTCATTGGACTCACCTGGACTCAATCACCTGTGTTATTACCTCACCTATATCTGTCTGTTCCCCAGCTCTGTTCCCTGCTTCAGCATTGATTGTTGTATGGCGTTGTGTTACCCGGTTCTGACGCTGTTCCTGTCCAGTTCCATGTCTGTGCAAAATTAAATGTTCACTCCCCGTACCTGTTTCTCTACTCCAGCGTCAGTACTTACATTTCCATTCTGAAAGATCCTACTTAGACGGCCCGCCCAATAATTTTCTATACAGAAATTTTTTGTAATTTGCTCAAATGACTGTAATTTCCTCCATATTCAAGGTTTTGGCAATTAAGCAATTTATCTACTTCCCCAGAGTAGGATGAACAGGAACAGCTAGCATGCTAACTGTTCCTGTAGACTTCCAGTCATTGTGCTAACTCTGGTTAGCATTGGCTTGTGAAACTACCTCTAACTTCCTTCATATTGGACACAGAGAACTAGACATTTTCTCCACGATGGTATTCTGTTGTAGCGATATTCATTACATTTATATTTTTCTCACAAAAAAACATCCTCCCGCCCCCGCCATTTTTTTTCACAAAACAATACCCCTAGAATTTGCCGAACCCCCTGCAGTACCTTGGGCCACGGACCCCAGTTTGAAAACCCCAAATCAATGTTATTTTTAAGAATAGTTAAATTCAGATCACATAGCTGCTGGAAAAGTTGACCCTGTTACCTGATCTATGTCCAGTGGTGGCCTGTATGACCAGGAGCAGCAGCTGTTACCTGATCTATGTCCAGTGGTGGCCTGTATGACCAGGAGCAGCAGCTGTTACCTGATCTATGTCCAGTGGTGGCCTGTATGACCAGGAGCAGCAGCTGTTACCTGATCTATGTCCAGTGGTGGCCTGTATGACCAGGAGCAGCAGCTGTTACCTGATCTATGACCAGTGGAGGCCTGTATGACCAGGAGCAGCAGCTGTTACCTGATCTATGACCAGTGGAGGCCTGTATGACCAGGAGCAGCAGCTGTTACCTGATCTATGACCAGTGGTGGCCTGTATGACCAGGAGCAGCAGCTGTTACCTGATCTATGACCAGTGGAGGCCTGTATGACCAGGAGCAGCAGCTGTTACCTGATCTATGACCAGTGGAGGCCTGTATGACCAGGAGCAGCAGCTGTTACCTGATCTATGTCCAGTGGTGGCCTGTATGACCAGGAGCAGCAGCTGTTACCTGATCTATGACCAGTGGAGGCCTGTATGACCAGGAGCAGCAGCTGTTACCTGATCTATGTCCAGTGGTGGCCTGTATGACCAGGAGCATAAGACGTCATTAGGAACACCATCATTCAGATCCAATACACACCTGAGAAGGGGTTTAGTGTTAGTAGTGGGTAGTTTGTGGAACAATTGATTGTTACTGTATATAGTTAAACATCTATAAACCATCTATAGGTGACAATTCACATAAAGTGTTACCAGGAATTATAAATACAATAAAGCATAATTTAAACCAAATCCAACAATGTAGTTTTAGTCTGCTAGAATAGTAAAGTCTTCCAGGACTCTCCGTCGTTGACTGACCACTCAGAGGATGTTATACCGTTTCCTAGGACACATCATGTGACGATAAAGAACATTTCTATTGTGATTACCAGCAACAAGTTACTTATTCATCGCTTTTAAATCCAAACAGAAACTAAACTGACAGTTGAATAAAATGACTCTTTGTCAGAAAGCCCAGACACCCCTTTTTTCCAAACTGCAAACTGTGAACAAAATAAAAAAAATACATACAGTGTTTTAGGTAAAACTAACAGCTCAATTGTAAAAGTTAACAATTGTTTTGATTGTACCCGCTTCTTTGAACATTTGATCCTCCTTTAATGTGTTTCCTTCTGCAAAATGAGTTATTTGCACAAAGTAAACTTTTCCATTGCACAAAGTAAACATTCCTGTTGCACAAAGTAGACTGACCCTAACCTGCACAAAGTAGACTGACCCTAACCTGCACAAAGTAAACTGACCCTAACCTGCACAAGACAGTTGCCATAGATTCAAAGTGTGCAAGAATGCAGAGAGGCATTGTCTTTTGTGTAGAAAACCATATACCCTGGTGGTCAGATAACCTACATTCCCAAATTGTCATGTCATGCTTGCGTGAAGTGTTGCTGGGTAATACCCAGGATGCGTCCCAAATGGCCCACTATTTACTATATAGTGCGCTACCTTTGACCAGGGAAAAAGGTGCCATTTTGGGACTTAACCCAATGTCATTTTTAAAAGAAATAACAATTTTTATTATAGCCCTCCACACATGCTGAGGCTATATACCTAAACTAACATGGACCTGACCAACATACAAAACATACAAAAGTATGTGGACACCCCTTCAAATGAGTGGATTTGGCTATTTCCACCACACCCATTGCTGACAGGTTTATAAAATCGAGCACACAGTCTTGCAATCTTCGTAAACAAACATTAGCAATAGAATGGCCTTACTGAAGAGCTCAGTGATTTTCAACTTGGCAGCCCTCAACTGTAAGTGCTGTTATTGTGAAGTGGAAAATGTCTAGGAGCAACACCGGCTCAGCAGTGAAGTAGTAGGCCACACAAGCTCACAGAACGGGACCACTGAGTGCTGAAGCGTGTAGCTCGTAAAAATCGTCTGTCCTCGGTTGCAACACTCACTACCAAGTTCCAAACTGCCTCTGGAAGCAACTTCAGCACAATAACTGTTCATCGGGAGCTTCATGAAATGTGTTTCCATGGCCGAGCAGCCGCACACAAGCCTAAGATCACCATGCACAATGCCAAGCGTCGGCTGGAGTGGTGTAAATCCTGCCCCCATTGGACTCTGGAGCAGTGGAAACTCGTTCTCTGGAGTGATGAATCATGCTTCACCATCTGGCAGTCTGATGGATACAACACGGTGGAAACCATGCCCATACAATATGATAATGAGCCCCCTCAGCTGCATTGCCCACACAAACCTGAAAAAACGCAGTGATGATTGTACATTGTAATAAAAATATTGTGTACAAAATGTACCATTATACTAGATTATTTGCACGTGTACCCTAAAAGGTACCGAACAGTATAGTATGTTTATCTCTGAAGATATTTTGTGTACTTTTAACCTTTTTGTACCCAAGGGAACAATACTGAACCCTAACTGCACCCATGTTTTTGAGAGTGTACTAGAATACTAGGTGCAGGGCCAGTAAGGTAAAGGTAGAGGGCCAGTAAGGTAGCCCTACTAAGTGTAGGGAGGCAGGTAGCCTAGAGGTTAGAGCATTGGGCCAGTAACCGAAAGGTTGCTGGTTCGAATAGCTGAGCCAACAAGGTGAAAAACAACAACAACCTGTCGATGTGTCCTTGAGCAAGACACTTAACCCTAATTTGCTCCAGGGGCTGACCCTGTAGGTAGGCCGTCATTGTAAATAAGAATTTGTTCTTAACTGACTCCAACTGGGGTTGAAGTTAAAACCTACAGGAGGGTGGCTCTACAGGAACAGGGTTGGAGTTAAAACCTACAGGAGGGTAGCTCTCCAGGAACAGGGTTGGAGTTAAAACCTACAGGAGGGTAGCTCTCCAGGAACAGGGTTGGAGTTAAAACCTACAGGAGGGTAGCTCTACAGGAACAGGGTTGGAGTTAAAACCTACAGGAGGGTAGCTCTCCAGGAACAGGGTTGGAGTTAAAACCTACAGGAGGGTAGCTCTCCAGGAACAGGGTTGGAGTTAAAACCTACAGGAGGGTAGCTCTACAGGAACAGGGTTGAAGTTAAAACCTACAGGAGGGTTGCTCTCCAGGAACAGGGTTGGGGTTAAAACCTACAGGAGGGTAGCTCTCCAGGAACAGGGTTGGAGTTAAAACCTACAGGAGGGTTGCTCTACAGGAACAGGGTTGGAGTTAAAACCTACAGGAGGGTAGCTGTACAGGAACAGGGTTGGAGTTAAAACCTACAGGAGGGTAGCTGTACAGGAACAGGGTTGAAGTTAAAACCTACAGGAGGGTAGCTCTACAGGAACAGGGTTGGAGTTAAAACCTACAGGAGGGTAGCTCTACAGGAACAGGGTTGGAGTTAAAACCTACAGGAGGGTTGCTCTCGAGGAGCAAAACTGGGAGCATCCTTGTGTTATGGATTAGCAGCCTATAACCCTCTATATTAACAAGGGAACCACCAAGCGTAGTTGATCTTGTAGAGCCATCTGGCGGGTGATGTTGATACAGGATAATGAACAAAGACTTGCCAATTTTCCAGGACCTTCATTAGTCTGATTATCACGTCCTCTATGTTGTTTCAATGATAAGACATATATGTTTATTTGTTTTCTATTTGAGATTAAGTCGATATTTCCAGGTATTTCCAGAAATATATTTTACATATTTATTACACCTCATTGTAATACAACACATCTCTTGTTTGTGACTGACTGGGTTCAAAACCGTATTTCCAGAACACCACACAACTATGTTACCCTGAGCCGAAGCCTGCCAGAACACCACACAACTATGTTACCCTGAGCTGAAGCCTGCCACAACACCACACAACTATGTTACCCTGAGCCGAAGCCTGCCAGAACACCACACAACTATGTTACCCTGAGCTGAAGCCTGCCACAACACCACACAACTATGTTACCCTGAGCTGAAGCCTGTCAGCGCACCACACAACTATGTTACCCTGAGCTGAAGCCTGTCAGCGCACCACATAACTATGTTACCCTGAGCTGGAGCCTGCCAGCATGGACATTTTCTTGGGGAGCTAACAGAAGTCATCAGGTCTCAGGCAAGGTTACACACCACGTCAGTGTGGTACAAACCACCTCTGTTACATCTGGCTACATCTGTCTGAGATTGAATATTGAGAGCATTTTGAACACTGCCCAATGTAGATATTACTGCACTGTCGGAGCTAGAAACACAAGCATTTCGCTACACCCGCAATAACATCTGCTAAACATGTGTATGTGACCAATAAAATTTAATTTGATTTGTTTACTGACTCAATTGAATGAAATAGTAGTGTGAAACAGATGGACAGTTATCAATCTGATATAAAGGCAAAGTCAATTAGAAACCATTTGATAGGAAGGCTATCGAGTCACTGCCATTGATTTGGAACGTTTTTAATTAGAAACCATTTGATAGGAAGGCTATCGAGTCACTGCCATTGATTTGGAGTGTTTTCAGCCTTTTTCTGCTCTCTGTGTGTTTAAGTTGTATCAGTAGGTTCGTATTCTGGGGAAAAGTTCCATCTTTATTAACAGACATGCTGGAATGAGACATACTCCTGGGACCTGTAGTATTGTTGTTTAATGATGATTCCAAATTGGCTTTGTGGACAAACATAATAAAATAGTTGTTAGCTGGCCTAGCTGCGAATTCCTCCACATGAGCATTGTGTGCCACACTGACTCAGACAGTTTCAGGACATTGTAATGTTAGAGCTGTCCACTGCTAGGATGAACAAGGCCAAGGCCTCCACACTGCAGACGTGGACAGACGGAAGTTCTAAGACATCAGAACTCATTGCCCTGAGGTCCTGTCGTCCTGTCCTAATATCTTGTTTCTTAGTTCACTCTTAGAAAAGGTTCCAGGAAGGGTTCTTTGATTGTTCTTTGTTGGGCAAAAGGGTTCTACCTGGAATAAAAAGCATTCCTAGAAACTGGACAGCCGAGGAGAACCCTCTATGAACTCTTTCAAATAAAAAAATGTTTTGATCTGTGAAAGGATGTTGGTCAGGTCCATGTCCTACTTCATTACTGTTTTGCATCACAACAATAGAAACAGAACATTATGACACTGCAAAGGAAAGAACATGAGCTGTATGTTTCATTGATATCACAGAATGTGTTTTTCAGATCAATGGACCCCCTCCATTTTAATGATGGCCAGTGGACAGACTGTTTGATATTCTTCTTCTCTCTCTTATTACTCCTTGTAAGAGAGAAAAAAAGATTATGCAGATCTTTTTAAACCAAATGCATAATTTGCTTGTCCTCTACAAAGAACACCATGGTATTTTAGTTCACTGAGGAACATGCAGGCCGTGCTTTCAGTTAAGTACAGTATTGAGTATTTAGATTGGCGTGCTGTTTTGGAGGTCTCCAAGAGAGCAAATCAACTGGTTGATACCCTGTGGCTCCAACATCCAGTGTGAGGTCACTCAGGACACATTTCTGGTGTTGGCACTGCCATTTACCACTCATTAAGCTAAGCTGTTTAACACGGCTGCAATAGGAGCAGGCAAGGCCCCCCGTGGTCTCATCGATCCTACCATGCAGTCCTCCCCAGGGGTGCTTTTAGAGATTTGGCAGGGTGTCAATTGGATTCTGAACCCCTTGACCACTGTCCTGTCAGTACGTTCTTCTTAAAACTAGTCTTAGTGAAGAGATTAATTTGGTAAGACTCTGAAGGTCACGCAACTGAGATAATGATTTGTTGCTTTTCTGCTCACAGTGAACCTACACTGAACAGTTTTACAGTATAGGATTGTATCTACTCACCGCTAGAGGATTAGAAGACAAACAACAGACGAAGAACAGAGTATATATTGGTCATCCTTGGCGCATGCCCCTTAAAAGTGGAAATCACTGTGAACTTAGTTTGTAAGCACTGATGCCTTGGGTTTACAGGCGGCCAGTGGCACCTTAATTGAGGAGGACGGATCATAGTTATGGCTGGAATGGAATCACTCCATTCCAGCAATTATTATCAGCCGTCCTCAAGGAAATTAACTTCTCAGAAGCCACATTTTCAGGTACAGAGAATAAATAGTCCCATTCTCCCGTCAAACACATCTGAATCTAAGGATGCTATCACGCCTGCTCCCGCTCTCTCTCCCTGGTGCCGGGCTGTCCAGCACTACGCACTCCTGCCACCATCATTACGCACACCTGTTTCCACTCGTCACGCGCATCAGCGATTCATTAGACTCAATCACCTGTTTCATTACCTCCCCTATATCTGTCTGTTCTCCAGCTCTGTTCCCTGCTTCAACATTGTTGTCGTCATGTTGTTTTGTTCCCTCGGTTCTGATGCTGTTCCTGTTCCGTTTAATGTCCGTCTGCCATTAAATGTTCACTCCCTGTACCTATTGGACATTGGTTAATAAACCCTGTCTAATCCAATATTGTATATATCAAAGCAGATGTATTTCATAACAGACAAGCAAGAACTTAGTATTTGAATGTTTTGATTTAAAAGCAAAATTGGTCTATAAGAGCAACAATTAGACACATCAATGTTTTAACAGAATTTTGAACGCTGCTTCCGTCAGACTTTGACACACTGGTCGAGAGAGTGCTTAAACAATTCCAGAAGAAAAGATGCCAGTTTGGCAGAAAATATATTGGCTACCCTCCGGCGATTTGGAATTATTAAGGAGAGAGGAGAGACAACACAATCAGATCAGGAAGTGAAATATTATTTTTGAATCTCACTGTGCCTGAAAAAGCAGCCTGAATGAAGCCTATTGAATGGGATCGGTCAGTGTCTGTAATTGACTGTACATAGAGAGATGGCTTTGAGTCATGTATCATCATCTCAAATACAGCCTCTCTATGTTTCTTCATTGTCATTCCATGGCAACAATAGTTGGTTACAGCCTTTTGATGTTTTTAAATCATGTTTAAAACCCCACCTTTTTAGCTTGGCTTTAACTCAGTAATAGTTTTAGACATCCTCAGTGTTTTGTTACGAGTTGGGAGACAGGAGCACCTTGTCGTCTTCCTCTTCCTACTCCCGCCCCCATGGCTGTAGGGGCTCTCCGACGAACCCTCACAAGTGTTGTGGCTGGGGCTCTTCGTCCCGCCCCTCCGACAGAACCCATAGCCCCCCCCCCCCCAAAAAAAACTGCATGGGGATCCTCTGGGCTGGTCGCTGGGCCCGCCCTCTGGCACGCCGACTTGGAACCTGCCGGCGTCGCCGCTTCCCTGGATCCTGTGGTGGTTCCAGGGCTAGACAGTGGAGGTACTCCTCCTCGGAGACAAGCTCCTTACCTCCAAGGAGTTCCTCCACTGTCCAGCTCTGTGCAGTCCTGTAGTGGTGGTTCTTTCTGTCATGGTTCTTAGGAAGGACCCGAGGCGCTGAGCAGTAGTGTGAAGGGTATCTCTCCAGGGCACAATAATCAACATAAATAGGATCCCCAATTAGAGACAACGTAATGCAGCTCCCTCTAATTGGGGACAAACACAAAAACCCAAAACATAGAGGTGCCTAGACACCCCTACTGTCAAGCCCTGACCATAACCCCAAGACAACATAGAGTTTCCCAGAGGCCTCACTACAGTCAGGAACTGACACTATTAATATGGCTCCCTGTTTGTTTTAACTTTATTAATTTGATTGTTTTAATGTGAAGTTTGCGATTTTGAAAGAACTTTAAATAAAGTTTGATTTCGTTTCATAATTTAAGTAGGACCAGGGCAAGCTATCACTTCTTCTCATGTCCTCTGTCCTCCAGTAGTCATCCCAATTCCTTACTTCCTGTCTCAGACCTCATTAGAGAGTACCTCAGCCCAGCTCTCCTCAGAGAACATGTCAAGCTATTCATAGCACACAGGCTAGGTATGAATATCCTAGGATATTTTTTACTAGCTGACTGCAACTACAACCCAATTCCCTATGAAACAATGTTTTATGCTACGTAGGATACCATAATGAAATAAACACATTCTTTCTACAGATGTATTTATCTATTTGTCTTTTGTGGTGGTTATTCAACAGAGATGATTTGACTAGACTGAAGGTAATCTTGTTTAACACAGAACTAAAATCTTGCGTAATTTGGTCAGACGCTCGATAAACATCTGTCAACGAGAGATGAGACTGAAGGCTAATTAGTGCAGGTTAGGGTTTTTCGTCATGAATCTTGTTCTGGAGGCAGCTCTGTAGAGTGGTCACAAGCTGGCACAGCCACAAAGTCATCTGATTTGAAGCATAACCCTAACCTTAATCCTAACCACATTGCTGACCATAATGCCTAACCTTAACCTTAATCCTAACCACATTGCTGACCATAATGCCTAACCTTAACCTTAATCCTAACCACATTGCTGACCATAATGCCTAACCTTAACCTTAATCCTAACCACATTGCTGACCATAATGCCTAACCTTAACCTTAATCCTAACCACATTGCTGACCATAATGCCTAACCTTAACCTTAATCCTAACCACATTGCTGACCATAATGCCTAACCTTAACCTTAATCCTAACCACATTGCTGACCATAATGCCTAACCTTAACCTTAATCCTAACCACATTGCTGACCATAATGCCTAACCTTAACCTTAATCCTAACCACATTGCTGACCATAATGCCTAACCTTAACCTTAATCCTAACCACATTGCTGACCATAATGCCTAACCTTAACCTTAATCCTAACCACATTGCTGACCATAATGCCTAACCTTAACCTTAATCCTAACCACATTGCTGACCATAATGCCTAACCTTAACCTTAATCCTAACCACATTGCTGACCATAATACCTAACCTTAACCTTAATCCTAACCACATTGCTGACCATAATGCCTAACCTTAACCTTAATCCTAACCACATTGCTGACCATAATGCCTAACCTTAACCTTAATCCTAACCACATTGCTGACCATAATGCCTAACCTTAACCTTAATCCTAACCACATTGCTGACCATAATGCCTAACCTTAACCTTAATCCTAACCACATTGCTGACCATAATGCCTAACCTTAACCTTAATCCTAACCACATTGCTGACCATAATGCCTAACCTTAACCTTAATCCTAACCACATTGCTGACCATAATGCCTAACCTTAACCTTAATCCTAACCACATTGCTGACCATAATGCCTAACCTTAACCTTAATCCTAACCACATTGCTGACCATAATGCCTAACCTTAACCTTAATCCTAACCACATTGCTGACCATAATGCCTAACCTTAACCTTAATCCTAACCACATTGCTGACCATAATGCCTAACCTTAACCTTAATCCTAACCACATTGCTGACCATAATGCCTAACCTTAACCTTAATCCTAACCACATTGCTGACCATAATGCCTAACCTTAACCTTAATCCTAACCACATTGCTGACCATAATGCCTAACCTTAACCTTAATCCTAACCACATTGCTGACCATAATGCCTAACCTTAACCTTAATCCTAACCACATTGCTGACCATAATGCCTAACCTTAACCTTAATCCTAACCACATTGCTGACCATAATGCCTAACCTTAACCTTAATCCTAACCACACTGCTGACCATAATGCCTAACCTTAACCTTAATCCTAACCACACTGCTGACCATAATGCCTAACCTTAACCTTAATCCTAACCACATTGCTGACCATAATGCCTAACCTTAACCTTAATCCTAACCACACTGCTGACCATAATGCCTAACCTTAACCTTAATCCTAACCACACTGCTGACCATAATGCCTAACCTTAACCTTAATCCTAACCACATTGCTGACCATAATGCCTAACCTTAACCTTAATCCTAACCACACTGCTGACCATAATGCCTAACCTTAACCTTAATCCTAACCACACTGCTGACCATAATGCCTAACCTTAACCTTAATCCTAACCACACTGCTGACCATAATGCCTAACCTTAACCTTAATCCTAACCACATTGCTGACCATAATGCCTAACCTTAACCTTAATCCTAACCACATTGCTGACCATAATGCCTAACCTTAACCTTAATCCTAACCACACTGCTGACCATAATGCCTAACCTTAACCTTAATCCTAACCACACTGCTGAACATAATGCCTAACCTTAACCTTAATCCTAACCACATTGCTGACCATAATGCCTAACCTTAACCTTAATCCTAACCACACTGCTGACCATAATGCCTAACCTTAACCTTAATCCTAACCACACTGCTGACCATAATGCCTAACCTTAACCTTAATCCTAACCACATTGCTGACCATAATGCCTAACCTTAACCTTAATCCTAACCACATTGCTGACCATAATGCCTAACCTTAACCTTAATCCTAACCACATTGCTGACCATAATGCCTAACCTTAACCTTAATCCTAACCACATTGCTGACCATAATGCCTAACCTTAACCTTAATCCTAACCACATTGCTGACCATAATGCCTAACCTTAACCTTAATCCTAACCACATTGCTGACCATAATGCCTAACCTTAACCTTAAATTAAGAACAAAAAGCACATCGTTCCCTGCTTCAGCATTGTTGTCGTCATGTTGTTTTGTTCCCTCGGTTCTGATGCTGTTCCTGATGCTGATGCTGTTCCTGTTCCGTTTAATGTCCGTCTGCCATTACAATATAGCCAACAATATAGCCAACTTCGACTTTGCAGCTGGTCCATTTAGCCGTAATCACTCAGTTCTGCCTCAAGTACAAGACTCGTCCCAATAAACATCAACCTGCTTAATTAGTCTGAGAGGCTTCTTCATTTGCTTTCATCTCAGTCAGCAGTCCAACACACTTTAAGCACATCTCTTCATCTTTCCCTTAAGAACTGCCAGGTCGCAGTTGCAAATGAGAACTTGTTCTCAACTGACCTACCTGGTTAAATAAAGGTGAAAAAAAATAAAAAAAAATAAAAAATAAAAAGAAGAGATCATCAAAACCATCCGGGTATTGACTCCCCATTACCGCAGACACAGGAAATCAATATATCAATAAAACTGCGTGGCAGAGAAAGGGTCAATTTAATACCTCGTTCATTGGTCAATTACTTCAGCTTTCCTTTGACCTTTTTAGGTCATCAATACATTCTCATGTGCCAATGTCACTGACGGCTTCTCTCTGCCGGGATCACAATGCACCAGGCAGTAACCATTACGCGTCAATAAGACTGAGTAAGAGTTTTTAGGAGACCATATGGCTTGATACCACTCACCAGAGTGGATAGTATGCGTGGTATTGATTCCATGGTTCCCCATAAGAGCAATTAGCATGTTCCCTGCCTGCAGCAGCAACCTGTGAACTCTTTGACCAGTTGTTCCTTTTGTCGCTGAGGATCACGCACATTCATTTGGAACTCGTCAACAGAACAACAGACACACACACAGACACACAGTCACTCTGCATGCAATACCTCAGGTGCCGCTTGTTAGTGTGGTTTGTTTCTTCAGCACATTACAATACTTTTCAACACAAAATAAATAGGGATAGTTCACCCAAATTACCAAACAAAATATTGGTTTCATGTCTACATGTTTTATTGTATTATTTGGTGATTTTTTATTTTAAAAATGGCAATCAATAAGATATAGCAACCACATGATTACCACAGCAGCAAAACATGAGCAAGAAGGGGGGAATTGATACAGCAGTTCAAGATACAACAATTGAGAGATAATATTACATGAGGGGTATCTAACCAAGGTCCTTGATGGTGGAGGTGGCATTTAGGCCAGCCCACTAGAGTCTTTGTAGCCGTGCCATGCTTTGGTTTTATTTACTTGGCCTCTGTTTTCCACATGCTAACTTTGTAGCATTCTTGGCACAAATCCAATGCAAGTCAATAGTACCAAAATGTTTCCCACTTCATGTCCAAACCATCTATTGAGCTATACAATCAATGTTAGATATTTTAGGATGATTTGGACATGAAGCATTGTCCGTACTGTATTCACTGAAGCATTGTCCGTACTGAGTTCACATCAAGCCATTTGTCATGTCATGAAAGCAAGGCATGAACAAGAAGACAGGTGTGTATCAGTGGAGGCTGCTGAGGGGAGGAGGCCTCATAACAATGGTTGGAATGGAGCGCATGGAATGGCATCAAACACATGGAAACCATGGAAACCATGTGTTTGATGCATTTGATACCATTCCACTGATTCCGCTCCTGCCACGAGCCCGTCCTCCCCAACTATGGTGCCACTAACCTCCTGGGGTGTACATCCATGGGAATGTGTTTTATTTTATTTTCTAAGAGTACAAACAGCTGGATATGTGCACTACTCAAATCAGAGTGCAGTGCACTGAAATTTGCAGTGCACATGAACATTTGGACAATGACAATTGCTCTAATGCAGGGCTCTCCAACCCTTTTCCTGGAGAGCTACCCTCCTGTAGGTTTAACTCCAACCCTGTTCCTGGAGAGCTACCCTCCTGTAGGTTTTCAATCCTACCCCAGTTGTAACTAACCTGATTCAGCTTATCAACCAGCTAATTATTTGAATCAGGTGTGCTAGATTACAGTTTGAGTTAAAACCTACAGGACAGTAGCTCTCCAAGAACAGGGTTGAAGTTAACCTACACGAGATTAACTCTCCAGGAAAAGGGTTGGAGTTAACCTACAGGAGGGTAGCTCCCCAGGAACAGGGTTGGAGTTAAAATCTACAGGACGGTTGCTCTCCAGGAACAGGGTTGGAGTTAAACCTACAGGAGGGTAGCTCTCCAGGAACAGGGTTGGAGTTAAAACCTACAGGAGGGTATCTCTTCAGGAACAGGGTTGGAGTCTCTCCAGGAACAGGGTTGGAGTTAAACCCTACAGGAGGGTATCTTGGTATGGTGTCATAGATATCACCTCACTAATTAACTCTGTGGTTAATTACTCAATTGTGCTATAGACACAGATTTCACAATATATTGGTTTTATTACTACTAATTAACATACATAAAATCCTCACATACAGTACCCTTATTATATTATAACAGGGTACTTTATAATAAAATAATCGATTCATATTGACTCCATAATATAGTGTTTAATCACCCTTTCTCATCCGCCTACACCCAAAAACGAAGAGAGAGTTCCTATTGGGCCACAGATCGATGCCATGTTAACATGGAAAAGGGAGAAATTCAAAATCAAAACCGTCGTCATGGCAACGGCCCCTGCCAGATTCCACCAATCAATGGAGTCCACAAGGCGATGCGAGAGTCACCAGGCGGGGGAAAAGGCCAGGCGTCCTACATAAAGAGTCCGGGATGGGGAGTCCGGGCGCCACAACGGGGCAACCCACCTCTTGCACACACACAGACACACACACGCACAAAGACACTAAGCACCAACAAGAAGACGGAGAGAGTGAAACGAAGAAAAAGAAAGAACAGAGAAGAGAAAGAGAGAAAGGGAGAGAGAGGATATATTGACTCCAGATATGGCACACACCTATGAAGACGGATTCCCTGCCCGGGTCTATCTGGGAACCCTGCTTGTGGCTCTTTGCTTCCACCCCATCACCGTTGGAGGAGGTAAGGTGACTGTGCGACAGACTGCACTGCATAGCTAGCAACTGTTTACTATTTTAGTCACTCACTCTGCCACTTTCTCACTACAGTGCATCAAGATCATCAGTTTTATTTCCTATCCTTTTTACATTTCTTATCATAAAGAAGGGCAGGAAAGAGATACAACTCTGTTTTAGAGGAATATCGCCCCACTCAGTGTGTTGAGGGAAACGGTGATGGGACACATTGCATGTGGGTTGCCCTCTTTAAGCTCTCAGGCACTGGGTTGAGTATTGGAATAGCAGCACTGTCCCCCCAGTTCCTTTTCCCACATCCTATCTCTGTCTGTCTGTGGTGTTTTGCAGGGAGAGCCTGAGATGTTTGTTTTGTGCTGCCTTTGTGAGTCAGAATCGATAAGGATGCTATTTTGGAGACTGAAGAAAATGCTCCTTCTTATATCGAAGGACTTGACTGGGGAAGCATCAACTGAATTACATTTTATTTCAGGCTATAATGCCTTCATCTTGCATGGCAGTTTTTTCCACATGCATTTTGTGTGCAGAATCCTCACACACACTGTAGGATTTTTCAGTGTGCATATCTATGTTTAATTTAGGGGATTCAACCCCCCAGCTTCTAAAACTCACTGTGCTTAACTAGAGGAGAACATTCTTAATCTTTTATTGATAACATCATCCTCAGATGTATCAATTTCTCTGAAGTTCACGCTTCAATCTATTGTAACGAATTCGCCACATCATTTTAAAGGAAACAAATGAAATGCTTGATTACAGTAACATTTAAATTAGGAAGTGAATTAGCCAGAACAAATCAATCTGTCACAATTAAATGGCATGTTTACCTATAACAATTAATATGCTTGCAAAAGACAAATTGAACTTCTGAAGTCCAATTTTGTTTGAGCTGGGTAAATGTCACAAATTCCACAAATGCAATATGCAAATGCCAAAGTTATTTGTCAATGGTCCACAAGCATCAGCTGTCATCACGGAGATGTAGGCTGTAGGCTAGCTGTGTCTAATGAACTGAACAAAGGTTGCTTTGAAGTGGAGGTGCATGATTAGCTGGCGGTGGTGACAGTGGAGTTGGGGGGAAGGAGTCTTCCTCCTCCTGTGTCTCATTAAAACTACAGTAACAGGAGGAAGCAGCTGGTGTCGTTGGAGGCAGAGGAGGGAGGGCGTTAAAGAGAGTGAGCGTGCAGCTTGTCATGTGACTCTACAGTGTGCATGTGCCACTTGTGCTCATCCTCAAGAATTCCCTGTAGTGAAGAAGGAGACGTCTTGTGCTCAACCTCACAGAGACCCTGTAGTGAAGGAGACGTCTTGTGCTCAACCTCACAGAGACCCTGTAGTGAAGGAGACGTCTTGTGCTCAACCTCACAGGGACCCTGTAGTGTTAGTAATACATTTATTTAAATAAAAAAATATTTAACCTTTATTTAACTAGGCGCCACCCTATGGGACTCCCAATCATGGCGCGACTCAATAATAATTAGCAGCAGCGTAGGAGTGAGGGGAGCAGTAATTAGCCATTTACCAGTCTTACAGCCAGAAGATAAAAGCTGAGCCTTGATGCACCGGTACCACCTGCTGGATGGGAGCATGGAAAACAGTTCATGTCTTGGGTGGCTCAATTTTTTGGGCCTTTCTCAGACACCGCCTGGCATGTTCGTCCTGGATGGCTGGGTGCTCACCCCCAGTGATGCACTGGGCCATCCGTACCACCCTCTGTAGGGCCTTCCGGTTGAGTGGGTTGCAGTTGCCATACCAGATGGTGATACAACCAGTCAGGATGCTCTCGATGGTGCAGCTGTAAAAGTTCCTAAGGATCTGAGGGGCCATGTCAAATCGTATCAGCCTCCTGAGGGAGAAGAGGCACGACTGTGCTGGTGTGAGACAACCATGTTACGTCCTCAGTGATGTAGTCACTGAGCAATTTCATACAGTACATGAACACAGTATATTCATGTAATTATCTGCAAATATGGGTTTAAAAACTAATTTAAAAAGTAGCTAAGTCAGGGGATAAAAAAAAGTTTAAGACATGTCTAGTGCTTGTACAGTATAGCCTAGGCATAATTGTACTTAAAGACAAGTAACCTATAGGTTTCATAGCCTACACTTTTACCATCCATTACTTTCCATTTCACATGGTCTATTAACAGTGTGCTTTACGCTCCAAGATGCTGACCCTAAACCCAAACCACGGGTAGGATTTCCCCATTAGCGACTGGGTCAGTCACTTCTGAACTGCAGACGAACTCAGCGACTGTTCAAGTTTATGGCCATGTCATCACTGCACTGTTAATTAAGCTTTAAAAGGGAGAGTGCAGAGTGTTGAGGCTAGTAAACGGCTTGTCATAATGAATGACTGGTTACAGGTTGTAATTCATTGTGAGCGCCACGGTGGGTTGATAGGGACGGCAGGGCTTTTACGTTTTATAACGATGTGCTGAGTTGCTCGATAGTGTCGTATGTTTTAGAAGGAGGTGTCGATTGGCTGGATAGGGGTGTTTATGTTTTAGGAAGATGTGTTGATTGGACAGTTCGATAGGACTTGATGGATGTGCCAGTGTTGTCGGGTAGGACAGGACGTCAATCAGAGAGACTCAGATGTCGATACATTGTTCAAGGAGGGTCTCACATGGATTGAATATCTGTTGATTGAGTCGTTGTTGATTGGCAGAAGGCTCAACTGTCAAATCAACATTCAGTGTCAAAGTAATTGATGACTGGAGAAGAAGGGCTCTATCTCGATTCGTCTTTCCGCAATTCCTCACCTCCTTCACAACCGTATTGGAGGAGAAGGTCCAGAATGCCATATAGAATAGAGAGAATGGTGAATAGAATGAGGTTGCGAGGAATCGAGGACAGATGAATTGAGAAAGAGCTATGGTGTTTTCACTTGCAGTTGAAACGGTGTTGAACGGGATCCCTTCATCTTCTCTTCCTGCAGCCGCGCTGAAGCAGGAGGTGGCGCTGGAGAATGGCGCCACAACGCTGAACCACTCCATGGCAATGGTGCAGCGCATGGAGGGTCTTTTGACCCAGGGCAATGGCAGCGATGTGGCCCTCCGCGTGCAGACGGTAAACACGGAAGAGGTGAAGGTGATCCAGGCGCACACGCTGGTGCTTTCGCTGCAGAGTGAGGTGTTTGAGGAGCTGCTGCTCAGCCGCAACGCCAGCACCGTAGTCCTGAGGGAGCCTGCCGACTGTGCTGCTGTCTTCGACAAGTTCATCAGGTGAGGGCACCGTGGGGGGGGGTGGGTGGTTGGGGGGGTAGGGACAGAGTGAGTGCACACTTCAGGGGGAAAAACAGAATTGGGATAGTGAAAAAATACATAAAAAAGTGACCTCCTTTCAAGTTCAGTAATGACTGCTATTGTTTCTGCAGACTGATCTAGCCATGTTTTATCTCTACAGGTACCTCTACTGCGGTGATATCTCTGTGCGTCTGGACCAGGCAATCCCTCTGCACAAGCTGGCCAGCAAGTACCGTGTGTGGAGCCTTCAGCAGGGCCTGAGCCAGTACATGACGGAGCACCTGTCCAGCGACTCCCCAATGGGCCACGTGGTTGGCTGGTACCAGTATGCCATGCAGATCGGCGATGCCAACCTGAGGGACAGCTGCCTCCAGTACCTCTCCTGGAATCTATCGTCGGTATTGCAGAGCGGCGAGTGGGGCTCCATCAGCGACGACCTGCTGCTGTCCCTGATGCAGCGCTCCGACCTCATCCTGCAGAGCGAGCTGGAGCTCTACGAGGCCCTGGAGGCCTGGATCGGCCAGAACCAGCCGGCAGGCCTCACAGTGGAGAATGCCCTGAGGCAGGTGCGCTACGGAATGATCCCCCCGCAGCACCTGTTCCGTCTGCAGAAGCAGTCGCCACTCATGCTGAAATACTATGAGTCCATTCGTGACCTGCTCTTCCTGGCCTTCCAGTTCCACTCGGCCTCGCCAGTCCAGCTGGCCAAGTACTTTGACGTCAATTGCAGCATCTTCACCCCGCGCAACTACCTGTCACCATACTGGGGCTCACCGTGGGTCATCAACAACCCCACGCGTGACGACCGGAGCTTCAGCTTCCAAACCCAGCTGGGCCCCAGTGGCAGCGACGCCAGCAAGCGGGTGACCTGGAATGCCCTGTTCTCCCCGCGCTGGCTCCCGCTCAGCGTGCGCTCCGCCTATACTAACGAGATGCAGGCCACACGCACAGACGGCGGCCGTCCACGCATTATCGTCACCCCAGCCACTTCCAGCCCCGACTTCGCCGGTGTGAGCTTCCAGAAGACGGTGATCGTGACGGCGAGGCAGGGGGGTAAAATGGTGGTTCGTCACGTCTACAACTTCCACCAGAGCACTGAGGAGGTTGGGGATTTCCTGGTAGACGCCGACCTTCACCGCCGGGCTTCTGAGTACCTCATCGACAGCTCCCTCTACCTGCACGTCGTGGTGAAGCCCCTTTACCACAGCCTCATCGTCGCCAGGAAATAGGCTAAGAGGTTGTTGTCGCCTTAGTAACCAACAGTTCTCACTAGATGGTCAAGTTGCAAAGTCTAAATTGTCTATATCATAAAAAGTTATGAAACCATAAAATGTGCTTTTTGGTCTTAATTTAAGGTACAAGGCATAAGGTTTGCAGTGTGGTTGAGGTTATATTTCAAGAATATAATTTGTAGAAATAGGCTGGGTTTATGACTTTAGAACTTGCCCAGACAGTGACGACCGTAACCAACCGTCCTCCCTGCTGAGTCCCCCTACCCCCCCCCCCCCCCCGCAGACAAAGTCACACATGCACACACCACTATGCCAAACACACTCATATCGCAACTCCTGTTTATTGGCCTGGTATTGGGCACCTCTGTTCAACATAAGTAAATGGTGCTTTTTGCAGTAGTGGTTAAGTTTGTCTCCGAACTGTTTTAGCCAGCTGTAACTGTACTGCATCTATTACAGAAATCAATGAAAGAGATTCAGATAATAACAGTTCCTCCACATTGTTTTTTCTCCCCAATCTTACACATGGTAGTGGCAAACACATGACTGCACTGTATTTGTTTGACATATGATTATGTCAATACTTGGATATTTCCTTGATTGACCCTAATTAGAGGAAAGGCACATTATTGGGGCGGCAGGTAGCCTAGTGGTTAAGGTGTTGGTCCTGTAACTGAAAGGTTGCTGGATCAAATCCCTGACCTGACAAGGTTAATAATCTGTCGTTCTGCCCCTGAACAAGGCAGTAAACCCACTGTTCCCAGGTAGGCCGTCATTGTAAATAAGAATTTCTTCTTAACTGACTTAAATAAATAAAAAATTACATATTTAACTGTATGATGTCATCTGCATAGCTATAGGATACTACTAGTAAATCAAAGTGTCAGTTATTGGTAATGTTTCCATTAGCTGAACTCTCACTTTGTTGGTGCTAACCAAACCTCACAGGATCAAGTGAAGCTTCTTTCATTGCTTTGCACACTGCCAACACCATAAGTACAGGCCATTTTAAAAGCATGCATTCATACCATTAGTCACAATTACACACATATAAGTTTACAAGCCTGAAAGTTATAGCCATGCTGAGGATCAGTGACCAGACAATTCCTATAACAGAGTTTCTCTAGAAGCCATTTTGCTGTTGCCATACTCTTTTGCAATTGGCAAGCATTTCTATTGAATCTTTAACCCTACCTACAGTATTAATGCTTTTAGAAGGATTGTGTTGTTGTGAGTAGTGCTGATATAATGAATTATGCACAGGCCTATGGATGACATTGTTGGTCTAAGTTATACTGTCTTTAGAATGTTACTGTTATTGGTTCATGTAGCTTCCGTATCTTTCTTCCTATATCCTGAATAAAATATTATTTTACCCAGTCTGTAATTAGTCTGTTTACTTGATTCACCCTAATATGCAGAACACAAGGTGATACGGAGGACCCTGCATACTGGCATTATAATTGCAGGGCTGCAGATGTGTGAGAATTTCACGCAACAATACAGGATTGCCATTTTTAATAGCTATTTGTAGCTCTTGTATTTCATACTAGGTATGGTATACATTAAGCTTTACTCAAAAACAAACAAGGTAGGTCTATCACAAATGAATTTAACATGCCTTGTATGGGGATATCTCTCTGAAAGCCATTGAAAACCACAAATTATACAATTACATTCTTAGAATGTATATATACATTTTTCAATCATGATTTGTTGTGACCATGAACTGTTTTGGGACATGCCCATACTTGTTGGCAATGACAGCAGACTACATATCCCACAACTATGAGCAGGAAAAACGTCATGACGCATTTGACGCTTGAGCATTTAGCTGTCAGATTGGTCGAGATCGTTTTGCATAGCCCGGTGCCCCGGTTGAGCGGTGTTTCCTCATTTTAGACCATTCCATTGGGCCTGAAAAAAATTCCACATAACCTGTGCACCGGGCCATGAAAAACTAACTCGACCACTTCTGTAGCTACCTAAAAAGTGTAACGTTTGGTTTCGTATCGAGTTAATTTCGCCTGCATTCATATTTGTGCTTTCGGTTTATAACATTTTAACAAGAAGCCCTGAAACACGGAGACAAACTAACACAACGTGCATGAATATTGAAACAGACTTGCATCGTAGTTGCAGGACAAGCCGCAGCTTCTGAGCGGGGTAGATGCAGGGAGGGAGGGAGTAAAACGTCTTTGTGCTTCCCCTCCCCCTCATCAAAGCAAAGGGGGAAATGTCTCTTTCTAAAGGAGGTAAGAATTCACGTTTTACTCACAATTTGTGTTAATCGTGCAACAAGACTGAATTTCCGACAAATATGCATTATTGGAAGTCAGTGTTATGTATTGAGTCATTGCATTAGACGTTTTTCAAATATCGGTTCGTTTCCTGCTTAACTAGCGTTACTTGGGGTCTGTCCTTGTACAAAGTTGCTAGCTAGCTAACTTTAACTAGCTACAGTACAAGTTGTACTGTCGTGCCCCATTGCCCAATGCATTTTCTATGACCTGGCTAGAAACCATAACATTATGCGGATTCCCCGTGGTTGGTTGTTTCCTGTCAATTCCTGGAAATTGAAACAATTGTTTGAACAAGCTATAACGTTGCTAACGTTAGCTAGCTAGGCTACTTGCGGCTGCAAGTTGCAACTGTTGCTTACTATTTAGCAACCTAACTAGCGAGCTAACGTTACCTATAGCATTGTCTATTCGACAAAACGAAAAGTGCGTAGTTGGCCGCACCGGTATCGATGTAACGTTAGCTATGTCGCGTGCGTTATTTTATTGAGGAAGCATTCCATGCCTCGCGACTTGTCGTTTGATGGGAAAACATGAGTCATGTATCTCTTCCGACAACGTTACTTGGTCTAATATTAGCGTGTGCGTGTTCATATCGTCTCCCACCCATTCTTGCAATAGTTTTCACTTATTTGTCTGTTACATCTTTTCTCCAAAGTAATGCCAACAAACGCCTGACCTATCATACAATTGGTCTCCCTCTGACACTAACGTAAGTTATTAGTGATGTGTAGTTAGCAACAGGCAATATTGGAAAATAAATCAAGGCCCTCCTACCTCACACATGGGGGCATTATGTTGATGTCAATTTACATTTCATGTTCACTGCGTGATATTATTCTACAGCGTTTCCCAAACTCTGTCCTAGGGATCCCAAGGGGTGCACATTTATGTTTTGCCTAAACACTAACGTTACACATCTGATTCAAAATATAAACTCATTATCAATCATAGATTATTGTTTCCGCTGTGTAGTGCTCCAGCAAACACCAAAAGGTGCACCCCATGAAGACCCCAGCACCAATTTTGGGAAGTGCTGGGCTACACAATCCTACTGGCATTATCATGGCCGCTGACTGTACACAGGAGCTATCCCAGGCAGCCAAGCTTTTTAAATACACTTTTTATTTATTTAAGTAGTTACAATGACGTCCTACTCCCAATCACGTCCCGATACAGCCTGGATTCGAACCAGGGACTGTAGTGTCACCTCTTGGACTGAAATGCAGTTCCTTAGACCACTGCGCCACTCTGGAGCCTACCTGAATGCATGTGTTGACTTGTACTTGTGACTTCTGCAGTCTTGTCTTTGCTGACAGCCTGTAACAGTCTGCGGTTGTACAGCTGCTACACTGGTGTGCTATGCTGACGTTATTGATGCTCACCTTCCTTTCGGGAGCAGCAACGGCCTGTTTGCTAATAGTAAAAGTGTAGGATGAACCCTGTGTTTTCTATTGTGTATGGACTTTTCTTGACCACTGTAGCCAGTTTCACTTTGTTTGAGGTATTGGGTGGAGTAAGCATAAGTGCTTTGCAATAGTCAGCTGTTCATTTCAAGTTGCTTTTGCTTAAGGAGGTTTTACAACAAATATTGCACTCCTACAATGGTGTTTGCCCTGCCCACACAAGAGACGTTAGTGGCAATGTGAGACAATTTCAAGCAATTTCTAAAATGTTTTGTTTTGCATTTACCTTTTATAGTAATTTAGCAGCTCTTATCCGGGCCGACTTAAAGACAGTGCAGCTCCCAGAGTTGAAATCAAGGCTTTAGCACAGTGGATTAACACGGTCTGACCGGTGTGCCTTCTGACTGGCAGACCATCCCATCCTGGACACAGATTAAGCCTAGTTCTGGATTAAAAAGACATCTCATTGTAGTCCAGGACTAGCCTTAGAGGTAAACTCTGTCCATGCACAAAGTATTTTGTATTTTATTTGTATCCCCATTAGCTGTTGCTGAAGCAGCAGCTACTCTTCTTGGGGTCCACAAAAACATGACATAATCCAGAACAACTCAACGACTGAACTACACACATTTTCAAGTACAATAGAACCCCAAAAGGTTCTGCTGACAGTTACACACATTACTGAGTTACCCACACATCAGTGCATGCACCTATGCCCAAGAGTTATTTGGGTCAGACAGCGGAGAGGCATTGTGATGTATTTTTTTTAAAGCTAATTTTGCTTTTTGCTTGAGTCAGGCAGCAACAACTAAGAACAGGGAAGCACAAAGCTAAACTTCTCTGCTGTGTTGGTCCCCTACCTACCACGTTGTAGCAGTGTGAAGTGAACCTGTGCACATGCACAGAAACTCTGTGACAGTTAGAGAGCACTGCTGCTCATCCAGAGTGAAAAATAACCTGTCACTTGGTAGATTAATCGTTGCCGGTGTAAATGGGTCGACTGCCAGTTCCCCACTGTAATGGTGGCTCGCGACCCAGCTATTCACACCGTCATCCAATGGGCTGTCCAAGAGTTCAGAGTATTCATCTTCACACAGAAGATATAGCATACCTTTTGTACATGAGTCTTGGAACCAGTGCACCTGTCAGTGACTAAAGCCGGGTGGGGTTGTTTTCCTCTACAAGGTACTGAATCACCTGTAACATGATATGCACCCACACCACAGCTACGGCTGTAGCTAGATTAGTCAGCATCAATTATAACATTGTACCGCCTAGGCCTATAGGCTATTTTTGTGCATGGTTCAGGCCGTTGAGGGAATGCTTCCTTTGAAAGCTGCTGTATTGCTCGAGTTGTGTCACATCCATCGCAGAGGTTCAGTCATACTCTCTCACCTGGTCACAGGCAGTAGAGGGGAGTGTACAGTGCACACTTGGCCCTAACCCCTACCGCCAAACCTAGGGGTTCCAAACCCTGAGAAAGTTACCACACTAGGCATCATCTATACGGGCTGTCGTTTGCAACATAACTTACATCTTGGTTTTGTCAACGTCAGACATTCCCACAAAAAAAAGTGTTGTCTACTGCATAGTCCCATGCCTGAAATGCTTAGAGTTGCAGGATTGCTAATAGCTCCCTCATTGATATGAGGCCTGATGTAGGCCTAGCTGTCAACTAGTCAAATACGTAACCTCAGGTACGCTCAAGGTATATGTCAGGGAGTTCAGCTGAAACAGAGTGCCACGTAAGATCCGTTCCTGCTATCCATTGCGAGCTACAGGCAGTATTTAGCCGGCCTAAATAGTTTCTTAGATAGGTACTTTATTGATCCCCGGGGGGAAATTTCTTTGTCAATCTGCTACACAAACGAAATACACAAAAGACATGATGATACATAGTGTGGCGTGCAAGTCTGGAGTGCAAAAACCTATAAAAAAGGCATTGCAAAGTATGAGTGAATGACTGAATATGTACACCATACATTGTTATAGTGTTAGGTGAAAAATTATTGCAAGTTGATATAAATAGATAAAAAACATTTTCATGGTTAACTATACAGGTCGATGTCAGAGAAAGATACTTAATTAGCTAAATGTGCGTATGATATTAGTGAGGGTAATAATAGTTTACTTAATATACAGTCTGGGTAAATGCAGGTAAATTAATAATTGCATGGTTAAATTAACTGTACAGGTAAATGACAGGTAGAGGTACTAAATGTTCATATGATATAATTTAGGGTAATAATAATAATTCCCTTAATACAGTCCTTAGTACAGGGTTTAATTACAGATAAAAACATTTTGTATTTTTATTTCACCTTTTATTTAACCAGGAAAGGCCAGTTGAGAACAAGTTCTCATTTACAACTGCGACCTGGCCAAGACAAAGCAAAGCAGTGCAACAAAAAACAACAACACAGAGTTACACATGGGATAAACAAACATACAGTCAATAACACAATAGAACATCTATATACAGTGTGTGGAAATGTAGTAAGATTAGGAAGGTGAGGCAATAAATAGACCATAGTGGAAAAATAATTACAATTTAGCATCAACACTGGACTGATAGATGTGCAGATGATGATGTGCAAATAGAGATACTGGAGTGCAAATGAGCAAAACTAACAATATGGGGATGAGGAAGTAGGGTGGGCAATTTACAGATAGGCTGTGTACAGGTGCAGTGATCGGTGAACTGCTCTGACAGCTGATACTTAATGTTAATGAGGGAGATGGTAGCTTCAATGATTTTTGCACATTCAATATACTAAATGCAGTGAAAATAAGACTACTGACAGGATACTAATATACAGTCCTGAGTGAATGACCACGTACGTTCAGTCCAAGAATGACTTACAATATTGCACGTGATATATTTACAGGGGCGGCAGGTAGCCCAGTGGTTAGTGTTGGGCCCGTAACCGAAAGGTTGCTGGATCGAATCCCCGAGCTGACAAGGTAAAAATCTGTTGTTCTGCCCCTGAACAAGGCAGTTAACCCACTGTTCCTAGGCCGTCATTGAAAATAAGAATTTGTTCTTAACTGACTTGCCTAGTAAAAAAATGAATATGTACATACAGTCCTGAATGAATGAGTGCTGAATGAATAAGTCCTGAGTGAATGAGTGATAACAGACCAGAGAGTTACTCACACCCCAACTTACACCCCAACAGTTCCAGGTCTATGTTGCCGACGGCACTGCACCCAGCTGAGGCATTAAATGGTCTAATAGCCGCCGGCAGGAAGGACCTCCTGTAGCTCTCTCTAGCACAGGGCCCCGGTGTTACCAGCCCATACCAGCCTGCTGTCCATATGGACTCCTAGGAAGCTCCCTACAATTGCGGAGTCATCCGAGAACGTCTGCAGGTGGTATGTTTCAGAGTTATATCTGAAGTCCGAGGTGTAGAGGGTGAACAGGAAGGGGGAACAGGACCGTCCCCTGGGGGGCCCCTGTGTTGCTCACTCCCTGTTCTGACACACAGCTCTATAGCCACGCAAATTGTGGCCTACTGGTCAGGCAGTCCGTAACCCAGGAGACTAAGGGTGCTTCCACTTTCATCCTCATCTTCTCACCCAGTAGCAGGGGTGGAATGGTGTTCAAAAAAACATAACCCTCACAGTGCAACCTGCGTTGTCCAGGTGAGAGTAGGCCCTCTGCAGGAGGTAGATGATTGCATCATCCAGCCCGATGTTGCGCTGGTATGCGAACTGCAGGGGGTTCAGTGATGTACGCACCAGGGGTCTGAGGTGAGGGAGGAATAAGCTTTCCAGGGTTTTCATGATGTGGGATGTTAGCGCTACAGGTCTAAAGTCATTCAGGACAGTGGGGTGCGCCTTCTTGGGCACTGGGACCAGGCAGGATGTTTTCCACAGCACAGGGACCCTTTCCAGGCTCAGGTTGAAGAAGCGCTGGAGTATTCCACACAGTTGATCAGCACAGACCCTAAGCACCCTGGGCTGATGCCATCGGGGCCCGCTGCTTTCCACTGATGTAGTCTCTCCGGCTCTCTCTTCACTTGGTTGGTGGTGAAAGCCAGCCGAGGTGGGGGGAAGGGATGTGTTGCAGATCAGTTCAGAGGGAGCAGGGGTGGGGTGGGGTGGGGTTCGCTGATTGTCTCAATGGAGGTGTCGTGTGTAAAGGGGGGATGGGACAGCCGTGAGGGTGTGTGGCCTGGAGAGCTGGAGGGGAGGTGGACAGAGCCAGTATCGAACCTGTTAAAAAATTGGTTCAGCTCATTGGCTCTGTCCTGGGCCAGTGATATTTCTCATACCATTCCACATTTAAATTTGTCCCTGTCCCCCTCCAGCATCTTCACAAGGTCCTTTGCTGTTGTTCTGGGATTGATTTGCACTTTTCGCACCAAAGTACATTCGTCTTTAGGAGACAGAACGCGTCTCCTTCCTGAGCGGTATGACGGCTGCGTGGTCCAATGGTGTTTATACTTGCGTATTATTGTTTGTACAGATGAACATGTACCTTCAGGCATTTTGAAATTGCTCCCAAGGATGAACCAGACTTTTTTCTGAGGTCTTGGCTGATTTCTTTTGATTTTCCCATGATGTTGAGCAAAGAGGCACTGAGTTTGAAGGTAGGCCTTGAAATACATCCACAGGTACACCTCTAATAGACTAATGGACATCATTTGAGTCAATCAGAAGCTTCTAAAGCCATGGCATCATTTGCTGGAATTTTCCATATGTTTTAAAGGCACAGTCAACTTAGTGTATGTAAACTTCTGACCCACTGGAATTGTGATATAGTGAAATAACTGTCTGTAAACAATTGTTGGAAGAATTACTTGTGGATGTCCTAACAGAACCATAGTAGATTAACATGAAATCTGTGGGGTGGTTGAAAAATGAGTTCAGTCAGGAAGTTAAAGCTTGGTCGCAAATGGGTCTTCCAAATGAACAATGACCCCAAGCATACTTCCAAAGTTCCTTGTGTGTGTGTATATATATATATATATACATACATACATACATACATACATACATACATACATACATACATACATACATACATACATACATGTAGAAGTCTGTAATTGTTATCATAGGTACTCTTCAACTGTGAGAGACGGAATCTAAAACAAAAATCCAGAAAATCACATTGTATGATTTTTAAGTAATTCATTTGCATTTTATTGCAGATTTTTGTGGTATTACTACTCATCGATCTGGTACTTTATCGGTTCTTTTTGTTATTTTTTACAAAAAAAAACCCGAAACAAATTAAGAACAGAATTAACATTTTACATTTCTGAAAATAAAACAAACAATTATTTACAGCAAAAGAAACCGTAATGTTTTGAACAAATCACTATTATAGACTAATGTTATGATGATGGAAATGTAAAACAAAAGAAATAAACAATATTTTCCTGCAAAATAAAATAGTGGTATAGAGCAACACGGGTGGTGCGTGCAGGTCGGCTGTTCTTAGCAGTTCTTCTGGAGAAAGATCAACATATTTGCCTTCTCTGGCAGAAGTCGGGAAGTCTCCTGGCTCATTGTGTTCCCTGAAGTCGAAAATACCCTCTCGCTAGGGGTGGAGGAGGCTGGAGCACAGAGGTAGCTAGTTGCAATGTTTGTAGGAGGGGCAGAGTAGCGCTCTTCTCCCACCACCACATCACAGGATCTTCAGCCATGGGGATGGGAGGCAGGCCTTAGTAGAGGTCCACCACCAGGTCAACACGCTCACTGAGGGTGAGGGACGAGGTGTCCTGTTGGTTCGTCAACCTCAACTCCCTGTCCTCTGAGAACAGCTCTTCCAAGGCACTCCTTGTTTTGTAGAGTGGAGGGACAGTCTCTATTTCCTCTCCTTCAGACTCCTCCTGTTGCTGGTGCTCTGTGTCTGTCTGCTCCGGCTCCTCTGACTGCCCTGGTGTTGCTCCTGTCACATTGACCTCAACAGTTGCCTTCCTCAGCCTGTCCCAGGTGGTGTCACTCACCGGCCTCCCTTTAAATCTGGGGTCCATTGCTGTGGCCTCATGCAGGAAGGCTTGAATGTCCTCATCCACTCGGAGAGGTTCTCCCACACCTTCTATTTGATGGTTGCCACAAACGTATCTTCATGCTTCACAGTGAAGCATGAAGATACGGTGTGTGTGTGTGGGGGGGGGGGGTGGTGGGGGCGTGGGCATTAGCGACGACGACGACACAGGCTCCGCACGAGAGATCTCTTATGGATTGGGAAAAATGAAAATGGATCATAGACGAATGCTTAATCTTATTGCAAATTTAGAAACGTTTGGTGAGAACATGCAAGATAGTGTTTATGTAGCAATAATAAATAGGAAAACGTCGGAGCTTATCGATACTGTCTTTCATAATTTAGCCCCGCGGCCCGCTTTAATACCAGGATTCGGTACCCATCCCTATACAGGACACGCATGTACCAGGATGCATCTCAATAGTCTCAGGTGTCCTCCTCCTTCCCATCGTGTTCTTTCAACCAACCGAGAGCAGAGCCTGTAATTGGCTTGTGCAGAAGACAAATGCAGTGTTCGCTTTAGAGTTCATAAATCTGCATTTCAAAACGCAGACCGTCAAATGTGTTTTTAAACTATTTCACCTGCGTTTTCTATTTCTATTTTCTATTTCCTTCAATAGAGTGATCAGGGGTGTGACACTATAGTTTTCCTTTACAGAAAATACATTGGTGCAACACATTCGGCAGAAAATAGCATCATCCATCAGATGACGAGAAGTGCATCGCTATTTGGCTAGCAGCCACACAAGTATTTTAGCTTACAATGAAAAAGCAAGGTATTTTTAAAAAACAACAAATGTCCATCATATTTCTAATGTTTATCATAGAAAAAATTTAGCCAGCTACATTTCCTAATGTTTTGTTTGAAGCTAATCATGCATTTTACCAGAGAAAAGTACTGGACACAAGTAGCTAGACATCAATCAGAGTCCTGTCTGCTGATAGAATGCCCGTTTGTGAATTCTGAAGTGCAACTGAAGTACAAAATTAGTCTGGACAAAAAATTACAGCATTTAAATGTTTTACAGAACACAGCAAGATATTTCATTTAAATGTGTGTTACAGAACGCAGCAAGTCATTTCTTATGCGTTCAATTTTCTTTCTGCGTGATAAATTCAGAATTCTGCATATGTACCTGCCAATACCTGTCAGGAATCAACCTGCCTCAGGCTTCTTTCTGCTGTATCACTTCCTCATCCAATGTTGTGCAGATCAGGAAAGGAGAAAAGGGTTTAGACTATTGAGACGCTGCCCTAGTCTATTGAGACGCTGCCCTAGTCTATTGAGACGCTGCCCTAGTCTATTGAGACGCTGCCCTAGTCTATTGAGACGCTGCCCTAGTCTATTGAGACGCTGCCCTAGTCTATTGAGACGCTGCCCTAGTCTATTGAGACGCTGCCCTAGTCTATTGAGACGCTGCCCTAGTCTATTGAGACGCTGCCCTAGTCTGAATCCCACGTTCCTTCAGTTGGGGTTGTTTTACACCAGCATTGCCCTAGCCTGGATGAGAAGTCCCCACTTGTTGCTTGTAAACAGTGTTTATGAATGCACTGTAGTGTGCATTTCACATAGGGAGAGGTCTCTGGTCTCCAGTGTGTAGGCAGGAGGAGGCCTGCAGGAGACATGAGTCACATTTCAGTGAGTTCTTCTGATTATGGTTGAGACAAACAAAAGCAGTTAAATTGTGTGCGGCGCTGCTTGTATAACAGTAGGGTTAGAAAAAACAGAGGGTTAATTAATGGGGTAATTAGTTTCTGCCTTCTCACTCTGTGTCATCGTTCCGATTTATGAGCGAGTCATTCACCTGTTTCCTATTGTTAAGCATTCTCTGGGTCGATAACAAATGGAGCTGTACAGTCAGTAACACGTTACAGTACGAGTCCGAAGTCCCCACCAAAAACAGAACCACCACTCCAATGAAAATCAAAACCAAGCATTCTCACAACACATGGTTCAACTGGGGGTTTCTCTGATCTGATTTATTGAAAGTGAAAATTGACAGGTCATGGTACAGATATGTTTTTTGAAAGAACTAGGCTAGGCTAATCTCTCCTCTCACCATCCTCTCCTATCATAGGGAAGAAGAAGAACCGAGGCCTCAAGCTCTCCAAAGAGGTCTTTGATCAGCCCCAAACTGCAGCCGCAGCGTAAGGCTTCTTCTCTTTCATTGGTTGGCCGAATTCCAGGTTGTCTTTTTCGTGGTCACACGCTGTGCATCTCAGTAGATTGCTATATCATATTAATGTTGTTCCTGAGAGGGTAGTCTAACACTTCTCCAGATAGTGAGATTTTATAATCTGCAGCACGACTCTAAAAAAGATGCCCTGGAAATTAGCCATTGCTGTGTGCGTCACATGACCTCTGTGCAGATGTATTTGTTTTAATTTCTTAATGGTGAAGAAAACCACTGATGCCAGAGAGAAACCCAACAAAAGAAACAGGGAGTGTGCGGAAGAGGAGGTTGTTCTGTAATAGATGATGTTATGGTTTCATATGCAGATGTCATTACCTGAATCTCCTCTTTCACAAAGATACTAAACCATACGACCCAGGTTTCACATTGCATCTTGTAAAAGTGCAGTGATACAGTGTGATGTTCAATAAGGAAGAGCATTAGTAGTTTGTGTTAACAGTTTTGATATCGATGTCACATTTTAAACAAATCCATGGTATTAATCCCACTACCTATCCTCTTTCCTCAGCCCCCCTCGAGATCTGGATTCGAAAGCCTGTGTTACCATTGGAGAAAAGGTAGGGAAGTGAATGTAGTACTTCAGTTTCTATCACCTTTGTAGTTTTACCTGGGTCATGTTCATTAGACACCAAAGGGACAAAAACGGGACAAAAACGGACTGAAACAGGAAGGGACCACCTGGGGTGTATTTATTAGTTTCTTAAACGGGATGAAATACAGAAAGACTTTCCTGAAGTTGTCAAATAGAAACTCCTGTTTTAGTTGCAAACATCATTTTTTGCAGCTGTTTGGACTAATGGTTACTTCCCGGTCCTATAAGAAGCTATTTTTCTTAGTTTTGCTAAGCTTTTTGAAAAGGTTTTCTGTTTCATGCCCTAATGAACACGACCCTAGTATTTTCTCTAATGCATTTACTGGTTGACTTTGATGTGACTGACTGCTGGACTTCTCTCACGCTGTGCATCTCAGACAAACGTGACGATGTATTTTGTTTTAATTTCTGAATAATCCTGATAAAAGAAACCACTGATGCCAGAGAGAAACTAAACAAAACAAAAAAAGCAGGGAGAGTATGCTGTAGAGGTAGTAGTACTGTAATCGACGATAAGCGTATGGTTTTGGTGTCAAGATGCTGGTGTCATTACCTGACAGAAATCCTAAACTATACCACCCAGGTTTACCTGGACTTGTCCAATAAGGAACTCCTATTTTTGTTTTCTGTTGTGTCCTAATAAACATGACTGTGGGATTTTTTTCTAATGCATGTATTGGTTGACCTTGATGTGATTGGCTGATAGGCGTCTCTTTCCACTGTTTCTCTCCCTCTCGCCAGAACTTTGTTGTGAAGGCAGATGACTTGGAGCAGATTGGGGAGCTTGGTAGAGGAGCGTATGGCGTGGTGGACAAGATGAAACATGTGCCCAGTGGGCTTATCATGGCCGTCAAGGTGGGTGGAGCTCCAGTTAGCTCCAGGGTTCATGTTTAGTGCGCAAACATTACAGATAGAATTCCTTATTCTACATGTCAACGGTATGTTTGTTCTACATAGCATATTTCTATCTGAATGTTGCATTCTGCTGAACACGCCACCAGTCCTCAAAAGTCAACAGGCATTTATATACACACACACACACAGTTGAAGTCGGAAGTTTAAACCTTAGCCAAATACATTTAAACTCAGTTTTTCACAATTCCTGACATTTAATCCTAGTAAAAATTCCCTGTCTTAGGTCAGTTAGTATCCCCACTTTATTTTAAGAATGTGAAATGTCACAATAATAGTAGAGTGATTTATTTCAGCTTTTATTTCTTTCATCACATTCCCAGTGGGTCAGAAGTTTACATACACTCAATTAGTATTTGGTAGCATTGCCTTTAAAATGTTTAACTTGGTTCAAACGTTTCGGGCAGCCTTCCACAAGCTTCCCACAATAAGTTGGGTGAATTTTGGCCCATTCCTCCTGAGAGAACTGAGTCAGGTTTGTAGGCCTCCTTGCTCGCACACGCTTTTTCAGTTCTGCCCACAAATGTTCTATAGGATTGAGGTCAGGGCTTTGTGATGGCCACTCCAATACCTTGACTTTGTTGTCCTTATGCTTGGGGTCATTGTAAGACCCATTTGTGACCAAGCTTTAACTTCCTGACTGATGTCTTGAGATGTTGCTTCAATATATTCACATAATTTTCCTTCCTCATGATGCCATCTATTTTGTGAAGTGCACCAGTCCCTCCTGCAGCAAAGCACCCCCACAACATGATGCTGCCACCCCCGTGCTTCACAGTTGGGATGGTGTTCTTCGGCTTGCAAGCCTCCCTCTTTTTCCTCCAAACATAACAATGGTCATTATGGCCAAACAGTTCTATTTTGTTTCATCAGACCAGAGGACATTTCTCCAAAAAGTACAATCTTTGTCCCCATGTGCAGTTGCAAACCGTAGTCTGGCTTTTCTATGGCGATTTTGGAACATTGGCTTCTTCGTTGCTGAGCGGCCTTTCAGGTTATGTCGATATAGGACTCGTTTTACTGTGGATATAGATACTTTTGTACCTGTTTCTTCCAGCATCTTCACAAGGTCCTTTGCTGCTGTTCTGGGATTGATTTAAACTTTTCGCACCAAAGTACGTTAATCTCTAGGAGACCGAACGAGTCTCCTTCCTGAGCGGTATGACGGCTGCGTGGTCCCATGGTGTTTATACTTGCGTACTATTGTTTGTACAGATGAACGTGGTACCTTCAGGAATTTGTAAATTGCTCCCAATGATGAACCAGACTTGGAGGTTTCTGAGGTCTTGGCTGATTTCTTTTGATTTTTCTATGATGTTGAGCAAAGAGGCACTGAGTTTGAAGGTAGGCCTTGAAATACATCTACAGGTACACCTCCAATTGACTCAAATTATGTCACTTAGCCTATCAGAAGCTTCTAAAGCCATGACATCATTTTCTGGAATTTTCCAAGCTTTTTAAAGGCACAGTCGACTTAGTGTATGTAAACCTCTGACCCACTGGAATTGTGATATAGTGAATTATAAGTGAAATAATCTGTCTGTAAACAATTGTTGGAAGAATTACTTGTCTTGCACAAAGTAGATGTCCTAACCGACTTGACAAAACTATAGTTTGTTAACATGAAATCTGTGGAGTGGTTGAAAAATGAGTTTTAATCACTTCAACCTAAGTGTATGTAAACTTCTGACTTCAACTGTGTATATATATATATATATATATATATATAATCTGAGATGATTATTAGATATTTGTGTGCTTGTCACATATAAAGACTCAAACCACACTCCTGACCAACCAAGACCTGGGCTGTTTTTGACAACTCCCATGTTCATTATCAAGCCAAACGTGACAATGAATGACCTCTGTGCAGATGATGTATTTTGTTTTAATTTCTGAATAATCCTGATGAAAGAAACCACTGATGCCAGAGAGAAACTAAACACAGCGAGTGTTCTGAAGAGGTAGTTGAACAGCGATAGACTGATGTTCTGGTGTCGTATGCTGATGTCATACCAAAGGGAACCTTTATTTACACTGGAAAGTTGTACTCTTTAACAAGCCCTGAACTATTTTAAAAATACACACATTAAATACCTGTACATACATTATGGAAGAGCTAATTAGTGTTCTTGTGAGTCTTCCATTCAAATTGCCGTGGTCTGAGTGGCTTTGTTCCTTCTAGTGATTGTATTTCTGTGGCTAGCCCTGATGGTCTGTGTCCTCCCTCCCTCCCCCCCCAGAGGATCCGGGCCACAGTGAACACCTTGGAGCAGAAGAGACTGCTGATGGACCTGGACATCTCCATGAGGACTGTGGACTGCTTCTTCACGGTCACCTTCTACGGTGCTCTCTTCAGAGAGGTCAGCTCTCAGTACCACATCTGTAGCACATAGGCTGGGTTTGCACAGGCAGCCCAATTATTATCTTTTGCCCATTTAGTACCAAACTTAAAGACGAACCAAAAAGTGGAGCAAAACGTAAACAGGGAAGATCAGACAAAGGAATCTTTTTCTAGAAACCAAATAGAGAGTCAACTAAAGGTGTGAACCCTCCACATCTCTCAAGACAACTGGAGCCCTGGACCAGCCACTCTTAAATATCACCTTGGCCAGCACAGGTGAAACACCTTCCGACTAACGAGATGGACAAGCCTGCACAGGTGTAACACATACGGACTAACAAGGTGACACCAATCAGTGTACCCTACGTGCTAACGTACTAAAAGTCCTCAAAACATAAATGGAAAAACATTATGGTGGAAGCCCGTCGCTAGGCTGGCTTTCACTTGGCCAGTTCGTTCTGCCCTCAAATACATTTTCCTTTCAGTTGGGTTTTCAAACTACGATTAAAAGTAGTCTGTATTAGTCATGGAAGGGACTTATTTACTTTTCTTTGCTGTTTTTTTGTGTGTCACTATGACCTCTGTGCAGATGATGTATTTGTTTTAATTACTGAATAATCCTGATGAAAGAAACCACTGATGCCAGAGAGAAATTAAGCAACTACAAAAACAACAGGCTGTGTTCTAAAGAGATAGTTGTATAGTAATATGTGTTGTCTCTGCGTTGCCAGGGTGATGTGTGGATCTGCATGGAGCTGATGGACACGTCTCTGGATAAGTTCTACAAGCAGGTGATAGATAAAGGCATGACCATCCCTGAAGACATCCTGGGGAAGATCACTGTAGCGGTGAGTGGAGGAGTGGACACCTGGGTTGTGATCATCAGGGCACGCAATGGAAAACTTTTTAAAAAACGCTTTGCAACGGAAAACAAAAAAGTGTGTTTCTTTTTGGACCAGGTCCACCTCCCTGTTTCAGTTTGTTTTTATTCTAGCTGGTGGCTAATGAACACAACCCTGCAGGGTTTCTGAAATAATTCTTATAGCTACAGTATAACATGACATTTTTTTTTATAATAATGATGAAAGAAACCACTGATGCCAGAGAAACTAAACAGAACAAAAAAAACAGGGAGATTATACTGAAGTATACTTTCATATTGATGTATATGATTTATATTGTCATTTGTAAAAACATTTACACACCAGGTTGGTGTGTGATGCCGTATTAGGACCAGTCACACAGCTAGTCCTGTTCCCTCAGGTTATCTGGAATGTTGTCATTAAAATGCACTGTGTCACTGCTTCTGTCTGTCTCTCTCCAGATTGTCAAGGCTTTGGAGCATCTGCATAACAAACTTTCAGTGATACACCGAGGTAAATGAAGGATAAGACTGTGTTAGCCCGCTGAGCTAAAGCCAAGGCAAACATAGCTTGGGGGGCTAACACAAGTATTCAGATCTTGGGCACGGTTACGCATCACTCGATCACCTCCTTTACTCATGGTGATCTCAAATGGGCCTTTATTTTATTTGTATTATTATTTGTTGCCCAACACCACGTTTGGGGGGACTAAACAATGAATTATTATTTAAAAAATATATATATATATATATATATATATATATATATATATATATATATATTTTTTTTTTTTTAAAAATGTCCCTTCTCTGTGCAGATGTGAAACCGTCCAACGTGCTGATCAACACACAGGGCCAGGTGAAGATGTGTGACTTTGGCATCAGCGGCCACCTGGTGGACTCTGTGGCCAAGACCATGGATGCCGGCTGCAAGCCCTACATGGCGGTGAGTAGGAATGGGGAGAGGGAGAGAGGTGGGTGAGCTCTGACACCTTCTCGGCCATGTTCAGTAGGCACCAGGGTTTCTGTTAGCCGGTGATAGCTGTCTTTTGGACTGTGATATTTTTTTTCAAAGCCCAGATTTGACGGCCAACTGCCGAGGGACAATTGTCCGGGAGAAGAAGAAAAATAATGCTTTTTATCCTCTTCATTGATGGAAATACCAGTCTTGCTTACAGGGCATTCAAAAAGTATTCAGGCCCCTTCCATTTTTCCATATGTTATGTTACAGCCTTATTCTAAAATAGATTAAATTAATTTTGTCCTCATCAGTCTATACCCTATAATGGCAAAGCAAAAACAGGGTTTTTAGAAATGTTTGCAAATAAAAAACGAATACCTTATTTACATAAGCATTCAGAGCCTTTGCTATGAGACTCATAATTGAGCTCAGGAGCTTCCTGTTTCCATTGATCAACCTTGAGAGGTTTCTACAACTTGCGCTTGCCATTTATATATGCAACGATATAGGTAGGCTTCAGTGCGTCACGCGCCACTTTTGTCATGACCTGGATGCCGTATGCATTTTGAGAACATACTTAATTGTTTTAAACCTGAACATTTTACTTCATATTATGAGACATGTCTTACCTTCCTAAAAGTAAAATCTAACCATAGAAACGTGGAGGCAATTATTTTATATAAACTTCCATAAGTCATTAAAACCAGTAGCCTATTTCTTACATGTTCTATTGGTTTTCAAATCAACTTTCTTTCATTGTCCAGTAGCCAAAGGCACAATCCTAGTCATATTAGCAACCCCTGCTAGTTGTTGCATCTTTAGTTCTCCCCTCTTTCTAAATTGTGTGTGTGCGGTGCACTTTTGAGTATTTTTATGCTAATTGCATGGAACGAACATTTGCGTGTAGTCTATTGCCTTGTGCTCATTGCTGTGCTTATAATGTGAATAAATCATAATTTATCAACATTTTAAGTTATAATTCTGATCTGTTGCATCAGCCTTGTTTTCATGTAGCCTAGGCCTACTGGTTGTATGAATATGGGATCCTTCGTCCCCCGAGTGTTTGGATTAGGCCATTTCTTTCTCGCACAGAACGATAAACTGACCAATAGAATAGGTCAACTTTTCTACTATGCGGGATATTAGATTGACATAAGCTAGTGATTTTGCCTTTTTCCACATTTTGTTAAGTTACAGCCTTATTTTAAAATGTATTACAAAAATATTTTTCCTCATCAATCTACACACAATACCCCACAATGACAAAGTGAAAACAGGTTAAGACATTTTAGCAAATGTATTAAAAATAATCTGAAATACCTTATTTACTTAAGTTTTCAAACCCTTTGCTATGAGTCTCTAAATTGAGCTCGGATGAATCCTGTTTCCATTGATCGTCCTTGAGCTGTTTCTACAACTGGATTGGAGTCCACCTGAGCTCCACTAGAGCTCTGAGAAAGCATTGTGTCGAGGCACAGATCCGGAGAAGGGTACCAAAAAAATGTCTACAGCATTGAAGATCCCCAAGAACACTGTGACCTCTATCATTCTTAAATGGAAGTAACTGAAACCCTGGTAGGCACCATATGGAAAACGTTTTAGAGAAATTTGACACGGAAGAAAAATAAAATTGTGCATATTGGTCAAGTTAATGTGGTACCTCTTACGTTTCAAAAAGGTTTCTCCCCGTTTTGTGCCGACTGAACATAACCCTGGGTGCAGTCGCAGCGTAAGGCTTCTTTTCGGTCATTGGTTAGTCAGATTCCAGGTTAATTTCATGGTCAAGCTGCTATATCATGTTGATGTGGTTCCTGAGACGCTAAACGTGACTATGACCTCTGTGCAGATTATGTATTTGTTTTCACCTCTGAATAATCCTGATGAAAGAAACAATTGATGCCAGATAGTTGAACGGTGATGGAGAGGTGGCTCTGACACCGTCTGGGCCACATTCACTAGGCACCACATGGAAAACGTTTAACACAACAAAAATACTTAATACGACCCTGGTCTAGTTGGGGTTGGGAGCGCACTGCTTGAAGGAAATCGGATTGTTGCTTGATGTGTTGACCTCATTGTTATATGTTATCGCGGTGTTCTTATCCTATGCTATCGCGGTATTCTTATCCTATGTTACTATGGTATTTTTATCCTATGCTATCGCGGTATTATTATCCTATGCTATCGCGGTATTCTTATCCTATGCTATCGCGGTATTCTTATCCTATGCTATCGCGGTATTCTTATCCTATGCTATCGCGGTATTCTTATCCTATGCTATCGCGGTATTCTTATCCTATGCTATCGCGGTATTCTTATCCTATGCTATCGCGGTATTCTTATCCTATGCTACTGTGGTATTCTTATCCTATGTTACTGTGGTATTCTTATCCTATGTTACTGTGGTATTCTTATCCTATGATACTGTCGTATTCTTATCCTATGTTACTGTGGTATTCTTATCCTATGATACTGTGGTATTCTTATCCTATGTTACTGTGGTATTCTTATCCTATGATACCGTGGTATTCTTATCCTATGATATTCTTATCCTATGATCACGTGGTATTCTTATCCTATGTTACTGTGGTATTCTTATCCTATGTTACTGTGGTATTCTTATCCTATGTTACTGTGGTATTCTTATCCTATGCTACTGTGGTATTCTTATCCTATGCTACTGTGGTATTCTTATCCTATGTTACTGTGGTATTCTTATCCTATGTTACTGTGGTATTCTTATCCTATGTTACTGTGGTATTCTTATCCTATGTTACTGTGGTATTCTTATCCTATGATACCGTGGTATTCTTATCCTATGATATTCTTATCCTATGATCACGTGGTATTCTTATCCTATGTCATGGCGCTGATGTCATTATGTAATGGTGTTGATAGTGTTTTCCCTCTGTTTCAGCCGGAACGGATAAACCCCGACCTCAACCAGAAAGGCTACAGCGTCAAGTCAGACATCTGGAGTCTAGGAATCACAATGGTGAGTCACAGACATGATTGGGACTACGTAAACTGCATTAACGTCAATCCATTCATCTCAAATATGAATTTTACCAGTAACAACCACACTAACTCTTATAAACAGCAGGGTCATGTTCGTTAGGCACCAAACAGAAGAAAATGGGACTGAAACTGGGAGGGGCTACCTGAATTGATGTTATTGTTTTCTGTTGCAACAATTGTTTTACGGTGTGTCCTAATGAATACAACCCTGGTCTGAGTGATGATTCTACTGTATCGTATCATGTGACGATAAATAACAGGCTCCATAGTTGAAAGATGAGCTCCTGCCTCTCTCTGTGGGTTAGCAAACCTCAGTCTGGTCCTCTCCTCCCTGCCCCAGATTGAGCTGGCCATTCTGAAGTTCCCCTACGACTCCTGGGGTACACCCTTCCAGCAACTGAAGCAGGTAGTGGATGAGCCCTCTCCACAGCTGCCCTCGGGCCGCTTCTCCCCTGACTTTGTGGACTTCAGCTCCCAATGGTGAGCCCATCTCTATCTCACTGCTGTGTTCCAAATGGCTCTTGTCTATTTAGTAGGAATTGGCATGAGTACTACAACAGACAACAACTTGCTTTTTAAGCAAAATATACAGAAACAACAAGCGTATTTTCATCAATCATTAAACCTACTAAACCAGACTGATGTCTTGGCTGTAATTCATCACTGTGCGCAGTGTTCAACGTGGAATTCTTAATCCATTTACAAAATTCCAAAGAGTTAACTAAATCGAAAGTCTGTAGGCCTATATCGAGAAGACTGATTTTGGTTTGTAATCCTGAAAACTGTATTTCAATGTGCCAAACTAAGCCCTGTTTCAAATATCACACTTAATAAATGTTCCAGACGCGCATAATTTCGCACTGGCAACATTTTTCACTTGGAGAAATATTCTGTTCTGTTTTATTGTGCTATATTATATTTTGCGATAAAATCGGTTTCTTGACTGTGTGATAAAGTGCTTGAAAATTAACAAAACAAGACGATGCCATTGCAGAGCCATAGGCTTCTACAAGCAAGTGGCACCCTGCGACGGTTACTGCCTTTTTGAAGATTGTGTTCCATAATATAACCAGTTGATATTATGGTTTCAAGAAATGTATCTTAAATGGCAATTGTTTTTTTTATTGACTGAATATATACGAGGCAATTATGACTTTACTGTAATGGTTATGATAAAGGAGGTATTGTTGTGCACTATTGAGTTATTTATATATATATATATATTATAATTGTTTTCAGCCTGGCCTTGCCCTTGTATTCTTAAAGTAGATTTATTTTCCATTCTGAGTACTAAGGGGAAAGAAAAGTAATGCGAGTACTCAAACAGTCAAAATGTCTAATGCCCATCCCTACTATATAGTGCAGTACCTTTGACCAGGACCTATACAAGGGTTTAGGGCCCTGGTCAAAAGTAGTGTGCTATATAGGGTGTTATTTGAGATGCTGCCTGTCTGTGGCCTTACTGATGAGGCAGTTGAGCCGAACGCCACCAGGTGGCGCTGCCCTGCTGTCTTCTCCCTGTGGGTTACCCTTCAGCCTGTGCATCTCTGACTGCTACAACATATGAATGTGGCTGGTGAGGCAGATTTGTGGGACTTCCTGGTTAAATAACTAAATAGAAACATTAAAGCCTTCTCCAGGCGTCATCAGATCTGATTATCTGCCCAGTGTGAATGCGACCTGGAAATAAATCCAGATAAATCAGTTGTCCTAACCTAGTCCCGCCTTGGCCCACTATAAATGTCTTCCTGTTGTTTTCATGTACTCTTATCTGGTGTAATGTGTGTTGGTGTACTTAGGGTTGCACAATTAAGGCAACCTTCCCAGGTTGGAGGATTCTGAATATCCTGCTTAATCCTTCCTGATTCAGGGAATCTTCTAACTGGGATATCTGTGAATTTTGGGAAAGTTATCAGAATTTGGCAACCCTACGTGTACTAAATCATAGGTTGGACCAGAGGACAAGATCCTCAAACATATTTGGGTATGTTGGGGCTCTTACTAAGGGTGTGTTGGGGCTCTTACTAAGGGTGTGTTGTGAGAAGGGTGTTAAGGTCTGATTCTCAGTTCTTTGTTTTGTTTTCTCTTTGTAGCTTAAGAAAGAAACCCAACGAGAGACCGGCCTACACAGAATTAATGGTTGGTTTTAGATCCTCATAAGCATCTGTTTTCATCAATGACTGGTGAATACGTGTAATGTTGTTGTTGGATTGTAGGTGTTATTTTTCTCTCTCTTCATTAATGCTGTCTCGGTAAAGGCTCACTTCCGGTCTCTGTTTCCTCTCTGTCATGTGTCCACAAGAGGACAGGCTTACCCAAGTGATTAGTCAAACCATGATGATGATGTATTGTTGTGTGCACAACGTATGTTTAAATCTTGTAAGCACAACATATGTTTTAAATCTTGTGTGTAAATGTATACTTTGTTGGACTACTATTATTTTAGGAATTGTTGACTCATGGTGTTTTCTTTTTCTTTACAGCAACACCCCTTTTTCACCCTGCATGACTCCAAAGAGACGGACGTAGCCAGCTTTGTCAAGATCATCCTGGCAGACTGACGCCCCTCCACCCACCAGGGTCGGAGGTAGGCGGGACTTCACCCACCCACCAATCCAAGGCCTTTCAGAAAGCTCACTGGAAATGATCTGCCACACAACTCCAACTTTCTGCCCACCTACCTACCCCACAACAGAGGGGGTTCCCCCCAAAGACTGACTACAGCTCACAGAGGCCACGTGGGAGAGCGCTTGTAATATGAACTCAAGATATTGATGTTGTCCACCCAAACTGGAGATGGTCAACTCGCCCGCTGGTCCAATAAACCTTTCCCTCCCTCTACTCAAACTGAACTGAATCTAACTCCTCACTGTACCAGTTTTCTGAATGGACAGAGTCTGTCAACAGAAAGTAAATATCTCGTTACACATACTGTATGTTCATCACTCTGAATTACACAAAGTGAAAAATAATTTGATGAAATGTGTACGTCTCTGTATAATGAATTGAAAATATATATTCAGCGTTTATGCATTTTGTTTTTCTCATACAGTTTGTAATACTGTATATTTTCATTAAGTATGAATTAGCAAGGTAGTATCTTTACTCTTTCTGAATTGTATCATGCGGTGACCTACATTTCTTGTCTCGCCTTCTGGTGATTGGTCAGTGACCGGACGGCAGCAGCTGTCGTCGGGCAGGGTTTGGGGAAGCTCTGGAGGGACGAAGTAAGTTTCTTCTAGGGTAAAGTTGAAAGGTGAAAGCATGACGCGGCCCTGGACAAAAGGAAGTCCTACCTAGGTGTGTTTTGTGGCATGGGAATGCGAGGCATCTGATATCATCTGACCTCAAAGACACGCCCCTACATGCAACCCCCTCACCTATCTGTACACGCCCCTTCCTAAACCCTCTCACCCATCTGTACATGTCCCCCTGCCCAGCCCCGCCCCTTCCTAAACCCTCACCCATCTGTACACGCCCCTCTGCCCCGCACCTTCCTAACCATCGCACTCTGCTCTGTCACCAAGAGTGTTGTAAAGAGCATCTGAACAGTGTATTCTCAGTACATGGAGATGTAATTGGGGGAATGATATCTAACTATCCAGACTATACTGCATCTATCATCCAGTCCCTCTGAGCCATTTAAAATATTTATTTTCATTATGAATTATGACTATTATTACCTTGGTTTCCTGGATGCTGTTTGACCGATTTTTAACTTTTTAATCTAAATTTTTCTAAATTTTCTTTTCCCCGAGTGCAGGACAGGAGCATGTCAGTATCGTGTTTCGCCTCCGAAGCACTTATGCTTACAGAGAGGTCTACGAAGCCTCATGCCTTACACATACAGTATGTTAGGGAAAATAATTTATGTGTTGAAGATGTAAATACTATTGGACAACTTTTTCCTCTTTTAAATGTAACGTTGAGGGATGTGGCGGCAGAGTGGACGTGTAGTTGTGTGCTATGCTGCTTATTGACGTGTACTCGTTCGTTTTAATGCAGTCGTGTGAGCGAGGCAAGCGCAGCCTGCTGACTCCTGCACTCGTCCGTCTGTTTGGTTGATGATCTGCTGCAGTCTCCTCTCAGGTTTCAATGCCCTGCTTTAAGTCAGCGGCGGCCGCCATGTTTGTTTCCCCACGATGTTGTACTTCTCTGAGGGCTGGGTTGTGTTCATCGGGCACTAAACGGAATAAAACAGAGTCACTACCTGGACTTGGTCCGTGTAAGAAACGTTCGGTTCCTCGTTGCAAAACGTTACATGCCCCAATGAACGTGACCCTTTTATGGTGGAAGACTACTTCTGTGTGAGATCATGCTAGGCTGTGAATGAGTACCTGCCATTTAGGCTTGAATCCCAAATCATCCCCTAATCCCTTGGCAATCCTCTAGGTCTGAGACTGATTGGACAGGTATGAGCACTATAACAAGGTGAAGCAATCACCATATTGGTTAAACGTATCTACTTTATCTATAGGAGTGCCCTAGGGAGTAGGGAGGCTCTGGAACTCAACCCTCCGTACTCTGCTATGCAGTGGCCTTTAAGTCTTTGATCAGGACTATGAGAATCCAGTGGTAGTGTTGTCACTTGCCCTTTAGTGTTTTTAGGGTGCGTCCAAAAGGATGGCCTATTTCCTATCCCTTCTTTCTAGGGAATCAGGTGCCATATCAGACGCAGCCTTGTTCTGTGACTGGTAAGCCTATCCGGCCCACTCTCAGCCTCTGTCATACACTGTAGTGGGTTTCTTATCGAAGTCGTGGATGAGGAGTATTTATGTTATGTGAGTGAAGAAGGGAAAGCTAATTAAGAGCTGCTGTGATTTGACCTTTTTTTTATTTTTTTATTTGTCGGCCATCTTAGAAGTGGGCCACTGTAATCCTCTGAATAGTTCCGTTCCACTTTTTAGTTCCGTAAGCGAACTAGAGCAGTGACCAACACATTAGAACGTAGGGTGTCGTGCTGAGCTTGAAGACATCCATTCACAATGTATTTATGGCTATCGAACTTAGTGTTAGTTCTTTATGGGTAACTTTTTGTAGTTTGTGAAACTTAAGGACCTAGAAGTGGAGCGGGACTATTCCAAATAGTACAGAGGCCCCTCAAGACACTGCTTCGTTATGTGTTGAGAAGAGTACAGGCTGATGACAGTGTGGATGGAAACTGTACAGGCTGATTAGTGTGAATGGTACTCTACCTCTCATTCACTCTCCATGCCACTGTGTCATTGGGTGGTTCTGACAAACTTGAACTATGGGAAGACATAATAAAGGCTTTATTCTTAAATAGAATGTTTCCTTGTGAATTACTGTTATCGCACCAAATTTCTCAAGTGTCATGTTTTATCGTTCTTCGACCATGAAATTTTATTGCTGCTAGACCGTAGAATCATGATTAAAATCAAATCAAAGTTTATTGGTTTTGTACACAGTTTAGCACATGTTATAGCGGGTGCAGCCAAATGCTTGTTACTAGCTCCTAACAGTGCAGCAAAAATGTCAAATACAGTTTAAGTCGGAAATTTACACACACCTAAACTCAGTTTTTCACAATTCCTGACATTTAATCCTAGTAAAACATTTCCTGTCTTAGGTCAGTTAGGATCACCACTTTATTTTAAGAATGGGAAATGTCAGAATAATAGTAGTGATTTATTTCAGCTTTTATTTCTTTCATCACATTCCCAGTGGGTCAGAAGTTTACATACACTCAATTAGTATTTGGTAGCATTGCCTTGAAATTGTTTAACTTGGGTCAAACATTTAGGGTAGCCTTCAACAAGCTTCCCACAATAAGTTGGGTGAATTTTGGCCCATTCCTCCTGACAGAACTGGTGTAACTGAGTCAGGTTGTAGGCCTCCTTGCTCGCACATGCTTTTTCAGTTCTGAACATGCTTTGTGATGGCCACTCCAATACCTTGACTTTTGTTGTCCTTAAGCCATTTTGCCACAACTTTGGAAGTATGCTTGGGGTTATTGTCCATTTGGAAGACCCATTTGTGACCAAGCTTTAACTTCCTGACTGATGTCTTGAGATGTTGCTTCAATATATCCACATAATTTTCCTTCATGATGCCATCTATTTTGTGAAGTGCACCAGTCCCTCCTGCAGCAAAGCACCCCCACAACATGATGCTGCCACCCCTGTGCTTCACGGTTGGGATGGTGTTCTTCGGCTTGCAAGCGTCCCCCTTATTCCTACAAACATAACAATGGTCATTATGGCCAAACAGTTATATTTTTGTTTCATCAGACCAGAGGACTTTTCTCCAAAAAGTACGATCTTTGTCACCTTGTGCAGTTGCAAACCGTAGTCTGGCGTTTTTATGGCGGTTTTGGAGCAGTGGCTTCTTCCTTGCTGAGCGGCCTTTCAGGTTATGTCGATATAGGACTCCTTTTACTGTGGATGTAGATACTTTTGTACCTGTTTCCTCCAGCATCTTCGCAAGGTCCTTTGCTCTTCTCGGATTGATTTGCACTTTTCGCACCAAAGTACGTTCATCTCTAGGAGGCCGAACGCGTCTCCTTCCTGAGCGGTATGACTGTCGAGTGGTCCCATGGTGTTTATACTTGCGTACTATTGTTTGTACAGATGAACGTGGTACCTTCAGGTGTTTGGAAATTGCTCCCAAGAATGAACCAGATTTGTGGAGGTCTACAATTCTTTTCTGAGGTCTTGGCTGATTTCTTTTGATTTTCCCATGATGTCGAGCAAAGAGGCACTGAGTTTGAAGGTAGGCCTTGAAATACATCCACAGGTCAAATAAAAGTTTTTGTCACGTGCGCCGAATACAACAGGTGTAGATCTTACAGTGAAATGCTTACTTACAAGGTACACCTCCAATTGACTCAAATTATGTCAATTAGCCTATCAAAAGCTTATAAAGCCATGACTTCATTTTCTGGAATTTTCCATGCTGTTTAAAGTCACAGTCAACTTAGTGTATGTAAACTTCTGACCCACTGGAATTATGATATAGTGAATTATGAGTGAAATAATCTGTTTCATGCGTGAAGTAGATGTCCTAACCGACTTGCCAAAACTATGGTTTGTTAACATGAAATCTGTGGAGTGGTTGAAAAATGAGACTTCTCATTTCAACTGTAAGTACACTAATAATAATCCGAAACAAGAAATCACCAATGTCAGAACGAAACCAGTGAGCAACCCAAATAAAACACTATCAGTAATACAAATTGAATCTATGTGTCTATACTAGTGTCACGATACCAGAATTTTGACTTCGATACCAGGTTTAGTATACTCGATACCAAAACAATACAACAGCAAAAATATTTACCCCCCCCCCACCCCATTTTTAAACAACTAATTGGATGTTCTAAGTCCTCAACAATGCTTAAACCACATCGGGGCAATTTGTTTTAGGTCTGGGAAAAATCCCCCCAAAATTGTGTAGTTTCCATGTAATTCAAGTGCACATGCACTGTTGTTTGGTTAGCAGTGGTTCTGTTGGCCACATGATGGAGTTTGCTAAACAAATGGCCACTGGATTGATGCAATGAATCATCATTCTGTCTACTTTGTAGTTCACTTTTAATTGAGAAGGTTTTGGGGAAAGCCTTTCTATCTATCCGACGAAGGTTAGCCAATCATTAGCATTCCTAACGGCTACACAAGGTGGTAAACATACACGCTCCACACAGATAGTCATTAGCATTGCTAACGGCTACACAAGGTGGTAAACATCCACGCTCCACAAAGATAATCATTAGCATTGCTAATGGCTACACAAGGTGGTAAACATACACGCTCCACAAAGATAATCATTAGCATTGCTAACGGCTACACAAGGTGGTAAACATACACGCTCCACACAGACGGGCATTCAGATAATGATAAACTGGGGTAAATTAAGTTTCTAATAAATTCAATAGATTTAGTTGATTTCCAAACGTGAGACACATTTGATAGAAGAACCGAAAGTATAATTATAGTACCGGACTTTGTTTTGTATCGAAAAAATATTTTGTATTTGTATTTATTATGGATACCCATTAGTTGCTGCCAATTTTAAACATTACAACACATTCACAACTGATTTCACAATACACTGTGTTCCCTCAGGCCCCTACTCCACTACCACATATCGACAACACAAAATCCATGTGTACGTGTGTGTATGGTACGTATGTTATCGTGTCTGTGTATGCATGTGTCTTTGCCTGTGTTTGTGTTGCTTCACAGTCCCCGCTGTACCATAAGGTAAAACATTTTTTATTACATTTTACTGCTTGCATGAGTGACTTGATGTAGCCATCTAGTCATGGCTCTATGTAGTACTGTGCACCTCCCGTAGTCTGTTCTGGATTTGGGGACTGTGAAGAGACCTCTGGTGGCATGTCTTGTGGGGTATGCATTGGTGTCAAAACATATTGATACTCAGATAGCTAACATTAATAATATGCATGTCAATCTCTGCCTCAAAGTGGAGGAGAGATTGACATGCGCACCGAGCTGTCTGCGTTCAACATGTCAATACCGCTCACAAGTACAAGTATTGATGAAGTCAATCTCTCCTCCACTTTGAGGCAGAGATTGACATGCATATTATTAATGTTAGCTATCTGTGTATCAATGTTTTGACCATGATAGTTTACAATCCAGGGTTACAAGCAGTTTAGTCACCTCAACTTGCTCAATTTCCACATTGTTCATTGCCACATCTAGTTGAGGTTTAGTGTTTAGTGAATGATTTGTCCCAAATACAATGCTACTATTTGTTAAGTGTTGCAGTAATTTCAGTCGCTGTAGTAGCTGACATGTATAGTGTTGAGTCATCTACTTACATAGACACACTGGCTTTACTAATGTCGTTAGTAAATATTGAAAAAAGTAATGGGCCTAGACAGCTGCCTTGGGGAATTCCTGATTCTACCTGGATTATGTTGGAGAGGCTTCCATTAAAGAACACCCTCTTTGTTCTGTTAAACAAGGTAACTCTTTATCCACAATATAGCAGGTGGTGTAAAGCCATAACGCATATGTTTTTCCAGCAGCAGACTATGATCGATTATGTCAAAAGCCACACTGAAGTCTAACAAAACAGCCAATCATCAGTCATTTGTGTAAGTGCTGTGCTTGTTGATTGTCCTTCCCTATAAGTATGCTGAAAGTCTGTTGTCAATTAGTAAAATAGCACTGTATCTGGTTGATAAAAGGCTGAAACACACTTTCTAGTAGGCTTAAATTTAAAATATGACAAATAGGAGTGGCAATATCGTCCTCTATTATCCTCAGTAATTCCAGCCATCCAAGTTGTCCGTTTTGGTGTACTGTGCAACACTAGTATGTACAACAAATATATATACTAAGAATGATGTGGTCAGCAGTAGATATATTATATAAAAAATTATGCAATGTAGAGTAGTAGATATTACAATGAGCTATGTGAAGAATACAGTATATGAATACACAGTGCATTTTTTACATTTTTATATAAATAAATAAATATATATATATATATGTATAATGCCCTTTTAGTGTAAAAGCTATAATTTTATGTTTTAATACAGTAAGGTACTTAATTGTTAACCAGTATTTATTTGATATGGAGATAAAAATGCCTGCATTATTATAAGTACTCATGTTACCTAAAGTTCATGCTAAAACGTTCAGGAAACCCCCAGGAAGTGTACACATGTAGTCCAATAAATAGTAGAGCAGTGTTGTGACTGCTCCAATACATGGTTGCAGTATCTTTCTCTAGCTTGTATTGTGTAATTGCTGCTGGTCATGAAAAGGAGATCTTGGTCTCCATGGGACTTCCTGCCTAAATAAAGGTTAAATAAAACATGCATCTTGGCCTATACTGTTAGACCTGCCATTGAGACAGGTCCTTCATCATTCAAGCTCAAGCCTCCTGACCCTGAGTTGTGCGTCACTAACGGGTTCCACTTAAGTTCGTCCTTCCTGAAACGACGCACCTTGAGATGGGAGGGATATAGGATGTGTCTGATCCTTCAGATAAAGTAGGGAAACAGTCTCACGTTCTCTTTCTCTCATTTGTCTCTCTCGCTCTCTCCCTCCCACCCTCTCTTCTCCCCCTAGCTTCCTCCTCTCCTCTCCTCTCTTCTTCCCCTTCTCTCCCTTCTCTTTCTCTCACTCTCCTCTCTTCCCCCTCTCTCTCTCCCTCCTCTCCTCTCTTCTCCCCCTAGCTCCCTCCTATCCTCTCTTTCTCCCCTTCTCTCCCTCCTCTCTTCTCTTCCCCCCCCACCCCTCTCTCCCTCCTCTCCTAGTTTCTCCCTATCTCTCCCTCCTTTCCTCTCTTTATCCCCCTCTCTCTCCCTCTCTCCCTCATCTCTTCTCTCCCTCTCTCTCCCTCCTCTCTTTCTCTTGCTCTCACTCTTTGTGGTGCTTTTCAAGTGTTCTTGTCCCACCAGGCTCCATTCTTATTCTCCATTGTGTACCATGAATATTTTTAATCGTTACCCTTTTGTCATTAGATATGTTAAAGACGATCAGTGTTACAGTACCTGCTGGAGAATGTTTGATCATGAAATAGGGTTATGTTGTTCATATCCATATTGTAGGAATGCATCCCAATGAAACTGAGTTTTTCAAAGATTGAGAGGAAAGATGGTAGCTATGTGCCCCTTCTCTAATCTCTCTCTCTCTCTCTATCTCTCTCTCTCTCTCACAGACAGACAGACAGACAGACAGACATAAGATTTCAGGAACAACCTCATTGTTCTCTGCGGAATGACTTTTTGATCTGGGCTGTCAGTCGTAATCCTCAGAGGCGTTGGCTGAGTTTCCTTGACAGCCAATTTTGCCATGTAGTTATATAAATTAATCTGGTTCAATATGATAACACATGTGCATGTACCTGAGGATATTGCAGTGGTCTCTGTCTTTATGTTGCATCTTAATGGAAGCAAAAGGACGACTGTTGTGTGCCTATTCATTTCAGAGGCTTCATGAAAAGATACACAGAAGCATATTTCCATGGCTCTTTTTGAGTTCTTTCACTATGAATGCAACAGCTAACAAAGGATAACTTTGCTTGACCAGTGCAGTGCAGGCCACTTCACTCTGAATATGTGTCTGTCAAAGATCCAATCTATTCACGGCACCATGCGGAAACTCAATGCAAGGAGACATGGCCACCAGACAAAGCGGAGGCACTCTTTTTAGGAAAATAAAAAGTCCACCAAAGTGAACATTTATGTAAGGGCAATGAAAGAGCTTTGCTAGAGAAAAGGGCCAATGTCCATTAATATCCCTCAATGGAGAGGCAACCTTGGTGCCGAAGGGAATCACTGTTCTATAACAGAGGTTGTTAAAGGCCTTGCCAGAGGATGTATGTAGGCCTAACTGTAGGTCTGCCTGTGAGTTTGTGTTAGGTATCCCCATATATGGTTTCTCTCTATTGACAAGATCTGTATAGGAAAAAGTCAGCAGACAGACAGGAAGTGGGCCCTAAATTATTTCCTGATTTTGCTAGTGGTTTCCTGTGTTTTTATTCATGTACATTGAGGCAAAAAAAATCATACTCTTCTTCCAGCCTCTCCTTACCCCCTTTTCTCTCCCTTCGATCATATCTGTCTGGCTACAGGAGAAGGTTTGGGGCACATACAGTGGGGAGAACAAGTATTTGATACACTGCCGATTTTGCAGGTTTTCCTATTTACAAAGCATGTAGAGGTCTGTAATTGTTATCATAGGTACACTTCAACTGTGAGAGACGGAATCTAAAACAAAAATCCAGAAAATCACATTGTATGATTTTTAAGAATTCCGGCTCTCACAGACCTGTTAGTTTTTCTTTAAGAAGCCCTCCTGTTCTCCACTCATTACCTGTATTAACTGCACCTATTTGAACTCTTTACCTGCATAAAAGACACCTGTCCACACACTCAATCAAACAGACTCCAACCTCTCCACAATGTCCAAGACCAGAGAGATGTGTAAGGACATCAGGGATAAAATTGTAGACCTGCACAAGGCTGGGATGGGCTACAGGACAATAGGCAAACAGCTTGGTGAGAAGGCAACAACTGTTGACGCAATTATTAGAAAATGGAAGAAGTTCAAGATGACGTCAATCTCCCTCGGTCTAGGGCACCATGCAAGATCTCACCTCGTGGGGCATCAATAATCATGAGGAAGGTGAGGGATCAGCCCAGAACTACACGGCAGGACCTGGTCAATGACCTGAAGAGAGCTGGGACCACAGTCTCAAAGAAAACCATTAGTAACACACTATGCCGTCATGGATTAAAATCCTGCAGCGCACGCAAGGTCCCCCTGCTCAAGCCAGCGCATGTCCAGGCCCGTCTGAAGTTTGCCAATGACCATCTGGATGATCCAGAGGAGGAATGGGAGAAGGTCATGTTGTCTGATGAGACAAAAATAGAGCTTTTTGGTCTAAACTCCACTCGTCGTGTTTGGAGGAAGAAGAAGGATGAGTACAACCCCAAGAACACCATCCCAACCGTGAAGCATGGAGGTGGAAACATCATTCTTTGGGGATGCTTTTCTGCAAAGGGGACAGGACGACTGCACCGTATTGAGGGGAGGATGGATGGGGCCATGTATTGCGAGATCTTGGCGAACAACCTCCTTCCCTCAGTAAGAGCATTGAAGATGGGTCGTGGCTGGATCTTCCAGCATGAAGATCCAGCCACGACCAGGTCCCTCACCTTCCCTCAACTTCCTCATGATCATTGATGCCCCACGAGTTGTGATCTTGCATGGTGCCCCAGACCGAGGGATTGACCGTCATCTTGAACTTCTTCCATTTTCTAATAATTGCGCCAACAGTTGTTGCCTTCTCACCAAGCTGCTTGCCTATTGTCCTGTAGCCCATCCCAGCCTTGTGCAGGTCTACAATTTTATCCCTGATGTCCTTACACAGCTCTCTGGTCTTGGCCATTGTGGAGAGGTTGGAGTCTGTTTGATTGAGTGTGTGGACAGGTGTCTTTTATACAGGTAACGAGTTCAAACAGGTGCAGTTAATACAGGTAATGAGTGGAGAACAGGAGGGCTTCTTAAAGAAAAACTAACAGGTCTGTGAGAGCCGGAATTCTTACTGGTTGGTAGGTGATCAAATACTTATGTCATGCAATAAAATGCAAATTAATTATTTAAAAATAATAATTTTCTGGATTTTTTAGATTCCGTCTCTCACAGTTGAAGTGTACCTATGATACAAATTACAGACCTCTACATGCTTTGTAAGTAGGAAAACCTGCAAAATCGGCAGTGTATCAAATACTTGTTCTCCCCACTGTATATGCTCCATCATTCACAGTAAAGTCATGGAGTTGAGTGTGGTATCTTGAGAGCAGGTTAATAAGTTATAAACAGCAGACAACCTACTGAACATTACTGCAGGATCATCTTCATTAGGCACCAAATGGAAGCTTTAGAGATTCACCAGATCACATGCAGTGGGACGGTCAGGGGAGGGTGGGTTCATAACTTGTTTTCATGACGTCATCGAATTTAACAGGTGTAAATGGGTGGGGGGTGGCAGTGCGACCTGTTACCGACTCAAGTTCAGCTCAACTCATAATTCCGACTACCCCCGTCTCTGCTCAGAGTCCTGCTCAGAGCCAGTCTTTCTCAGAGCCAGTCTCAGCCTGTTTAGTCCTGCCCAGAGCCAGTCTTATCCTGTTTAGTCCTGCCCAGAGCCAGTCTCAGCCTGTTTAGTCCTGCCCAGAGCCAGTCTCAGCCTGTCCAGTCCTGCCCAGAGCCAGTCTCAGCCTGTTTAGTCCTGCCCAGAGCCAGTCTCAGCCTGTCTAGTCCTGCCCAGAGCCAGTCTTATCCTGTTTAGTCCTGCTCAGAACCAGTCTCATCCTGCCTAGTTATGCTCAGAGTAAGTCTCATCCTGCTCACCCAACCCTCAGATGCTTACTGGTGCAGAAACCGAGTGCTATACATTTAGTGAGTGTATGGTACAGCTCTTCCAATGATTGGGTTTGTGCCTCTTTTGTACATGGTGAAATGTTGAAAATTAAGACAGCTCTTCATTTAACAAGGAGCCTCCCTATCAGAGACTCAGCTGGATTGGAATGTGTATGACTAAGAACAATTTGTTACACTCCATGTTTAGAGCCTTAATCTGATGCCAGGTCTCACGGTCTTTTGACCCTCACTACAACAACAACAAAACATGGGACATTGGAAGGCTCTATTTTAGGATGTGATCTAGAAACTCATTAGAAAGACAGACTAGATCCAGAGACAAAGGACAGTTTTCCCGTCCCAGTGTGGGGGCCTCCTGTAATTACCTCTCCGCCTGATGAAGTTTGGGGACAAACAATGAGGGACATGAGGTCACTAATTGGAATAATGTAGTTCTAAGGCAAGGGAAAAAAAGAGAGAGGGATTCTTCCATCCAAGGGGGGATGGTCAGCTGGCCTCTGTCTCTGTCTCTGTCTGTCTGTCTGTCTGTCTGTCTGTCTGTCTGTCTGTCTGTCTGTCTGTCTGTCTGTCTGTCTGTCTGTCTGTCTGTCTGTCTGTCTGTCTGTCTGTCTGTCTGTCTGTCTGTACTGTCTGTCTGTCTGTCTGTCTGTCTCTCTCTCTCTCTCTCTCTCTCTCTCTCTCTCTCTCTCTCTCTCTCTCTCTCTCTCTCTCTCTCTCTCTCTCTCTCTCTCTCTCTCTCTCTCTCTCTCTCTCTCTCTCTCTCTCTCTCTCTCTCTCTGTCTGTCTGTCTGTCTGTCTGTCTGTCTGTCTGTCTGTCTGTCTGTCTGTCTGTCTGTCTGTCTGTCTGTCTGTCTGTCTGTCTGTCTGTCTGTCTGTCTGTCTGTCTCTGGAAGAGATAGTAGGGGGGTGGAAGAGGGAGTAGGAGGGTGGAAGAGGGAGTATTGCGTGGAAGAGGTAGAAGGAGGGTGGAAGAGGGATTAGTAGAGTGGGTGTGGAAGAGGGAGTAGTAGAGTGGTGGTGGAAGAGGGAGTAGTAGAGTGGTGGTGGAAGAGGGAGTAGGAAGGTTGGGGTGGAAGAGGGAGTAGGAGGGTGGGGGTGGAAGAAGGAGTAGGAGGGTGGGGGTGGAAGAGGGAGTAGGAGGGTGGGGGTGGAAGAAGGAGTAGGAGGGTGGGGGTGGAAGAAGGAGTAGAAGGGTGGGGGTGGAAGAGGGAGTAGTAGAGTGGGGGTGGAAGAAGGAGTAGGAGGGTGGGGGTGGAAGAGGGAGTAGTAGAGTGGGGGTGGAAGAAGGAGTAGGAGGGTGGGGGTGGAAGAGGGAGTAGTGCTGGGTGTCAGTAACTTACCTTCCAGACCTGACAGGTGGATAGTAGTCATCAGTGAGCAGATATACATTTGATTGATGATGTCTGCGGTTGCATGCCAGGGTTGGGGTCAATTTAAATAAAGTAAATTCAGAAAGTAAACCAAATTCCAATTCCAAATGTCTTAGATTGAATGTTTTTCAACTGTCCTTGAGGGGATTGGTCGTTGCTTTGCTTCCCCGCAGAAGGCCATGGTAATGTCATTGAAATGTGTTGGAATAAGGTCAGGGGTCACCATAGGCTTTGTATAACTAACTTTTATCCCTTATTTCCAAAGCCTCTAGGGGAGTGCCGTCCCCTTTGAAATCAAAAGGTTGGGACACAAAGCCAACCCTGTGTATGAATGAAACTCCTCTACCAAAAGGATGTCTCAGGGAGACTATATCAGGCCATTACATCAACAACATGTTGGAGAGTTATTTGCGATATTATTTGGCTGTCAAAGGGTTGAATGTTTCAGTAGATGCATCAAGCGTGGCTATGGTTTTAACCCAAATGTGTCAGTGGAGGCTTGTGGGAGGAGCTATAGGAGGAAGGGCTCATTGTAATGGCTGGAATGGAATAAATGGAATTAAATAGTTTGATACCATTCCATAGATTCCATTCCAGCAATTAGGATGAGCCTGTCCTCCTATAGCTCCTCCCACCAGCCTTCTCTGATGTTGTGTATATATAAGTGTCCAGGATGCAGTCCAGACCGTGGAAGATCCACGTTGTGGCACGGTTGACATTTATAGGTAATTTCCGATTGCGCCGACTTCTGCAGCTTTTTTTTTTTCGGCGGTAACATTGACTTAAAACGGTGCATCAGATTATACTGGTATACTAACTGTACATGGCTCTGCCATACTGCACTGGAGCCTCTGGGTTTGGGGCCCAATGTGGGGCCCGTGAATAGACTGAAAGGCAGATCCAGAGAGGTGTAGTCTGAGTAGACTACTTTGCTGTTTACCATTGATAGCTTGATCTCTAAGTCATGAATAAATACCTGAGAGTAACTGGGTCTCAAGTGGTCTTCCTGATTAAACTTCTGGAAATACTCTAGTGTAAGACCCAATTACACTCAGGTATTTATTCACGACTTAGAGATCAAGCTATCACTGTTACACTCAGGTATTTATTCTAGTCTTACAGGTTGTTTAATTCAATACAGAGGCTCTGGGCTTAATTTGCAAAGGTTGAAAGAAACAATCCCTGTTTTAATGTGGACGTGAAGGAAAGTGATAGCCTGGATAAATGAGTGGATTTGATAGCTGAGCCTGGAGAGTAGACACAGTAAGTAATTATGCCTTGGTGTCAGCCCTCCATTACAAATCACCATGCCAACGGAGGCCATCTGGCCCCTGTCTGTTTACTGCAGGCTACAATCAGAGGGGTTTGTGTGTGTGTGTGCGCATGTGTGTGTGTAGGTGCATGTATGCTTGCTTGCATGAGTGTGTTTGTTTATGTGTGTGTTTGTGTGTGTGTTTGTGCATATGTGTGTGTGTGTGTGTGTGTGTCAGGTGCTGTGTTTGTAAACAAACAGATTGATGATAGCCATCTGAGTAGGCAGGATCACCTCTTCAGCAGATAATTAAAAATTGGACTATTGGAATAGAAGTCCTTCCAGAGATGTGATGACAGTATATTTCAGCACACTGACAGACTAAAATATCTAGATAGCTTGGCACAGTAAAAGCTAACCACAATGTTGTTAAAAGGGTATGGAGACATCTTTAGAAAATATATGAAATATCTTACTTGCTGGAGAGGGTGTAATGTCAATCAAATGTATTTTATAAAGCCCTTTTACATCAGCAGTTGTTACAAAGTGATTTACAGAAACCCCCCCTAAAACCCCAAAGAGCAATCAGTGCAGAGGCAGAAGTACAGTGGCTAGGAACAACTCCCTAGGCAGAAACCTAGGAAGAATGGTTATTTACCATTTTAGGTCATGTTCATTACGCACCATAATGAAGAAAACTGACTGAAACCGGGAAGGACTACTTGGGCTTGGATAAGAAACAAACTTTTTAGTTTTCAGTTGTAAAACTTTTTTTTTGTTTTTTTTGTTGCACGCCCTAATGAACACAACTCTGGTCTTTGGGCTCTTGCTGTCTTCTTAAAACAAGTCCAGTTGTGTTATACCAATTGCATTGCTACCTTGATTAGCCTTTACATGACATAAACACCACGACACCAACCACAGTTGTGTGTGAACGGCAGCGTTGTTTAACATGGGTAACTCTGCACTGTTTAACATGGGTAACTCTGCACTGTTTAACATGGGTAACTCTGCACTGTTTAACATGGGTAACTCTGCACTGTTTAACATGGGTAACTCTGCACTGTTTAACATGGGTAACTCTGCACTGTTTAACATGGGTAACTCTGCACTGTTTGACATGGGTAACTCTGCACTGTTTAACATGGGTAACTTTGCACTGTTTAACATGGGTAACTCTGCACTGTTTAACATGGGTAACTCTGCACTGTTTAACATGGGTAACTCTGCACGGCAACGGAAGATACACAAAACCCTCCTGGAGAATTATGCTTTATTTTTTTTTACATTTTGTCACAACAACCAGTGGCAACCAGCCCAAGAGGGAGGGAGGGTGGGGGAGAGAGAGCTGGAGTGTTAGAGCCAAGAATAATATAATTGGTCCAATTAAAGATGTGTAATGATCACCAGACCTTGATAATGGAGGGATGAAAGAGTGTAGAGGGTGGTAGCTGGTAGAAACGTGACACAAGCGTCAGGGTAAATACAGTATGTTAGATAGATAGATAGATAGATAGATAGATAGATAGATAGATAGATAGATAGATAGATAGATAGATAGATAGATAGATAGATAGATAGATAGATAGATAGATAGATAGATAGATGAATGGTAGGTACTTTATTGATGAAGAGGCTGTTAGAGCGGCAGTATGAAAACGTATAAAAAAGTCTGGAGTGCAAAAAGCTATAAAAAGACATTGCATAGTATGGGTGAATGGCTGAATATTAAAACTATACATTATTAGGTGAAAAAAAAGAGAAAAATATTGCAAGTTGATATAGATAAATAAGGAGTATTTGCATGGTTAACTATACTATACAGGTCGATGGCAGAGAAATACTTAAATAGCTAAAAGTGCGTATGATATAAGTGAGGGTAATAATAGTTTACTTAATATACAGTCTGGTTAAATTAACAGGTAAGTGAATATTTTGCATGGTTAAATTAACTGTACAGGTAAATGTACAGTTAAATGTACAGGTAAGTGAATATTTGCATGGTTACATTAACTGTACAGGTAAATGACAGGAAGATATACTTGTGTGAGAGATAAATGTGTGTATGATATCATTTAGGGTAATAATTTCCTTAAAAACCAGTCCTTAGGGCAGGGTTTAATTACAGATAAATGCACGTATTGCACATTCGATATACTAAAAGCAATGAAAAAAGATACAACTGACAGGATACCATCCCTGAGTGAATGACTACGTACGTTCAGTCCAAGAATTACTTACAATATTGCATGTGATATGATATAACAACTGTACATGAATATGTATATACAGACCTGAATTAATAAATAAGTCCTGAGTGAATGAGTGATTATAGACCAGAGTTACTCACTGATTGATGCATAATTGTTAAACTAGGTCCTAACACCCCAACAGTTCCAGGTCTATGTTGCCGACGGCATGGCACCCCGGTGAGGCATTAAATAGTCTAATAGCCGCTGGCAGGAAGGACCTCCTGTAGCGCTCTCTGGTGGGATCAGTCTGTGACTGAAGGTGCTCCTCTGCATCATAACCATGGCATGCAGAGGCTGTTGTCCATGATGGCCAGCAGTTTGGCCAGGATCCATCTCTCTGCCACCTGAAATTTCCCCCCCGGGGGATCAATAAAGTACCTATCTATCTCTATCTATCTCCTCTAGAGTGTCAAGGCTAATCCCCAGAACAGAGCTAGCCTTCCTGATCAGCTTATTTACCCTAGAAGCATCGCCAGCCTTTATGTTGGCTCCCCAGCACACCACTGCAAAAAAAGACTGGTAGAAGGTATGCAGTAGTTTACTACACACATCGAAGGAGCTGAACCTCCTCAGAAAATAGAGTCGGCTCTGGCCCTTTTTGTACAGAGCCCCGGTGTTACCAGCCCATTCCAGCCTGTTGTCCATATGGACTCCCAGGAACTTGTGTGACCCAACCATTTCCACATCCATTCCCTGTATAGGGACTGCAGTCAGTTGGGCCTTGGTTCTCCTGAAGTCCACCACCATCTCCTTTGTTTTGCTGATGTTGAACTGAAGGTGGTTCTGCTCACACCACAACACAAAGTCATTGATTGTGCTCCTGTACTCCTCCTCCTGCCCACCCCTGATGCACCCTACAATTGCGGAGTCACCCGAGAACTTCTGTAGGTGGCATGTTTCAGAGTTATATCTGAAGTCCGAAGTGTAGAGGCATATCTGAAGTCCAAACGTGTTTTGTTTACGAGGCAGTTTGGAACATTTTCCAGACTATTTTAGAATCTAGACGGTCCAAGAAGGTGAAATGTAATATAGTCTCATTGAGTATTATGTTGAGAAGGAGGACTGGAGGAGGGGGATGTTAATGAGCGGAACAGCTGCACCTCCGCACCACTGCTGAATGAATAGTGGGAAAGGGCTATACAGACTTTTCTGACATGCAAACCGAGATTCAATTTCAGAGTTGGTTAAAATTAGATTATGGTTAGGGTTAAATTTGTGGTCAATTTTAGAATTATGGTAGACGGTTTGTACGTCAGAAAATCTGTATAGCCCTTCCCAAAACAGTGCCCTCATGATGCCTATAGGTTTTACCAGGGGCTGGTTTAGTTTAGTGCACATTACCTCTGGAGGCAGCGGTTCGATCCCTGATCCCGCTGCCTCCAGAGGTAATGTGCACTAAGCTCACTTTCTGTTGTCTACATCTAGTCTATCCTTCTGAGACACCTTGAACATCTTTTCTTTCTCGTTCTTCAAAATGGCTACCATCACAATTAGCACATTTGATGGTAAGGGTGTGTCATTTTGTATATCGTTTGAAAATCTAATAATTTCTAGTAGGTTAATATCACAGGAATCGTTTGGTGAATTTTCAGAGCAGTGGGATATTTATTTCCACATTTAAATAAGAGCTAAATAAGAGCTTGTTATTGAATGTCCTCTGTAGTTGTCACGTCTAATCCTTCTCCCCCTCTCCAGCGATCGACGGTCCTGGCAACCATCATTATGCACACCTGGCAACCATCATTATGCACACCTGGCAACCATCATTATGCACACCTGCACATCATTATGAAGCACATCTGAACTCCATTGCCACACTCATTACCTCCCCTATATCTGGCACTTAGGGTCATTCCCCAGGCAGTATGGATTTTGTGTTTCGTGGCCAGACGCTGCGCTTGGTTTGTATTGGCCATGTTTCGTCACCACCTGCTTCTTGACTCCCAGTGTCATCGTTACAGTAGTGGACATCAGGATGCGCTAACCATGCTTTTTACCTACTGTACACATCTACTCCAATATCCACCACAGTGCACGTACAATAAAATAAAATATACTTCAACTTTTTTCTTTGTAACATCTTTTAATCACCCCAAACACTTATGTCTTATGAGGCTATATCTGCCAATAAAATCTACAAAAAAACAACAACCTTCCAATACAATCTACATAATTAGAGCACGTCCCTGTTAGGTTGAGATAATTTGCTTCACAGTTGATATCAATGGAGGTATTGAATAACACTGTATGGTATTATGTCATCAAGCAAAAACATTCTCCTTCAGTTGTTGATGGAAATGTGGAGATACTGACTTATTCTTTTGCGATTTTTGTTGCATCAGGTTTTGTTTTAATGACGCAATAGTAGAAAAGGATTTTTGGAAACACCCTCCTCGCATCCCTTTGCATGATTGCATAATGTGTTTCCATTCGTGTCCTGCGGCCATACTGTCCTGTTCCTATTGATCTAACAGTAATGTTGTGGTGCTAGGCTGCCGGCCGTGGGTTGTGCAAATAGAGTACCAGCCTACTCACTGAAACAACCCGTATGTTTAAGGCCAGGATGGCAGCACGAACCAGGCATACTAGGGTGAAACGAGGCACCTCCATGACATGGCAGGGAGAGACACCATGTGGTGGTGTCAGTGGCGTTAGTTGGCTCACATGGTGTGTTGTGGGTCGATGGGGTGCAGCGAGATGTGGTGGTGCCGCGGTGAGAACACATCGACCTGATTCTCTTAAATAACCACATCACAGATACATAAGGCATCAACAGTGAAAGATTTCACAGTTTAGTTTGGTTCAAAAAGGGTGCAGTAGTGACTGGCTTAGCTTCGACTTTTGCCCCCCCCAACCCCACACACACACACATACAAAAAAGGTTATTTCTCTACATTCAAAAAAAGATTTTTAACAAAATACAGCATGCATCCTCCAAAGTTGTCTCATCCAAACCTTACACATGTTGCTTCTGCTGCTGTTACAGTGGGGTCAATACATGACTGTATTCTTTTAAATCATTGAGCTGCACTTGATTGACCTTGGAAAGGATTCAATCCGGACCGCATTTACTTTGAATGCGATCTCAGAGACTGTGGTAATGTTGTTTAAGTGGTGCATGGCCGAGAAGGGGCGATGGGATTGAATCCTGGACCTTTTATAGCACAATGGAACCAGCTCAATGTTTTTGAAAGGAAACCAATACTATTTAAACCCAGCTCGGCCTATGTCGCCTGCTCCCAGATCTATGTGCGATGACCGTAGTAGGAGTTGGCTATACAGCCCAAACAGGTCTGGGACCAGGCTAAGGTCTGCCATCACATGCCCCTCATATGCCTCCTGTTCCCTATGGTGGGGCCTTAAGAGAGAGCTGGCGGATTGCTGAGGGGAAGAGAGTGTATAAGGAGAAGATGGAGGACAAGCTGAGGCAGAGCCAGGTGAGAGAGGTGTGGAAGGGTATGAGAAATATCACTGGCTTCAAAAAGTCAAACAGTTGGCAGACGGAGGGGACCCAGGACAGAGCCAATGAGCTGAACCAATTTTTTAACAGGTTCGATACTGGCCCTGTCCACCTCCCCTCCAGCTCCCTAGACCACACACCCTCACGGCTATCCCACCCCCACTTTGCTCACAGCACCTCTGCTGAGACAATCAGTGACCCCACCTCCGCCCCTGCCCCCCCTGGACTGATCCTCAACACCCCCCTTCCCCCCACCTCCCCACCTGGGCTGGCTTTCACCACCAACCAAGTGAAGAGAGAGCTGGAGAGACTACACCAGTGGAAAGCGGCATCAGCCCAAGGGTGCTGAGGGTCTGTGCTGACCAACTGTGTGGAATACTCCAGCGTCTTTTCAACCTTAGCCTGAGCCTAGAAAGGGTCCCTGTGCTGTGGAAAACATCCTGCCTCGTCCCAGTGCCCAAGAAGGCACACCCCACTGTCCTGAATGACTTCAGACCTGTAGCGCTAACATCCCACATCATGAAGACCCTGGAAAGGTTAGTCCTCGCTCACCTCAGACCCCTCGTGTGTTCATCAATGGACCCCCTGCAGTTTGCATACCAGCGCAACATCGGGGTGGATGATGCAATCATCTACCTTCTGCAGAGGGCCTACTCTCACCTGGACAACGCAGGTTGCACTGTGAGGGTCATGTTTTTTGACTTCTCCAGTGCCTTCAATACCATTCAGCCCCTGCTACTGGGTGAGAAGATGAGGAGGATGAAAGTGGAAGCACCCTTAGTCTCCTGGGTCACGGACTACCTGACCGGTAGGCCACAATTTGTGCGACTACAGAGCTGTGTGTCAGAACGGGCAGTTAGCAACACAGGGGCCCCCCAGGGTACGGTCCTGTCCCCCTTCCTGTTCACCCTCTACACCTCAGACTTCAGATATAACTCTGAAACATGCCACCTACAGAAGTTCTCGGATGACTCTGCTATTGTAGGGTGCATCAGGGGTGGGCAGGAGGAGGAGTACAGGAGCACAATCAGTGACTTTGTGTTGTGGTGTGAACAGAACCACCTTCAGCTCAACATCAGCAAAACTAAGGAGATGGTGGTGGACTTCAGGAGAACCAAGGCACAACTGACTGCAGTCCCTATAAAGGGGATGGATGTGGAAATGGTTGAGCCATACAAGTTCCTGGGTGTCCATATGGACAACAGACTGGAATGGGCTGGTAACACCGGGGCCCTGTACAAAAAGGGCCAGAGCCGACTCTACTTTCTGAGGAGGCTCAGGTCCTTCAACGTGTGCAGTAAACTACTGCATACCTTCTACCAGTCTGTGGTGGCCAGTGCCATCTTTTTTGCAGTGGTGTGCTGGGGAGCAAACATCAAAGCCGGTGATGCTTCTCGGGTAAATAAGCTGATCAGGAAGGCTAGCTCTGTCCTGGGGATGAGCCTTGACACTCTAGAGGAGGTGGCGGAGAGACGGATCCTGGCCAAACTGCTGGCCATCATGGACAACGTCACCCACCCTCTGCACGCTATGGTTATGACGCAGAGGAGCACTTTCAGTCACAGACTGATCCCACCACGGTGTGCCAGAGAGCGCTACAGGAGGTCCTTCCTGCCGGCGGCTATGAGACTATATAATGCCTCACCGGGGTGCCGTGCCGTCGGCAACATAGATCTGGAACTGTTGGGGTGCTAGGACCTAGTTTAACAATTATGCATCCATCCGTGAGTAACTCTGGTCCGTCAGCACTCATCCACTCAGGACCTATTTATTCATACAGGTCTGTATATACATATTCATGTACAGTTGTTATATTATATCACATGCAATATTGTAAGTAATTATTGGACGTAGGCATTCACTCAGGAATGCATATTAGTATCCTGCCAGTTGCACCTTTTCTCATTGCTTTTAGTATATCGAATGTGCAATAAGTGCAGTTGTCTGTAATTAAACCCTGCGCACTAAGGACTGTATTTTAAGGGAATTACTATTATTACCCCAAATGATATCATACACACATTTAGCTATTAAAGTATCTCTTCCTGTCATTTACCTGTACAGTTTGTGTAAACATGCAAGTATTCACTTATCTGTAAATATAACTGTATACCTAACTGTACAGCTAATTTAACCATGCAAAATTTTCACTTACCTGTTCATTTACCCAGTCTGTCTATTAAGTAAACTATTATTACCCTCGCTCATATCATACGCATTTTTAGCTACTGAAGTATTTCTCTGCCATCGACCTGTAAAGTATAGTTAACCATCCAACATCCACCAATGTATAGTGTACATATTCAGCCAACCACTCATACTATGCAATGTCCTTTTATAGCTTTTTTTTGCACTCCAGATATCTTGTATTTCTATACTTTTTCATACTGCCGCTCTATGTATCATGTACCGTGTATCTGTCTTTTGTGTACTTTCGTTGTGGCATTTTGCACCTGCCCTGTGTTTTTGTTGTAGCTGCTTGACAATGAAATTTCCCCCCCGGGGGAGCAATAAAGTACCTATCTATCTATCTATCTATCTATCTATCTATCTATCTATCTATCTATCTATCTATCTATCTATCTATCTATCTATCTATCTATCTATCTATCTATCTATCTATCTATCTATCTATCTATCTATCTATCTATCTATCTATCTATCTATCTATCTATCTATCTATCTATCTATCTATCTATCTATCTATCTATCTATCTATCTATCTATCTATCTATCTATCTATCTATCTATCTATCTATCTATCTATCTATAGCAGCAGTGGAAGGCATCAATCTCTGTAATTCCTGACCCTGTCTGTTCCAGGGTGTTCTCTGCTCCTGGAGGAAAAATACAGTTTACATTTAGAGCCCAGCTGTCCTAATGGAAACCTCCATAGTCCCCAGCGACCCTGGGTGAATAGACACTGCACTGCACTCATTGAAACAGCCTCCATACAAGTCTGTGCCTGTTTGTGACCCAACAACAAGGAGCTGAAAAGGAGCCCCTTTAGAGAAAGTAGTATAAATAAACCTCTTCAAGTTAAGGAATCTCTCTCCCTTTCTCCTTTCTCTCTCTTGCCCCCCTCTTTCCTGCCTAGTTAAAGAAAGGTTCAATAAAAAAATAAAAAATAAATTACATTCCCTCTAACTCACTCTCTCTTTCTCTCTCTTGTTCTGTTTGGGGTCTGGATGCAAGGCTTTGTGTGCATATGGGTCACTCTCAACGTAGCAGCAGGAAAGGTTACCTAATATCAACAAACCCCCAGACAACAGTCAGATGGTAGTGCTACTTTGTTCTCATAGAGTCACGACTGCAAGAGCTGCTACGTATTATGACACGTTATAAGACTCAATAGCTGCTACATCTTATGTCATGTTATAAGACTCAATAGCTGCTACATCTTATGTCATGTTATAAGACTCAATAGCTGCTACATCTTATGACGTTATAAGACTCAATAGCTGCTACATCTTATGACACGTTATAAGACTCAATAGCTGCTACATCTTATGACGTTATAAGGCTCAATAGCTGCTCCATCTTATGTCATGTTATAAGACTCAATAGCTGCTACATCTTATGTCATGTTATAAGACTCAATAGCTGCTACATCTTATGTCATGTTATAAGACTCAATAGCTGCTACATCTTATGACGTTATAAGACTCAAGAACTGCTACATCTTATGACACGTTATAAGACTCAATAGCTGCTACATCTTATGTAATGTTATAAGACGTGGGATGTGCTCTGTGAGGCTCATGGGGAGGACATCGATGGACTTACTGACTGCATAACGGACTATATTAATTTTTGTGTAGACAACACTGTACCCACCAGGAAGGTACGCTGTTTTCCAAATAATAAACCCTGGGTCACCAGCGACCTGAAGGCCCTGCTGAATGAGAAGAAGAGGGACTTCAAGGAGAGGGACAAGGACAAATTGAAATGCGTCCAGAGGGAGCTGAAGTTGCGGATTGCTGAGGGGAAGAGAGGGTATAAGGAGAAGATGGAGGACAAGCTGAGGCAGAGCCAGGTGAGAGAGGTGTGGAAGGGTATGAGAAATATCACTGGCTTCAAAAAGTCAAACTGTGGGCAGACGGAGGGGACCCAGGACAGAGCCTATGAGCTGAACCAATTTTTTAACAGGTTTGATATTGGCCCTGTCCACCTCCCTTCCAGCTCCCCAGGCCACACACCCTCACGGCTGTCCCACCCCCACTTTGCTCACAACACCTCTGCTGAGACAATCAGTGACCCCACCTCCACCCCTGCTCCCCCTGGACTGATTATCAACACCCCCTTCCCCCCACCTCCCCACCTGGGCTGGCTTTCACCACCAACCAAGTGAAGAGAGAGCTGGAGAGACTACATCAATGGAAAGCGGCAGGCCCTGATGGCATCAGCCCAAGGGTGCTGAGGGTCTGTGCTGACCAACTGTGTGGAATGCTCCAGCGTCCCTTCAACCCTAGCCTGAGCCTAGAAAGGATCCCTGTGCTGTGGAAAACATCCTGCCTCGTCCCAGTGCCCAATAAGGCACACCCCACTGTCCTGAATGACTTCAGACCTGTAGCATCCCACATCATGTAGACCCTGGAAAGGTTAGTCCTCGCTCACCTCAGACCCCTGGTGTGTACATCACTGGACCCCCTGCAGTTTGCATACCAGCGCAACATCGGGGTGGATGATGCAATCATCTACCTTCTGCAGAGGGCCTACTCTCACCTGGACAACGCAGGTTGCACTGTGAGGGTTATGTTTTTTTACTTCTCCAGTGCCTTCAATACCATTCAGCCCCTGCTACTGGGTGAGAAGATGAAGAGGATGAAAGTGGAAGCACCCTTAGTCTCCTGGGTCACGGACTACCTGACCGGTAGGCCACAATTTGTGCGACTACAGAGCTGTGTGTCAGAACGGGCAGTTAGCAACACAGGGGCCCCTCAGGGAACGGTCCTGTCCCCCTTCCTGTTCACCCGCTACACCTCGGACTTCAGATATAACTCTGAAACATGCCACCTACAGAAGTTCTCGGATGACTCCGCAATTGTAGGGTGCATCAGGGGTGGGCAGGAGGAGGAGTACAGGAGCACAATCAGTGACTTTGTGTTGTGGTGTGAGCAGAACCACCTTCAGCTCAACATCAGCAAAACAAAGGAGATGGTGGTGGACTTCAGGAGAACCAAGGCACAACTGACTGCAGTCCCTATACAGGGGATGGATGTGGAAATGGTTGGGTCCTACAAGTTCCTGGGAGTCCATATGGACAATTGGCTGGAATGGGCTGGTAACACCAGGGCCCTGTACAAAAAGGGCCAGAGCCGACTCTACTTTCTGAGGAGACTCAGGTCCTTCAATGTGTGCAGTAAACTACTGCATACCTAGTACCAGTCTGTGGTGGCCAGTGCCATCTTTTTTGCAGTGTTGTGCTGGGGAGCCAACATAAAAGCCAGTGATGCTTCTCGGGTTAATTAGCTGATCAGGAAGGCTAGCTCTGTCCTGGGGATGAGCCTTGACACTCTAGAGGAGGTGGCGGAGAGACGGATCCTGGCCAAACTGCTGGCCATCATGGACAACGTCACCCACCCTCTGCATGCCATGGTTATGACGCAGAGGAGCACCTTCAGTCACAGACTGATCCCACCACGGTGTGCTAGAGAGCACTACAGGAGGTCCTTCCTGCCGACGGCTATTAGACTATTTAATGCCTCACCGGGGTGCCGTCGGCAACATAGATCTGGAACTACTGGGGTGCTAGGACCTAGTTTAACAATTATGCATCCATCCGTGAGTAACTCTGGCCCGTAATCACTCATTCACACAGGACTTATTTATTGATTCAGGTCTGTATATATGGGCACCGGTACGGCGGACTGCTCTGACACTGGAGCAGAGCAGACGGCTGGACCCGGAATGGGCACCGGTGGAGCGGACTGCTCTGACTCTGGAGCGGAGCAGACAGCGGGACCTGGACAGGACCACTCCGCCATCTCCCTCAATTCCTCCAGAACCTCTCCAAAATGCACCTACAAATACTCCTCCTCCACCATGCTCTGAGCCCCCTATTAATACCTTGCCCTCTCCAAAATCCACGGGGGGGGGGGGGTGGTATTGGCTCTTCCTGCCTGTAGCCAGACCACCCCCATAGCCCCCCAAAAATAACCTTGGGGTTGTTTGCGGGCGTTTCCATGTCTCGCACGTTGCGCATAACGCGGCACTTCCTCTCTCTCCGTCTCTCCCCAGTTACGCTGCTTGGTCTCGTACTGGTGGGTCGTTCTGTCACGTGAGGGTGCATACCTCGACCAAGACGCAGCGCAGGGATTATAGTTCGACATTCTTTTTAATATACTATGTATATAAATTTACAAATGAAGAACGAACTATACAACACAAACAATCACACAATGTACAAAACGTCACATTCACAAAAACAAACACGAAATGAACTGACGTAACAAATAGCACGCTTACTTTCACCGTGACTGCGACACATAACGACAACGACCCACAACCCAGTGTGAAAATCTACCAACCTATGTAGGATCCCTAATTAGAGACGATGCGCTACAGCTGCCTCTAATTAGGGATCCCACACAAACCACCACCAGAAAGAGAAAGAAAAGACCTGTCAGACTCTGACCATGGATGCATAGAGAAGCAAATAGGCTTCTCTATGGCCAGAGCCTGACAATATACATACAGTGGGGAGAACAAGTATTTGATACACTGCCGATTTTGCAGGTTTTCCCACTTACAAAGCATGTAGAAGTCTGTAATTTTTATCATAGGTACTCTTCAACTGTGAGTGACGGAATCTAAAACAAAAACCCAGAAAATCACATTGTATGATTTTTAAGTAATTAATTTGCATTTTATTGCATGACATAAGTATTTGATACATCAGAAAAGCAGAACTTAATATTTGGTACAGAAACCTTTGTTTGCAATTACAGAGATCATACGTTTCCTGTAGTTCTTGACCAGGTTTGCACACACAGCAGGGATTTTGGCCCACTCCACTCCTCCATCCAGGTTTCGGGGCTGTCGATGGGCAATACAGACTTTCAGCTCCCTCCAAAGATTTTCTATTGGGTTCAGGTCTGGAGACTGGCTAGGCCACTCCAGGACCTTGAGATGCTTCTTACGGAGCCACTCCTTAGTTGCCCTGGCTGTGTGTTTCGGGTCGTTGTCATGCTGGAAGACCCAGCCACGACCCATCTTCAATGCTCTTACTGAGGGAAGGAGGTTGTTGGCCAAGATCTCGCGATACATGGCCCCATCCATCCTCCCCTCAATACGGTGCAGTTGTCCTGTCCCCTTTGCAGAAAAGCATCCCCAAAGAATGATGTTCCCACCTCCATGCTTCACGGTTGGGATGGTGTTCTTGGGGTTGTACTCATCCTTCTTCTTCCTCCAAACACGGCGAGTGGAGTTTAGACCAAAAAGCTCTATTTTTGTCTCATCAGACCACATGACCTTCTCCCATTCCTCCTCTGGATCATCCAGATGGTCATTGGCAAACTTCAGACGGGCCTGGACATGCGCTGGCTTGAGCAGGGGGACCTTGCGTGCGCTGCAGGATTTTAATCCATGACGGCGCAGTGTGATACTAATGGTTCTTTGAGACTGTGGTCCCAGCTCTCTTCAGGTCATTGACCAGGTCCTGCCGTGTAGTTCTGGGCTAATCCCTCACCTTCCTCATGATCATTGATGCCCCACGAGGTGAGATCTTGCATGGTGCCCCAGACCGAGGGAGATTTACCGTCATCTTGAACTTCTTCCATTTTCTAATAATTGCGCCAACAGTTGTTGCCTTCTCACCAAGCTGCTTGCCTATTGTCCTGTAGCCCATCCCAGCCTTGTGCAGGTCTACAATTTTATCCCTGATGTCCTTACACAGCTCTCTGGTCTTGGCCATAGTTGAGAGGTTGGAGTCTGTTTGATTGAGTGTGTGGACAGGTGTCTTTTATACAGGTAACGAGTTCAAACAGGTGCAGTTAATACAGGTAATGAGTGGAGAACAGGAGGGCTTCTTAAAGAAAAACTAACAGGTCTGTGAGAGCCGGAATTCTTACTGGTTGCTAGGTGATCAAATACTTATGTCACGCAATAAAATGCAAATTAATTATTAAAAAATCATACAATGTGATTTTCTCTATTTTTGTTTTAGATTCCGTCTCTCACAGTTGAAGTGTACCTATGATAAAAATTACAGACCTCTACATGCTTTGTAAGTAGGAAAACCTGCAAAATCGGCAGTGTATCAAATACTTGATCTCCCCACTGTATCTATCTATCTATCTATCTATCTATCTATCTATCTATCTATCTATCTATCTATCTATCTATCTATCTATCTATCTATCTATCTATCTATCTATCTATCTATCTATCTATCTATCTATCTATCTATCTATCTATCTATCTATCTATCTATCTATCTATCTATCTATCTATCTATCTATCTATCTATCTATCTATCTATCTATCTAAGACTCAATAGCTGCTACATCTTATGACACGTTATAAGACTCAATAGACAGAAGTGACACTTTCCTGTGGTGGACAGTTACTGCCAGAGTTTATGTTCATGTTGTCAGAGGTAAATCAAGGATGCAGAGGGAGAGGAAATGAAAGGCAGGTATAAATAACTGTTGAGTTGAGGAGGGAGAGGTGAATGAAAGGCAGGTATAAGTAATATAACAGGAGGGTTATTAAGTTGCACAGTGATGGAGGCAGCCAGGTTGTGTGGGATTAAGTTCCCCATTGGAGGAATGGGAGGATCTCTCTTTCCAATCATATGATTCACTTGCAAGACCAGTGCCAGAAACTCAGACTGTTCTGAAGGCATGTTGAAGTATAGCGGGGATTGATCAGAAACCAGATCAGAAAACAGTTAGGGTGTCCATATTAGGAAGTGACTCTGACACAACTTCCATAAACATATGACTGTCTATGGACACCGTGAACTGTCCTATCCATACTTTACATTTACAGTTACATTCAATTCAATTAAACTAAGGAAACATTGGCAGATCACAAATAGTAACACAACATCAAATCAGCACATTACGTCCCGGCTAAAGGGGATCCTTGGTAATGCAGGAGACTAAAGATGATCCTACCAGTAGTTATACAACACAATTCACACAAATAACCCAGCCTTCAGTTCTGGGAAAGGAAGGCAAGTGCTACCTGTCTTTGAAAGTCATCTCTCTCTCATGTGTTAATGTATTAATGTGTTCATGTCATTTCTGAAGACATTTCTTGTCATTCTTAGAGTGTCCAATGGCGTATCTGGTCAGTATAATGGATCATCTGTGCCTGTCCTTTAGATTGGATAACGTTCCTGTCTCTATTACATTGCCATTCTAGTCATTCATCAGACGTTCCTATCCAGTCCTCACTTCTCTCTCTCCCTCTTCTCTGTCTCCCTCTTATCTCTCTCCCTCATCTCTCTCCCTCTTCTCTCTCTCCCTCATCTCTCTCCATCTTCTCTCTCTCCCCCTTCTCTCTCTCCCTCTTCACTCTCTCCCTCTTCTCTCTCTCCCTCTTCACTCTCTCCCTCTTCTCTCTCTCCCTCTTCTCTCTCTCCCTCTTCACTCTCTCCCTCTTCACTCTCCCCCTCTTCCCTCTCCCCCTCTTCTCTCTCTCTTATCTCTCTCCCTCTTCCTAACTTCTCTCTCTCCAACTTCTCTCTCTCCCTCTTCTCTCTTCCTGTCTTCACTTTCTCCTTCTTCTCTCTCTCCCTCTTAACTATCTCCCTCTTCTCTCTCTCCCTCTTAACTATCTCCCTCTTCTCTCTCTCTCTCTCTCTCTCTCTCTCTCTCTCTCTCTCTCTCTCTCTCTCTCTCTCTCTCTCTCTCTCTCTCTCTCTCTCTCTCTCTCTCTCTCTCTCTCTCTCTCTGTCTTATCTCTCTCACTCTTCACTCTCTCCATCTTTCCTCTCTCTCTCTTCTCTCTCCCTCTCTTCTCTCTCTCTCTCTCTCTCTCTCTCTCTCCCTCTTCTCTCCACTCTCTACCTCTTCTCTCTCTCGCTCTTCACTCTCTCCCTCTTCTCTCTCCCTCTTCTCTCCACTCTCTCCATCTTCTCTCTCTCTCTTATCTCTCCCTCTTCTCTCTCTCTTCTCTCCACTCTCTTCCTCTTCTCTCCACTCTCTCCCTCTTCTCTCTCTCCCTCTTCTCTCTCTCTTCTCTCCACTCTCTCCCTCTTCTCTCCACTCTCTCCCTCTTCACTCCACTCTCTCCCTCTTCTCTCTCTCCTTCTTCTCTCCACTCTCTCCCTCTTCTCTCTCTCTTCTCTTCACTCTCTCCCTTTTCTCTCCACTCTCTCCCTCTTCTCTCTCTCCCTCTTCTCTCTCTCCCTCTTCTCTCCACTCTCTCCCTCTTCTCTCTCTCTTCTCTCTCTCTTCTCCCTCTCTCTCTCCCTCTTCTCTCTCTCCCTCTTATCTCTCTCCCTCTTCTCTCTCTCTCCTCTCTCTCTTCTCCCTCTCTCTCTCCCTCTTCTCTCTCTCCCAGGACTCATCTCTCACTGTAATCATTCATTGTTGTCTCTCTATTTTTAGCATCCCCTGCAGGGGACATTGTTTTTTACTCACTGTATTTCTGCTTCGACCCAGCATAAGCCACCTCTCTAATCTCAGGCCGATCAAGGTACACAATTGCGGGATGAAGCAATATAAAATAGAATCATAAACCACTGTTAGATCACAGTGTTCATTATGACATCCATGATGTAATGAATTCACTGTTAGATCACACAGTGTTCATTATGACATCCATGATGTATTGAATTCACTGTTAGATTACACAGTGTTCATTATGACATCCATGATGTAATGAATTCACTGTTAGATCACACAGTGTTCATTATGACATCCATGATGTATTAAATTCACTGTTAGATTACACAGTGTTCATTATGACATCCACGATGTAATGAATTCACTGTTAGATTACAGTGTTTATTATGACATCCACGATGTAATGAATTCACTGTTAGATTACACAGTGTTCATTATGACATCCATGATGTAATGAATTCACTGTTAGATTACACAGTGTTCATTATGACATCCATGATGTAATGAATTCACTGTTAGATTACACAGTGTTCATTATGACATCCATGATGTAATGAATTCACTGTTAGATTACACAGTGTTCATTATGACATCCATGATGTAATGAATTCACTGTTAGATTACACAGTGTTCATTATGACATCCACGATGTAATGAATTCACTGTTAGATCACACAGTGTTCATTATGACATCCATGATGTAATTAATTTTTCCATACTAGCTAAATGAGGGTTTTCTATTATTTCTATTGTTATATTTTGCCCTCAGAACAGCCTGAATTCATGTGGACATGGACTCTACAAGGTGTTGAAAGCGTTCCACAGGGATTCTGGCCCGTGTTGACTGCAATGCTTCCCACAGTTGTGTCAAGTTGGCCGGATGTCCTTTGGGTGGTGGACACACACAGAAAACACACAGAAAACTGTTGAGTGTAAAACCAAGAAGAGTTTTTGACACAAACCGGTGCGCCTGGCACCTACTACCATACCCTATTCAAAGGCACTTAAATATTTTGTCTTGCCCATTCACCCTCTGAATGATACACATACACAATCCATGTCTCAATTGTCTCAAGGCTTAAAAATCCTTCTTTAACCTGTCTCCTCCCCCTCACCTAGACTGATTGAAGTGGATTTAACAACTGACATCAATAAGGGATCGTGGCCAACTGTCTCCTTGCACTGAGCAGCCTGTCACCGTGGGAACGTGGTACTAATCACCCACCCACCAGGCTGCGACCCAGGCAATAGGCCACCTTCACATTTCACATTGACGGGAGAGAGGAGGGATAATCGTATCTATGAAAAAAGGACGAGGTAATATCAACCATCTGCCTGGGAGAGGGGATTTCTGTTCATCTGTCACAACACAACACTAGGAAATGATTAGGGTTCCAGTATCCCTTCCCCTCTCTGCCAGGGTTTGGGCTCAATCAATGTCACCACTTGATTGGATCCTTTAATCTTGTTCTGTTTGAATTCAATCTAAAGTCGGATGGAGGTTGATAAGCTCTGTACTCACATGGTCTGGTGCTCCTGTGACTTTTATTCACGTGGTCTTGTGCTCCTGTGACTGTTACTCACATGGTCTGGTGCTCCTGTGACTGTTACTCACATGGTCTAGTGCTCCTGTGACTGTTACTCACATGGTCTGGTGCTCCTGTGACTTTTATTCACGTGGTCTTGTGCTCCTGTGACTGTTACTCACATGGTCTGGTGCTCCTGTTACTGTTACTCACATGGTCTGGTGCTCCTGTGACTGTTACTCACATGGTCTAGTGCTCCTGTGACTGTTACTCACATGGTATGGTGCTCCTGTGACTGTTACTCACATGGTCTGGTGCTCCTGTGACTGTTGCTCACATGGTCTGGTGCTCCTGTGACTGTTTCTCACAAGGTCTGGTGCTCCTGTGACTGTTACTCACATGGTCTGGTGCTCCTGTGACTGTTAATCACATGGTCTTGTGCTCCTGTGACTGTTACTCACATGGTCTGGTGCTCCTGGGACTGTTACTCACATGGTCTGGTGCTCCTGTGACTGTTACTCACATGGTCTGGTGCTCCTGTGACTGTTACTCACATGGTCTGGTGCTCCTGTGACTGTTACTCACATGGTCTGGTGCTCCTGGGACTGTTACTCACATGGTCTGGTGCTCCTGTGACTGTTACTCACATGGTCTGGTGCTCCTGGGACTGTTACTCACATGGTCTGGTGCTCCTGTAACTGTTACTCACATGGTCTGGTGCTCCTGTAACTGTTACTCACATGGTCTGGTGCTCCTGGCACTGTTTGGAGACACATCCACCCTTCATGTCCCCTCTCTGTCTGCTGCTCATGAGGCAGTGAAAATGATTCTCTTTTTTTAAAGGGGTAATCTGCAGATGAAACAATAACAAAGTGTTTTCCCTGCAACTGTTTCGCTAAAAAGCTGAGGGATGGGGCTGGATAAATATAACCACCCTCAAATTCATAGACAGAGCTATTGATGCAAGGACTGACCATTCATGATATAAACATTATATGTTTAACTATGTTTTAAGGCTATAAAGTGTTGACTTTGTTTACAAACATTGGAGCAAAACAAGCTTATATGTAGGGTTCTGATGGGGTACGACAGTGGAACTAAGCTTATGAGGCATTTATGTTAAATTCTTCAAGAATCAATGCCAGAGAGAGAGATGGAGAGAGGGAGGATAGAGTCTATTGTGGTTTCAGTGGGGGATTAAAGGTAGCCTAGTGGTTAGAGTGTTGGGCCTGTAATTTAAACATAACCTTAACCCTAACCTTAACCACACTGCTAACCTTTTGCCTAACCCTGTCCTTAAATGAAGACCAAAAAGCACATTTTGTTTTTTTATGCATTTTTTACAATATAGCCAATTTTGAATTTGCAGCTGGCCAAAGGGGTGCTGATGTCAGAAGTTGCCGGTTTGTAGAATGCCTCATTCAGAAGTGTTTTAGGTCTGTAGAATGCCTCTTTCAGGAGTGTTTTAGGTCTGTAGAATGCCTCTTTCAGGAGTGTTTCAGGTCTGTAGAATGCCTCTTTCAGGAGTGTTTCAGGTCTGTAGAATGCCTCTTTCAGGAGTGTTTCAGGTCTGTAGAATGCCTCTTTCAGGAGTGTTTAAGGTCTGTAGAATGCCTCTTTCAGGAGTGTTTCAGGTCTGTAGAATGCCTCTTTCAGGAGTGTTTAAGGTCTGTAGAATGCTCCTTTCAGGAGTGTTTCAGGTCTGTAGAATGCCTCTTTCAGGAGTGTTTCAGGTCTGTAGAATGCCTCTTTCAGGAGTGTTTCAGGTCTGTAGAATGCGCCTTTCAGGTGTGTTTCAGGTCTGTAGAATGCTCCTTTCAGGAGTGTTTCAGGTCTGTAGAATGCCTCTTTCAGGAGTGTTTCAGGTCTGTAGAATGCCTCTTTCAGGAGTGTTTCAGGTCTGTAGAATGCCTCTTTCAGGAGTGTTTCAGGTCTGTAGAATGCCTCTTTCAGGAGTGTTTCAGGTAAAAACACATGTCCTCACTGTGGACTGAATGCTATTTGCTGCTGGTTCTGCTGTAACCAGTATTTCAGCAGGCCCTGTGAATGGAAACATCCTTATGTGTCCAACACATTGTAGCTGCCATTAGATTCTTCTTTTCCTCCCCAGAGTCATTACACCCTCAGCTGGCAGAGATAGAGCCAATGTGAGTGTTGGCAGGCATATGTGTGTGTATGTATGTTTATGTATATTTGTGTGTGTGTGTGTTTTCCTATATCCAATATCAAAATGTTCCAGTGTAAGTAAAAGCTTCTGTAAATAGCTTGCTCCCTCCACATCTCTGGCACAAACACAGTGTGTGCTGGGTCACCCCATCAACTCTGTGATATTGACACTTGCCAAGATGTCTGCCCTCTATTAGAGCCCTCTTTTTTTATTTAACTAGGCAAGTCAGTTAAGAACAAATTCTTATTTACAATGACAGCCTAGGAACAGCAGGTTAACTGCCTTGTTCAGGGGCAGAAGGACAGATTTTTATCTTGTCAGCTCTAGGATTCAATCCAGCAACCTTTCAGTTACAGGCCCAACACTCTAACCACTGGGCTACCTTTAATCCCGCAGTGAAACCACAATAGACTCTATCCATCCTCTCTCCATCTCTCTCTCTGGCATGGAGGAGCGCAATGGGTCAAGTCCAGATATTTGTTGCTGCTGTGTTCCCCTAGCTATCTGAACCCCAGCGGAAAGAAATGGCTGAAATGACAGAATTAGAACCAGATTCCAACCAGTTCCGGTTGGCAACTTGTTGTTATTGGTCTGGTTGTGTAATCTGATTATAGTGAAGTCATCACAGCCAGCTCCGCCCTCTGCTACCTGACCTCTGTGTTCCATTGGTCCTGGTACTGTATAGAGACCAGAAAACAGTTGGTGAATCTGAGTTTGCTTGAATCTCTTTCCCACGCTACTAAGTGGCTTAGCATTTCTGCAGGGTGAATGTAACTCAAAGGTGAATGGCAACTCGATCACCCTCGACGATGACAGCTGAGGACACCTTCAGCACACAGCGACGTTGAGCGGGTCCTCGTCAGCCAAAATGTCAGTCCCCATCTATCAGCAGTATGACACACACACACACACACACACACACACACACACACACACACGCACGCACGCACGTATGTGTTGAAAACTGGTCACCAGCAGGGCCATCAAGTGGCTCCCTTACAGAAGTGTCGTCTTTCATCTGTAGAGAGAGAAAATAGCTGCTGCCCGCAGGTCTGGTGCTGCGGAGGTAGGTTGGCCTACTTTCAACTATATCTGTTGGGCTCACCATTTGCTCATCATTCCTCGACTAAGATTCACTGTATAATTCTGAAAGGTTGAAGGTTCAATTCCCACAAGGATCAGATACAAAACATGCATGAACTCCCTGTACTGTTTGTCGCTTCTGATAAGAAATTTCCATTCTAGGAATTTGCTGAGAGAGTACAGTGCCTTCAGGAAGTATTAATACCATTGATTTATTCCACATTTGTTTGTGTTACAGCCTGAATTCAAATTGGATACATTTTTGTTTTTCTCTCTCACCCATCCACACACAATACCCCATAATGACAAAGTGAAAACATGTTTTCAGAAATGGTTGCAAATTTATTCAAAATGAAATACATACATTTCTAATTCATATATGTATTCACACCCCTGAGTCAATACTTTGTAGAAGCACCTTTGGCAGCGATTACAGCTGTGAGTCTGTCTGGGATTAATCGAAGAGATGGCAACATTTGCCCATTATTCTTTTAAGAATTTTTCAAGCACTGTCAACTTGGTTGTTGATCATTGCTAGACAACCATGTTCAGGTCTTAGATCTTCAAGTAGATTTAAGTCAAAACTGTAACTCGGCTACTCAGGAACATTCACTGGTAAGAAATTCCAGTGTAGATTCTGCCTTGTTTTTAGGTTATTGTCCTGCTGAAAGGTGAATTAATCTCCCAGTGTCTGGTTAAAAGTAGACTGAACCAGGTTTTCCTCTAGGATTTTGCCTGTGCTTATCACCATTGCATTTATTTTTATCCTGAAAAACTCCACAGTCCTTAAAGTTTTCAATCATACCCATAACATGATTATGTAGAGTGGTAATCAGTAATGTGTTGTATTGGATTTGCCCCAAATGTAACACTCTATAATCAGGACAAAAAGTGAATTGCTTTGCCACATTTTTTGCAGTATTACTTTAGTGCCTTGTTGCAAACAGGATGCATGTTTTGGAATATGTTTTATTCTGTACAGGCTTCCTTCTTTTCACTCTGCCATTTAGGTTAGTATTGTGGAGTAACTACAATGTTGTTGATCCATCCTCAGTCTCCTCCTATCACAGCCATGTAACTGTTTTAAAGTCACCATTGGCCATATTGTGGAAATACCTAAGCAGTTTCCTTCCTCTCCGGAAACTGAGTTAGGAAGGAGACCTGTATCTTTGTAGTGATGGGGTGTGTTGATTAGGGCAGCAGGTAGCCCAGTGGTTAGAGTGTTGGGCCTGTAACTGAAAGGTTGCTGGATTGAATCCCTGAGCTGACAAGGTAAAAATATGTCGTTCTGCCCCTGAACAAGGCAGTTAACCCACTGTTCCAAGGCTGTCATTGTAAATAAGAATTTGTTCTTAACTGACTTGCCGAGTAAAATAAAGGTTAAATAAAAATGTATACAACATCCAAAGTGTAATTAATAATTTCACCATGCTCAAAGGGATATTAAATGTCTGCTTTATAAATTATTATGTCTTTAATTTATAAAGACATAATTCCACTTTGAGCATTATGGGGTATTGTGTGTAGGCCAGATACAAAACATTATCAATTAGTACATTTTAAATTCAGGCTGATACACAACAAAATGTGGAAAATGTCAAGGGATGTGAATACTTTCTGAAGGCACTGTAAGTAAGTGAAATTTTAGCCCAGATTTCATATATGTCACATGTTGTTATTTATACTAAGTGTATTTGGTCTGATTTAAGATCTTAACTGGAGCGTAGGATCAGACATTCTAATTTGGTTGTTGAGTGACATGGGTAAGATCTCTAAAGAGGGATCCTTATCACTGATGATGCTCAATCACTTCTCCCTAATGCCTCATCTGGGTCAGTATCAGTCAATATGAGAAGACAGGGCTCAAACAGAGTCAAAGTGCAGACAAAATACAACATTCACATGGGTGGGAAACAGGCACAGCTCTCCTTTATTTGGAATAGCAACAAATCATTGACGTCTGTCATAATTTTCTGTTTTTACAGAGATCAAAAGATCTGCAGCTATACAATCATAAAAGAAAAGGCTAAAGTCTGAACGTTTAAGGGACTGATTTAATTCGGACCCGGATTAAGATCTGCATTATAGTGTGATTTAAGATTATAGATTGCCTTTAAATGTCAGTCTTGCTCGGATCGTGTCAGTCCGGATTTAATCTAGGTCAAACTCAACAGCAGCAAAAGGCCACATGAAGACAGAAACTAGGTACAGTGGTAGATACAACAGTACTGTTGGATTGATTCATGCTTTGACCAGTTCAGTGTCAGTCAGTCCCTTGAGCCGTCTTCAATACACCTGCTGCAGAAAGGATGATCTGTCTGTAATCCTTGGAGCGTAGCCCACTGCAGCCCAGGTGGCACAGCTTTACTCTGGCCCAGCAAATCTGAATTAGATAGCCCCGGAGGTCATGACACCAATATACTTTGTTTATAAGAAATGGTTTATTATGTAAAAGCCATACTTCACACTTTGCAGCAGGCAAAACTGGGAAAACAGGTTGTCACAGCCAGTATCTGCCTGCTGGGTTAGTACTGAAGATGTTCAACCATCAAAGTTTCATGTCCTTCATACATCAGCAGTATTAGTATAACAGACACCTTTATTAGTATCTGTATCAGCAGTATTAGTATAACAGACACCTTTATTAGTATCTGTATCAGCAGTATTAGTGTATCAGACATCTTTTGTAGTACCTGTATCAGCAGTATTAGTGTATCAGACACCTTTATTAATATCTGTATCAGCAGTATTAGAGTATCAGACACCTTTATTAGTATCTGTATCAGCAGTATTAGAGTATCAGACATCTTTATTAGTATCTGTATCAGCAGTATTAGAGTATCAGACACCTTTATTAGTATCTGTATCAGCAGTATTAGTGTATCAGACATCTTTTGTAGTACCTGTATCAGCATTATTAGTTCATCAGACATCTTTATTAGTATCTGTATCAGCAGTATTAATATATCAGACACCTTTATTAGTATCTGTATTAGCAGTATTCATATATCAGACACCTTTATTAGTATCTGTATCAGCAGTATTAGTGTATCAGACACCTTTATTAGTGTATGTATCAGCAGTATTAGTGTATCAGATATCTTTGTTACTACCTTATCAGCAGTATTAGTATATCAGACACCTTTATTAGTATCTGTATCAGCAGTATTAGTGTATCAGACATCTTTAATCGCATCCCGTGTAGCTCAGATGGTAGAGCATGGTGCTTGCAAAGCCAGGGTTGTGGGTTTGATTCCCACGGGGGATATGTATGCACTAACTAACTGTAAGTTGCTCTGGATAAGAGCGTCTGGTAAATGTATAGTATATTGGGATATGTACAGTGTATTCAGACCCCTTCCCTTTTTCCACATTTTGTTACGTTACAGCCTTATTCTAATCTCGATGTAATCCTTTGGGTCCAATGCAGTCATGTGATCAGAAACTATGACAAAAATATATACTACTACAATTCATGGAGCAAACTCTGTATGTTTTGAAAGGGACAACGCAAGCTTGACGACCCAATATCTTAACTCCACACTCTTAGTCAGAGCTGCTGTCTGATGATCATGGTCTAGAACAGGGAATTCTCTGACCTTTAAATTCCTGGTTAAAAGTTCAGGATTCCCCCTTGAATTACACATTTAATTCAATCTAAATATGTCGAGACAAGATATTGTCCAGACATCTATCTCTTCCTGCGTAATAAACGTGTCTGTGATTTCAACACTTTGTATAAATATGTCTAAACGAAATGAGACAGATGTATTCACAACTTTTACAGAGAAGTAAAAGTGGAGCAGGAAAGAGACATTTTACTGAGTTAGCTTCTATGGCATTTTCGATCACAGCAATTTTTTTCAAGAAAACCCTGGCGGGCCACATCAAAATGGTTCCAGAGGGGCCAGATCTGGCCCATAGGCCGCCAGATAAAGAGCCTTGTTGTATGGCAAATCAGGTGTTGTCTTTTCCTGTCAGGCTCTGGCCATAGATAAACCTATTTGCTTCTCTCTGTAGCCATGGTCAGAGTCTGACAGTTCTATTATTTCTGTTTCTGGTGGTGGTTTGTGTGGGATCCCTAATTAGAGGCAGCTGTAGCGCATCGTCTCTAATTAGGGATCCTACATAGGTTTGTATGTTTCACACAGGGTTTGTGGGTCGTTATCGTTATATGTGTCAGTGTATATATTTCGCAAGTCACGAAACAGTAAGTGGGCGCTATTACGTTTGTTCATTCGTGTTAGTTTGTCTGTTTAGTAGTTAGTTTTTTTGTGTTGTATACATAGTATAATATTCATAATTAAACATAGTATAAATAAAAGAAATGTCGAACTACAATCCCTGCGCTGCATTTTGGTCTCTCGCTGCACCATCTCGTGACATTTCCTGATAGGCCGCCAGATAAAGAGCCTTGTTCTATGGCAAATCAGGTGTTGTCTTTTCCTGATAGGCCGCCAGATAAAGAGCCTTGTTCTATGGCAAATCAGGTGTTGTCTTTTCCTGATAGGCCGCCAGATAAAGAGCCTTGTTCTATGGCAAATCAGGTGTTGTCTTTTCCTGATAGGCCGCCAGATAAAGAGCCTTGTTCTATGGCAAATCAGGTGTTGTCTTTTCCTGATAGGCCGCCAGATAAAGAGCCTTGTTCTTTGATAAATCAGGTGTTGTCTTTTCCTGATAGGCCGCCAGATAAAGAGCCTTGTTCTATGGCAAATCAGGTGTTGTCTTTTCCTGATAGGCCGCCAGATAAAGAGCCTTGTTCTATGGCAAATCAGGTGTTGTCTTTTCCTGATAGGCCGCCAGATAAAGAGCCTTGTTCTATGGCAAATCAGGTGTTGTCTTTTCCTGATAGGCCGCCAGATAAAGAGCCTTGTTCTATGGCAAATCAGGTGTTGTCTTTTCCTGATAGGCCGCCAGATAAAGAGCCTTGTTCTATGGCAAATCAGGTGTTGTCTTTTCCTGATAGGCCGCCAGATAAAGAGCCTTGTTCTATGGCAAATCAGGTGTTGTCTTTTCCTGATAGGCCGCCAGATAAAGAGCCTTGTTCTATGGCAAATCAGGTGTTGTCTTTTCCTGATAGGCCGCCAGATAAAGAGCCTTGTTCTATGGCAAATCAGGTGTTGTCTTTTCCTGATAGGCCGCCAGATAAAGAGCCTTGTTCTATGGCAAATCAGGTGTTGTCTTTTCCTGATAGGCCGCCAGATAAAGAGCCTTGTTCTTTGATAAATCAGGTGTTGTCTTTTCCTGATAGGCCGCCAGATAAAGAGCCTTGTTCTTTGATAAATCAGGTGTTGTCTTTTCCTGATAGGCCGCCAGATAAAGAGCCTTGTTCTATGGCAAATCAGGTGTTGTCTTTTCCTGATAGGCCGCCAGATAAAGAGCCTTGTTCTATGGCAAATCAGGTGTTGTCTTTTCCTGATAGGCCGCCAGATAAAGAGCCTTGTTCTTTGATAAATCAGGTGTTGTCTTTTCCTGATTGAAATTGGGTTTGTCTTTATTCCATTTCAGCCTACAAATTGCAAGTCAGATCAATGTAGTTTCATTTCAGTTGCAGTTTCATTTCAGTTGAACATACATTTCAGTTGACAAAGACCATGACGCAACTGACTGATCAAGACATAAAAGATGAACAGTCTACATGAATACATACTCTGTAGTATGTGTCCCCGGAGATCCGAATCTTAACTTTAGATCTGCACACATGTAAACTCAAGTTTTCTACTGACATTGATGCATGAATTACGTCTTCCCAACTCGCCCGTGTGCACGTTTGAGTTTTTTTTGCATTTTTGAATTAGGCTACGTGATCATCGACTTAAATGTGTGCATCTAAAGTTGGGATTCTGCCCAGAAAAAAACGTTCCTCACTATTTGCTACGTGTATGATCTATGGGCAGGGATAATTAAAGAGGGACTGAAGTGAAAAATCAGCTTCTCGTTTTGAAAACGGCCTATGTGGCATTGATATGAGCCAGAAACATTTACTCTAGTGTCAAAATTGAGTACAAAGTGTAAACAGGGTCATTTTAGTAATAAAGTCAGTATCGTCCAAAACTGAGATTTGGAATCTAGTTGGAATCTAGTTGTCCTTGGATTGGGTTTCTTTCTATTTAAATCGTGCCCACATGCTAACAGCTGGAGTAATCATCAATTCAGAGCGCAGATGCACCAGACCCGATCATAATGCCTTTGGGTGCGGAATGCACACTGACCATGGTACATTTGGTTTCACTTTGGACATCCCTATGGGGCCAGTTAGGGACCATCAGTAAATTACACAATGTGCATGGGACCATATTTTAAAATTTCCAAATTTCAGACTTAAAACCCTCAAACCAACTAAACATTTTAGAAATTCATATACAAACATTGAAAGCACACAAAAAAACGAAAAGGTGTGCAACATGTAAATATTGTCTTATTTACATTAAGTGATTTATTAACGGTCCCTAACTAGCCCCACAGATAAGCTATCTAGAGTCAAACCAACTTTGCCACGGTCACACAGAATTTGGCTAGCTTGCTAAAATTGCTTATATTAAGCAAACCAAAAGGCACATTATTATATATTTTTTCTTTTTACACACAAATACCAAAACATTGATTGTGGGTGTCATTTTCCTTTAAGCAAACTAGATGGCATCATTTTTTAAATGTTTTATTTATGGATAGCCAGGGGCACACTCCAACACTCAGACATAATTTACAAATGAAGCATTTGTGTTATGTGTGTCCACCAGATCAGAGGCAGTAGGGGTGACCAGGGATGTTCTCTTCATGTGTGAATTGGACCATTTTCCTGTCCTGCTAAGCAATCAAAATGTAACTTTTGTACTTTTGGGTGTCAGGATAAATGTATGTAAAAAGTGAAAAGTACATAATTGTTTTAGGAATGTAGTGAAGTAAAAGTAAAAGTTGTCAAAAATATAAATAGTAAAGTAAAGTACAAATACCCCAAAAAACTACTTAAGTAGTACTTTAAAGTATTTTAACTTAAGTACTTTACACCACTGGTGTCAGGGTTATCCTTCCAGTTTATTGAGAAGTCATTGAAAATAGATACCCTTTTTTTCAATCACTGAATTGGAATTGGAATTTCAGTTTACTTCCTGAATTTTCTGCCTTCAATTCGAATTGACCCCAACCCTGCTGTGTGTGCAATCCAGTGGCATTTACCTTTGTCGACTTCCATATGATTCATATGGAGGGCTACAGCTTCTGTCAGCATGCACAGCACCGAGCCAGGGGCCTTGCTCCAAACTATGTCAGAGGGACAAACTGAAATACCACGGTCAATGTTTTCTGGTGACATCAAAGGTCATAAAGAGGCTGAAGGTTGTTTGTGTACTAGGCCAACAAAGTGTTAACGTTCCTACTCCTGACCGCAGAGGGTGGAAACTGAATCCCTCTAACATGGCGGTTAACACTCACAATTAACAAAGTGGTCAGAGAGATGTAACCACTGGAATTGACCCAGGGCCTTACTCACACATAACGCTGTGGCACGATCGCATGTGTCAATATCACTGAGTTGATGGGGTGACCCAGCACACACCACAGGAGTTGCGTGCTGCTCCCCCCTCAGTTTGGAATTCACTTCAGCCACTTTCTGTGGCAGAAGGGTGTCGACTAGGACCTGGAACCTGGCACCTCCCCTCATGGCTATGACAATCCTGATGCTGGATATTTTGGGACACCAGTTTAAGTCTAGTAACACAGGGCAGGAAGTCTAGTATTGTGAGGTTCTTGATCCATGTGAGGGCAATGTGAGGTTATTGATCCATGTGAGGGCAATGTGAGGTTATTGATCCATGTGAGGGCGATGTAATGGACAATTTTTCTTAGAGGATCTGTAAAAGTAAAAAAGTAAAGCAAAAAATAATGTAACACAATTCCCTTCAGCATTCAGAGCCTGATCTCTGGTGATGTTTTATTAGGTAATGTGGAAAAAGCCCCGAGGCTGTACCCGCTCCATAAGTAGAACCAAATCAAATGGGCTCACCGCCTCTCTGGCTGTCTGATCGACCTTTTTACTTCCCCTCATGTTGTCAGACTCCTGCCCACAGTTGGAAACTAATTTTTATTTGGTTGACTAAATGTGTTTCTGTGGATATGAACACTCTCGTTTATAGGTATCCTGAGGATGGATGAATATATTTTGAATCTCTTGCTGACTCGATTTAGGGGTTGTCTCTTTCTACTGTAACTCTCACAACCACTGAGTAGACTTTCTATCCCCTCAGGAGTTTGGACTATGGGGGGATGGTTACGTAATATGTGCTTGCCTGTAGTGCAGAGGACAAAACGGCATCAGAGCACACAGCTGCTATTATCAACACAATCTATGACTGAAGCAAAATACCTGTGAATTACATACAGTTGAAGTCGGAAGTTTACATACACTTAGGTTGAAGTCATTAAAACTCATTTTTTTTGCCTCTCCTGCAACCCACCTTACCCAACGTGAAACGGATCTATTATCCTTACTTTTCTTTTTTTTTTAATTGAACCGCAGTCAGAAGCTAGCCTGCTAGCTAACTAGCTTCTAGCCATCGCTAACCACTGCTAGCGGTCCTCACCACCGCTCTGGCTGCTCATTTGTTGACTTCTGTAACCGTAAAAGCCTTGGTTTCATGCATGTCAACATTAGAAGCCTCCTCCCTAAGTTTGATTTATTCACTGCTTTAGCACACTCCGCCAACCCGGATGTCCTAGCTGTGTCTGAATCCTGGCTCAGGAAGGCCACCAATAACTCGGAAATTTCCATCCCCAACTACAATATTTCCTGTCAAGATAGAACTGCCAAAGGTGGTGGAGTTGCAATCTACTGCAGAGATAACCTGCAGAGTTCTGTCATACTGTCCAGGTCCGTGCCCAAACAAATTGAGCTTCTACTTTTAAAAATCCACCTTTCCAGAAATAAGTCTCTCACTGTTGCCGCCTGTTACAGACCCCCCTCAGCCCCCAGCTGTGCCCTGGACTCCATATGTGAATTGATTGCCCCCCATCTATCTTCAGAGTTTGTATTGTTAGGTGACTTAAACTGGGATATGCTTAACACCCCGGCTGTCCTTCAATCTAAGATAGATGCCCTCAATCTCACACAAATTATCATGGAACCCACCAGGTACAACCCAAAATCCGTAAACATGGGTACCATCATTGATATCATCCTGACTAACTTGCCCTCCAAATACACCTCCTCTGTTTTCAACCAGGATCTCAGCGATCACTGCCTCATCGCCTGCGTTCGCAATGGGTCAGCGGTCAAACGACCACGCCTTATCACTGTCAAACGCTCCCTAAAACACTTTTGCGAGCAGGCCTTCCTATTCGATCTGGCCCAGGTATCCTGGAAGGATATTGACCTCATCCCGTCAGTAGAGGACGCCTGGTTGTTCTTTAAAAGTGCTTTCCTCACCATCCTAAATAAGCATGCCCCTTTCAAAAAACGTAGAACTAAGAACAGATATAGCCCTTGGTTCACCCCAGACTTGACTGCACTAGACCAACACAAAAACATCCTGTGGTGCACTGCATTAGCATCGAATAGCCCCCACGATATGCAACTATTCAGGGAAGTCAGGAACAAGTACACACAGTCAGTTAGAAAAGCAAAGGCCAGCTTTTTCAAACTGAAATTTGCTTCCTGTAGTACTAATTCCAAAAAGTTCTGGGACACTGTAAAGTCCATGGAGAATAAGAGCACCTCCTCCCAGTTGCCCACTGCATTGAGGCTCGGAAACACTGTCACCACCGATAAATCCACGATTATCGAAAACTTCAATAAGCATTTTGCTACGGCTGGCCATGCTTTCCACCTGGCTACCCCTACCCCGGCCAACAGCTCTGTGCCCCTGGCAGCCACTTGCCCAAGCCCCCCCCGCTTCTCCTTCGCCCCAATCCAGACGGATGATGTTCTGAAAGAGCTGCTAAATCTGGACCCCTACAAATCTGCTGGACTAGACAATCTGGACCCTCTCTTTCTGAAATTATCAGCCAAAATTGTTGCAACACCGATCACTAGCCTGTTCAACCTCTCTTTCGTATCGTCTGAGATCCCTAGGAAAGCTGCCGCGGTCATCCCCCTCTTCAAAGGGGGAGACACTCTAGACCTAAACTGTTATAGACCTATATCCATCCTCCCCTGCCTTTCTAAAGTCTTCGAAAGCCAAGTTAACAAACAGATAACTGACCACTTCGAATCCCACCGTACCTTCTCTGCTATGCAATCTGGTTTCCGAGCTGGTCATGGGTGCACCTCAGCTACGCTCAAGGTACTGAACGATATCATAATCGCCATCGATAAAAGACAGTACTGTGCAGCCGTCTTCATCGAACCTGGCCATGGCTTTCGACTCTGTCAATCACCGCATTCTTATTGGCAGACTCAACAGCCTTGGTTTCTCAAGTGAATGCCTTGCCTGGTTCTCCAACTACTTCGCAGACAGAGTTCAGTGTGTCAAATCGGAGGGCCTGTTGTCCGATCCTCTGGCAGTTTCTATGGGGGTGCCACAGGGTTCAATTCTTGGGCCAACCCTTTTCTCTATATACATCAATGATGTCGCTCTCGCTGCTGGTGACTCTCTGATCCATCTCTACGCAGACGACACCATTCTGTATACATCGAGCCCCTCTTTGGACACTGTGTTTACTAACCTTCAAACAAGCTTCAACGCCATACAACACTCCTTCCGTGGCCTCCAACTGCTCTTAAATGCTAGTAAAACCAAATGCATGCTTTTCTATCGAACGCTGCCCGCACCCGCCCACCGGACTATCATCACTACTCTTGACGGATCCGACTTAGAATATGTGGACACCTACAAATACCTAGGCGTCTGGTTAGACTGTAAACTCAACTTCCAGACTCACATCAACCATCTCCAATCCAAAATTAAATCCAGAATCGGCTTCCTATTTCGCAACAAAGCCTCCTTCACTCATGCTGCCAAACTTGCCCTTGTAAAACTGACTATCCTACCGATCCTTGATTTCGGTGATGTCATTTACAAATTAGCCTCCAACACTCTGCTCAGCAAATTGGATGTAATCTATCACAGTGCCATCCGTTTTGTTACCAAAGCCCCATACACTACCCACCACTGCGACCTGTATGCTCTTGTTGGCTGGCCTTCTTTATATATTCGTCGCCAAACCCACTAGCTCCAGGTCATCTATAAGTCTTTATTAGGTAAATCTCCGCCCTATCTCAGCTCACTGGTCACCATAGCAACATCCACCCGGAGCATGCGCTCCAGCAGGTATATCTCACTGGTCACCCCCAAAGCCAACACCTCCTTTGGCCGCCTTTCCTTCCAGTTCTCTGCTGCCAATGACTGGAACGAATTGCAAAAATCATTGAAGCTGGAGAACACTCAACAACTTTAAGCATCAGCTGTCAAAGCTGCTTATCGATCACTGCACCTGTATATAGCCCTTCTGTAAACAGCCCACACTACTACCTCATCCCCATATAATTTTTTTTATTTTTTTATTTTGCTAATCTTGCACTCCAGTATCTCTATTTGCACATAATAATTTGCACATCCTTCATTCCTGTGTTAATGCTAATCTGTAATTTATATCACCACTACGGTCTATTTATTGTCCTACCTTTTAACTTTATTGCATTTTGCACTACATTTTGCACTCTGTATATAGATTTCTGTGTTTTTGACTGTTTGTTACTGTGTAACTCTGTGTTGTTGTTTTGTCGCACTGCTTTGCTTTGTCTTGGCCAGGTCGCAGTTGCAAATGAGAACTTGTTCTCAACTGACCTACCTGGTTAAATAAAGGTGAAATAATAAAAAAAAAAAAAAAAAATCAGTGCCTCTTTGCTCGACATCATGGGAAAATCAAAAGAAATCAGCCAAGACCTCAGAAGAAACATTGTAGACCTCCACAAGTCTGGTTCATCCTTCGGAGCAATTTCCAAACGCCTGAAGGTACCACGTTCATCTGTACAAACAATAGTACACAAGTATAAACACCATGGGACCACGCAGCCGTCATACCGCTCAGGAAGGAGACACGTTCTGTCTACTAGAGATGAACGTATTTGGTGCGAAAAGTGCAAATCAATCCCAGAACAACAGCAAAGGACCTTGTGAAGATGCTGGAGGAAACAGGTACAAAAGTATCTATATCCACAGTAAAACGAGTCCTTCATCGACATAACCTGAAAGGCCTCTCAGCAAGGAAGAAGCCACGGCTCCAAAACTGCCATAAAAAAGCCAGACTACGGTTTGCAACTGCACATGGGGACAAAGATCATACTTTTTGGAGAAATGTCCTCTGGTCTGATGAAACAAAAATAAAACTGTTTGGCCATAATGACCATCATTATGTTTGGAGGAAAAAGGGGGAGGTTTGCAAGCCAAAGAACACCATCCCAACCGTGAAGCACAGGGGTGGCAGCATCATGTTGTGGGGGTGCTTTGCTGCAGGAGAGACTGGTGCACTTCACAAAATAGATGGCATCATGAAGAAGGTAAATTATGTGGATATATTGAAGCAACATCTCAAGACATCAGTCAGGAAGTTAAAGCTTGGTCACAAATGGGTCTTCCAAATGGACAATGACCCCAAGCATACTTCCAAAGTTGTGGCAAAATGGCTTAAGGACAACAAAGTCAAGGTATTGGAGTGGCCATTACAAAGCCCTGACCTCAATCCTATAGAACATTTGTGGGCAGAACTGAAAAAGCGTGTGCGAGCAAGGAGGCCTACAAACCTGACTCAGTTACACCAGTTCTGTCATGAGGAATGGGCCAAAATTCACCCAACTTTTTGTGGGAAGCTTGTGGAAGGTACCCAAAACATTTTACCCAAGTTAAACAATTTAAAGGCAATGCTACCAAATACTAATTGAGTGTATGTAAACTTCTGACCCACTTGGAATGTGATGAAAGAAATAAAAGCTGAAATATATAATTCTCTCCACTATTATTCTGATATTTCACATTCTTAAAATATAGTGGTGATCCTAACTGACCTAAAACAGGGAGGTTTAACTAGGATTAAATGTCAGGAATTTTGAAAATCTGAGTTGAAATGTATTTGGCTAAGGTGTATGTAAACTTCCGACTTCAACTGTATTAACTTTGAATGAAAACTCATCATAAAACGTTTTTCTGGGGTGGGAGTGTTCTCTTTCTAGGTCTCTCTGTCTGGGGTGGGGGTGTTCTCTTTCTGGGTATCTCTGTCTGGGGTGGGGGTGTTCTCTTTCTGGGTCTCTGTCTGGGGTAGGGGTGTTCTCTTTCTGGGTCTCTCTGTCTGTGGTGGGGGTGTTCTCTTTCTGGGTCTCTCTGTCTGTGGTGGGGGTGTTCTCTTTCTGAGTCTCTCTGTCTGGGGTGGGGGTGTTCTCTTTCTGGGTCTCTCTGTCTGTGGTGGGGGTGTTCTCTTTCTGGGTCTCTTTCTGGGGTGGGGGTGTTCTCTTTCTGGGTCTCTCTGTCTGGGGTGGGGGTGTTCTCTTTCTGGGTCTCTCTGTCTGGGGTGGGGGTGTTCTCTTTATTGGTCTCTCTGTCTGGGGTGGGGGTGTTCTCTTTCTGGGTCTCTCTGTCTGGGGTGGGGGTGTTCTCTTTCTGGGTCTTTCTGTCTGGGGTGGGGGTGTTCTCTTTCTGGGTCTCTCTGTCTGGGGTGGGGGTGTTCTCTTTCTGGGTCTCTCTGTCTGGGGTGGGGGTGTTCTCTTTATTGGTCTCTCTGTCCCCTCTCTTTTTTAGACTATATGTTAAGATTCACATTGACATGATTATGTACGAATCAACACAATTTACAAATGCGCACACTATCACTCTAAAGAATGTTTTTAGAACAACTGAATTCAAAAGCATTGTCCCCTGTCAGTAGTCTGCAGTTCAGGACAACATTATAACTGTCATCTTTTTTCATAGTTTACCAACGTGAAGCGTTCCTTCCATGCCTGTCTTTGAAAATGACTTCCAACAGAGGAGGGGGATTAATATAGCTTGGTGTCTCTGCGGGCTTTGCAAAACTTTTCAGTCAGTAAAGTTTGGTGAATTCATGTAAATGGATGGTGTGAGCTCTGACAGCGAACAGCTTGGAATCTGGGCCATTGGTCTAAATCTGGGGGAGCCTCCTACATAACCAGCCCCCGTCCAGTTCATTCTATCAGTGCTCCTCTCTCTCTCTCTTTCTTTCTCTCTCTGCCTCTCTGTCTTCCCCCCTCTCTCTCTCACCCGCTCCTCCTCTCTCGCTCTCTCTCTGTCTCTCTCTGTCTCTCTCTCTCTCTCACTCACATGTCATGTCAGATGCAGTATGTAGGTCAAAAACTGACATTCTTGGAATAATATTTTCCACACCTTATGCTAACATAGATACCGTAACAAACACAGCTAGATGCTTTGGCTTTCTAACTGGACTGTATAGGCCGGGGCCTGCTGTTGTGAGACAAACACTCAAGTGTGTAAATACCGATACTGTAACTTAACCACTTGTGATTGATGTGGTAAAGGATCACATTCAACAAACACCAATCATTCAGTTTCAATTGTTTTTGAGGATTTCTGTTATTTTTTATTGAAAAAGACTAAACATAATTGTCATAGACATAATAATAATATTATTATCAACAAGTGCAATATTAATATGTATCTACAATATAATTCACAAAATAAAAAAATCTGTACAACTTCTGGTTTGTGCTGGACCTTATAGGAAGACTGAGAAAAATAGAGCCAACAGAAGAAGATGAAAGGTACATAGAAGGGATGAATTAAACGGGTCACTAACATGGCATCACCGTACGAGAACCCAATATAAAACGGGGCCATACCAGTGACTAACATGGCATCACCGTACGAGAACCCAATATAAAACGGGGCCATACCAGTGACTAACATGGCATCACCGTACGAGAACCCAATATGAAACGGGGCCATACCAGTGACTAACATGGCATCACCGTACGAGAACCCAATATGAAACGGGGCCATACCAGTGACTAACATGGCATCACCGTACGAGAACCCAATATGAAACGGGGCCATACCAGTGACTAACATGGCATCACCGTACGAGAACCCAATATGAAACGGGGCCATACCAGTGACTAACATGGCATCACCGTACGAGAACCCAATATGAAACGGGGCCATACCAGTGACTAACATGGCATCACCGTACGAGAACCCAATATGAAACGGGGCCATACCAGTGACTAACATGGCATCACCGTACGAGAACCCAATATGAAACGGGGCCATACCAGTGACTAACATGGCATCACCGTACGAGAACCCAATACACACAAACTCTGTCATGGGGATACAGTGTATCTGACCTCCATGGACATTCTCTTATATATAATCTTATACACATTTTCTTATTAAGAATTTACTAATAATAAAAAACAAAAAAGTTGTGTTCGCCTATATTAATGACACAGCCAATAAAAAGTGACAAGTTTGAGCAAGTTGCAAACAATTTCCACACTAAACATACATTTGGAGTAAAATTTGTGCATATCTACGGTAACAAATTGTGAAGATTTGTTAGGCCTACTGTATATAGAGAGAATAAAAAGCTCCATATTCTTGTACGACTAGAACTTGTCTAGTGCGTGTGCGTTAGTGTGTACGTTTTGTGTGCCTGTGTGCACGTACACGTCTGTCTGTTCAGCTTTTGTGTGCTGCACTGTCTGTGTCTGAAAGATAAGAGACCTCGTCCGCCTCATACTCTATGCACGATGCCTTAAAGCAATGTGACAACACAAAGTGCTGGTCCTTTCAGAGGTGACAAAACAACAGCTCTGCTCCCTCTTCACAAGAACCATCACACACTAGTCTTCCCAGACCTAGGGCAACAGCACTGAACATTGTCAACATTGTGGGAGGTAACCCGTCTGTTTAAGGAGACTAATCACATGCAGCAAAGTAACAAGGTTTGTAATGTCCCCAGCCAGACAAGGCCAAAACACTGATCTAAATACACAGTAGTAGGCAGAATTATATGATAACAGATGATTTCAAATCAACAACAACAAAACAAACAGATGAAGGTTATGGTTGTCTTTCATTTATGTACATTGGTGTTCTCTTGAAGCGGAAAGTGCATCTTTGCTTTGGATAACTGTTAACACACTGTTAGAATCAGGTCTTTCTACATGGTTTTGAATTAAATAAGTACCTCTCCATTTTTATTTTTATTCAAAATAGATTCTTTTAATAGACAAATAATACATTTTGGCTCCTATGTTTAATTCTAACCATACAATATGTAACTTAGCAGCACTTTATTACCTACATTCATCTGCCCACTCCCTTCCAGCTTTCTAGCTCAGGGTGTCTGGATCCTGAGGGGTCTGGCCTGACACACAAGCCCAGGAGGACGTACAGAAGGAGACAGAGATGATGTCATAAAAGATGGGAGCCAAGAGTTCTAATCTAATTCATTTAGCGGTAAAGGAGTCAATGGAACGCAGACGTGTTCGTGAGAGTCTCCCCTTTGACAGGGAGTCATATTCGTTTGTAGCCCAAACGATTCGGACACTACAGACAGAAGTTGGCATATCAGCATTACTGACTTCAGACAAGTCCTGTGGGGCTTGTGGGGGTCATAGAGCAAAACGTGTTTCCATAGATTGGTCATATTAGTTTGTAGGCCAAACCATTCGGACGCTACAGACGTTTTCGTGAGAAGACCGATTTTCGGTCTTGCTAAAAATATATCTCTAGTTTAAAGTGACAGATTTGGATGGGGATTGTTTCATTTATATATATATTTTTATGTATATTTGGCTGTTTTCGTAGAAGTTTAGATGAAGTGACTGCTAAATGCTAACTCCCGTTTGTATAAGCCGGTAAGCATAGCTAACATAAAGAAATCGGTGGTGGTAGTCAAATTTGTTTTTTAACTGTAATGCAGTTGATTGGTAATGATGACATGGGGTTGACATCCATAAACATATTATACACTGATTTTTACCTCAACATAGTGTGAAATACAGTGCCTTCAGAGAGTATTCACACCCCTTGATTTTTTCAACGTTTTGTTTTGTTTAGCCTGAATTTTAAATGGATTATATTTAGATGTTGTGTCACTGGCCTACATAGAATACCCCATAATGTCAAAGTGGAATTTTTAGCAAATTAATAAAACATTTAAAGCGGAAGTGTCTTGAGTCAATAAGTACTCAACTTCTTTGTTATGGCAAGCCTAAATACAGCGCCCACCATAATTATTGGGACAATTAAGCATTTTTCCTCCAGTAACCTCCATTTGACACTAGATGCGTTTGTAATAAACAGAGCGGTTTGTGTGTTCTTCCTACAAATGAGCCGCTATCTTTTTAACCGTTCAAGCTACACAATATTATGGCCCCATCACTGAAAGATAAGACTCCCAGGAACACATCTTGTATGTGTCTTATGTTTCCCTCTGACCACAATCTGCGCAGGACTCATTATGACAGAGTGAACAAGACCAGGCACTAAATCAGACTGGGGGAAAATATCATAATCAATGAAGATGTTCTTTTCTACACAGAAGATCATGAACAATTATTGCTTGATGACCTTCTGAACTTCTCAATACCTTTCTGATGCATTTCACTCACTTCCAACTATGCTTCCTTCAAAAGTACTGTCAGACTGATTTGTACTAGACTGTCATGGCCCAAATGTAAAAAGTAAACATTAGCCATCGACTACATCACGGGCAAAACAAGTTTGGGAAGCCCTGTCCAAGGTACCCCTGGATCGTATTGCACATTACAAGTCTTTCACTGAGATGTATCTTCATGCCGGTTTATATGACACCTCTTGCACTGTGAGCTGTTTTAAAGCCAAATCTCAAGTGATGGCTCATGTTACTGAGACTTGCGTTAAGGCTCACGTTGCAAAAGATGTATACAGATGTAGGATCTTAATTTTGACCACTCTGTTGTCGCTGAGAATATTTCTGCACTGGAGGAATGCAGACGAGCTTGGCGATTTACATACATTCACTGAAAACCTGCACTAACACAGGGTTATATTAACAGTATTGCACTTTTTATGTAGCCTAACTTTGGCCAGCTAATAGCCTAACCACCGATCAAGCAACATTGCATTGGCGGAAAAGACTAAACGTTAAAATCCTGTTGTTGCAGGATTATTTTGCTGCAACAATACTGGTCAAATTAAGATCCTACATCTGTGCTAAGACAAGAAGATGGACTGAAGCATAACGTACAGCACCACACTCATATGAGCTATGCAGCGCTAGATACACACATACACACATACACACCCCACACACACACCACACACACACACACACACACACCACACACACACATACACACTACACACTCACACCACACACACACATACACACACCACAAATACACACACCACACATACACACATACACACATACACACACCACATACACACATACACAGATACACACATACACGCACCATACACACATACACCATAGACGGGGTTGTTTCCACTGAGGAAGATCTGTTTGAAAACTGTGACCAAATTAGTGGTATTACATATAATCTTCAAAGATTATTTTCAAAGGGTGACAAACAGAAGAAGAAAAAAAGTGTTTTTAAATATACTTTTTGTACAGAGATTAAGCTGTGACATCAAACAGATTAAGCTGTGTATACTTTTAGATTGTCAAACTGTGCAACAGTAAAAACAAGAAAATAACTACACACTGTAGCTACATCTCTTGGCATCTAACTGACGCAATCATTTACACAAAAAAAATCTCTCTTCCCTTTGTTCTGGATAACATAAATTTCCTATATTTCCACAGCTATTTGGAAAGTTGAGAACACAATAGGATAGGCTGGTTGATTGGGAATACAACACTCCTCCCTTGCTACGAACACTATCCCTCTCCAGCCACCATTAATTAGTCCAAGTTAACAAACACTAAGCTAATTCAAAATGGCCGCTGCAGCGGGGCAGCTCATATTTACAAAATCTGCAAAATGGGAACATCTCTTTGGTTGTAGCAGGTAGCGTTTACAGCGATTAAACTGTAGTAAACTGTAGTATACTGTGGAATACTATACTCCACACTGTAGTATCCCTCGATCGTGCAATGCTTACTATGGAATTTGGAAGTATACTGTAGAAAACTATACTACATATTGTAGTATCCCTTGATCATGTAGTGCAAGGATCATAAACTAGATTCAGCCGCGGGCTGATTTTTTCTTGAACCGATGGTTGGGTGGCCGGAACATAATTACAAATAATTAGTAGACTGCAAATTGATCACAAGGTGCCGAAAAATATATATTTGACAAAAACATAATCATTTCAAACTTTGCTTACATTTGTATATAATCACGTGTCTATTATTATTACAATTTATTTTTTATTTAACCTTTATTTAACTAGGCAAGTCAGTTAAGAACAAAGACTTATTTACAATGACGGCCTACCTACAGGGTCAGCCCCTGGAGCAAATTAGGGTTAAGCGCCTTGCTCAAGGCCACATCGACAGGTTTTTCACCTTGTCGGCTCGGGTATTCGAACCAGCGACCTTTCGGTTACTGGCCCAACCGCTAAGCTACCTGCCGCCCTATTATGCTTGGGAGTAATTGGGAACAGATTTCCCAAATAAAAATCACTAGGAACTGATTTCCTGGTGTATTTACAGTATTTTATGTCTAACAAGTAAAATTATAAATAATGAAAAATATTAAAATGTCAATTTCTTTTGCTCAGAAAAATTGGAGGGCCAAATAAAACCACCAGGCCACCAGCTGGGCAACCCTGATGCTTACTATAGACTTTGTTAGTATTCTGTAGAATACTACAGTACACATAGTATTGGTATGCTAATATTGAATTTGCATATGTCCTGCCCCACGTCCCAATTTGTGCCACCCATAGACCACATATAACAAAAGAGAATAAAAAAGAAAATAAAACAAAACACTATACTAGTATACTACAGTATACTACAGTAATGTCTGCAAAAACACTACAGTAAATACTACAGTATAGTACAGTAATGTCTGCAAAAACACTACAGTAAATACTACAGTATACTTCAGTAATGTCTGCAAAAACACTATAGTAAATACTACAGTATAGTACAGTAATGTCTGCAAAAACACTATAGTAAATACTACAGTATAGTACAGTAATGTCTGCAAAAACACTATAGTAAATACTACAGTATAGTACAGTAATGTCTGCAAAATCACTATAGTAAAAACTACAGTATAGTACAGTAATGTCTGCAAAAACACTATAGTAAATACTACAGTATAGTACAGTAATGTCTGCAAAAACACTACAGTAAATACTACAGTATACTTCAGTAATGTGTGCAAAAACACTACAGTAAATACTACAGTATACTACAGTAATGTCTGCAAAAACACTATAGTAAATACTACAGTATACTAAAGTAATGTCTGCAAAAACACTATAGTAAATACTACAGTATACTAAAGTAATGTCTGCAAAAACACTACAGTAAATACTACAGTATACTACAGTAATGTGTGCAAAAACACTACTACCTAACCCGTCTCATTCCTACAGTGCCACGGGCCAGAAGAGCCATCAACTCCTCTCAGTCAATCTAACATCGCCTCCCACTAGACGAGGGACTTGTGTGAAGAGAATAAATAATATTGCATAATTTTCTCTGGTCTGTTAATTCTGTATTCGTTTGTGCCTGAGTGTCTTGCTCAGAAAATGACACTCACCTCACAGTCAAGCCATCCTGCAGTAGTACAGACAGCCATTAGGAGCAAAGGTCAAACCTATCATAGTAGTATTTTATGTAGTATTTCCCCCCTAACATCTCTGCAGTCATATTTCTGATTCTCGTCTTAGAGGCCTTGCTTCTGAAGGCATCGTCGGACTCCTGGTATCGTGATTGTGTTCAGAATGTACAGAGACTGTGTCTGTGTTTGTCTCCTCCGGTGCTGCGTTCTCAATGCCGTTGTCAATAGCACCCTGATCCTCGATTTTTACCTCCTTCTCCTCCTTCTCCTCCTCATTCTCCTCGTCAAACGTCTCCTCCATCTCCACTTTTTCAAGGGCCACCTCGTTTTCGTAACAGAAGGAGTTGGAGCCAGAGACCAGGGACTTCTTCTCGGCCAAGTCCCTGGCACTACACTGGGGCGTGCTTGGCACTTCGTAGGTTTTCTCAAAGCGCGAGTAGTCCACCTTGTAGTAGTTTTTCTCCTCGAACAGGACTGGTTCGAAGCGGTGGCCCCAGAGAACCTCGCTGGCCACGTAGGAGCTGCGGCACTGGGTGGTCATGGCCGTGGCTTCCACCATACCTTCCAGGATCACCACCATCTCAAACTGGGACGTCTCCAGCTCCTGCTTGCTCATCTCATACAAGGGGCTGTCCTCGTCGATCTCGTGTACGATGGTGATGGGCGACACCAGGAAGACACGGTCGACGCCGCTGTCGAAACCCACGTCGATGTCCATCTGGTCCAGGGGGATATACTCGCCTTCGGCCGTGGTGCGCGACCTGAGGAGGTGGGCGCGCACATGGGCCTCCACCAGGTGGCTCTTGCGCAGGTTCCCCACACGCCACATCAGACACAGCTTGCTGTCCCGCATGGCCACCGTGGCGTAGTGGCTGAAGATCAGCGTCTCGTTCCTCTTCTTGGGCTTGGCCATCTTAGCCATGACGGCGCCAATGATGAAGGCGTCGATGATGCAGCCGAAGATGCTCTGGAAGACCACCATGAAGACGGCCACGGGACACTCCTCGGTGACGTAGCGGTAGCCGTAGCCAATGGTGGTCTGCGTCTCCACGGAGAAGAGGAAGGCGGCGGTGAAGCTGTTGACATTGGACACGCACATCTGTGTCTCATTCTCCAGGTCTCCATAGGAGAGCGCTACCAGCCAGAAGACGAAGCCGAAGAAGAGCCAGGAGATGAGAAAGGACAGGCAGAAGATTATCAGCATCCAGCGCCAGCGGATGTCCACGCAGGTGGTGAACAGGTCGGCAAGGTAACGCCGGCCCTTCTCGCTCATGTTGATGAACTGCACGTTGCAGTGGCCGTCCTTCTGGACGAAGCGGCTCACAGGCTGCTGCTGCTGTGCCGTGTGCACCTTGGCCACCGTGCCATTGGCGTAGCCGTTGGGCACAGCGGCGATGGCGGCCAGCTTCATGCCATCTTCCTCGGAGGAGACGATGCTATAGCGGTGGCTTCGCACGCTCCCCATGGCTTCCCCCTGGGAGGAGGAGCAGTTGGGCCCAACCGCTGCTTCTGCTCTGGAAAACAGTCTGAGTTTTTGGTAGAAGCGTTGGAGAAACAGTTTTGAACGCTCGCGGGGACCCACTAAGGATGGAAATGTGGAGAGCAGGACTGTAGGGTCCTAGGGAGTTGGATGGCGAGGAGAGAGCACAGGAGAGCTGCTCAGTCCTCTCTCCAGAGGAGAGCTGTGCTGGTGAGGGTCTGCTCAGTCCTCTCTCCAGAGGAGAGCTGTGCTGGCGAGGGGTCTGCTCAGTCCTCTCTCCAGAGGAGAGCTGTGCTGGCGAGGGGCCTGCTCAGTCCTCTCTCCAGAGGAGAGCTGTGCTGGTGAGGGTCTGCTCAGTCCTCTCTCCAGAGGAGAGCTGTGCTGGTGAGGGTCTGCTCAGTCCTCTCTCCAGAGGAGAGCTGTGCTGGCGAGGGGTCTGCTCAGTCCTCTCTCCAGAGGAGAGCTGTGCTTGTGAGGGGCCTGCTCAGTCCTCTCTCCAGAGGAGAGCTGTGCTGGCGAGGGGCCTGCTCAGTCCTCTCTCCAGAGGAGAGCTGTGCTGGTGAGGGTCTGCTCAGTACTCCTCTCTTAAGGGTGTCTTGGACCTCATCAGTGAAGCTGCAGAAAGGACAAGCAGAAAGAAAAGTCTGTATTAAGAACTAGACGGAAATATCAGCGGCATTCCATGTGTGTTACCTGTTGTCTAAATTATTTATTCAACACTCAAAGGTGCCAGCACCACAACTTGCATATTCATACGGTAGTAAATACATTCTACTGTACATTTCAAATATTGAAGCAAACATTGGGCTCAGGGATTGTAGACATCACACAGACTGTTTTATTCCAGTTCTGTGGCAGCTGACAAGGTAACAGATCCTGTCTGCTCTGCTTACTACTGGTTACCCTAAATTATATCATACGCACATTTAGCTATTTAAGTATCTCTTCCTGTCATTTACCTGTACAGTTAATTTAACCATGCAAATATTCATTTACCTGTACATTTAACCAGACTGTATATTAAGTAAACTATTATTACCCTCACTTATATCATACGCGCATTTTATAATCATACGCGCTATTTAAGTATCTTTCTCTGCCATCGACCTGTATAGTTAACCATGCAAATATTTTTATTTATTTATATCAACATGCAATAATTGTATAATTTTTTTTACCTAACACTATAACAATGTATAGTGTACATATTCAGTCATTCACTTATACTATGCAATGCGTTTCTATCTATCTAATTAGGCTAGGTCAGCCAACTGAAAGTCAAATTACACCTTCAAGTTCATGTTCAAACAAGTCATTGGAGCACAAAGGAACCACTATGTGTGTCCATCACAGGAGGTTAGTGGCACCTTAATTGGGGAGGACGGGCCGTTGTTAATGATTGAACGGAACTCGTGGAATGGTATCAAATACATCATTCACATGGTTTCCAGGTGTTTGATGCCATTCCATTTGCTCCGTCCCGGCCATTATTATGAGCTTCCTGTCGTGTCCATGGATGTGTGTTTCTGCAAAAAGATCATACCTTTCCCCAGTATCTTTTTACTTTATATTTTCCCCCAATTGTTTATTTACATAGTGCTAATGTCCAGTGCTTGTCCCCCACTTTACACATTAAATAGTCATATTTAAGTCAATATTTTCTGTGGGATCTTTCAATTATCTACTATGGGATCAACCCAGAGAGCTAAAATAAAACTAGGATAGAATAACACCTGTTCAGATTCTTCTTCTACTCTGAACTCAACAACATCTACAACTTAATAATGTAATCAGGTTTAAAGAGACAGCATGTAAACAAGCTCTACACAGGATGGTCTCTTTTAAAGCAACAATAACCTTGCAGTGCATGCAACAGAGCAACAAGGACAACTGAATTAGAAAACCAACTAACTATCGACTGCATTTGTGTGGGCCTGAGAGAGCCATTAGAATGCACCACAGGGTATGAATTATTATCTGACGGCATATTTCCACCCTAATGCCAAAACAACTAGCAATCATTTGAACCACCATCCCAGAGAGAAGGTCAAGATGTTATTTGGATGAAGTCCTGTGTGAGAGGCAGTTGGTTGCACACTAGCGCTATTTTGGTTGATTATGAGGTATGATCTGTCTTGTCCAATCAAACATACTGGATAGTGAAGTCCCTTGGGGTAAACACTTGGTATTTAGAGTAGACTATTGCCAAGTAGGCCTTGGATTGTAAAAGATAAAAGCTCTAAAGTAACAGAGATCAGTGTGTATAATTGAATGAACTTGCTTCTCCATTGAAAATGTTGCACACTTAGAACAGCCTAAATTCGTCAGGGCACGGACTCTACAAGGTGCTGAAAGCATTCCACAGGGATTCTGGCCCATGTTGACTCCAATGCTTCCCACAGTTGTGTGAAGTTGGCTGGATGTCCTTTGGGTGGTGGACCATTCATGATACACACAGGAAACTGTTGAGCGTGAAAAACCAAGCAGCGTTGCAGTTCTTGACACACTCAAACCGGTGCGCCTGGCACCTACTACCATACCCCGTTCAAATGCACTTAAATATTTTGTCTTACCCATTCACCCTCTGAATTTCACACATACACAATCCATGTCTCAATTGTCTCAAGGCTTGAAATCCCTTATTTAACCTGTCTCCTCCCCTTCATCTACACTGATTGAAGTGGATTTAACAAGTGACATCAATAAGGGATCATAGCTTTCACCTGGATTTACCTGGTCAGTCTATCCTCTCTCCAGAGGAGAGCTGTGCTGTGTGTTGTTTTGGACAATCAGTGTAGAAGCTCTAAACAAATCAAATGTGGGGACGTACATGAAACATACTAGATACTGAATACGTGTCCGCACTCTCAAAGTCCCTTGACGTAAACACTTTATTAAGAACAAATTTAGAGTAGGCTATTACCAATTGATTTACACTAACTAGGCCTTTTGATTGTAAAAGATAAAAGTTCTAAAGTAGCAGAAAATCCGTATGTATAAGTTAATTAACGTACTTCTCCCTTGAAAATATTGCACTCTTTACTGAATGTGGGGACATTGAAACGTGCATGAGGACAAGAGAGTAACCTGTATCCTGGCAAAAGACACAGAAAAAGACGTGGCTCTTATGCCGCGTTAAAGACAACTGGAAACTCTGGGGGGGAAACGAGCTCCGACTGGGCGAATTATGTTGAACGGTCATCTACGACTTCCTACTTCAGTGCGTTCAAGACAACTCGGAACTCTGGAAAAAAAGGAGCTCCGACTGGGAAAATAGTTTTGAACGGTCATCTGCGATGGTCATCAGTACGAATAAAAAGTAAGAAAATGTATGCACTAATTAAACTACTGCATCATGCATATCAAAACAAGTTGTTATTCCTAGTCGACCTGACAGCGACATGACAGAGATGAGAGAGTTGGATGAGACGGTGCTTCATTTGTTACAACTCCCGGGGCGTTATGCTGTTCCAAACGGAGACTGAGGTTTAGTCCACAACTCCACCTTCCAAACTATCCCTCCTGCCTTTCTGCATCCCCCTTTAATTCCATGTAAAATACTATCCTTCAAATAAAAAAGTAAGCATTTAGTTTACATGGACAAAGCTTGTCCATTTACAGTATATACTGTGGTGAAGTCCTACTTAAAATGTAATTTATCATGATCAATACATCATTTTTGTGTTGAACACATAAGATACCTGAACTCTTGAGATACCAGTAGATCAATGAAATACCTGTAATAAAACAACTAAATAATGATGATGTATCTATTTGTACATCTGCATTTCATGAGGTTTTAATATTTCATGTATAACCCATAGGCTTGGCCTACTATCCTGAGAGAGATAGAGGCTGGTTGACTGTGAATGTGTTCCTATGGGACATCCTAATCTTCACTAACTAACTAACCACACCACCACACACTATTATAATTAACAGGCCAAATCAGAGCGAAACCACCTCATAATCACTATGCTTCCTTGCTATCTAACAAGTCATTAGGCCCCACTGACCCTCTACCAATACCTGCGTTACACCAACGCCACTAACTGCATTGACTCAAGGCTAAAACAAACGTAATGATGAAAGGATAAACCAATGGAAAGACATACTGTATACATACTGACAAAATATGACAGACCAAGAACATGAACATCAGAGACCGGCAAAGACACTGGCTACAGTATCAAACCGATACATCCTACTGAGTCCAAAAGGTCAGGGACAACCAATAAGACTGGGGTGGAAGTCAACAGCACGCCTCAGTCACACCCATTCGGTTTCCTCAAATTAAATCTGTCATTGTGAAGTCCATTCATTAGATTCCACATCAACCCTGATCTAACCAGGTCATCAGAGTGACTGTATGCACTGGGCTTAGCTGCACCTCGCGGACTGCAATTGTTTGTTTTGCCTGCGTGCAATTAGGACAGCACCAGCTGAGACCGATGGAAACTGGTTACATAAACCTCCTCGTTTTTTTATTTGTATTATTGCAAAGAATAGATCAATAATGTCTATCCAATATTCAGCAGCACTGCAGCACCATTCATTATGGCATGACCTGCTACTATGGGATGTCAGGGTTGACAGTTCGCTTTAATTAGTTGTTTTGAATCATGTTGTTCAGAATTAACATTATAATTCAGATAAATACTTTTCCTAGCCTAACTTTAAATTCGGATCATAATCAAATAAGTGTAGCCTAATATATTTAGGTAGGCTAGACCTACTGTCATAATTTGTGCATAGGTCTATGACGGAATGATCAAATACAGAAACAGAGATTAATAGCACTAAGTGTAGGCTACTCGGCATAATCATATCAACTTGGGCTAGCCTATAGGCTACTTTTTTCTCTGCATAATCATATCAACTTGGGATAGCCTATAGGCTACTTTTTTCTCTGCATAATCATATCAACTTGGGATAGCCTATAGGCTACTTTTTTCTCTGCATAATCATATCAACTTGGGATAGCCTATAGGCTACTGCGTGACAGGTGCACTACATTAAGAAAGTAACGTTTTAGGTTTCATTGTCAAAACTCTTTCCAACTGATAAGGGAGCACTACCTCGGCTATTCATTGGCCATGCGTAGCTTGACATACTTGAATATCTCTGACGCATCGATACCCACACAATTATTAGCTTATAACGCACAGGATATTAAATTAACTCCCTAACTCTCTGAAGTATATCGACAAAAGTACTTATTGGTCACTAAATAAATGTGTCATAGCCTCATCAAAGACAGTAAAACTGAAATAAATAACAATAGTTTAGCATGCACACTGTCTGGGCCTCTTTGGTTACATTTTAGATGATCACTCTTGTAGGCAACATTATACAGAAGACTCGTTATTCACTGTTGCACAGTTATTCCTACCGCGTAGACGACACACCTTTAGAACGAAGTAACGGTACATTGTTTACCTGTTGATCTTTCGAGAGCAAATCAGCTGTAATTTATTCTAATACATCCCAGACCTCGAGGCAGGTTTTTGCGTTAATATCCACATTTGGGTTCGACCATTCATATTTGATATGCGGATAGACATCGTAATGACTGCCATCAACATCTTCAGCAATCACTGAAGAAGATACTTTGCTTTGCACCGGCGTACTTTAAAAACACATGTGCCTATCTCCGCCCTGTCCTTGTAGACGACCAATAGAAAGCTACAGCGCTTGTTTTGGACTCCAGCATCAAATAATTCATAATGTTCGAAGCCCATGCGCGCACGCGATTATAATAAGACTAATAAAAGGCCTATTAAAAAACATACTTTATTTAAATCAACGTTACAGTAATACGTTTATTAGGTCATCTCATTTACCTTTTGGAGTATACTAGCCTACGTAGTTGAGAAAGAAATGCTGGGCTTTCTAAAGATGATTGACTCGATGACAAATGCTCATCCATTCACCCATGATAAATTGCTAATGGTGTTGCCCAATGCCCATAGCATACAGTATGTCTGTCTTACTTCATATAACTGAAATGGAGGTGTCCATATCTCTGTAAAGTTGTTTATATATATGTTATAAAAACGCACACACGCACACACACACACACACACACACACACACACACGAGTGGCGCAGCTGTCTAAGGCACTGCATCTCAGTGCTAGAGGCGTCACTACAGACCCTGTTTCGATTCCAGGCTGTATCACAATCCAGCCGTGATTGGGAGTCCCATAGGGCGGCGCACAATTGGCCCAGCGTTGTCCGGGTTTGGGCGGGGTAAGTCGTCATTGTAAATAAGAATTTGTTCTTAACTGACTTGCCTAGTTAAAAAAATAAAACACACACACACACCATAGATAGATAGATAGATAGGTACTTTATTGATCCCCCGGGGGGGAAATTTCATTATCAAGCAGCTACAACAAAAACACAGGGCAGGTGCAAAATGCCACAACGAAAGTACACAAAAGATAGATACATAGAGCGGCAGTATGAAAAAGTATAGAAATACAGGATATCTGGAGTGCAAAAAAAAAAAGCTATAAAAGGACATTGCATAGTATGAGTGGTTGGCTGAATATGTACACTATACATTGGTGGATGTTGGATGGTTAACTATACTATACAGGTTGATGGCAGAGAAATACTTCAGTAGCTAATGCGTATGATATGAGCGAGGGTAATAATAGTTTACTTAATAGACAGACTGGGTAAATGAACAGGTAAGTGAAAATTTTGCATGGTTAAATTAGCTGTACAGTTAGGTATACAGTTATATTTACAGATAAGTGAATACTTGCATGTTTACACAAACTGTACAGGTAAATGACAGGAAGAGATACTTTAATAGCTAAATGTGTGTATGATATCATTGGGGTAATAATAGTAATTCCCTTAAAATACAGTCCTTAGTGTGCAGGGTTTAATTACAGACAACTGCACTTATTGCACATTTGATATACTAAAAGCAATGAGAAAAGGTGCAACTGGCAGGATACTAATATGCATTCCTGAACACAAGGTGGTGATATAGAGGTACTGGTCAGTGATAACTAACAGCTCTGTCATTTAACCCCAGCGTAAAATGTGTAGCAGGTTGAATTAAACACATGGATTAGAAATGCATTGTAGATATATTGCATATGACTATTCACAACAATGCACAATAATCTTAATCTTCTTGACTTTCCACTAAAGAAACACAGAGGTATTTTTTGTGTTTGAATAAAACTTTACGACCATCAGATTATATTTAATTTAATTCGGTGCACAGTCTGTGTCACACCCTGATCTGTTTCACCTGTCTTTGTGCTTGTCTCCACCCCCCATCAGGTGTCTCCCATCTTCTCTCATTATCCCATTTAATCCTGTGTTTTCTGTTTGCTGCCCTGAGCCCGCCTGTCACTCCATTCTTCCTGCCCTGACCCTGAGCCCGCCTGTCACTCCATTCTTCCTGCCCTGACCCTGAGCCTGCCTGTCACTCCATTCTTCCTGCCCTGATCCTGAGCCCGCCTGTCACTCCATTCTTTCTGCCCTGATCCTGAGCCCGCCTGTCACTCCATTCTGCCTGCCCTGACACTGAGCCCGCCTGCCGTCCTGTACCTATCTGACTCGGACCTGGTTACGAACCTGGTACCTGTCCTCGACCTGCCCTTTGCCCGCCTCCTGCGGTTTAATAAACTACTCTGTGTATTGAACCTTCGTCTCCTGTGTCTGCATCTGGGTCATATCCTGAATCGTGTAAGTCTGTCCATCACATCGAAGACGTTCAAATGAGGCCAGACCTCGGATGCCAGATGTGACTTCAACAACGTACACTTTGTTTATTTAACTGTTAGAAAATAACATTTAGTTAAATTATTACATTCATAAAGGAAACAACAAAGGAGTATAAAATATGGTATAAAATAGTTATTTACAATGAAACTACCATATTACACTGACTCAAGTCCTGTGCGACATTGTACTATATAATGATAATGTAATAATACGATAATGTAGGTATCTGTCTCTGCTGTTTTGGGATTATCACAGTGTCATCAGAGCCACGCCTCCTGAACCACCTCCTCACTGACATCAGCCAAGGATCTCCGGAATTTCCTACTCGATCTCACAAACCGCTGCTGCGATTGGACGATGGACTCCGTGGTCGGCGGTCTCCCCCTGTCACTCTCCTGGGTGCTGACCATGGGCGTCTGCACCCAGGTGGTCTGATGGAACAGGGCATAGTCTACCTTATAGTGCCTCCTCCCCACTTGCACCATGTCCTGGAAGCGCTGACCCCAACGGATGTCCGCTGGCGTGTAAGAGGTGCGTGTCTGGTGCAGGATGCCTGTGGAGTCACCAGTGTAGGTGAAGGAGACCACCAGGTCAAAGTCCTCCTCCCTCAGGCTGTCTGGTCCCAGGCTGTAGAGGGGGCTCCCGGCCTCCAGCTTGTGAACGATGCTGGCCGGGGTGGCCAGGATGAGGTGTCTTCTCTGGATGTCTAGGTCCTGGTAGGTCACGGAGATCATCCCAGAGGGGTGCTTCGTGGGGCGGACCAGCTGCGCCCGTGCGGTGCCTTCCAGAATGTGGTTCCTGCGGAAGTCGGCGATGCGCCACACAAGGCACAGGGCGCCGTCGCGCATGTTGACCACGGCACAGCTGCTGAAGCCCACCGTCTGTGCCCTCTTGCTCGCGCACGCCATTTTGGCCACGGCGATGCCGATGACAACTGTGTTTATGAAGCAGCTCATTAGGGCCTGGATAGTCACCACCACGATGGCCACCATGCAGTTCTCCGTCATCACCCGGAAGCCGTAGCCGATAGTCGCCTGGGTCGACATGGAGTACACGAAGGCGGAGGTGAAACTGCGGACGTTCGCCACACACGGAGCCGTGTCGTGGTCCTCCAGGTCTTTGTGGACGTAGGCGATCAGGAAGTAGAGGAGGGCGAAGAAGAGCCAGGAGAGGATGTAGGAGAGGCAGAAGATGAGGAGCATAACCCTCCAGCGGAGCTCCACTAGCGTGGTGAAGAAGTCAGCCAGGAAGAAGCTCCACTGGCCTGGGGACTGGTGGAACACCACGGGGCAGCTACCGTCCTTCAGCATGTAGCGGAGCCTCTTCTCCCCCTCCCCCCGGCCAAGATCTCCTCTGCCCATGGTGTGTGTCGTGATGTGGTGGGTATCGATGATACACTGCTGCCTGTCCATGCCTGGACTTATTTTGACATGGGCTGCTGTGTCGTTCCTCCCCCTGCAAAATATATATTTGTGAGGTTAGTGTGTCTAGTAAAACATATATATATATATATATATATATATATACATACATAGTCCTATAGGTAAAAGTGCATGTAAAGTTAACAATTTTTATTAGGTCTAGTTTAGTCTCTTTTTTTAAGGTTAGGAAAGGATGTTATTGGTGAGAGACCATCTCTATTACAAGCCAGCTTAATGTCATCAGGTTCCTCTGTGTTGAAGAGAACCCTCCATGTTTGAGTTAACAGGCTAGGTCACACCTTGCCTGAGGCCATCAGCACCTGAATGACCGTGACAATGTCAGGCCCATGCTGTGAAAACACATTATTATCTTGTTGGCTGATTATTTACGAGAACTGGGATTTGCTAGAGGGAACACAGCTGAAAAAAAAAACTGTAACAGTAAAAAGCTGTGTGATCACAGATGATGATGGTCCAAATTATATCCACATTAAATAATTATGCGAAATACTTTCCATCGTTTTACGGTAATGATGTCTAAATGAAAGGCAAAATCTGAAATTGGCATGCCTTTGTGGAAACTCATGCGCAATGTGATTGCCTATTCCCAATGGCAACAAAAGTTTAACGTCCTTTAAAAAGTTGTACTTTCCTTCATTGCAGGTTTCTCTAGACGGGCATTGTTCCCTCAAACCTGATCTAGAACTCTCCATGTAAACATTGAAGAGAGTTTTCTGGTTAAAGAAAGTACAACCTTTCCTGGGATAGTTCGACCATCATATTGACCTAGTACTGATTATATAACACCTCACAGATCTACAGTAACCAAGAAAATAGGCCCTAAATTCCTCACCTAGTTCAAGTATTGATCCTTTCACCCTTTGATCTATATTTTTATTATTATTATTATTATTTTTTATTATTAAACCTTTATTTAACCAGGAAGGGCACATTGACATTACAAATCTCTTTTCCAAGAGCGTCCTGGCCAAAACAGGCAGCAGTAAGTCATTACATAAAAGTTACAAGTACAATACAACAAATACAGATATCATCAGTAAATACATAAAACAGAAACAATATAATTCCACAGATGTTTACATAGCAAAATTAAAAACATTGACAAGTAAAGGAATCGGCCTCAAGGTCCTTCATCAAGGATTTAAAAATGCCAAGAGAGACAAGTTCTTTCAATTTCAAACGATTTTGAAAGGTGTTCCAAGCCAATGGGGCAGAGTACATGAAAGCACTTTTTCCTAAATTCGTTCTGACATTTGGTACAGCATATGTGTATATGTGGGCATTATCAGAACACATCTATAAAGATTCAACTAGGATTTAGGCTGGTTGGAGAAAGAGATCATAATTCTTTCTTACCAGGAAAGGACCTCATTTTAATCAGACAGGCCAAGTCATGTCTATTTAAAACACTGCTCAAATGAAGATGACTTGAGGTGGATGACACACTGAACTAAGAGGTTCACATGACTTGAGGTGGATGACACACTGAACTAAGAGGTTCACATGACTTGAGGTGGATGACACACTGAACTAAGAGGTTCACATGACTTGAGGTGGATGACACACTGAACTAAGAGGTTCACTGAAACCTGTGTTTCTGTGTCATTTGAATATTTACTACAGCTTCAAAACAGCTAACTATGCCTTTCATTAAATACTCAACACCTACAGTGTGTTCATCACACTTTAAATTATTGAGCTAACCTGGTGACTATATTAATGATTAGTCAGCTAACAGGTGCCATTATATCACAATAAAGGTGCCAGTTCACAAGCGACTGAATTCTTAAACACTGTCAGTCTAGAGTAAGTTCCAACTTTTCTGTCCCTGTATTGAGAATAATTGTATTGGGTCATTAACTATAACCCTGAGCTCTGTGTAGTTATTAAGCTCTTTTGCCTTTATGAGGATAAATGTTTCCATTAAAGTCAATCTTTAAAAGGATACAGCTAGATTCTGGTAATTAGGTTGTTTTTCTAAGTACCCAGGGTCGGATGAACTCATGGATATCATATTAATGTCTCTGCATGCAGTATGATGTCTCTAGCGCTAGCATATGCTACCGTACCTGTAGACTTCTAGTCATTGCGCTAACGCTAGCTAGCATTGGCTTGCGAAACTACCTCTAACTTCCTTCATACTGCACACAAAGACATACAAATGGTACGTAGTAACACTGGGTACGTAGTAATACGGCTTACTTGCCAGAATCTTTCAGTACCCCTTTAACCTCAACGGCCTTCCGTTCTCCAATAACAGTATTCCCTTTTATAGTCTTGTTGTTTTTCTTGATAGCACAAACAATCTCACCAAACAAACTCCCATTAATGCGTTTAATGAAATGTTTAAAGGGATATCTACCCAAATTACAAAATGATATACTGGTTTCCTGATCCAGTAATCATCCTAAAGTATCTAAAACTGATTGTGTAGCTCAATTAAGTTACTTATCGATGATTTGGATATGAAGCGCAGAAAATGCTAATATCAGGACTATTGACTTGCATTGGATTTGTGCCACAAAAGCTAAGAAGTTAGCTTTTTATTTTCAGTGGCCAGGTAAACAAAACCAAAACATTGATTGCTGTCATACCTTGTCCATAGACTGCTTACAGCACGTGTCAAACTCAATTCACAAGTGTCTGCAGGTTTTCACTCTTCCCTTGTACTTGATTGATGAATTAAGGTCACTGATTAGTAAGGAACTCCCCTCACCTGGCTGTCTAGGTCTTAGTAAATAACTCCCCTCCCCTGGCTGTTGTCATGGTGCGAGGGTTGGAAACATGGTGAAGAGCGGTAGTTGCAAGAAGACATCTTTATTAATGTGAAAACCAAAGGACAGCAACACGAACTGGTGTGAACAAACACACACATGAACACACAAGAAACCACAACGCAGGTGGAAGCACACGGAACATAAATAGAATCCCCAATTAGAGACAACTCAAGACAGCTGATTGGGGATCAACTAAACTGACAATAGAGTTCGCTAGACTGTAGAGGTCCTGACTGTGGCCTCTCGACTCCCATAGAGGATTCAAGAGGCCTGCCCTCAGTCAGGACCTGACAGTACCCCCCCTCCCCTCGGCGTCGGACGCCTCCTCCTTCGGCTCTATGCTGAACACCAGGTCCTGTCTGGACACCGGCGTGATGGACCCCTCCTCTGGAGCTGGAGCTGTGCGATGCACCAGGCCCTGTCTGGACCCCGGCATTGTAGACCCCCTCTCTGGCGCAGTAATCAACACCAGGTCCTGTCTGGACCCCGGCGCAGCACTCGACCCTGGTCTCCGGCTGAGACCCACCGCATAGGGAAACTCCGACCCCGGAGCTAGACTGGACTCCGGTCCCAGACTGGGCACCGGTGCAGAGGGCGCAGACCTCGAGGCAGTTCTATACACCGATCCCGGGCCCGGACTGGCCACCGTCGCAGAGGAAAGCTCCGGCCATGGAGCTGTGCTGGCTGCCGGTCCCGGACTGGGCATCGGCGCAGTGGAGGACTCCCGCCCTGGAGCTGGGTTGGCTGCCGGTCCCGGACTGGGCACCGGCACAGTGGAAAACTCCGGCCATAGAGCTGGGCTGGACGCCGTCACTGGTGACCTCGGGCTGTGAACCATCTTGGGAGACCCCGGGCTGTGGACCGTCACTGGAGACCCCGGGCTGTGGACCGTCACTGGAGACCCCGGGCTATGAACCGTCACTAGAGGCTCCGGGCTGTGGACCATTGCTGGAGACCCCGGGCTGTGGACCGTCACTGGAGACCCGGGCTATGAACCGTCGCTAGAGGCTCCGGGCTGTGGACCATCGCTGGAGTCTCCGGGCTGTGGACCGTCGCTGGAGGCTCCGGGCTGTGCAGCGTTGCTGGAGGCTCCGGGGTGTGGACCGTCACTGGGCTGCACACCGGTCCTGGACAGGGCACCGGTGCAGAGGGCGCTGACATCGAGGTTGAGCTGCACACCGGTCCCGGACTGGGCACCGGTGCCGAGAGGGGCTCTAACCCCGGAGCAGGACTGCTCATCAGAGCCGTTGACCGGCGACGTCTTCTTGGTGTGTGGAGCCGTCACCAGAGTCTGGGGTTGCGCAGACGTCACGGGCTAAGCGACCTCCTCCATCTCCTGGTCGTGGAAGGGAGTAGCCAGCCGCTCCTTCCAGAGAGCCAGGCGGCGCTCAAAAGGCTCCTCTTCTTCCATCCTTTTCATGAGTGGTGTGGGATGGATCTGGGGCGGAAGAGCCATCCAGGTTCTCCATCACTTCACCTGTTCTTCCTTGGGCCGATCGAAAAATCCCTCAGGGGTCTTCCGATTCTCCTCCATTGGAGGCCGAAGGGGTGGGCTCTCCTCTTCCTCTAGACCCCTTGGCGGCTCGTCACACAGCCCCCACAATTGGGAAGACAAGAGCCTCTCTTCCTCATACTCCTGCTCCCATGGCTGCAGGGGCTCTGCCATGAGTCTCTGCCATGAGTCCCCACCCTGTCAAGAGTCCCCAGATGCTCCCCACGACCAACGGCTGGGGTTCTTCCTGAGCTCTTCGCTAGAACTCTGTTATCAGGTCCTGACTGTGGCCTTTCAACTCCCATAGAGGATTCAAAAGGCCTGCCCTCAGTCAGGACCTGACAGCTGTCTAGGTCTTAGTAAAGAACTCCCCTCACCTGGCTGTCTAGGTCATAGTAAGGAACTCCCCTCACCTGGCTGTCTAGGACTTAGTAAGGAACTCCCCTCACCTGGCTGTCTAGGTCTTAGTAAGGAACTCCCCTCACCTGGCTGTCTAGGTCTTAGTAAGGAACTCCCCTCACCTGGCTGTCTAGGTCTTAGTAAGGAACTCCCCTCACCTGGCTGTCTAGGTCTTAGTAAGGAACTCCCCTCACCTGGCTGTCTAGGTCTTAGTAAGGAACTCACCTCACCTGGCTGTCTAGGTCTTAGTAAGGAACTCCCCTCACCTGGCTGTCTAGGTCTTAGTAAGGAACTCCCCTCACCTGGCTGTCTAGGTCTTAGTAAGGAACTCCCCTCACCTGGCTGTCTAGGTCTTAGTAAGGAACTCACCTCACCTGGTTGTCTAGGTCTTAATTGAAAGGAAAAAACAAAAACCAGCAGACACTCGGCCCTCTGTGGAATGAGTTCGACACTCCTGGCTTACAGGGTAAGGAAACCAATATGTAATTTTGAAATTTGGCGGAACTATCCCTTTAAGTAATCTAGTTCTGATTATTGCATATGTACAGCATGCAAAAGTATGACCTCTAAATATTTAAGATAAGTGTTGATATTCTAATTGTAGTTGTATGACCATGCTTTCATGTCCTTTAATTGCATTAAAGTTACGATCGATATAACGTAAATGCAGAAAAATAGCTTATTAGGTACATTTCCACAACAACTAAGCGTGAAGCATGATGCTCAATGGAAATATTACATTTACATAAGTATTCAGACCCTTTACTCAGTACTTTGTTGAAGCACCTTTGGCAGTGATTACTGCCTTGAGTCTTCTTGGGTATGACGCTACAAGCTTGGCACACCTGTATTTGGGGAGTTTCTCCCATTCTTCTCTGCAGATCCTCTCAAGCTCTGTCAGGTTGGATGGGCAGCATCGCAACACGGCTATTTTCAGGTCTCTCCAGAGATGTTCGAACGGGTTCAAGTCTGGACTCTGGCTGGGCCACTCAAGGACATTCAGAGACTTGTCCCGAAGCCACTCCTGTGTTGTCTTGTCTTTGTGCTTAGGGTCGTTGTCCTGTTGGAAGGTGAACCTTCACCCCAGTCTGAGGTCCTTAGCGCTGTGGAGCAGGTTTTTATCAAGGATCTCTCTGTACTTTGATCCGTTAGTCTTTCCGTCAATCCTGACTAGTCTCCCAGTCCCTGACGTTGAAAAACAGTCCTGTCTTGGAGCTCTACGGACAATTCCTTCAACCTCATGGCTTGGTTTTTGCTCTGACATGCACTGTCAACTGTGGGACCTTATATAGACAGGTGTATGCCTTTCCAGGTCGAATCAATTAAATTTACCACAGGTGGACTCCAATCAAGTTGTAGAAACATCTCAAGGATGATCAATAGAAACAGGATTTACCTGAGCTCAATTTCAAGTCTCATAGAAAAGGGTCTGAATACTTATATAAATAAGGTATTTCTGTTTTTTATTTTTTATTTAAAAAAACCTGTTTTTCTTTATGGGGTATTGTGTGTAGAGTGATGAGGAAAAAAAATATTTTATAAATTTTAGAATAAGGCTGTAACGTAACAAAATGTGGAAAAAGGGGTCTGAATACTTTCCGAAAGCACTACAAGTAAAAATACTTTAAGGTACTACTTACTACATTTTCTACATTTACTTCACTATATTCCTAAAGAAAATAATGTATTTTTTACTCCATACATTTTCCCTGACACCCAAAAGTACTCGTTACATTTTTAATGCTTAGCAGGACAGGAAGATGGTCCAACTCACACACTTATAGAGAGAACATCCCTGGTCATCCCTACTGCCTCTGATCTGGTGGACTCACTAAATACACATGCTTTGTTTGTAAATTATGTCTGAGTGTTGGAGTCTGCCCCTGGCTATCCATAAATAACATAAATAATAAATGATGCCGTCTAGCTTGCTGAAAGGAAAACTCCACCCAAAAACTATGTTTTGGTATTTGTTTAATTCGTCCATTGTTGACATAGTTCCAAAAGTTTTCAAGATTTGTAACTTTCAAAACACAGAAATTATCCCCATATTATGCATTGTGTTTTGCATCACATGATGAAAAATGCATCATACAGGGATGATTTCTGTATTTTGAAAGTTACATATATTGAAACTTGATTTATACTTTTACTTTTGATACTTAATTATATTTTAGCAATTACATTTACTTTTGATACTTAAGTAAATGTAAAACTTTTACTCAAGTAATATTTTACTGGGTGACTCACTTTTACTTAAGTCATTTTCTATTAAGACATATTTCCTTTTACTCAAGCATTACAATTGGATACTTTCCCCACCTCTGATTAATGGCCTCACAAAAAACGATTTTGCACCTCCTGTTTTGCAACTGTGTATTAATTTACAAGAAATAACACTATTGGAAAGTTCTTCAGGTTCCAATAGCCTATTTCAAAACAAAACTTGGTCACACTTTATTTGGAAAGTCTGGATTTACCAACTGTAGATGCTCGACAGATGGTCATACTATCAACAAACTCTTTTGATAAGCAACTGCTTGCTAAGGTTACACTTAGGATTAGGTTTAGAATAAGGGTTAGGGTAAGGGTTAAGGGTTAAGGTTAGGGCTAGGGTAAAGGTTAAGTTTAGGGTTAGAGCTATGGTTAGTAGATAGTTAGTTGAAATGTTACTGATAGTCTGTTGAGCATCTAAAGATGGAATATCCAAATAAAGTGTAAGCAAATGTATTTGCTCAGTTTGGGTCCCATTATCAAAAGTACTGATTCAGAAATTAGAACTTAAATTGAAACACTAGACTTTGCTGCATAATAAGTTGAGTATAAAGAAAATATGTATGTTTAATTGAACTAGCGTATGAATAATCTTTCTGGTATGTTTAGATTAACCTGTAACAAACGTTCCACTGAAACATTTTTAAACGCACAGCATTCTAAAACGTTTCCACATAAAATTCACCACAACAAACCCAGTAAGAAACATAACACTTGGACACTCAAACCTTATCTAATTTATGTTACTAAATGATAAGACACTTACTTCAAGTCGTAGGTGTGTGTTTGAGACGCGAAGTTGTTTTCACTGAGACACAACACAGACAAACAGGTAAATCTGGGCTGCTAAGAGTTGTCACGGTCAGTCTCTCACTTATAACCTATTAACAGGTGAGTGTGACCCTCTGAGGGCAGGACTGGCCCAGAGGCAAAGTCCCATGTCATTGATTCTGATGATATGGCACCAATCTCACCACCGCTGAGAAAAACCCTATTGTGTCAATCTATAAGAATTTATGACAGGTGTAATATATTTACAGACAATTAAAAGTTTTCTTCTATGTTATTTCTATTTTCACTATGGAAGAAGGCTTTGATGAAAAACGTTTTATTTCACTTTGCATAGGTTTTCCTCACCATAAGTGACCTGAGCAGGAAAAGGTCATTTGGTGAATGAAAACTCCTGCTCCTGCTCATACTTCTTGGGATGTTTTAGAGAATTGTTTTGCACATTAAAAGTGACATTCTTCTGTTATGATATGGGGGAAGTTCAGTGTCAGCACACAGTTAGGCAACACAATACCAGGAAACACTTCCCAAACTGGGTCAAGGGCTGTGCTCTGCCAGGAAGCGTTGATAAGTACAACAGGTGGTGGCGATCAGGATTGATTGGCAATCTAGGCCTAAGACCCCTAGACATAACGAGTCAGGTTACAGACCATGTAACTAGGCATAAGACATAATGAGTCAAACTGAGAGACTGTGCGCTTGGTCATTAGTTTCAAGTTTTATTAGTCGTATGTACAGGGTACACAACGTCCAACTAAATACTTTCTTGCAGGTTCCTTGATAAACTGACTGGTCGTAAAGTGATAAACTGACTGGTCGTAAAGTGATAAACTGACTGGTCATGAAGTGGTAAACTGACTGGTCGTAAAGTGATAAACTGACTGGTCGTGAAGTGATAAACTGACTGGTCGTAAAGTGATAAACTGACTGGTCGTAAAGTGATAAACTGACTGGTCGTAAAGTGATAAACTGACTGGTCATGAAGTGGTAAACTGACTGGGTCGTAAAGTGATAAACTGACTGGTCATGAAGTGGTAAACTGACTGGTCATGAAGTGGTAAACTGACTGGTCGTAAAGTGATAAACTGACTGGTCGTGAAGTGATAAACTGACTGGTCGTAAAGTGATAAACTGACTGGTCGTAAAGTGATAAACTGACTGGACGTAAAGTGATAAACTGACTGGTCGTAAAGCGATAAACTGACTGGTCATAAAGTAAATGGCTCAGTAGAATAGAATAATACATTTTAGCATACGTATAATACAGGAAGGCACAATTTACAGTTGAAGTTGGAAGTTTACATACACTTAGGTTGAAGTCATTAAAACTCATTTTTCAACCACTCCACAGATTTCATGTTAACAAACTATAGTTTTGGCAAGTCGGTTAGGACATCTACTTTGTGCATGACACAAGTAATTCTTCCAATAATTGTTTACAGACAGATTATTTAACTTATAATTCACTATATCACAATTCCAGTGGGTCAGAAGTTCACATACACTAAGTTGACTGTGTCTTTAAACAGCTTGGAAAATTCCAGAAAATCATGTCATGGCTTTACAAGCTTCTGATAGGTTAATTGACATAATTTGAGTCAATTGGACGTGTACCTGTGGATGTATTTCAAGGCCTACCTTCAAACTCAGTGCCTCTTTGCTTGACATCATGGGAAAATCAAAAGTAATCAGCCAAGACCTCAGAAAAAAAACTTCTAGATCTCCACAAGTCTAGTTCATCCTTGCAAGGAATTTCCAAACGACTGAAGGCACCACGTCCATCTGTACAAACAATAGTACGCAAGTATAAACACCATGGGACCCGCAGCCGTCATACCGCTCAGGAAGGAGACACGTTCTGTCTACTAGAGATTAACGTACTTTGGTGAGAAAAGTGCAAATCAATCCCAGAACAACAGCAAAGGACCTTGTGAAGATGCTGGAGGAAACAGGTACAAAAGTATCTATATCCACAGTAAAACAAGTCCTATATCGTCATAACCTGAAAGGCCGCTCAGCAAGGAAGAAGCCACTGCTCTAAAAACACCATAAAAAAGCCAGACTACGGTTTGCAACTGCACATGGACAAAGATCATACTTTTTGGAGAAATGTCCTCTGGTCCGATGAAACAAAAATAGAACTGTTTGGCCATAATGACCATCGTTATGTTTGGAGGAAAAAGGGGGAGGCTTGCAAGCCGAAGAACACCATCCCAACCGTGAAGCACAGGGGTGGCAGCATCATGTTGTGGGGGTGCTTTGCTGCAGGAGGGACTGGTGCACTTCACAAAATAGATAGCATCATGAAGAAGGAAAATTATGTGGATATATTGAAGCAACATCTCAAGACATCAGTCAGGAAGTTAAAGCTTGGTCGCAAATGGGTCTTCCAAATGGACAGTGATCCCAAGCATACTTCCAAAGTTGTGTCAAAATGGCTTAAGGACAACAAAGTCAATGTATTGGAGTGGCCATCAAAAATCCCTGACCTCAATCCTATAGAAAATTTGTCGGCAGAACTGAAAAAGTGTGTGCGAGCAAGGAGGCCTACAAACCTGACTCAGTTACACCAGTTCTGCCAGGAGGAATGGGCCAAAATTCACCAAACTTATTGTAGGAAGCTTGTGGAAGGCTACCTGAAACGTTTGACCCAAGTTAAATAATTTAAAGGCAATGCTACCAAATTAAGAAATGTCCCCCTCGGGGATCAATAAACTATCTATCTATCTATCTATCTATCTATCTATCTATCTATCTATCTATCTATCTATCTATCTATCTATCTATCTATCTATCTATCTATCTATCTATCTATCTATCTATCTATCTATCTATCTATCTATCTATCTATCTATCTATCTATCTATCTATCTATCTATCTATCTATCTATCTATCTATCTATCTATCTATAGTGGGGAGAACAAGTATTTGATACACTGCCGATTTTGCAGGTTTTCCCACTTACAAAGCATGTAGAAGTCCAAGAAGGACCTTGGTCAGGGAGGTAACCAAGAACTCAATGACCACTCTGACAGAGCTACAGAGTTCCTTTGCTGAGATAGAAGAACCTGCCAGAAGGACAACAGTCCTACAGCACTTCACCAATCTGGGCTTTATGAGAGTGACCAGACAGAAGCCACTCCTGAGAAAAAGCCACATGACAGCAAACCTGAATGCAAACCACTATGTCTGGAGAAAACCAGGCACAGCTCATCACCCATCTAACACCATCCCTACCCTGGTGGCAGCATCATGATAAGGGAATGCTTTTCAGCAGCAGGGATTGGGAGACTGGTAGGGATAGAAGGGACAATGAATGGAGCCAAATATAAGCAAATCCTTGATGAGCACCTGTTTCAGAGTGCAAACGACCTTAGACTGGGGGGAGAATATTTACGTTCCAACAGGACAATGACCCCAAGCATACAGCCAAAGCCAATGCTGGAATGGCTTCAGAACTACTGTAGAATGTGAAAGTCCTTGAGTGGCCCAGCCAAACCCCAGACTTGAATCTCATTCAAAATACTTGACAATTGCTGTTCATCGCCACTCCACATCTAATTTAACAAAGCTAGAGAAAATCTGCAGGGAAGAATGGGAGAAAATCCCCAAAATCCAGATGTGCAACACAACCAAGATGTGTAACAATTTATTTTTGAATAAGTCAAGGGGTATATGAACCCTGGATTGCTGATGCTATGTATTGGCCATTGAGAGGCTTTGAAGCCACTGGTCGGTCATATTGGCACTCCCCAGCAGGAGCAGTCCTCCATAGGAATTAATGGAATTCTACAGTATTTAAATTCAATGTTTCAAGGACAAAATTAAGTCTATTTAGGTATTGTTTTGTGTAGTGAGGACAGTAACATTAGTAATCTAAAAAATATATATACTTTAAAAACCCATGAAGTCGATGTCCAAGCCCCCGTGGAAATCAAATTAGCATAGGTGGCTGAGCTAGAGCGATGCTTGTCAGACCATGAGACATACTGAAAATCGGTCTTCTCATGAAAATGTCTGTAGCGTCCATAAGGTTTGGCCTACAAACTATTAAGATAGACTTTCACAAACATGATGGTGCTCTCAGTTTTGCTCTACGACCCCCACAATTGTTACAGGACTCGTCTGAAGAAGGTACAGCCGATGTGCCAACTTCTGTCTGTAGCATCCGAAAAGTTTGGGCTACACACTAATATGACCCCTCTATGGAAAGGTGAGACTCTCATGAACACGGAACATGAACGCCCACAAGACTAGTTTGAAGGTTTAAAAAAAAAATTATGCAAGAATGTATGGAGATAGTTTAGTCCCTAAAATAAGGGCTTAAATACATGTAAAAATATATATATACAGTGGGGAGAACAAGTATTTGATACACTGCCGATTTTGCAGGTTTTCCCACTTACAAAAAATGTAGAAGTCTGTAATTTTTATCATAGGTACTCTTTAACTGTGAGTGACGGAATCTAAAACAAAAATCCAGAAAATCACATTGTATGATTTTTATGTAATTAATTTGCATTTTATTGCATGACATAAGTATTTGATACATCAGAAAAGCAGAACTTAATATTTGGTACAGAAACCTTTGTTTGCAATTGTTTGCGATCATACGTTTCCTGTAGTTCTTGACCAGGTTTGCACACACTGCAGCAGGGATTTTGGCCCACTTCTCCATATAGACCTTCTCCAGATCCTTCAGGTTTCGGGGCTGTCGCTGGGCAATACGGACTTTCATCTCCCTCCAAAGATTTTCTATTGGGTTCAGGTCTGGAGACTGGCTAGGCCACTCCAGGACCTTGAGATGCTTCTTATGGAGCCACTTCTTAGTTGCCCTGGCTGTGTGTTTCGGGTCGTTGTCATGCTGGAAGACCCAGCCACGACCCATCTTCAATGCTCTTACTGAGGGAAGGAGGTTGTTGGCCAAGATCTTGTGATACATGGCCCCATCCATCCTCCCCTCAATACGGTGCAGTCGTCCTGTCCCCTTTGCAGAAAAGCATCCCCAAAGAATGATGTTTCCACCACCATGCTTCACGGTTGGGATGGTGTTCTTGGGGTTGTACTCATCCTTCTTCTTCCTCCAAACACGGCGAGTGGAGTTTAGACCAAAAAGCTCTATTTTTGTCTCATCAGACCACATGACCTTCTCCCATTCCTCCTCTGGATCATCCAGATGGTCATTGGCAAACTTCAGACGGGCCTGGACATGCGCTGGCTTGAGCAGGGCGACCTTTCGTGCGCTGCAGGATTTTAATCCATGACGGCGTAGTGTGTTACTAATGGTTTTCTTTGAGACTGTGGTCCCAGCTCGCTTCAGGTCATTGACCAGGTCCTGCCGTGTAGTTCTGGGCTGATCCTGTTGTGTAAATTCCAATTCTTTATAGTTATTATGTAATTTCCAATTCTTTATAGCTCCCTGAATATATTTAGCGCTGTATGTTTCAAGCAGAGACAAGATCTCTTTGTCCTCAGCAGATAAGGGTAGGGTATAGGCAATCTCCTACCACTCAGCAGGTTGACCTTTGACCAGAGGGATGTCACCAGAGTCAGGAGACTCCCCCAGGGGTAAAGGCTTCCTGTGTACCTCCCATTATTCTGACTTAGAACTAGACATGTATTCTGTGCCAATGTTATCTCCAAATACGGAGAAAACAAGAAATAGCATCAGGAGTTTTGAGACCAGGTTGGAGGAAAATAGAATGGGTGGAGCTGTGATAACTGTGTCTTATGAATAAACATTTAACAACTTGTACATAAGCCAAGTACTTAGAGATGTACGGGAGTGGTTCCTGCAGGTCACTCGGCTTCGTTGTCTTTTTGCAATAAAGTCTATCTTGCTTCTACAAACTCCAGAAGTGCTTTTATTTTTTAGTAAGAGGGAAGAGTTTTTTCCACAACAATCCCTCACCTTCCTCATGATCATTGATGCCCCACGAGGTGAGATCTTGCATGGTGCCCCAGACCGAGGGAGATAGACCGTCATCTTGAACTTCTTCCATTTTCTAATAATTGCGCCAACAGTTGTTGCCTTCTCACCAAGCTGCTTGCCTATTGTCCTGTAGCCCATCCCAGCCTTGTGCAGGTCTACAATTTTATCCCTGATGTCCTTACACAGCTCTCTGGTCTTGGCCATTGTGGAGAGGTTGGAGTCTGTTTGATTGAGTGTGTGGACAGGTGTCTTTTATACAGGTAACGAGTTCAAACAGGTGCAGTTAATACAAGTAATGAGTGGAGAACAGGAGGGCTTCTTAAAGAAATTACAGACCTCTACAAGCTTTATAAGTGGGAAAACCTGCAACATCGGCAGTGTATCAAATACTTGTTCTCCCCACTGTATATAATAATAATAATAATAATAATAATACTGATCTTTTTTTCTCTCAAATATAGGAAAGACACTTCAGAACAAACTTCCTTTTAGAATTTTTTTGGGGACTATCTGTTTATCCATGTATGAAGCTGTTATTCAATGTGTTTCTATGGTGTCTGTAAAATAATACATGTGGAAAAAAACAAATGTAGACATTAATAAATGGTTCCAAAATAAATAAAATATTACACAGGTGGGGGAGGGCCAAGATGGAGGCATGGTGCCTTCAATACTGGTATTACACTGGTGGGGGAAGGCCAAGATGGAGGCATGGTGTCTTCAATACTGGTATTACACTGGTGGGGGAAGGCCAAGATGGAGGCACGGTGGCTTCAAGACTGGTGGGGGAGGGCCGAGATGGAGGCACGGTGGCTTCAACACTCCATATTTAGTTTGATGTTACTGGACGCTTCTTTTTGTTTTTACATTGCCTTTTGCAAATAGCGTGGCACTTCTCTCTGAGGCCACACGCTACTAAACAAAAACGTTTTGTTTGGATATTCCTGCCAGCATGAATCAAACAGCTGAATCAAGTGGCTTTGAAATATTTGTTACAGGAGGCTATGAACCACTAGATTAGGAATCAAAATGTTCATATATTTTTTTCATTTCAATTTTTTAAGATAAATTTAAGCTATATGGACATTTATCGTAATTATACCCTGCGCACTAAGGACTGTATTTTAAGGGAATTACTATTATTACATTAAATTATATCATACAACACATTTAGCTATTTAAGTATCTCTTCCTGTCATTTACCTGTACAGTTAATGTAACCATGTAAATATTCACTTACCTGTAAATATAACTGTATATTCACTTGTACAGTTAATCTATCTATCTATCTGTCTGTCTGTCTGTCTGTCTGTCTGTCTGTCTGTCTGTCTGTCTGTCTGTCTGTCTGTCTGTCTGTCTGTCCGTCCGTCCGTCCGTCCGTCCGTCCGTCCGTCCGTCCGTCCGTCCGTCCGTCCGTCCGTCCGTCCGTCCGTCCGTCCGTCCGTCCGTCCGTCCGTCCGTCCGTCCGTCCGTCCGTCCGTCCGTCCGTCCATCCATCCATCCATCCATCCATCCATCCATCCATCCATCCATCTATCTATCTATCTATCTATCTATCTATCTATCTATCTATCTATCTATCTATCTATCTATCTATCTATCTATCTATCCTTAACCAAAACAAGAGTCCAATATCAAGGAATGAACCAAACAAAACAGGTTAACTGTTATACCTCTAAAACAACATATTTGTTGTTATAATCTATGGTATTATCTTTGATTGAGTAAACTAGTATAAAATATCTGCCTTTCCAGGATGTGGCATGTTCCTGAACTTTGGGGCTGTGAGCAAGACTAGCGCAAACAGTGGGGATTGGCTTCCCGAGAAAGTGGAGCTTAATGCTAAAGGAGGCAGAAATGGTCACAACTATCTATGGGTTACTGAGTGCTCCTGGTGATTAAAATGTTTGTAAAAGATACTTTACTCTTCCTATTTCTAAGGGCATAATTAAACAACATTTACACAGAAAAAAATGCAATACTGTCAGCCTCTGACCATAGGGAAGCCTCTGGCTTATCTCTATGGTTGTAATGGTCAGGGCCTGACAGCAGTTTTATATCATAGTCTATGGTGGTTTTGTGTTAGTCCCCAATTAGAGGCAGCTGTTAAGCATTTGTCTCTAATTGGGGACTCTATTTAGGGTGTATGTTTCCACGTTGTATTCGTGGTTGATTGTAGTGTTTGACTCCTGTTTTGAGCTACACTCAGTTTTGCGGACTGTTCTATTCATGTGTTGTTTTCTCGTCTGTTCGACACTCAAATAAAATATGTTGAACATGGCTAGCGCTGCGCCTTGGTCTATAATTGCACAGGTCCGTGATAAATACACTTACATAAAAATGTGTGACTTTATTTTTCATAGCTTTCATAAGTAGTGTTCTGTTGAGATAAATACACATCCCAGGCTATGTATTGTGTAGCCTGGCATTTTGTTATAACGAGTGTGTATGTAACAGAGGTAAGAACGTGCCGTAAGCGTATTTTACAGCTAGCTTGAATTGGATGCCATGAGTGTGCAAAGCTGTCATCAAGGCAAAGGGTGGCTACTTTGAAGAATCTCAAATATAAAATATATTTTGATTTGTTTAACACTTTTTTGGTTACTACATGATTCCATATGTCTTATGTCATAGTTGTTTACATTATTCTACAAAATGTAAAAAATAGTGCAAATAAAGAAAAACCCTTGAATTAGTAATATTCCAAACTGTTTGGCCACCAGTGTATTTTTCTGGTTGCCAAAGAAGAGGTTAACAAAACTTCATATAATAATTTATAACTTGACCATGATGTCATAATGACCTTATTGCAACCAGTGTTACTAGGTGCCCCATACAAAATAACTTTCACCACCATAAACTAGTCAAGTTGTATTTTAAAATTGCAGTTGACTTCTTTCCAGCATATTTTGTTACCATCATTTGTCTCGCGTGCACGCTACTCTGGCCAGCTACTCCATTTGATGTTTAATAAATGTCAGTTTTACCTCTTTATTTAATCATGTTATATTAATAATAGATTATCATTTTTTCTCTCATTTACTTTGTCTAGAATCCAAGTCTGATATTAATGCCATCAAACTGAAAGCCTCAGAGGAAGAGAAGAATACAACCCTCAAGAAGGTGGTGAAGTTTCTCGACAAAATGGCTGCACAAGACCAGAAAAAAGCGAGACACCATCGCTTTGCCAACAAAGTGGACTTGATCCGTTTCTGTATCTATCTCACCGTCCTCATTGTTTATGCAGTCGTCATTTTATAATTTGCCTTTTGTTCTGAATGTAAGATCAACCAATTAGATTTCTGGTCATAAATTCTTTATTCACTTTTAACAATCATATTTCAAGAAATATTGGTCTATTTGGGTCTTCAGAAATTTTGCAAGAACTAACAAAAAGCTATACTTTTTTTGTTTCTGGGTAAAATAGGTGTGTATTCTTCAGTAGGGCTTTAACAATATTTATTTAAACATGTTTGAAACTAGCCAGTCATGTGGAATAATACATTTAGCAATTAGAATTCAAATGAATATATGTAATGGGGACTTGTGGTGATATAATCCCCCAGAATAGAGACTTAGAACGCTAATGAATACATGTAATGGGGGTGATATAATCCCCCAGAATAGAGCCTTAGAACGCTAATGAATACATGTAATGGGGGTGATATAATCCCCCAGAATAGTGCCTTAGAATGTTAATGAATACATGTAATGGAGACTGTAGCTGTAGTATTTATAGTGTGGAAACAAATCAACAGTGTGTTATTTCCTATAGAGGCAGTGTGAAGGTCTTATATTATCTCCTAACTAAGCAGGTTCTCAACCTCAGGCTGAGATATCAAATAGTCTCCCCATCATCTCCTCCACCTGCGCTGGGCTGTATTTGTGGTATCTCTCGGGGTGTTTGGAGAAATCAGCATTGTCACATCTGTGTAAAGTACAGTTAAATGACCATAGTAAAGGAATCACTGTACCAGCATTCTGTATGAAATTCTTATTGCACATCACTATTGAACAGTACTAAATGAAAAAACTATGTCTCATACATAGAGACCAAACATACATGGTACACACCAGTTTCACCTACAGTACTTGATAAGCATCACTTATTCAACCACCTTATGTGTGCTGAATTCCAAATGGACCACTAGTCCCTATTCCCTAGCCCCTAACCCCTATTCCCTAGCCACTATTCCCTAACCCCTATTCCCTAGCCCCTATTCCCTCGCCCCTATTCCCTAGACCCTATTCCCTAGCCCTTATTCCCTAACCCCTATTCCCTAGCCCCTATTCCTTAGCCCCTATTCCCTAGCCCCTATTCTGTAACCCCTATTCCCTAGCCCCTATTCCCTAGCCCCTATTCCCTAACCCCTATTCCCTAGCCCCTATTCCCTAGCCCTTATTCCCTAACTCCTATTCCCTAGCCCCTATTCCTTAGCCCCTATTCCCTAGCCCTTACTCCCTAGCCCTTACTCCCTAGCCCCTATTCCCTAGCCCCTATTCCCTAGCCCCTATTCCCTAGCCCCTACTCCATAGCCACCGTTGCAGATCTGAGAGGATTGGAGAAGCAATATGATTTTCACTACGCCAATCAGAAGGCAAGATGAAGGTATTACCATAATGCTTGTGGGGACTAGGGGCTAGGGAATAAGGGCTAGGAAATAAGGGCTAGGGAATAGGGGCTAGGGAGTAAGGGCTAGGGAGTAAGGGCTAGAGAGTAAGGGCTAGGGAATAGGGGCTAGGGAGTAGGGGCTAGGGAGTAGGGGCTAGGGAGTAAGGGCTAGGGAGTAAGGGCTAGGGAGTAAGGGCTAGAGAGTAAGGGGTATGGAATAGAGGGTGATTCTGAATTCAGCAGCAGTCTCCAGTAATAAGCTCTGTGATATGACACGACTCCCCTCAGCAGAAAGGATGTGTAGGCCTTGGACACCATCTCTCTCTGGGCCTGACAGATGGCCTGGCGCTGCTCTCTGTCTGGGATGGCCCACGCTTTCTGAGCCTCATACAGTTCCTCCACGCTCTCGTTGAAGCTCTGGACGACGCAAGGTCAAAGGGCCATTAAAAAAAAAATGTCCATGAAAAATCACTGCTTTGTAACAGAAAATGCAAACATTACAATCTCGTGTCCATAAATATAGCATGTTACAAACGGTTCCCCATAAATACGAGCCCTAAGCTGACATGTTGGGTTTAGATGTTTTTGAGTCTGAATAAGGGTTGATGTGTAGAGATGTCATATGGTACTGATTAGGGCTGGGTATTGCCAGGGACGTCACGATACGATAGTATCACGACACTTAGGTGCCAATACCATATGTATTGCGATTCTCACGATTTTATATGTATTGCTATCTGATACTGTATTGCGATTCAATGTTCCAAACATATTGCTCCCCATACTTCTGCTGCAGAGAGACAAGAGAGCCGTGAGAAAACTACCTTTGATCAGTCATGGAAATAAAAAGCTCTGAAAACAAATTGTCTCCCTAATAAATTGCAGCCCTATGTAACAATGAAGATGGAGAACAAGGTATGAAGAAAAAGTACTGGAGTTTTGGTGCAGGCGCACAGCCAACTAGTGCACAAAAAAATGATTGCGATATTGTCAAAACAAATGATATATCGTCAAAGATAATATCCTGATATGTAACATCACTAGTACTGATACAGATCCTTTAGGTACATGGAGGAAACTGGCTTCCTTATCTTACCTTGAACTTGTCTTTAATCGCCTGACAGTCTTTTATTTTCAACTGAAGCCCGATGGTGATGACATGGGAAGAATAGGAAAGGTGTGATTAGGTTTGAATAAAACAGCAAGCAAATCCACTTCAAGGTGGATAGTGTCATTTGAGAAATATACTTTATAATTGAATATGCGGTATCAAAACATCTACCCTCACCTTGTCACCTGGCTTAAAGGTGGGCAGATTATTTTCAGTCAGGCACTCGGTCACCTTCGACCAACTGCAACACACAAGGAGCATAATCATTCACTGGACTGCCCACAAGTCTGGAACCAACAGGACCCTGAACAGCTTCTACCCCCAAGCCATACGTCTGCTAAATCGTTATTTAAATAGTTAACCAATAGGTACAAAGAATATCAGCATTGACTCTTTTTGCATGAACTATTTTGACTTATCGAATACACTGCTGTTACTGTTTATTCTCTGACTCAATTACCTCGTACCTCTACACATCGACTCGGTACTGGAACCTTGTGTATATAGCCAAGTTATTGTAACTCATTGTGAATTTATTCCTCATGTTATTATTTTTCTATTATTTCCCTCTGCATTGTTGGAAAGGGCCCGTAAGTAAACATTTCACTGTTAGTCTACACCTGTTGTTTACGAAGCATATGACAAATACAATTGTATTTGAGTTGTAGCATAGGATTCTTGATTTAGCATTGTCCCCGTGTGAAGTAATGGTAAAACTCAAAGCCTGCAGGTATCATGCATTATGATGCAGTTAAAACACATTATAACACTTGCCATGAGCATGTATGACCACCGTATAATCTATATTATAATATCGTAAGCCTAGGCAACAAACAGGAGCTGATAGATTAGTCAACCCACTGGAGAGGGGGGGAATATGATTAAAAACATTACATTTCCAAGAGAAAGCAGGTGCCAGGATCTCACAAGAAATATAGGTGTTTTATAAATACTCCAGAGTTGAGAACATTAGCAGCATATCCAGAGACTGAAAAGCTGAACAGATAAATATAATTTTGAGGAGGGACTTGCATTTAATCAAATAATTAATTTCCAATGATTTACCGGCCGTAAGGCAGCGTGCTAACCTGTTTACCAATCTGTTCCTGTTAACCATTCCACTCCTTGTCATGCAAAACACGTTTTATCAATGACAGGGAGGACAAGGAGTGGAAGGTTAGCAAAACAGGTTATGGATTTCAGGCTAGCAGGATTCCGCTAGTCTCTTATAATAATCCCATAATGATCAGGACTAATGTTAAGACAACATTAGATTCCATCGCTCCCTTCTTCCTCCTATGGATCCCTGGTCCCTCACCTGTGCTGGTACGCCTGCTTCTGTTGCTCAATCAGTTCCCCGTACTCAACCTCTGGATCCCTGCCGCTGGTTTTAACCACTTCAAACAGAGATGACCTGCAGGTAGATTTCCCAGTCATAACAAATCTACCACCCCTGTGAGCTGTGACAAATTCACTTACAACCCTGAACTAAAGTACATGGATCATTATGTTGTGTAGGCCTAGTTAATATTCCAACCTTAGGAATCTCTAATGCCACAAATAAAGATGTATTATAATTCAAGACTGTTCTTGAATTCTTTATGAAATTTCCCCCCCGGGGGATCAATAAAGTACCTATCTATCTATCTATCTTGAACAAGTTCTGGAAAACTGCATGACCGGAGTCGTATTCATTAGGGCATGCCACGGAAAACGTTTGTTAATGTTTTGTAACTGAAAAAAAAAATGAGCGTTCCTTATTTCTTAAGTCCAGGTGGTCCCTCCCTGTTTCACCGTTTTCTTCCATTTGCTGCCTAATGAACATGACCCTGTTAATGAATGCATGACCCTGTTCATTATTGTGCCAGGCCCTAATAACAGACTCAAGCAATGGTTTCTCCACACTGTGTATTACAGTTAACACACACTTGGGAAAACAACAAAGAGAGGGCCTACTTCTTCATTGACTTGAGGATGTAGTTGTAGTTGTTGAGGAGGAAGACGGCCCCGAGAGCTTGGTCCTCGTACACCTTGGCCTTACTCTGTAGGTTGTACTGGAGACACTCCAGCACTTTACCTGGAGAAGGGAGATCATAAAACTAATGTAAAACTACATAGCCACCACAATGTGGCAGTCAAAGCACTGAGATAAACACCACCTGTGGCTGTTTGACTCATTACCACGAGTAAAAGTAGATTACATTTTTTGCCAGTAGCCTTAAGGCGTCCGCATGCTTCCCTCAGAAACAGTTCGGAAGAGTTTGTGCCTATATTATGATGACATTTTGTGATGTCTTAGTTGAGTTATCTTCTATTTTGAGGAAGTGTAAACTGGCTACGGCGTCTCAAAATGGACAAACAGTACTTTTGCCACTTCTGTTCTTGTTTTTTGAGCAAATGTCTTTAAAAGGTGTATGCGAGCTCACTCGTTCGTTTCGCCTAGCCGACTTCCGCTAGCCGCCAGCCGAACTGAAGCACGCTGACGTCTTAAGACTCAACGGTTCAGCGTCTTGCCCTTGTCAAAGGTGTAATTCTGGATATTAGACACAGCCATGTTGAACACTCACAGACGTAAGGACTCAGTGCTCTCTGACTATCATTCCCATTGGACTCCTGACAGTCTGATGGCTGTTCTTCTGATTCATCAGCATCTGGTGAAGAAAACAGTTGATATACAGTATATATACTGCACATCTTATATCAATTGGCTAAAAATAACCATGTAATAACCTAATTTTGTAACATATCAGAAAACTCAATCTAATAAACAAAGAGAAAAACTCTGTACCAGTGTCATGTTGAAATTCCACCTGAACACTACTGGACACCTCCCTAGTTACTGTGCCACCGTCTACATCATGGGGATACAGGATGGACCGTACAGCATCTGCGAAGGACAGCAACTGCTGCAGGAATAAAATGGTCTGGAGACAGTAAGAGAACAATTAACATAATTTACATCTTTAGCTAGGTCAGTTCAAATGGGATAAAAAAATACTTTATTATACATTTAGTGAGAAACTGTCTTCTGTCTAGTATCCCATGATGCAACAATATAAGGAAACAAACATCCCCTGGAACAGAACCACCTTTGTCCTTACACAAATCTCAAAAAGCACATCAGCATTAGTGATTCACTTCATTGAATGGAAACTGATGGACATGTAACAACAGAGAAGATAGTTGTTACATTGCTGTTGAATTCATGAACCGTTCCATCCTTGGACATACTCTCCCTGTCAGGATTGCTCTGTGAGAGAAAGGGGAAAATTACAGTTTGGTTGAGATTCTCAAAGCTTCCAGATCATTTTACGGCATGTACGTACGCAATCATGTACGCAAAAATTATTAAGCTTTTTGGGAAACTCACCCGGTTGTCTGTCTGATTAAATAATATTATTACAACAACAACGATTCAGTCAGATGCTCCCTTGCTGGATCATTAAATGTTTTATATTTCAAAGTCCTTTCAACTAAAACTATCTTTGAATGGTCAGAATGTCGTACCTTGACGTGGGCAGCAAAATCCTCCAGTCCTCTGGCTGCCAGGGTCTTCATAGATGTAAGGAGTTTGGAGACCTTGGCCAAGGTGACGCTTGTTGTGCACTGAAACGCAATATGAAACATGACATCACACAGTGAGATATAACAATACATTTCCCTCAGTATACTGCAGGGCTCAATTACATTTTCAATTCCAGACAATCCAGGAAGTACACTGAAATTCCAATTATCTTCAATGCTTTTCAAGGAGGAAAGATTGGAATTGGAATTTGGTTTACTTTCTGAATTGACTAGAATTGAAATAGAATTTACCACAACACTGACCCTGACCCCCCCCTGACCATGACACCCCTTGACACCAACCATGACCCCCCTGAGCACACAACTTCAAACTGTCCTCTCAGTATTATATGACACCTTTAGTAATGTGTTAAACTCTTGGTCCTCCTCCAGGAGACGGCCCAGGACAGGTAACATGGCGACGAGGGCTGTGTAGTCGTGACGTGAACAGGCTCGTCTGACAGAGGACACGATGTTCTCCCCACTCTGGATCAACTGGTTCAGAGCCACCTGAAGGAAATAAGATTACAATTAAGTTTATTGTCCACGCAATGTGGAAATTTGTCTTCAGTTTAACCACAAAAAAACAGACATTAAACATGAGCACATACACAGGGGCCAAAAGTTTAGAATATTACTATTTGAAGGGTATTTCTTTATTCACATATAATTCACTATATCACAATTCCAGTGGGTCAAAAGTTGACATAAACTAAGTTGACTGTGTCTTTAAACAGCTTGGAAAATTCCAGAAGATGATGTCATGGCTTTAGAAACTTCTGATAGGCTAATTGACATCATTTGAGTCAATTGGAGGTGTACCTGTGGATGTATTTCAAGGCCTACCTTCAAACTCAGTGCCTCTTTGCTTGACATCATGGGAAAATCAAAAGTAATCAGCCAAGACCTCAGAAAACAAATTGTAGACCTCCACAAGTCTGGTTCATCCTTGGGAGCAATTTCCAAACGCCTGAAGGTACCACGTTCATCTGTACAAACAATTGTACGCAAGTATAAACACCATGGGACCACACAGCCGTCATACCGCTCAGGAAGGAGACGCGTTCTGTCTCCTAGAGATGAACATACTTTGGTGCGAAAAGAGCAAATCAATCCCAGAACAACAGCAAAGGACCTTGTGAAGATGCTGGAGGAAACAGGTACAAAAGTATATATATCCACAGTAAATGGATTATATATCCACGAGTCCTATATCGACATAACCTGAAAGGCCGCTCAGCAAGGAAGAAGCCACTGCTCCAAAAGTGCCAGACTATGGTTTGCAACTGCACATGGGGACAAAGATCGTACTTTTTGGAGAAATGTCCTCTGGTCTGATTAAACAAAAATAGAACTGTTTGGCCATAATGACCATCATTATGTTTGGAGGAAAAAGGGGGAGGCTTGCAAGCCAAAGAACACCATCCCAACCGTGAAGCACAGGGGTGGTAGCATCATGTTGTGGGGGTGCTTTGCTGCAGGAGGGACTGGTGCACTTCACAAAATAGATGGCATCATGAGGAAGGAAAATTATGTGGATATATTGAAGCAACATCTCAAGACATCAGTCAGGAAGTTAAAGCTTGGTCACAAATGGGTCTTTCAAATGGACAATGACCCCAAGCATACTTCCAAAGTTGTGGCAAAATGGCTTAAGGACAACAAAGTCAAGGTATTTGAGTGGCCATCACAAAGCCCTGACCTCAATCCAATAGAAAATGTGTGGGCAGAACTGAAAAGGCATGTGCGAGCAAGGAGGCTTACAAACCTGACTCAGTTACACCAGATCTGTCAGAAGGAATGGGCCAAAATTCACCCAACTTATTGTGGGAAGCTTGTGGAAGGCTACCCAAAATGTTTGATCCAAGTTAAACAATTTAAAGGCAATGCTACCAAATACTAATTGAGTGTATGTAAACTTCTGACCCACTGGGAATGTAATGAAAGAAATAAAAGCTGAAATAAATAATTCTCTCTACTATTATTCTAACATTTCATCTGACCACTGTAAAGCCTTATAATAGCCAAAAGCAAATGTCCACATTGTGTAGACATTGACAATAAAGTTGTAATATTCTACTAATTACATTTTAATATCCTTCACTGACCTGGATGAGAGTTTCAAAGGTATTGGCGCAGTTCAGAGGGAAGACTTTGGACACCATTGTGTATTCACTCTTGGCCAGGGACAGGAAGGCTGTGATGCAGGCGACGTAGGTCTCAATCTCAATGTCTAATATGCTGTCCCTCCCTAGTGACACAAGACAGGAGTGAAAGGGTGAATGCCATGGAAATATCATTAAATCTATCTATAGTGTAATTAAACCTTTATTTATCCAGGAAGTACCTTGATAAAAGGAGTCTTTTATATAACCACAGAAGTACTTTGATATAAGGTGTCCTTTATTTAACCAGGAAGTACTTTGATATAAGGATATTATTTTATAGGGAAACCTGGATCTATGGCATGCTTATTAATATGTTCACCAAAAATGTGCAAACAGAAAACCATCCCCTGTAACTGTGTCTGTAAGCATCATGAAGGTGGTGTGCAAGGTGGGTTTTCTTGACCTGTTTTCTTGTTCTTCTTGACAGCAGAATGCATGTGCTTGCTCTGCAGCACTGGGTAGAGGAGGTTCCTACTCTTGTGGTCCTTCAAACCCTTCATGGAGCAGTCCAACTGATTGGAGCGCACCTTGGCGTAGTGGGCCTTGAGGTCTGTAGAACAATAACAGCGTGATTCATCAGCATGGCCACTGATCAATGGAGCAAAGGGTGTGTATGTTTGCTGTTGGGATGCAGGTTCAAATCCTGTGTTACAGATACAAGAGCCCTATAACTTTTATTTGCACATAAAGAAACAGATACAACAGACATATAATAAAATTAAGTGAAGGATAATTGTGCAGGGAGAGGCCAGGGAAACCCCCCAGAGAGGACTAGTGGGAGGGTCATCGCCCTTACCAAAACGTCAGTTCAGTTACATATATTTAAGAAAACGAATTGGCGAACATACGCCTCCGTCCTCCCAATAGAAGAGATGCCACCTAGGCTGCGTTTAACTTACCAAAGGCTGAGCTGGGCTTGGGTCTGAAGTATGGCAGGATGTAGGAGGTGGAAGCTGGGGGCTTTGGTTTGCAGGATGGGAAGGTATGGGAGGTGGAGTCTCTAGACAGAAATGGGATGGACTCCAAAGATGGGTGCCTAATATCAGGAACTTTCAGTCTGCTGCACGGCTTCAAGGTGGATACCTTGGTGAAAGAGCTACTGGATTCAAGTTTTCCAAGGGAGTTTACTGATGGATTCTTGTCTAGTGATGGCTTTCTGTCTAGGGACTGCGTTTTGAATTTACCGAATGACTTCAGGTCGAGCATCTTGGTGAAAAAGCTGTTTGCTTTCAGTTTTCCAAGAGAGTGACGCGATGTGTTTCTTTCCAGTGACTGTGTTTTGAACTTGCTGGCAGAGACTCTTCTCTTAGCTGTCAGAGCTGCATCCTCACCTGGACTAACACTGACATCATTAGCATCCTCACCTGGATTAACACTGACATCATTAGCATCCTCACCTGGATTAACACTGACATTTTACATCAGGGTTTGGTTCAGTAGGGTGCAAGCAATGTAGAACACATATTTGCAACGTCTTATTAGACACGTTTTAAAATTGTTTTTTTTCTCCTAAAAAACATGACCGAAGACTCCACTGAATTATGTGGTTTAACTTTACACCAGGGTTGAGATCAATTCCATTTAAATTACACTCAATTCAGAAAAAAACTCATTCCAAATCCACATCCACATTTTCCTCATTAAAAAGTACTGAAGTAAATAGAAATTTTAGTGTACTTCCGGAATCTACTGAAATTTAAATGGAATTATTCCCAACCCTGGTTTACAGCATGGCCAAAAATGCTGAAAGTAGGGACCTCCTCCTGTTAGTGACAGAGACAGACTACAGGTGAACAGGCAGTACCACTACCTTACCCATCAGCCAGGTGGAGATGGAGATGATGTCCTGAAGCCTAGTTTGGGGTATGAGTTCTACCTCCTCCACCCCGCCTGCAGACCCATTCAGTGACCTTTTGGCCAGGACATCCAGGATTTTGACTGTCTGCACTGGCTTGCTGTAGCGCCCCAACAGGACTTGGAACTCGGACTCCAGCTGTGTCTTGGCACTCTCTAAACGGCCTCTCTGCAAAAACGTTTAGAGCAGTGTTGGGGTCAATTCCATTTAAAATCCAGTCAATTCAGAAAGTAAACCAAATTTCAGTTCCTATTCCAAATTTGGGAATTGGAATTTCGGGGGACTTGAATTGAACCCAACATTGGTTTAGAGACCTTGGTTTACTACTATACCCCATTCAAAGGCAGTTAATATTTTGTCTTGCCTATTTAACCTCTGAATGGAACACATACACAACCCATATCTCGATTATAGTGACATATATCTAACAGTTATTGGATAGTGACCATAGTGATTTAGTTCTAACAGTTATTGGATAGTGATTATAGTGATTTAGTTCTAACAGTTATTGGATAGTGATTATAGTGACATATACAGCGGGTGAAATAAGTATTGAACACATCACCATTTTCCTCAGTAAATATATTTCCAAAGGTACTATTGACATGATATTTTCACCAGATGTTGGTAACAACCCAAGTAATACATACATACAAAGAAACCAAAACAAATAAGTTCAGAAATTAAGTTATGTGTAATAATGTGAAATGACAAAGGGAAAAAGTATTGAACACACTTACTGATATTTATTTAATACTTTGTACAAAAGCCTTTGTTGGTAATGACAGCTTCAAGACGCTCCTGTATGGAGAAACTAGTCGCATGCATTGCTCTGGTGTGATTTTGGCCCATTCTTCCACACAAACAGTCTTCAAACTTTCCGTGGACCTCTTCTATGAATCTTGATCTTCAGTTCTTTCCATAGATTTTCAATGGGATTTAAGTCAGGTGATTGACTGGGCCATTCTAGCAGCTTTATTATCTTTCTTTGAAACCAATTGAGAGTTTCCTTGCTGTGTGTTTGGGATCATTGTCTTGCGGAAATGTCCACCCTCGTTTCATCTTCATCATCCTGGTAGATGGCATCAGAGTTTTGTCAAGAATGTCTCGGTAAATTTGCCCATTCATCCTTCCTTCAATTATGTGAAGTTTGCCAGTACCATTTGCTGAAAAGCAGCCCCACACCATGATGTTCCCACCTCCAAACTTCACTGTTGGTATGGTGTTTTTAGGTTGATGTGCAGTGCCATTTCTCTTCCAAACATGGTGTGTATTATGACATCCAAACAGTTCAATTTTGCTCTCATCTGACCACACTATATTCTCCCAGTATTTCACTGGCTTTTCCAAATGTTGTGCAGAAAACTTTAAACAAGCTTCAACATGCTTTTTTTTCAGCAATGGAGTCTTGCTTGGTGAGCGTGCATACAGGCCATGGCGGTGGAGTGCATTACTTACTGTTTTCTTTGAGACAACAGTACCTGCTAATTGCAGGTCTTTTTGAAGCTCTCCACAAGTGTTCCTTGGCTCTTGGACAACTCTTCTAATTATTCTTTTCACTCCTCTGTCAGAAATCTTGCGAGGAGCACCTGGTCGAGGCAAATTTATGGTGAAATGATTGTCTTTCCACTTCCGTATTATGGCCCCAACAGTGCTCACTGGAACATTCAAAAGCTTAGAAATGTGCCTATAACCAATGCCATCATTATGTTTTGCAACAATTAGGTTGCGAAGGTCTTGAGACAGCTCTTTACTTTTACCCATCATGAGATGTGTCTTGTGTGACACCTTGGCAATGAGACCTTTTTGTAGGACATCAGTTGAGAATGAACCAGCTGATATTAATTTGCACTGACAGGGGGCTGGATTGCTTTTTAATTACTGATAGTTTTCAGCTGTTGTCTTGGCTTTCCATGCCTTTTTGCACCTCCCTTTCTTCACGTGTTCAATATTTTTTCCCTGTGTCATTTCACATTATTACACATAACTTTCTGAACTTATTTGTTTTGGTTTCTTTGTATGTATGGATTACTTGGGTTGTTACCAACATCTGGTGAAAATGTCATGTCAATAGCACCTTTGGAAATATATTTACTGAGAAAAATGGTGATGTGTTCAATACTTATTTCACCCGCTGTATATCTAACAGTTATTGGATAGTGACCATAGTGATTTAGTTCTAACAGTTATTGGATAGTGACCATAGTGATTTAGTTCTAACAGTTATTGGATAGTGACCATAGTGATTTAGTTCTAACAGTTATTGGATAGTGATTATAGTGATTTAGTTCTAACAGTTATTGGATAGTGATTATAGTGACATATATCTAACAGTTATTGGATAGTGATTATAATGACATATATCTAACAGTTATTGGATAGTGATTATAGTGACATATATCTAACAGTTATTGGATAGTGATTATAATGACATATATCTAACAGTTATTGGATAGTGACTATAGTGATTTGAATGACTTGATTGAAGGACAGATGGCAACAGAAATACATGAAGACAGTGTTACCAGCATATTCAGCTCAGGCTCATCCGGGTCTTCCTGTTGAAAGTACTCCTCTGCTTTCTTGAGTCGATGAACACAGGCTAGATAGTCAGATAGTCTTCCTGCTGGCCTTTGCAAAGAAACACAAAAATAATGTATTTCATTCTAAATTATGAGTTAATCAGTCCTGTGTTTGACACAAATAGCACTATTCTCCCTCCCCTTCTCCCTTGACCCATACTGAACCTCTATTAACAATAAACATCAGAGAATGTCAGCAGTACTCTTTTCACTCTATCGTGCCTTCCCAAAATGAACTGTGCTGGCTTGGAACATTTATTTTCAAATTGACCTTTTCTAGTATAATTCCAGCAAGTGCAACCTATCCAGGCCAGTGCAGGCCAACGCCCAGTATTGTGAATAGGGTATACGAGGTCAAATATGGGGCTTGTGTATGTGTTTGTGTCATCATTCTCCCTATTCTCACCCCTGTATGATGACCTTGTCTGTGTCTCGGACGGCTTGGTAATGGCTGATGGCATCGTCCAGGTAGAATAACGTCTTCTGCACTGTCCCCTTCAGCTGCAGTAGGTTATGTGTGCTGTCGTGCATAGGAATGACTGAGTTCTCCAGGTGCTCCAGACGGCCGTCGAACGATGAGAGAACGAACACCTAGGACACCAAACCTTTAGCTACACTGTCTCACGTTAAGCTTGCATTTAACTGTACCTTAAAAAGACATTAACTTTATTTGCAATCCAATACATGAACACTGCAATACTTTTTAGCTAATAATATTCTGTGAGAGGTGCGGTACTCAGTTCTGGTGAGCTCCTGCCCAAGTCAAGCTCTGATTTGATTAATATCTGTAACAGTAGTTGGACACAAGTTAGGCAGCTAGCTAGCTTATGTATGAGGATTCAAGGTTTCTTTGCTTTCAGATTTAGCTTACCAAGCCTTTAGTCAGCTGATCACTTCTTTTGAGGCTGTCACTAACGAATGTCAGCAGATCTTGATCCTTGAGAAGAAAACGGATGTTAGCTAGCTAGCTATAGCTAACTTGGCTAGCTCTTCCTACAATGGCTAGTTACAGCACATATTATTGTCTCATTTAATGAGGCTACAGTGACTTCTCATACAACTAGTCAAAACGTTAATAGTAAGTCTACTACTCTAGCAAACAATGCCATATAATATTAGGACAGAAGTGTGGTGTTCACTAGCCATTATGTGGTCTGAATGACACCCTAACCCAGGCTTGTTACTAGCAAGAAGCTACAGCTGCTAACGTTAGTCCTAGTGTATTGATGCTAACTTGAATTGCTAACGCGCTAGCTAGTGTAACAAGCCAGTGAGTCTACCTGTTTGAGCTTCTCTTTAACCTTCTCTCTCCACAAAGATGTTTCTTCTGTCGCAGTCATTCTGTTAACAATTCCTTTATGTTATTAGGTATTACTTTACTATTTTATTGTCAAGCATTTGTAAGACAATTCACCCCCTGCCAGGTAAATTAGCTAGCCAACTGAACCACAGATGAAAGGGTTGGTTTGTTGACGGTTGGTCACCTAACTTGTTGCTGGCTCTTGTAGGTGAACGTTGGGAGCCGGCTCGCATATCAGAAGAGCATAATCTATTTATAAAAAATAATTAAAACATTAGGATATTAATAATCAAATTATTGAAATGAATATAATTAACTAATTCAAAGAACGAAAAAAAGAAATAAAATAGTATGAGCTTAAATGCTCAAGCGCACACGCATTGGTTCTGACTGTCTGCTCAGACTAACAGCCTCACCAACCAACGAACCTAAGATGCGTGAGGAAGGGCGAGACAACTCACTCACAGTCACACACTTAGCTGCCGAGGAGAGAGGAAGGACAGCTGTGAAAACAACAGCTGGAAAATGAGTCGAAAGCACAGAAGCATTTGGATGCATTTTAATAATGTAGACAGTGTTAGAGCACAGTGTAGAATTTGCCAAAACAAAATCTCATATAAAGCCGGTTCTACGCACAACCTACACCGGCATATGCGAATTGTTCACCCAACTGTGAAGCTAGCTGTAACGGAGCTTCGAGAAACTTGCTGGCCTGCTAGTGATAGTGGTGGAGCCAGTATCCACTCAGTCAAGTAGGCCTTCCACAGGAGCACAGTAGGTGCTGAAAAACGAAAGTCTACACAATGCCAGATGGGGATGCCTGAGCTGAGGCCTAAACAAGACTGCACTACAAGGTGGAATTCAACGTTTTAAATGTTGAAGCGGTTTCTTGAGTCAAAGGATGCCATCATCTCTACCCTGGCCATTGTCAATGCACCTGTTGATGCTCTGACCCAAGAGGAATGGGAAGTGGTGGAGGAGGTGTGCAGAGTCCTGGAACCCTTTTAAAAGGTCACTGTGGAGATCAGTGGAGAGAGGTACAGTAAGCAGTTATTACTACATCATTATTTAATCCAGTATTATATATGTATATGAGCAGTAGATGAAAATGTAGTATCAGCAGACAAAACATGAACCTGAACTAATAAGTTACTGTTTTCTCTCTATGTGACAGCCTAAAAAATGATACTCCTGTGCAAGGGTCTGCAGCCAATCACAGCCAGCCGTGACAACTCTGTCACATGACGTGACAGAGTTGATGGACACCCAATGTTCATCAATGGACAGAAAGTTCTACAGAATGGAATATAATCACGCGCTATCAGAAAACGCTGCACTTGACCCCAGGTTTAAGAAGTTAGCCTTCAGTGATGCCAGAGTGATTGATGAGGCTCTTCAAAGAATAACCTCAGCAGCAGGGAGGGACAGCCCCAGCAGTCAGCTGGCTCAGGCACCAGGGCAACAGGAAGAAGAGGGAGCAGATGGAGCAGAAGCAACAGCAGAAGTGCCACAAACGTCTGCTGTTTGGATGCTGTTTGACAAGAGAGCAACTGGATGAAAGAATCCCTCAGCAGATGCCATAATGGAGGTCCGATCCTATTTGGAGGAGCCCCTCCTCTGTGCTGGTGGAAGAACAAGGCCTCTGTCTACCCACGCTTACTAAAGTCATGACAGGGAGACTCTGCATAGTGGCCACATCCGTTCCCTCTGAGAGGGTCATCTCGAAAACGGGACAAATAATTACTGAGAGAAGAAACAGCATCAGCCCCTGGAAAGTGAGGCAGCTTGCATTACTGAATGCAAATCTGTCATAAAAGCAAAATATGGTCAGCATTGCTGTGTGCTGCTGGTTAGATAGATAGATAGATAGATAGATAGATAGATAGATAGATAGATAGATAGATAGATAGATAGATAGATAGATAGATAGATAGATAGATAGATAGATAGATAGATAGATAGATAGATAGATAGATAGATGGCTGGGCCACTCAAGGACTTTCACAGTCTACAGTAGTTCTGAAGCCATTCCAGCATTGCTTTGGCTGTATGCTTGGGGTCATTCCTGTTGGAACGTAAATATTCTCCCCCCAGTCTAAGGTAGTTTGCACTCTGAAACAGGTGCTCATCAAGGATTTGCTTATATTTGGCTCCATTCATTGTCCCTTCTATCCCTACCAGTCTCCCAATCCCTGCTGCTGAAAAGCATTCCCTTATCATGATGCTGCCACCAGGGTAGGGATGGTGTTAGATGGGTGATGAGCTGTGCCTGGTTTTCTCCAGACATAGTGGTTTGCATTCAGGTTTGCTGTCATGTGGCTTTTTCTCAGGAGTGGCTTCTGTCTGGTCACTCTCATAAAGCCCAGATTGGTGAAGTGCTGTAGGACTGTTGTCCTTCTGGCAGGTTCTTCTATCTCAGCAAAGGAACTCTGTAGCTCTGTCAGAGTGGTCATTGAGTTCTTGGTTACCTCCCTGACCAAGGTCCTTCTTGCCCGGTTGCTTGGACAGCCAGCTCTAGGCAAAGCTGGGTACTTCCATATTTTTTTAATTTCCCAATGATGTAGACCACTGTGCTCTTGGAAACTTTCAACAATCTAGACATTATTTTATACCTTAGCCAAATACATTTAAACTTAGTTTTTCACAATTCCTGACATTTAATACTAGTAAAAATTCCCTGTCTCAGGTCAGTTAGGATCACCACTTTATTTTAAGAATGTGAAATGTCAGAATAATAGTAGAGAAAATTATTTATTTCAGCTTTTATTTCTTTCATCGCATTCCCAGTGGGTCAGAAGTTTACATACACTCAATTAGATAGATAGATAGATAGATAGATAGATAGATAGATAGATAGATAGATAGATAGATAGATAGATACTTTATTGATCACCGAGGGGAAATATCTTCGTCATGCAGCTACGAGAAAACACAGGGGAGGCCAGAACGAAAATACACAAAAGACAGATACACGATACATGATACATAGAGCGGCAGTATGAAAAAGTAAAAAAATACAAGAAGTCTGGAGTGCAAAAAGCTATAAAAAGGCATTGCATAGTATGGGTGAATGGCTGAATATGTACACTATACATTGTTAGGTGAAAAAAAGTATACAAATATTGCAAGTTGATATAGGTAAATAAGGAATATTTGCATGGTTAACTATACTATACAGGTCGATGGCAGAAAAATACTTAAATAGCTAAATGTGCGTATGATATAAGTGAGGGTAATAATAGTTTACTTAATATACAGTCTGGTTAAATGAACAGGTAAGTGAATATTTTGCATGGTTAAATTAACTGTAAAGGTAAATGTACAGTTAAATGAACAGGTAAATGACTATTTCGCATGGTTAATTTAACTGTACTGGTAAATGACAGGAAGAGATACTTAAATAGCTAAATGTGCGTATGATATAATTTAGTGTAATAATAATAATTCCCTTAAAATACAGTCCTTAGTGCAGGGTTTGATTACAGATAAATGCACGCATTGCACATTCGATATACTAAAAGCAATAAAAAAGATACAACTGACAGGATACTAATATGCATTCCTGTGTGAATGACAACGTAAGTTCAGTCCAGGAATTACTTACAATATTGCATGTGATATGATGTAACAACTGTACATGAATATGTATATACAGTCCTGAATGAATAAGTCCTGAGGGAATGAGTGATTACAGACCAGTTACTCACGGATGGATGCATAATTGTTAAACTAGTTTCTAGCTGATCAGGAAGGCTAGCTCTGTCCTGGGGATGAGCCTTGACACTCTAGAGGAGGTGGCGGAGAGACGGATCCTGGCCAAACTGCTGGCCATCATGGACAACGTCACCCACCTTCTGCATGCTATGGTTATGATGCAGAGGAGCCCTTTCAGTCACAGACTGATCCCACCACGGTGTGCCAGAGAGCGCTACAGGAGGTCCTTCCTATCGGAGGCTATTAGACTATATAATGCCTCACCGGGGTGCCGTGCTGTCGGCAACATAGATCTGGAACTGTTGGGGTGCTAGGACCTAGTTTAACAATTATGCATCCATCCGTGAGTAACTCTGGTCCGTCAGCACTCATTCACTCAGGACCTATTTATTCATACAGGTCTGTATATACATACTCATGTACAGTTGTTATATCATATCACGTGCAATATTGCTAGTAATTCTTGGACCTAACTTACGTAGGCATTCACTCAGGAATGCATATTAGTATCCTGTCAGTTGCACCTTTTCTCATTGCTTTTAGTATATCGAATGTGCAATACGTGCAGTTGTCTGTAATTAAACCCTGCGCACTAAAGTCTGTATTTTAAGGGAATTACTATTATTACCCCAAATTATATCATACACACATGTAGCTATTAAAGTATCTCTTCCTGTCATTTATCTGTACAATTTGTGTAACCATGCAAGTATTCACTTATATGTAAATATAACTGTATACTTACCTGTACAGCTAATTTAACCATGCAAATTTTTCACTTACCTGTTCATTTAGCCAGTCTGTCTATTAAGTAAACTATTATTACCCTCGCTCATATCATACGCATTTTTAGCTACTGAAGTATTTCTCTGCCATCGACCTGTATAGTATAGTTAACCATCCAACATCCACCAATGTATAGTGTACATATTCAGCCAACCACCCATACTATGCAATGTCTTTTTATAGCTTTTTTTTTTTGCACTCCAGATATCTTGTATTTCTATACTTTTTCATACTGCCGCTCTATGTATCATGTACCGTGTATCTGTCTTTTGTGTACTTTCGTTGTGGCATTTTGCACCTGCCCTGTGTTTTGTTGTAGCTGCTTGACAAAGAAATGTCCCCCCCGGGGGATCAATAAAGTACCTATCTATCTATCTATCTATCTATCTTTGAGCCGACTCACTGAAAAGAGCCGGAATGCCCATCACTACTAGCTTGATCTTCTTTGCGCCAAATTTCCAAGGACGAATTCCATCGGCTTGGCTGCATTCAGTGTCCATGATATTAAAACTACTCACTTGTTTGTTTTTCCTTCACCCGTAAATTTTATGTAAATATAATATTTACAAATATCTTATATTACAATTAGCAGTTATCAATCATTAACAAGGCTGTATTTGAATATTTAGCAGGAAAACAAATTAAACCAACATCCGAAGAAACAGTAGGACTCTGTAGGAAATAACATTGTGCCCTCAGAATAGAGAGATGCTTTCCACCTGTTCAACAGGAATTAAGAAAAAAAATAACAGTAGCCTATGGATCAGTTAAAGCAAAGCAAGGTCCCCTTGATAACATAGAACATTACATTAGCACCAATGCTAATGTTTCTTCTCTCTGCATGTCCACCTCTAGGGTCCCTGTTTGGCCATTGCCTGTAAAAAGAAAACAAACATGAATGTTCAGATGGCAGAAATATCTTATCACTAAATTATCACAGACAAAAGTAGTCCATGTTGCAACTGAACCCGATCTTAAATGGGAAATACAATTGTAGTCTAAATGAAAAATGAGGTGTTTATTATCCTCCAAATTGCTACCTATGAGCTGAAATGCCTAATTTGATCCGTTTTTAAGGAGAACTATATACCTGTTTGAAGATCTGGCTGCCAAGGAAATTGGTTGCCATGCTCCTCAAGTTGGTCTTCCCGCCTACTTTGCATCGCACATATCCGTACAGGTTGGCCCACTGCAAGGCAACACCCATGATCACCAATGCCTGAAAGGAGACATGACATAAAAATACAATGCGTTGTGATTATATATGTTTCTTTGAGAACCCAAACAATTCATGTGTCTGTTTAAGGTCAAATCATATAGCTAACTTCATACTAGGTTTGACATTAATTATCCAGTGGGAAATTAGAGATGTTTGAATTCAAATAGAGGAAGGAAAGGCACTGAACCCACCAGCCACTTAAACTTGAAGGAGAAGAGAGTAGTGAACACAAAGATGCCCCAGAGGACTGGACACACAACCAGACCCAGCCAGAAGATCCGTGATTCAGAGTTGGTCGGAACCTTTCGACTGGTTGCCTACAGAGACAGTGGGACAAATAAGCACCTGTTGATGTCCTACAGATGTCTTAGTTGTTGCAATTCTATTTGTTATAGACTCTGTTTAATTGAGGCTTTGTTTAATTGATTGAACAGTTTTCACAATACTGTATATTGTTGGGGTTTTTTTGTGTGCTTTTCATATAAGCCCTCTTGGATTTCCAACCTGCACACATTTTTAGCTTGTTGTTTATCTGCACTGTTTGTCTTTCACTTGTCTTTCTTTATGTACAAATAAATTAACTAAAACTAAACTAAGACAGGCACAACTTCAGTCATGAACTATACTGAAACCATACTGGTCTGGACTCGAACACCCAGTGGCTCTGTCCATCGTCATCCACCTGGTTCCACCACCTGAGGCCCACCATCAACCTGCCAGACACATTCTGAGAAGGAAACACAATGGGATCACTCACCAACTGGACCCATAAAACACACAGAATAAAAAACAAAAAGGCAACTTCAACCCTTTTCACACTACGCCGTGGAGCTGTGCTGGGCTAGCCTGCCCTTGTTATACAGCCAACATAGCTGCTGGAAAGGACAATGTGGAAATAAAATATCCAGGCCAGCACGTTAGGGTATAGCCTAAATAAGTTGTACCACATCAAACTGTGACAACCCACCCACCTTGACTGTCCAGAAGTCACATGACAGGAGGAGGATGATAGTGACCATGCAGACGATGAAACTACTGCTCAGGATTTCACACAGTAGATAGACTAGGATAGCACTGGTGCGGAAGAAGAGGTGGAAGAACGTGGCCAGGGGATGCCTAAAACAAGAGCACACATACACAGGAAAAGTTAACATTTACAGCGATACATCATCTCTTGTTCTGGTAGATCAGAATAGCTGACACGGGTTGAAATTAACATATCCGTTTGTTCTGTTACTCTTCATCAATAGTGAATCAACTTCCAAAACTCACTTGATTTCTGATTTCTTCTGCCTGACGGCGGTGGGGGCATTATCATCGTCGTCACCAAAGAGTGGAGCATCAGCCTCCTGTGAATCCTTTCAAGAAATAAATTAGCTGTCAAGCAAGGCTCATTTTTATGTGGCTAACTGTTACTTAGATAGCTACTAATGTGCAGTTAACTAAATTACATGATAGTGAGTGACACTAACTAGATCACTCTGGGGTCATTCGTGTATTCTAGCTAAATAGTTCGGTTTAAAACCTTACAAAGTTTTATGTATTTAAGTAATTGCATAAAAACGTAGCTAACTAGCTAAAAGAACAAGCGAAGTTAAGTTAGCAAGCTAGCTAGCGCGGTTAGCTAGTTAGGCTCACAGAAGTAGGGCAGCACAAAGTTAGATATCATTAGCTAAGAACAACGAAATCACCTGAACATTAAAGCGTTACCAGGCATAGTGTCATCAATAATGAAAGATATACAACAACTTATTTGTTTGAAAATAGAAAGAGATCTCACCAGTCTCATCATCTTTGACACTCACTTCCGGGTGACGTGTTGGTAAACAACAAACACGCTTGTGTGAAGGACCCCACTCATGGGTTGCTGAATAAATTGCCTGATTGCATCTTTGTAAAATCTGAAACACAATGTGAATTGTATAGAAAATTGTATAGGTTGATTTGTATAGAAAATTGTATAGGTTGAGTTATAACAAATATATTCATGATGATATATTTACCTCAACTTGAACATAACTTACTGCTTGGTTTATTAGGCAGATAATTTTCAGGTCATTAATTTTGAACGGTTTCATTTCATACCCACCTTGATCATTTGCAAAGTGTCTCATCTCCAAGAAAGAGAATCCGCCACCAATATGTATAGTCCCCACGCGACTCTTAACTCAGAGGTGCGTTCAATTCGCTTGAATGTTTGCTACGTTGCGGAACGGTTTATACTGAACAGCACGTTTCCCCAAAACGTTCCTGAACAGACTATGACGTATGTTTGCGCCAATGACTGTATATATAAAGGTTTGCTCCCATTTGGTGTATGTGGCTTAAATCAATGAGTGACGTATTTAAAGAGGGTGGCCATCCTGACAGTGTTCTCCAACCGAGTTTGGGAAACCCTGCCTTGAATGACTGGTCACAATCAGGGGAGTGCGTGGGAACAGAGTTTGCCAATTGTTTTACATAGAATGTTTGTATTTTACATTGATGAGTTCCCAATGACTTTTTTCTATTAAATTCCACCGCTGGTCACAATAAACATCACTATAGCAGCTTTTACTTTTACTCTAGATGATATACAATTTTCACCATACAGTTTTTAGGCATAAAGGCTATGAAAAGCTGTAGGCCTAAATCAAATAACTTTTTATTTCATAGAGACATCTACACTGTTATTTGGGGGCATTATTGCTGTGGCTGCAGCAGCAGTCAATCTTTGACCAAGCTGGTGACCAGGTGGTAAAGATGAATGTCTACCAAAGTTCATCAACTTCATAAACTGGGAACCTGTGCACTTACTCCCTCATGTGACAGTCACACTGTCAGAGACAAAGGTCACCCCGAAGTCCATCCACTTCTGTCACAAGCGTTCAGGATGCCAAAAACACCAGCCGTGTTTCTTCTCCTCTGTCTGTTCAGGGCAGCTGACGCCCTGTGCAAGCAGTGGATACCCGACACTAACTATGAAAACAAGACCAACTGGGACAAAGGGTCCCAGCGTCCCTGTCCAGAGTGTGTCCGTTCTGGGGAAGAAGTTCAGCAGCAGCTTGGAGTTTACCCATTATCTGGGATCACGTTCTGGCCGACTGCAGTTTCACGGAACCTCGTCCCCCAGCTTCAGGGCTTCTGGCTGCGGTGATGCCTCTGGCTGCGACTGTGGGAACTCTGCGAATCACTGTAACATGCGCTCCTATGAGCTGTAAGAAGCCACTGTACCCAACGGGACACTGCTGCAACGTGTGCTGCGCCATCGTCACAGGACAGTATTCCTCAGGCTTTAACCTGGAGTCTTATCGGAATCGGCTGCAGCACCTCTTTCTTGGTCTGCCCTCGTACCAGTCCATCCAGCTAGGCATTTCAAAGGTGCTCAAATCCCAGGGGTTCCTCGGGGTAATCCCACGTGTGGCTGCAGCAGAGATCCAGATCGTGCTCCTGGATGGGGAGTCTGGTGCGGTGGCAGAGGCCCTGGCTCGGGACGTATTGAAGGACGTCCAAGCCCAAGGCTCAAACCTGGGCATAACCGGGGCTGAGTTCCAGGCCTCCTCTGGGGCTAACAGTGGTGACGGAGAAGGAGGCAACGCAGCAGTGGTGTTCGGGGTCCTGATAGAGGCGTCATAAAAATGCCAACCATGCCCACCATTTCCATCCCTTCTCTGAGCAGCTTGAGAAGCCAGGAGGAGATCAGGTACTTCACGGACCACGGCTTTGAAAACCCAATCTTCGATAAGCCCACTGTAATGCCGGAAGTTCCCGGTATCTATGGGAATGAAGCCACCAACTCTATCTCCCTGACACAGTCAGGTGTGCATTTTGTTAACCCCGCGTATGATGACAACGAGACTTCAATCAATTTCACTGCCTGAGATTTTGTGTCATGGTATCTGTCAATATTATGTGCACATTCTTATGAGAATAATTTATGACATGTTGTAATTTATCTGAAATGTATAAAGAATATGTTTCATGCTTAAATTCATATTAAGTATTAGGTATTAGGTATTGTAAATCGATTCTGAAAAGATTTTACAAAAGCTTTGTCACATTTTTTATATGATTTACATTGTATTGACCATGGACACAAAAATGAAAGACAGTCCTTGAACTCATCTCAGTAGTTAGTACTCAGTACAATGTCAAATAAACATAATATGTGAAGACGGAATGTGCTTTATTATGCCAATGAAAGACAAATCACAGCAGATAGCAAGTCAGTCACTTTCCAACCAGTTCCAATAAAACGAGCAGTAAAAAAGTTATTACTCAATCCCTCAGTGTCATACCAACACAAGATGCTTTGTTCTATATCACCACTAGATGAAAGCAGACACACCCTGTGAACTCTCTATTTGTCGTCTTGTCATACTTGATGCTGTGTCCTGTTAAATAAGTACAGTATCAGTCACTTAAGGCAACTTCTTAAAATAGATACTTTATTGTATTTGTGAGAAACAGAAATGTGTACTGGTCCATCTCTCTAACCCAACTATACTGCAGTCAAATTATTATGATTCTGGAGTGACAGGAGCTGTTGTTGTCATGGGAGTGATAGGGGTGGCAGGAACTTGTGGACATTTTCTGGGTCAAAGGTCAGACTGCTGGCATCTGCCAAGTAGACACATTGAATTTAATAAACTTTATTCATCCTCAGAGGGGAAATTGGATTTGTCGCCAGCATAGGACATATACAGGAACAATACAAACACACACATACTTACTCAAAGGCTATTTAAGTGGCTATAATACATGTGAAAGGTTACACCAAGTCAGGCTATTTCTTAAAAGGGTTAGCTCATTGTGAAAATCACTGGCTATGCAAATCAAATTTGAAATTGATGCTAATGCAATAAAAAGTACATCTTATGCTTGAGGAAGTCGTCTCGTCTCGTGTCTCAGGCTCAGGTTTCTCTGTAGGTCAGTGTAGGAGAAAGAGGATTTACCCTCCAGGTAATAAACAGAGTACTCTCTATAATACAATGCATTAAGACTATGGATATTTATTCAACCGTTATTTCACTTTTATTTATCCAAGTCATTGGGAGTATATTCTCTTTTACAAAAACAACCTGGGTCGTTTTCATTATGTCACAAAACGGCAAATGTAAAAATAAAAAGTTTTTCCAGGCTTCTATAGTTTGGTGCCTAATGAACACGGCCCTGGTTAAAATGTTTACACTCATCACTAGTCTTGCAGATGTCCTTCAGTTTGTCCCTGTAGGTAGCATTGAGCTGGTCACACAGTTTCTGGGTGGACTCAGTGATCAGGCAGCTGAAGGTTGCCAGGCAATCTGTGAGGCGGATGTAGACCCCAGGCAGACAGATGTCCACTGCCCCCTTCTTCCACTCTGAGTATTCCTACAGTATTCCTACATACATAGACCTATATCCATCCTGCCCTGCCTTTCTAAAGTCTTCGAAAGCCAAGTTATTAAACAGATCACTGACTACTTCGAATCCCACCGTAGCTTCTCTGCTATGCAATCTGGTTTCCGAGCTGGTCATGGGTGCACCTCAGCTACGCTCAAGGTACTTAACGATATCATAACCACCATCGATAGAAGACAGTACTGTGCATCGACCTGGCCAAGGCTTTTGACTCTGTCAATCACCGCATTCTTATTGGCAGACTCAACAGCCTTGGTTTCTCAAGTGACTGCCTCGCCTGGTTCTCCAACTACTTCTCAGACAGAGTTCAGTGTGTAAAATCGGAGGGCCTGCTGTCCAGTCCCCTGGCAGTCTCTATGGGGGTGCCACAGGGTTCAATTCTTGGGCCAACCCTATTCTCTATATACATCAACGATGTCACTCTCGCTGCTGGTGACTCTCTGATCCATCTCTAAGCAGACGACACCATTCTGTATACATCTCGCCCCTCTTTGGACACTGTGTTAACTAACCTTCAAACAAGCTTCAATGCCATACAACACTCCTTCCGTGGCCTCCAACTGCTCTTAAATGCTAGTAAGACTAAATGCATGCTTTTCAATCAAACGTTGCCCGCACCCGCCCACCGGACTATCATCACTACTCTCGACGGGTCTGACTTAGAATACGTGGACACCTACAAATACCTAGGTCTCTGGTTAGACTGTAAACTCAACTTCCAGACTCACATTAACCATCTCCAATCCAAAATTAAATCTAGAATCGGCTTCCTATTTTGCAACAAAGCCTCCTTCACTCATGCTGCCAAACATGCCCTTGTAAAACTTTACAAAATAGCCTCCAACACTCTACTCAGCAAATTGGATGTAGTTTATCTCAGTGCCATCCGTTTTTTTACCAAAGCCCCATATACTACCCACCACTGCGACCTGAATTCTCTTGTTGGCTGGCCCTCACTACATATTCGTCGCCAAACCCATTGGCTCCAGGTCATCTATAAGTCTTTATTAGGTAAATCCCCGCCTTATCTCAGCTCGCTGGTCACCATAGCAACACCTACCCGTAGCATGCGCTCCAGCAGGTATATCTCACTGGCCACCCCCAAAGCCAACACCTCCTTTGGCCGCCATTCCTTCCAGTTCTCTGCTGCCAATGACTGGAACGAATTGCAAAAATCCTTGAAGCTAGAGGTTCCTATCTCCCTCACTAACTTTAAGCATCAGCTGTCAAAGCTGCTTATCGATCACTGCACCTGTATATAGCCCTTCTGTAAATAGCCCACCCTACTACCTCATCCCCATATTTATTATTTTACTTCCGCACTCCAGTATCTCTATTTGCACATCATCATTTGCACATCTATCACTCCAGTGTTAATGCTAATCTGTAATTTATTTCGCCACTATGGCCAATTTATTGTCCTACCTCCTATCCTTACTGCATTTTGCACTACATTTGCACTCTGTATATATATGTTCTATTGTGTTGTTGACTGTACGTTTGTTTATTTCCCATGTGTAACTCTGTGTTGTTGTTTTTGTCGCACTGCTTTGCTTGGTCTTGGCCGGGTCACAGTTGTAAATGAGAACTTGTGAAATAAAAAAATTAATAAAAAAACATTCACCAGCAGGAGGAGCCACTCACAACACTGTCGCACTACTAAGAAAACAATGATTACATCCAAAATGACAGCCTATCCCCTTTATAGTGCACTACTTTTGCTGCTTTTCCATCACAGCATGCAAAGTAGTGTACTATAAAGTAGTGCACTATATGGGAAATAGGGTGCCATTTGGGATGCACAGTAGGTCCCCATCCAGAAATAACCCCCAGCCTCTACCCCCTAGACATTTCAGATAGGTCAAAGCAATGCTTTCCCTTGAATAGGCTTGGTAGGTTCTTGGCTATACTGTTTATACCTATCAAATCCTTTTAAGATCTAAATTAAGTGTCTTTGGTAAGCAGTGGAGGCTGGTGGGAGGAGCTATAGGAGGACGGGCTCATTCTAATGGCTGGAAAATGACTATAGGAAGTGCCTATTAAAGGGGCAATCTGTAGTTGCTACAGCCATTTTTTTACTTAATTATATGTAACCATTGATTCTTGAAGAATATAACTTGTTTATCGATTGGTTTCATGAGCTTAGTTGAACTGTCGTACCCCATCAGAACCCAAAATGTAAACACACACTATTTAGCCTCAAAACATGGTTAAAACTATCCTTGCATCCATAGCTCTGTCTATGACTTTGAGAGTGGTTACATTTCTCCAGGCCCATCCTTCAGCTTTGTACCAAAACAGGGGCGGGAAAAACACTTTGTTATTGTTTCAACTGCTAATTTCAGCTTTAAGTGCCAAATAAGATAACAGAGTTGACCGTAACACGGTTGACAATTTCATCTTGAATCAGCCATAAATCCCCTTGTGACAGGGAATGGAAGCTTGTTGTGTGCAACAGGGAGTGACAATTGAATGCAAGCTTCACATTTTTTTACTGTTAAAACATGTCTAGCTATATTTATGGGTATCAGGGTTGATGTGTTATCAAATCAAATTTCAATTTTATTGGTCACATACACGTGTTTAGCAGATGTTATTGCGGGTATAGCAAAATGCTTGAATGCTAGACCCGCTCAGATTTCCACCACAAAAAAACAAGAAAATGACCAAAAATAATAGAACCAGCTCATCTGCTTTTACACTATAATTTGACTACTACAGTTGAAGTCGGAAGTTTACATGCAGTCGTGGCCAAAAGTTTTGAGAATGACACAAGTATTGGTCTCCACAAAGTTTGCTGCTTCAGTGTTCTTAGATCTTTATGTCAGTAGTTACTATGGTACACTGAAGTATAATTACAAGTATTCCATAAGTATCAAAGGCTTTCATTGACAATGACATTCAGTTTATGCAAAGAGTCAATATTTGCAGTGTTGACCCTTCTTTTTCAAGACCTCTGCAATCCACCCTGGCATGCTGTCAATTAACTTCTTATATTCTTGCATAATCAATGCTTGGAGTTTGTCAGAAGTTGTGGGTTTTTGTTTGTCCACCCGCCTTTTGAGGATCGACCACAAATTCTCAGTGGGATTAAGGTCTAGGGAGTTTCCTGGCCATGGACCCAAAATGTCGATGTTTTGTTCCCAGAGCCACTTAGTTATCACTTTTGCCTTATGGCAAGGTGCTCCATCATGCTGGAAAAGGCATTGGTCGTCACCAAACTGTTCTTGGATGGTTGGGAGAAGTTACTCTCGGAGGATGTGTTGGTACCATTCATTATTCATGGCTGTGTTCTTAGGCAAAACCTGCCTGCTGCCATTCCTGAGCAAGCTCTGCACTGGTGGTGCCCCGATCCCGCAGCTGAATCAACTTTAGGAGACGGTCCTGGCGCTTGCTGGACTTTCTTGGGGGCCCTGACGCCTTCTTCACAACAATTGAACCTCTCTCTTGATGATCCGATAAATGGTTGATTTAGGTGCAATCTTACCAGCAGCAATATCCTTGCCTGTGAAGCCCTTTTTGTGCAAAGCAATGATGACGGCACGTTTTTCCTTGCAGGTAACCATTGTTGACAGAGGAAGAACAATGATTTCAAGCACCACCCTCCGTTTAAAGCTTCCAGTCTGTTATTCTGACTCAATCAGCATGACAGTTTTTCACAATTCCTGACATTTAATCCTAGTAAAAACTCTGTTTTAGGTCAGTTAGAAATGGGAGGACGGGCTCAGCCATTACAAAGATTCCAGTCCTCCCCATTTCTCCCTCTACCAGCCTCCACTGGTATAATATAAATGTTACCAATACCTCAATCTGTCTTCGAGCCTCCTCTACAGGTACAGTACTGTGCCCCAGATGCCCCTGTCCCTCACACTCGCTGCACACACACACCGCAGCCGTCCGTCAGGCAGTATAGTTCAAGCGGTAGCCGGTGCTCCTCGGGTCTGAGGTGGTTCGCGCAGTATGACACCAGGCAAGTGAGGCATGACTTCTGGGCCTGGCACGGGATCTCAATGCAGGAGTCACCCAGCACATCCTCTGGGGTGACGGTAAACCCGCTACAGATTGTCTGGGACTGGGTGTTCTCCCCTGTCTGTTCTTGTTGGGTCCTCTTGTTCCTGGTTCTGGTTTATCATGGATGTGGTGACATCTTGGCTTCCAGTTGTGGGATGACTCTCTTCTGTATTCTCTTCATTGTTGATGATGAGGTTATCCATGTTCTCTTTCTCTGCTCTGTGGATGTCCTGTGTGAGGCTGGTGTGTCAAGATACCCCTACACTCTCTCCTCTCTACTTCAGGCTGCAGGGTGTGACCACTGGGCCTCTGTCTGGGTCGCTGGGTCTGAACAGGCAGACGGTGCAGGTCTCCAAGGAGCTAGGCTGACAGGTCTACGTGTTAGTCTATCATGACTTCCTATACAGGCCTCATTCCTATTCTCTCGCTCAGTAAGTCGCTCTCTCTCTCTCTCTCTCTCTCTCTCTCTCTCTCTCTCTCTCTCTCTCTCTCTCTCTCTCTCTCTCTCTCTCTCTCTCTCTCTATCACTCTCTATCTCTCTGTCTGTTTCTCTCTCTCTCTCTCTCTCTCTCTCTCTCTCTCTGTCTGTTTCTCTCTCTCTCTCCCTTATTCTCACACCCTAAGTCTCTCTCTCTCTCTCTGTAAGTCTCTCCTCTCTAACTCTCTGTCCAGCTCCCTAACTCAAGATAAGTCAGTGGGAAGACAAGAACAGAACTGAGGACCACGCCTTAATAACTTTATCCGTGTGAGTCAGCGGCAGCAGCAGGAGCCTCCTCTTCTTACACTCTTCCCTCCTTTCGCTCTCTCTCTCTCTCTCTCTCTCTCTCTCTCTCTCTCTCTCTCTCTCTCCTCCCTCATTCAGTTGGGTTCAGGGAAGGCTCAGTTGGTTTGAGTGGAGAGAAGGGGTTAGTGGGTATTGAGGGCAACGGAATGTGGAGATCTCTGTTTTAACAAGACAAATACAGTATAAGCACCCCCCAAATGATTAATATTATTATGAATCATGAAAGTGTTACTGTACAGCCACACTCCCTCATAAGACATCCCAGACGTGGCAAATCCAAAGCTATTATGTAATAAAAGCATTTCATAGAAGAAAGAGAATGTTGTATCAACAAAGATGATATGGGTCAGCTGAGCTGACTGTCTTCTGCAATGCAATCTGTGCAAACTGGAATGTCAGCATCCTAGAGAAACCTGTATCTCTGAAAAGTTAGCTTTTCAGGAGTCATCACAAGGTGTTTGGAATGACCGGTCCTACAGTAAAGTTATAATATATTCACAGTAGATGAACGAGAATAACTAACAAACTGACATACATTGAGATACACATTTTTTCAGATGCTATTGTGGTTGACATGATCACAGAATAGTCATCCACTTCTGGAGTTACTGTGTCACTAATGTAATGCAAATTTAAAGAAGTCAAGGAACCACAGTGACCAGGCCTAGTGTTTTCGCCGCACCCTAACTTCTTGCAGCTCTTTCTAGGCCTGACCTAGTGTTTCAGCTGAACCCTAACTTCCTGCAGCTCTTTCTAGGCCTGACCTAGTGTTTCAGCTGAACCCTAACTTCCTGCAGCTCTTTCTAGGCCTGACCTAGTGTTTCAGCTGAACCCTAACTGTTTGCCTGAATGCAAACTAATTTGCTCAGTTTCACTTTTGTGGAAACAACTGAAACAATTCAGTTGTCAGGCTTTGGCCATAGAGAAGCCTTTTGCTTCTCTATGTAGCCATGGTCAGAGTCTGACAGATCTAGGTTATACTTTCTATGTGGTGTTTTGTGTTGGATCCCTAATTAGAGGCAGCTGCTATGCATTGTCTCTAATTAGGGATCCTACTTATGTTTGTAGGTTCCACACCCTAGGTGTGGTTCATTGTCGATTGTCCGTGAAAGTAAGTGTGTCTACGTCAAATTATTATCATTATTCTGTATAGTTTGTCATTCATGTTGTTTTAAGCATTAAATGGATATGTCAAACTATTCCTGTTCTGTGCCTTGGTCCGTTTATACACCCGCTCGTGACAGAATGAACCACCAATCGACCAAGCAGCGCAATTCGGGAGAGAAGGAGAAGAAGGGAGAACAGTGTCGACATTGAGGAGCAGGAAGGAATGGAGCCCGAAGGCAACCCCAAGATTTTTTTTGGGGGGGTGGTCTGGTCGCGAGGAGGAAGCGCCAGTACCACTCTCCATGTGGAATTCGCCGAGGCCGGCGTATAAGTGGGGGGCGAAGTGCCGTGAGGAGGAGCGCGAGGAGGAATACCTAACGGGAGTATATAGGAGTATAATGGAGCTATGCAGGCGTAATTGGGAAGAGTGCGAGAGCGAGAGGAGGGAGCTGGAGTTAGTGGTGCCCACGGTGAGCATCCCAAGTCCGGGTCCGGTCATCTACTCCACTCCAGTGCCGGAGCAGTCCGCTCCACGGGTGCCTATTCCGGGTCCGGTCGTCTGCTCCACTCGAGTGCCAGAGCAGTCCGCTCCACCGGTGCCCAGTCCGGGTCCGGTCGTCTGCTCCGCTCCAGTGCCAGAGTAGTCCGCTCCACCGGTGCCCAGTCCGGGTCCAGTCGTCTGCCCCGCTCCATGGCCGGAGCCGTTCACCACACCGGTGCCCATTCCAGGACAGGTCGTCTTCCCCGCTCCATGGCCGGAGTCGCTTGCCACACCGGTGCCAAGGCCGGGCCCGGTTATTTGCCCCGCTCCGTGACCAGAGCCGTTTGTCCCACCGGTGCCCAGTCCGGACCCGGTTATTTCCCCGCTCCATGACCAGAGCCGTTTACCCCACCGGTGCCCAGTCCGGGCCCGGTTATTTCCCCGCTCCATGGCCGGAGCCGTTCGCCACACCGGTACCCAGTCCGGGCCCGGCCATCAGAGAAAGCCGGGGAGGAAGCTGTCCACTTCGCCGGGGCCAGAACCGCCACCGACGAACTAATATTCCCTCCCTAATCCTCCCCCCATGTTTGTGTTTATTGTCTTGCGTTCGGGAGTCCGCGCCTTTGGGGGGGGGGGGGGGGGGTACTGTCAGGCTCTGGCCATAGAGAAGCCTTTTGCTTCTCTATGTAGCCATGGTCAGTCTGACAGATCTAGGTTATATTTTCTATGTGGTGTTTTGTGTTGGATCCCTAATTAGAGGCAGCTGCTATGCATTGTCTCTAATTAGGGATCCTACTTATGTTTGTAGGTTCCACACCCTAGGTGTGGTTCATTGTCGATTGTCTGTGAAAGTAAGTGTGTCTACGTCAAATTATTATCATTATTCTGTATAGTTTGTCATTCATGTTGTTTTAAGCATTAAATGGATATGTCGAACTATTCCTGCGCTGCGCCTTGGTCCGTTTATACACCCGCTCGTGACATCAGTTTAGATCCAGACTAGGCTAGATTCAATATAAACAGGAAATGTAAACAGGAAGTAGGTTGTCTGGATATAGAGGCATTGTAAACAATGAATGGGAACGTCTGTGAAGTCAGGTACTTAAATGAGCCATAACCTCTGACTCCCTAAATGTTTCCCCTATCCCTCTTCCTACATCTGGCTCAATTTTCCTTTTTCTGTAAGTGTGCTCTAGTTCATTTCCCTTCATGGATTTAAAACTGAGGGTTGGAGTGCACAATTGCACACTTCGAGGGAAAGGACAGAGAATCGGGATGCAGGTTGACAAAGTTAATGAAAATGACTCCCAGGCCTGTCGGGTGCAGGGTGAAGTTGCTCCTAGTTGCCCCCCCACTAATGGTTAAGGCTAGGATTGTAGTACTGGAAGCTGATCTTAGACCCTGGATCGGCCTGCCACAGTCAGTCCTGTCTGTTGCAGCTTCACATACACAATGCAGAGAAGGACATATTTGTTTATTAAGCAAAAAATCCTGTTTGAGCCTTTTCAAAATGAGGCATTCAATGTGGACATTGTTAAGGTTTCAAGTGCATCTGATAAAATCAACCATTAAAACCAATGACACATACAATATTACTGGGAAGACTTCGTCACGTGATCAGAACAGTACATACCACAGATACATACAGTACAGACTGAAGACTACAATGATGGTTAAAGAGGCGATAGAGACCTTTTAGCCTCTAGGGGTGCTCTTCAGACAAAATGGGTCCTTTAATCTAAATGGACAGAAATAAGGTCCAGAAATGACATCATTGGACAGAAAGAGGCACATGTCCACATAACCATGAGAAAAAAACAGAACATATTACTTACCTAAAATTCAAGACTTGGGTAGTTTCATGAAATTGATTAAAGTAAATATCCAGTGTTTCAAGATGTCTAAGAAATAGGACCTATAAGTAATTATAATATGAGTGAATATAGTTATCCTTCACAAATGTTTTAATTAAATATGTTAAACTGCTTTTCTGTGTTGGAATGGTGCGGCCGTACCCCAACAACAGAATGGTGTGGGCATATACCAGTCATTAAAAATATGAATGCTAGTAGACCGCTGATTGGCCAGCTCATCCTCTTCTATGAGGAAATAGCAAGCATTTTTGAAACGGTCTGTTTGAGATACAAGTTTGAGGTGGGTTTCTTCAAGTGTTTTTATTCACTCCAATTTATGCTTTGGCCACAAATACAAGTATAAGATGAGTCAACAACATTTCCTGGGTATGAGTTAACAGAATATGAATTTTTAAAAGTGGATAGTTACTTTAGCCTCATACCAAACACGTACAGTATAAGCATAGAGCCAACCTTCAAGCCACAATTAGTAACTAAACTTCCATAGTGTAGTGTGACATCCTTAATGATGTGATCAACATGATTTGACAACATTGTAATTTAAAACCTCATGGGGGAAAGCCTATTCGCTGGACATCGACATACTGTATCATACAATCATCATAGAAAGAGCCATGACAACGGATTTAACTGTGTGTGAGTTTTACCCGTCGAAACATTAAATAATCCACTCAATACAAGATTAATTTACCATTCTCTCATAGAGTGAACTGTCAATGGAAAAAAGCAATTGGCCTCCTTTATCAGTGAACAAAACTGAAAGTGGTTTGATCTGGCATACTGTGTGTAAACAAATGTACTGGTACAAAATGGAACAATGCATAGCAAGCGGAATGACCCGGGCAAAACCAATCAACGGGTTAAAAAAATGCCTTAATAGCAGAGAACTGGTAATGCACAGATAATGGTAATATTGTAGCGAATTGGAGAGGCAGCCTGACTGACTCGTAACCATCCTACTCATTCGCAACATTACCACCATCAACGTCAACAATGGAAGTTATTTATACAAAACTATGGATTTGAGACTTTGGCCGGGATTCCATGCAAGGCGCGTTATATCACGCACTATACAGCCGTCAATGTGCTTTTTAAAGATCTTTTTTTAAAGAAGACCTTTAAAGACCTGTTATGGTGCACTAAACCGTGTCTTGTATTGAATCCCTGCCTATGTCTAATGGATGAATAAACACATTCAAACAATTGATCGTATGCTCATGTAAAAAACATGTCCTTAACAAATGCACTGACACCAGGAGCACAGGCCCAGGGGATGTTAGTATGGTACCTAACATGCCCCATACACTGGCACCAGGAGCACAGGCCCAGGGGATGTTAGTATGGTACCTAACATGCCCCATACACTGGCACCAGGAGCACAGGCCCAGGGGATGTTAGTATGGTACCTAACATGCCCCATACACTGGCACCAGGAGCACAGGCCCAGGGGATGTTAGTATGGTACCTAACATGCCCCATACACTGGCACCAGGAGCACAGGCCCAGGGGATGTTAGTATGGTACCTAACATGCCCCACAGGGGCCAACGTATTGGGCTCAGACAGAGAGGTGTTGGAGGGGGGCAGGACAGACCCCCTTATTCCTCTCTCTGTACACTGTGCCACATGGCATACAAGAACACATCAACACTGTGTTCTGTAGATACAGATCTAGTGCACATCAACACTGTGTTCTGTAGATACAGATCTAGTCCACATCAACACTGTGTTCTGTAGATACAGATCTAGTCCACATCAACACTGTGTTCTGTAGATACAGATCTAGTGCACATCAACACTATGTTCTGTAGATACAGATCTAGTCCACATCAACACTATGTTCTGTAGATACAGATCTAGTCCACATCAACACTGTGTTCTGTAGATACAGATCTAGTCCACATCAACACTGTGTTCTGTAGATACAGATCCAGGCAGTGTTTAGCTGACTGCGTATGGTGGCACAATGCTCCAAAAGATGACATGCCATAGCTCTCTGTCCTTCACGGAAGCAGCAAGGTCTGAGAACAGTCTATTTTAGTTAATTAAAACGGTCAACAGTGTATTTTAGCTCGTTAAAACTGTCAACAGTGTCTTTTAGTCCAATAAAAAGGTGAACAGTGCAGTGGACTTCTAGAACTCTCTAATGATGCTGCAATGATCCAAAATAGCTTTCAGATCTCTTCAGCTATTCTCCTTAATTTATAAAGTCCAAAGAAAGCTGTCTTGACAATGTCCTCCTTTCTGCCTAACTAGTCACATGGTGAGCCAGGGAATGAAATGATAACATTTCTCTGAATGTCCTTACATAATCATATAGAGTCAAACGAGCGTCTCTGAATATTGCATACACCACAACAAACCACTATTTATATTGTAGCTGTAAAGTCTGGCACGAGAGATTAGTCCTGACAAGACTGACCTTCCTTTAAGGTTGGAAGAGCGTTCTGCTTGACCTATACAGTGTGTCCACCTAGTGGTCTCTAGAAGAATGGCAATGCCATACTTACAGAGACAGACAGGAATTAATTCTATGCAGGATTGTTACTATTATCATCAACCAAAGAAAAAACTAGACGCCTACCTTCAAAACTATGTGTAGTGAAAAATCCCCAAACTGTTACAGTTGTCCCTGTTCTCCTCTACACGCTCAGATGTAATCTGTAGGTTAGGTTTACTCTGTAGGTTAGGTTTACTCTGTAGGTTAGGTTTAATCTGTAGTTTAGGTTTACTCTGTAGTTTAGATTTACTCTGTAGGTTAGGTTTACTCTGTAGTTTAGGTTTACTCTGTAGTTTAGGTTTACTCTGTAGGTTAGGTTTACTCTGTGGGAAAGGTTTACTCTGTGGGTTAGGTTTACTCTGTAGTTTAGGTTTACTCTGTAGTTTAGGTTTACTCTGTAGGTTAGGTTTACTCTGTGGGAAAGTTTTACTCTGTGGGTTAGGTTTACTCTGTAGTTTAGGTTTGCTCTGTAGGTTAGGTTTACTCTGTAGGTTAGGTTTACTCTGTAGGTTAGGTTTACTCTGTAGGTGAACATCACAGTAGTGAAGGTATACAGTACCTACACAGCATCTTCAGACCCAAAAGCATCAGTCACCATTCACAGAGGGGTGTCCTCGATGTAGTCAGGGTCCTCAAGGGTCTCTAGACGTCTCTTGCAGGCATCCAGGATTTTCTTCATGGGCCCCAGTGGGATGTGGATGCTCTTGAGGTCTTGGTCCGAGCACAGCAGCAGCGCCTCCAGGTCAATCTTCTCCCGCCTGAAGACGGTGAGGAACTCTCCCATGGTCTGAGTGGCCAGGAACACTTCCAACGGGCTGGTCATGGCCTCGCAGTCATCATCCAGCCCCAGCTCCACCTCGTCCCAGGGAAGCTCTTGGCGGTTCCTTTCCTGGAGGCTGCGGGCACTGCCGATGCTGTCCCCCCCATCGTCCAGGCTGGGCGAACGCACGTTGGCGCTGCCAGCCTGTTCGGTTCCTCCGCTGAGGCTCCCCTCGTTGCGCCTGCCGATGCCGAACAGGCCGTGGCTGATGTAGTTGCGTCGGAACACCATGGTTCCCAGACCGGGCCGGTTGAAGAGGGAGTCGTGGCCCGAGTCGGTGCTGACCTCAGAGTATTCCATGTTGGGCCGGTAAGATAAGTCTGGCTCACTGATGGCACGAGAGATGGCGTCGTCGTTGGCGTCTCCGTGGAATATGTCTAGGAGGTTGCCGCGGCGACCTGCGCGGTCCCGAGGGCCAACGTAGGTTCCCTGTTTAAGGAACATGACATCGTTGCCCAGCTGGAGGCCCGAGAGAGAGCGCACGCTCTTCCTGCCGTCCTCGTAGATCTTGAAGGTCCCGTCCCCTTGCTTCCTCTTCTCCAGCCTCTTCTGGATCTTGGTCTTGCCTCGGGTTGTGGCGTGAAGAGTAGCCTGCAGGAACAAAGAGCAAAACAGGCTTCAACCACTAATTATACAGCAGCACACATCTCAAGTTTAACAGATGACAAATGTTTAATGTTGGAGTGTAATGTCCCTTTAATTTTCAACATGGTGTACATAATTATAGATTACACATACCCTCTCCTTTCTCTACTAATAGGAAATGTTGATGTTCCAACTGTTGTCCATGTGAAACTCCCTGTCTGCTGTACATGTGTAATCTATAATTATGTACACCATGTTGAAAATTAAAGGGACATTACACTCCAACATTAAACATTTGTCATCTGTTAAACTTGAGATGTGTCCACATCCCAGGTCATTTATTTGTAGCTTTGTACTACAGTATATGCAGCTTTGTACTACAGTAGATGCAGTCTTGTACTATAGTAGATGCAGTCTTGTACTACAGTAGACGCAGCTTTGTACTACAGTAGACACAGCTTTGTACAACAGTAGACGCAGCTTTGTACTACAGTAGACGCAGCTTTGTACTACAGTAGACACAGCTTTGTACAACAGTAGACGCAGCTTTGTACAACAGTAGACGCAGCTTTGTACTACAATAGATGCAGTCTTGTACTACAATAGATGCACTCTTGTACTACAGTAGATGCAGTCTTGTACTACAGTAGACGCAGCTTTGTACTACAGTAGACGCAGCTTTATACAACAGTAGACGCAGCTTTGTACTACAGTAGACGCAGCTTTGTACTACAGTAGACACAGCTTTGTACAACAGTAGACGCAGCTTTGTACAACAGTAGACGCAGCTTTGTACTACAATAGATGCAGCTTTGTACTACAGTAGACGCAGCTTTTTACTACAGTAGACACAGCTTTGTACAACAGTAGACGCAGCTTTGTACTACAGTAGACACAGCTTTGTACTACAGTAGACACAGCTTTGTACAACAGTAGACGCAGCTTTGTACTACAGTAGACGCAGCTTTGTACAGCAGTAGACGCAGCTTTGTACAACAGTAGACGCAGCTTTGTACTACAATAGATGCAGTCTTGTACTATAGTAGATGCAGTCTTGTACTACAGTAGACGCAGCTTTGTACTACAGTAGACGCAGCTTTGTACAACAGTAGACGCAGCTTTGTACTACAGTAGACGCAGCTTTGTACTACAGTAGACACAGCTTTGTACAACAGTAGACGCAGCTTTGTACAACAGTAGACACAGCTTTGTACTACAGTAGACACAGCTTTGTACAACAGTAGACGCAGCTTTGTACTACAATAGATGCAGCTTTGTACTACAATAGATGCAGCTTTGTACTACAGTATATGCAGCGTTAAACTACAGTAGATGCAGTCTTGTACTACAGTAGACGCAGCTTTGTACTACAGTATATGCAGCGTTAAACTACAGTAGATGCAGTCTTGTACTATAGTATATGCAGTCTTGTACTACAGTAGATGCAGCTTTGTACTACAGTATATGCAGCATTAAACTACAGTAGATGCAGCTTTGTACTACAGTATATGCAGCATTAAACTACAGTAGATGCAGTCTTGTACTACAGTAGACGCAGCTTTGTACTACAGTATATGCAGCGTTAAACTACAGTAGATGCAGTCTTGTACTACAGTAGATGCAGTCTTGTACTACAGTAGACGCAGCTTTGTACTACAGTATATGCAGCGTTAAACTACAGTAGATGCAGTCTTGTACTACAGTAGACGCAGCTTTGTACTACAGTCCTAAATGAAGGGAAAAGATAATCACCACATTATTCTAAGATTTGCTGTGCTCATCTTTCCCATTCATTCATTTGGGATGAGGCATCATATATCTGGAGCTACACGACCAATGGTGTGGGATGTGCACTCATCTTGACATTGGACTATTTTTGTGGTCTGAAAACATCTGACAAATGCTGGTTTTGGAGTGGAATGTCCCTTTAAATAAAGATTTAAAAGGCATTAATGGCTGGATGAGGCTGTACTGTACTGACCTGAGAGTATGGCACACTGACGGTGGCGGTGTTCAGGTGTTGCAGCTTGCGGCTCAATGAGCTGCTTGTGTAGCTGGAGAAGCTCATGGCATCGGACATGGACTGCTCCGACACCGCCTCTTTGTGGAACTTGCGCTCCATGCGCTTGTGGTGTTTCCGTTGCAGCTTCACACACTCCTTAATCCTCCTCTCGGCCTCGCGGAAGGCCCGCTCCTTCAGCTTGCCCACCAGCTTGGGGTTGAGGGCCGACTGCTTGGCGGCGATGGAGTCCAGGTAGCGGACACAGTCCATGTGGCTCTTGGTGGCGGCCATGTCGAGGGGCGTGTGATAGTCGTTGTCCAGGCACCACACGTTGGCACCAAAGGACACCAGGAAGGACAGGCAGTTGTGGTGGCCGTTGGCGGCCGCAAGGTGGAGAGGTGTGTTACCCCATATGTCACACTTATCAGGGTTGCCTCTGCAGAACAAGAGGAAGTACAGAAATGAGCTAGAATTTTTATCCAGAGAGGCTGAAAGAAGCAGCGTGCATATATAAAACATACGGTGTCCATATTAGGAAGTCTTCATCCTAATATGGATGTCGTTACGCATAGACCTGGGTTGAATACATAGGACTATGTAAAATTCTTTCAAATACTTGAACTGCGCTGGATTTCGTTTTCCCCAGAACCAATGGAGTAGTCCCAAAAGTGCAGATATCAAGCTAATGCTAATGCACCACAAATACGTTCTCTTTACAAAATGTATAGTAAACACATTTTTTACAATGTTCTCTTTACAAAATGTATAGTAAACACATTTTTTACAATGTTCTCTTTACAAAATGTATAGTAAACACATTTTTTACAATGTTCTCTTTACAAAATGTATAGTAAACACATTTTTTACAATGTTCTCTTTACAAAATGTATAGTAAACAAATCTGTACTTGAAACATCAATTTTGCAACGATGTCAAGACTGAAAAATCCCAAACACTTTATAGTGCCAACGAAGACCCGTGCCAAGACAGAGGTGAGGATGTTGTAACAACAAGAACATCAACAACAACAACAACAGTAGCAACAACAACAGCAACAACAACAACATCAACATCAACAACAAAAACAGTAGGGATAGAACAGATTACTTAACTTTAATAAGTAATCTAGTATTTGTTTAGTGTGGAGGGGCAGATTGAGTTCTAATTTATTCCAGAAAACATTGATAACACATCACAATGTGATTCATATTTCAGTTCTATTCACAGGTAAGGGGGATTTTTTTGTTTTTTTTGTTTACAGGTATACATAAAAGGTGAAATCCTGTTTCCCGCCAGATTGTACTTTAATTGATCCTTTCAGAGGTTTAAATATTAACAGGAAGTTCCTCTTTATTTCATGTCAGTGTATAAACAGCTGTCAGATTTGGAATGTTTCTGGATGGTGGTTCAACCCTATTGCTGATCTTAAAGAGGAAGTTCAGGATTTTACAACTTGATGTTAGATGGTTCCTCACCCTGAAAGTAGGGCCAGGAGAAACTTTAATCCATGGTTCTTTTTTAAATTTATATATTTTTTTGATTTAACGTTTATTTATCCAGGTGAGTCAGTTAAAACCCCTTACACTCGTGGGCATTGACCTATATGGAAAGGGCAAAATAAAATGTTTCCTTCAAAGGAAATATGAAAAGCATATGCATAATCATGGTAGCAATTAAAAGGGAACAGTTTGGAGATTATGGGACAATAATTAGACTAAAGGTGATGACACAACAGGTCACCTGACACAACAGGTCACCTGACACAACTTTTACATTTACAGCAATTTTCGCCACATTTGTTGCTAACAAAATCAGAAAATACATTCAGTAACATGATAAGAATATTGGAAAATTTGCGGTTTGAGTGAGAGGTCTAACTGGTATTTTGAAGTGGCCACACACCTCTCCAAAGTGTGCACAGTTTCTAAGACTCAAAGAAGAGTCTTCAACTTTGCCAAATGACCTTTAAGCAATGTCAAACCAAATAATTGAGACGATTTCAGTAGACTTTCTAACGTAAATGCTTTAACAGACAGGATTTGACCTCAGTCGTAGCTTCCCTATATAGCATTAGTCCTCCAACAGGCTTGATGAATATTTGATGGGCTGCAGGTGGAGCTAGCATCGCACTGGTCACAGAGGCTAGGGATACATTATTGATGGACAAAGCTGCAAGGTTTTCACAGACAGTGGAGAAGCTGTGTGCCTGCCATGCTAGTCGCATCACAAGCAAAGCCAGGATTAGCACCTTCTCACCAGCCTGACCTTCATTTCTCGTGTGACCTACCCAGGTCTCGTGCGCAACACAACAGTTTTAGCCCAATGAGTTACAGCGGGTGAAATAAGTATTGAACACGTCACCATTTTTCTCAGTAAATATATTTCCAAAGGTGCTATTGACATGAAAGTTTCACCAGATGTTGGTAACAACCCAAGTAATCCATACATACAAAGAAACCAAAACAAGTTATGTGTAATAATGTGAAATGACACAGGGAAAAAGTATTGAACACATGAAGAAAGGGAGGTTCAAAAAGGCATGGAAAGCACCTGCTCGAGGCAAATTTATGGTGAAATGATTGTCTTTCCACTTCCGTATTATGGCCCCAACAGTGCTCACTGGAACATTCAGAAGCTTAGAAATGTGCCTATAACCAATGCCATCATTATGTTTTGCAACAATTAGGTTGCGAATGTCTTGAGACAGCTCTTTGCTTTTACCCATCATGAGATGTGTCTTGTGTGACACCTTGGCAATGAGACCTTTTTGTAGGCCATCAGTTGGGACTGAACCAGCTGATATTAATTTGCACTGACAGAGGGCTGGATTGCTTTTTAATTACTGATAGTTTTCAGCTGTTGTCTTGGCTTTCCATGCCTTTTTGAACCTCCCTTTCTTCATGTGTTCAATACTTTTTCCCTGTGTCATTTCACATTATTACACATAACTTAATTTCTGAACTTATTTGTTTTGGTTTCTTTGTATGTATGGATTACTTGGGTTGTTACCAACATCTGGTGAAACGTTCATGTCAATAGCACCTTTGGAAATATATTTACTGAGAAAAATGGTGACTTGGAGGTGGGAAAAATGCTGCTTGACAAAGAAATTTCCCCGCAGGGATCAATAAAGTATCTATCTATCTATCTATCTATCTATCTATCTATCTATCTATCTATCTATCTATCTATCTATCTATCTATCTATCTATCTATCTATCTATCTATCTATCTATCTATCTATCTATCTATCTATCTATCTATCTATCTATCTATCTATCTATCTATTTCACTCTGTACTAGTGTTACCGACAAGGGTTCAACCTGGGTGTCCTGAATGTATTTGCTGCCTCCTCTCTAGTCTGCCATTTCTTGTGTCTTGTTTTGCATGTGTAGTCTTGTCTGGGACACAAGACAAAGGTTGTCTGGAAAGTCTAAATCTTCTAGGAACTGAGGATTCACAGTCTAAATCTTCTAGGAACTGAGGGGTCACAGTCTGAATCTTCTAGGAACTGAGGGGTCACAGTCTGAATCTTCTAGGAACTGAGGGGTCACAGTCTGAATCTTCTAGGAACTGAGGGGTCACAGTCTGAATCTTCTAGGAACTGAGGGGTCACAGTCTGAATCTTCTAGGAACTGAGGGGTCACAGTCTGAATCTTCTAGGAACTGAGGGGTCACAGTCTGAATCTTCTAGGAAATGAGGGGTCACAGCCTGAATCTTCTAGGAAATGAGGAGTCACAAATGTATACAGAATAATAGAGAACAATGAAACAAATAGACCTCATATTGGTCTCTATAATTCTGTATACATGAAATGTCCTTCAACTCATCTGACCTGCTTATTCTACTGTACAGGTAGGGTTAGGGTTAGGTAGGGTTATGGTCAGTGTTAGGTAGGGCATATTCTACTTGTACAGATAGGGTAGGGTTAGGGTCAGGTAGGGTTAAGGTTAGGGTCTGGTAGGGTTAGGGTCAGGTAGGGTTAGGGTCTGGTAGGGTTGTATTTAGGGTCAGGTAGGGTTAGGGTTAGGGTCTGGTAGGGTTAGGGTCAGGGTCTGGTAGGGTTAGGGTCAGGGTCTGGTAGGGTTAGGGTCAGGGTCTGGTAGGGTTAGGATCAGGGTCTGGTAGGGTTAGGATCAGGGTTAGGTAGAGTGTATTCTACTTGTACAGGTAGGGCTAGGGTTAGGTAGTATTCAGCACTTTTTCATTGCTTGAGGATATGTCGACAGGCCGATAGGTAGAAATGTGAATGCGTGCTGTTTATCATAATCAGTGTGAGATAGGTACAGTACACATTTTATATAGTAAATGTTTTATATCTGTATGCCGTGGGAATTCCTAGAACTAGAGTTGTTATCAGTTACTTTATCACCACACTGTCATGGGACCCACCATTGTGTTACATTGTGTACATTATCCCTGAACAAAATGGTGGAATGTTAAAGCCCATCTAGCTTCTCAGGGGCTCCCTTACATGCTGACCTGCGAGGATGTCCCCATAGTCAAGCATGGGGAAGATGATCATCTGTATTAGTGTCAACTGGGCAGAAGGGGTGAAAGACGTCGTTATGATAGGGTAAATCCATTTGAATTCAATTACCTTTTGACAGCATCCCTTTTGATTTGAACGAATTCTTCCATACATATTTACCCATTGTAGAAGTGCTCAGAAAGTGACTCTTTGGAGCTGAATGCCCATGTAAATTTGGGTCTAAGCTACAACATATGCCCCCCCCCCACCAAAACAGGTAGGGTTAGGGTCAGGTAGGGTTAAGGTTAGGGTTAGGGTCAGGTAGGGTTAGGGTTAGGGTCAGGTAGGGTTAGGTTCAGGTAGGGTTTTGGTCAGGTAGGGTTAGGGTAGGGTTAGGGTCAGGTAGGGTTAGGGTCGGGTAGGGTTAGGGTCAGGTAGGGTTAGGGTCTGGTAGGGTTAGGTTCAGGTAGGGTTAGGGTCAGGTAGGGGTAGGGTTAGGTTCAGGTAGGGTTTTGGTCAGGTAGGGTTTTGGTCAGGTAGGGTTAGGGTCAGGTAGGGTTAGGGTCTGGTAGGGTTAGGTTCAGGTAGGGTTAGGGTCAGGTAGGGTTAGGTTCAGGTAGGGTTAGGGTCAGGTAGGGTTAGGGTCAGGTAGGGTTTTGGTCAGGTAGGGTTAGGGTCAGGTAGGGTTAGGTTCAGGTAGGGTTAGTGTCAGGTAGGGTTAGGTTCGGGTTAGGGTCAGGTAGGGTTAGGGTTAGGTAGGGTTAGGGTCAGTTAGGGTTAGGGTAAGGGTCAGGTAGGGTTAGGTTCAGGTAGGGTTTTGGTCAGGTAGGGTTAGGGTCAGGTAGGGTTAGGGTCAGGTAGGGTTTTGGTCAGGTAGGGTTAGGGTCAGGTAGGGTTAGGGTCAGGTAGGGTTAGGTTCAGGTAGGGTTAGTGTCAGGTAGGGTTAGGTTCGGGTTAGGGTCAGGTAGGGTTAGTGTCAGGTAGGGTTAGGTTCGGGTTAGGGTCAGGTAGGGTTAGGGTCAGGTAGGGTTAGGGTCAGGTAGGGTTAGGGTCAGGTAGGGTTAGGGTCAGGTAGGGTTAGTGTCAGGTAGGGTTAGGGTCAGGTAGGGTTAGGGTCAGGTAGGGTTAGGGTCAGGTAGGGTTAGGGTCAGGTAGGGTTAGTGTCAGGTAGGGTTAGGGTCAGGTAGGGTTAGGGTCAGGTAGGGTTAGGGTCAGGTAGGGTTAGAGTCAGGTAGGGTTAGGGTTAGGTAGGGTTAGGGTCAGGTAGGGTTAGGGTCAGGTAGGGTTAGGGTCAGGTAGGGTTAGAGTCAGGTAGGGTTAGGGTTAGGTAGGGTTAGGGTCAGGTAGGGTTAGGGTTAGGTAGGGTTAGGGTCAGGTAGGGTTAGGGTCAGGTAGGGTTAGGGTCAGGTAGGGTTAGAGTCAGGTAGGGTTAGGGTCAGGTAGGGTTAGGGTCAGGTAGGGTTAGGGTCAGGTAGGGTTAGGGTCAGGTAGGGTTAGGGTCAGGTAGGGTTAGAGTCAGGTAGGGTTAGAGTCAGGTAGGGTTAGGGTTAGGTAGGGCGTATTCAGCCCTTTTCCATTGCATGAGGATACGTCGACAGGCCGATGGGTTGAAATGCAAACTCTTAGCTTTGGTTTGGTTTCTGTTCTATTAAGAATCACAGTTTAACTTAATTTGTTACATGAGTACTTTACTTAATTAAATCTGTATTTGTAAAAATACATTTCGGATCATCTGCCAACTTTACTGTCTTTTGGGGCTCCATTTTTTGTCCACTCTCCTAATAATTGATGTATCTGCAAAGGGTTAGGGTTAGGGTTAGGGTTAGGGTTAGGCTAACCCTAACCCTAAAGGACTGCCACAAATGCCCAGGCCTTTGGGCAGATGAATCTCGAATAAATCAAAATATCAGTGTCTTGGAAAATGTATGACTTGCAATTACATAATATATGCAAATTATCAGACACTTTGATCCATGATTTACAGTCATGCGTGCATACATTTTACATATGGGTGGTTCCAGGAATCAAACTTACTACTATGACATTGCACATGCAATGCTCTACCAACTGAGCTACAGAGGACTAGCTATTTGATTATGCATAATGGCTATTATGCAATTACAGCTACAGTTGTTAGACATTGCATAATTTTACACACCCCTCACTCATCTCTGGGCACCTTCACTGCAGGTGATAACCCAATAATAACACGTGATAACCCCTGTTCATATAAAAGAGCATAAGAATGGAATGTCCTCAGTTGTTACATCATAGAATGACAGATTGTTACTCCCCACTGTACTGCTATTTGCTACTGTTTTTCTATCCACTATAAATCTGCCAGGCCTGTATTTCAGCTGCAGACCAAATAAAGTTGTCAGAAATCATTGAAATGATCTCCTTGGATCTCAAGGGTGCTGCTGTCTAGTAGTCACTGGTGCTGTGAGAAACTATGGTGACTATGAAAGTATTTTTAGTACCAAATGTCACTCACACTTTTCATGGTGTTGGAATTGCTGTTCATCATAATCAGTGTGAGATAGGTACAGTACACATTTTATATAGTAAATGTTTTATATCTGTATGCCGTGGGAATTCCTAGAACTAGAGTTGTTATCAGTTACTTTATCACCACACTGTCATGGGACCCACCATTGTGTTACATTGTGTACATTATCCCTGAACAAAATGGTGGAATGCACAGAGGAACAATGAACCACGTCAAACCTAATTGGGCATTAGGTTTGCCTGGCAAAAGTACACACACCCAGAGAGAGAGAGAGAAGAGAGGAGAGAGAGAGAGAGAGAGAGAGAGAGAGAGAGAGAGAGAGAGAGAGAGAGAGAGAGAGAGAGACATTTTTTACTTATCGTCTTAATTTAATGAGACAAACTCATAACATTAAAAACACCACCACTTCGCCCGGCATCGATACCACCACTTGTGACACAACCTCTCAGTTCTTCCTGACCCACCCCTCCAAGTCCAGATACGCCCCAAGAATATTGAGCCCAGCACAGCCCCACTACAACCCCTTTGAAAGCTGCAGAGGTGCCCTGTCACTCCATGCCCCACATAACAGAGCCTCACTCTTGCCCCAGTTTATCTTAACCGAAGACGCCCTCTCGTACACTCTCTAACTAGGTCCTGCTCATCCCTAACCATCTCTGACACGTCATCAGTGTATGCTGACACTGCTATACCTGTCCCCAACCCTGTCAGACACACACTCCCTGCAGCCTCCTGTGTAGCAGGCCCAGAAGTTTCTCAATAGCAAGGGTGTATAGCTGCCCTGATAGAGGACATCCCTCGTGAACGCCCCGCCGTACCCAGACTGGCCTACTGACCTCCCCCCGCCCACCTTGACCATACATGAAGCCCCAGCATACATTTTAACACAGGCCACAATATTCTCCCCACAACCAAAAGCAGACACAAAATTTAACACATAATCATGGTCCACCCCATCAAAGGCTTTCTAAGGAAACCAGTCCAAAGTTCACATTCAAAAGCCTCGACAGGTCCAGCATGTCCCTGATCATGAACAGATTGTCTGTGATTGAGCATCCTGGTACACAGTACGTTTGGTCCTTGTTTACAATAAATTCCAGTCTGTTAGCGAGGACCTTGGCAAAGACCTTATAGTCCCCACAGAGCAATGCTACAGGCCTCCAGTTCTTTAGGTCACTCAAGCCGCCCACCAACAGCTTAGTTGCAACTCCCCTGACGCACTCAGGCAACACACACAACAAGTCCACAGGCAGACCATCGACCAGCGGGGCGCGGCCAGGGGCCACCTGAGAGACGGCAGCTGAGAGTTTGTAAAACGTCAGGGGAAAATCCATTTTTGTGACAGAGAGAGTTTAGGAAAGTCTGTGAGCAGAACGTAAAAACACACAGGATCACATAGTTGTGCTCTATATAAATCAGAGTTGAACTCCCACTCCCGCATCTCCCACCACAACAGAAGTTCAACATCCATCAGACAAACGTAAACAATGCATTTGCTTGGTTTCCTCACTCTATTTTTCCAACCCAAAAAAGAAAGAGCTGGGAGCATCCATCTCTCTGAACATGGAAAATCTAGCTCATACAAGTGCTCTTTTTGCATTCATCTTATTATGTATTAATTCATACAGTCTTTAAAAAAAAATCTTTATCAAGGATGCCAATAATGTTGTACCTGAATGTATCTAAACAGGCTTATTGGCCACTGGTCATTTGCACTGATTGTCCAAAATGTGATTTATTCATTTTCTATCCTGAATAGAATGTATGATCTGAATTAATTTGATAGCTACTGACAAATTGCATAAATGTGAATAATGAAACTAAGTGACATTGTCTGTCTATAAAAATTACACTTTACACGGCTTTACTGAAAGAAATAGCATGATGATGACGTGTGATGACTTGTCCATTGTTGCATCACATAACTCTGACCTGCACAATAACCAATAAAGTATCATTCTAAATCTAGAATTCTAATCTCAGCCTCTCTGATGTTGTGATGTTATTTCAAGAAGCAATGTTAAGCTGAGGACAACAACAGCCTTAGCTGATCAAGGGAAGGCTTCCTTTTTTGGCAAACATTTATGTTACTAGGGTATGATTAGAGTATTATGACACTTTTATGGTTCATTGAAATACAATGATGTAATAACTAAGCAGTAGCTTGCTCATTGGTTAGTCTATAGTTGGAGCCAGTAGTCCCTCCACATAGAAAGTAGGGCGAGGCCAAATCAATCAATGAACATCATCACGTCAACAAAACATTTATCAGATCCAATGTGATATATGTTTAGGGTATTTTGAAGTTTTATTGACATATATAGAATATAATATAAGATGAGTGATACAGTAGTGTACAGAGTGAGTGGTAGAACGGGGGGTCGAACCGCTGCCTCCGGGGCCCCTAGCAGTACCCTATTTGACTTTAAATGGCACAATGTCTGGAACAATCTAACCTACTAAGTTAATAGTCTATCAGTTGAAAGGTTCATGATTAAACTGGTCTACTCAGCTAGGTTATTTCCTCATGGCTGACCCTAGCTGTGCCAGTCAACATATGTCTGGGGGTATTGGGGGAGAAGGCCATTTTTGTTCTAACCAAATGGACAATAGATCTATAATGTTCTATTATATTCTATGGTATTCTATTATATTATATGCTATTCTATGATATTCTATGGCATTCTATTCTATGATATTCTGGTGGTGGTGGTGGTGGTGGTCAGTGTGGTGGTGGTGGTGGTGGTCAGTGTGGTGGTGGTGGTGGTGGTGGTGGTGGTGGTTGTGGTGGTCAGTGTGGTGGTGTTGGTGGTGGTCAGTGTGGTGGTGGTGGTGGTGGTGGTTGTGGTGGTCAGTGTGGTGGTGTTGGTGGTGGTCAGTGTAGTGGTGGTGGTGGTGGTTGTGGTGGTCAGTGTGGTGGTGTTGGTGGTGGTCAGTGTGGTGGTGGTGGTCAGTGTGGTGGTGTTGGTGGTGGTCAGTGTGGTGGTGGTGGTGGTGGTGGTTGTGGTGGTCAGTGTGGTGGTGTTGGTGGTGGTCAGTGTGGTGGTGGTGGTCAGTGTGGTGGTGTTGGTGGTGGTCAGTGTGGTGGTGGTGGTGGTGGTGGTTGTGGTGGTCAGTGTGTTGGTGGTGGTCAGTGTAGTGGTGGTGGTGGTGGTGGTTGTGGTGGTCAGTGTGGTGGTGTTGGTGGTGGTCAGTGTGGTGGTGGTGGTCAGTGTGGTGGTGTTGGTGGTGGTCAGTGTGGTGGTGGTGGTGGTGGTGGTGGTTGTGGTGGTCAGTGTGGTGGTGTTGGTGGTGGTCAGTGTGGTGGTGGTGGTCAGTGTGGTGGTGGTGGTAGTGGTGACCTTTTACTTCATGTTGACCCCTAGCCAAAACAGTTAATTCAAATGGAACAATCCTCACTGATCACCACTTAGGTATTATGTACGTGGTTAACCTGCCACATACAAAGAAGAAACTAAAGACCAGTAGGCTACTGTTACTTTATTGATCCTGCATCCTGAATCAGTCAGTAGGCTACTGTTACTTTATTGATCCTGCATCCTGAATCAGTCAGTAGGCTACTGTTACTTTATTGATCCTGCATCCTGAATCAGTCAGTAGGCTACTGTTCCTTTATTGATCCTGCATCCTGAATCAGTCAGTAGACTACTGTTACTTTATTGATCCTGCATCCTGAATCAGTCAGTAGGCTACTGTTACTTTATTGATCCTGCATCCTGAATCAGTCAGTAGGCTACTGTTACTTTATTGATCCTGCATCCTGAATCAGTCAGTAGGCTACTGTTACTTTATTGATCCTGCATCCTGAATCAGTCAATAGGCTACTGTTACTTTATTGATCCTGCATCCTGAATCAGTCAGTAGGCTACTGTTACTTTATTGATCCTGCATCCTGAATCAGTCAGTAGGTTATGCTCTCCTCTTTCATGTGTTATTATGGCACACCCCTCTAGCGCTACTTGTGCTGCACCTTGCTACAGACCTTACTAAACCTGACCTAATTCTACAGACCTTTAATACTAGCCCTACCTAATGTTACTGTCAGGCTCTGCTTCTCTATAGTTCTATGGTCAGAGTCTGGCAGATCTATAATTCTACATCTGTGTGGTGTTGTGTGTGGGATCCCTAATTAGAGGCAGCTGCTATGCATTACCTCTAATTAGGGATCCTACTTAATTGTCTATGTTCCACTCCCTTGGCGTGGTTCATTGTTATGTTATATGTTGTCCCGTGTTCGTGCTACGTGTGTTTCATAATTATATTGTATTTGTTATTTTGTATAGTCGATGTCCAGTATAGTTTATTTATATAATAAACAATGTCGAACTATCGCTACGCTGCGCCTTGGTCTCTCTACACACCCGAACGTGACAGAATGAACCACCACCCGACCAAGCAGCGTAAATCTGGAGCAAAGGAGAAGAAAGGAAGACAGCGGCGTTATCGAGGTAAAGGAGCCCGTAGTCAACCCCAGGAAAATTTCGGGGGGGGGGGCTATGGGGATGGTCTGGCAACGAAGAGGACGCGCCAGTACCACTCTCCATGTGGGATACACTGTGCCCAAATTATAAATGGGGGGCGCAGTCTAGAAGAGGAGGAGTATTTGGAGAGACATTTTGGAGACGTTTTGGAGGAGATGTGGGAGATAGCGGAAGAGGTGGAACGGGAAATGTCGGAATGGAATAATCCGTGTCCAGTCGCCTACTCCACTCCCGTGAAAGAGCAGTCCGCTTTACCGGTGCCCAGTCGGGGTCCGGCCGTCTGCTCTACTCCAGTGCCAGAACAGTTCGCTCCAACGGTGCCCAGTCCGGGTCCGGCCGTCTGCTACACTCCAGTGCCAGAGCAGTCCGCTCCACCGGTGCCCAGTCTGGGTTCGGCTGTCTGCTACACTCCAGTGCGCCTCTCCAGTCCGATACGTCCTGTGCCTGCTCCCCGCACTCGCCCTGAGGTGTGTGTCATCAGTCCGGTGCCATCAGTGCCGACTCCACGCACCAGGCTTCCAGTGCGCGTCTCCAGTCAGGTACGTCCTGTGCCTGCTCCCCGCACTCGCCCTGAGGTGCGTGTTATTAGTTCGGTGCCACCAGTGCCGACTCCACGCACCAGGCTTCAAGTGCGCGTCTCCAGTCCGGTACGTCCCGTGCCGACTCCCCGCACTCGCCCTGAGGTGCGTGTCATTAGTCCGGTGCCACCAGTGCCGACTCCACGCACCAGGCTTCCAGTGCGCGTCTCCAGTCAGGTACGTCCTGTGCCTGCTCCCCGCACTCGCCCTGAGGTGCGTGTCATTAGTCCGGTGCCACCAGTGCCGACTCCACGCACCAGGCTTCCAGTGCGCGTCTCCAGCCAGGTACCTCCAGTGCCGGCTCCACGCACCAGACCATCGGTGCGCCTCACCAGCCCGGAGCCTCCCGTGATGGTCGACAGCCCGGAGCCTTCCGTGATGGTCGACAGCCCGGAGCCTCCCGTGACGCTCGACAGCCCGGAGCCTCCCGTGACGCTCGACAGCCCGGAGCCTCCCGTGACGCTCGACAGCCCGGAGCCTCCCGTGACGCTCGACAGCCCGGAGCCTCCCGTGACGCTCGACAGCCCGGAGCCTCCCGTGACGCTCGACAGCCCGGAGCCTCCCGTTCCATGGCCTGAACTTTTTGCCCCACCATTGTTATTTCCAGGACCGGTGGGTTGCCCCTTTATATGGCCGGAGTCGCCTGCCACACCGGTGCCAAGTCCTGGCCCGGTTATTTGCCCCGCTCCATGGCCTGAGCCTTTTGCCCCACCATGGTCATTTCCAGGACGAGTGGGTTGCCCCTTTAAATGGCCTGAGTTGCCTGCCACACCAGTGCCCAGTCCGGGCCCAGTAGAAAAGGGGAGGAAGTTATCCACTTCGCCGGGGCCGGAACCGCCACCTGCGATGATTGTTGGATGTTTTTTCCCTCCCTGACCCTTCCCTCATGTTTTTGTTTGTTTTTCTTGCGGCCGGGAGTCCGCGCCTTTGGGGGGGGGGGTACTGTCAGGCTCTGGCCATAGAGAAGCTTTGCTTCTCTATAGTTCTATGGTCAGAGTCTGGCAGATCTATAATTCTACATCTGTGTGGTGTTGTGTGTGGGATCCCTAATTAGAGGCAGCTGCTATGCATTACCTCTAATTAGGGATCCTACTTAATTGTCTATGTTCCACTCCCTTGGCGTGGTTCATTGTTATGTTATATGTTGTCCCGTGTTCGTGCTACGTGTGTTTCATAATTATATTGTATTTGTTATTTTGTATAGTCGATGTCCAGTATAGTTTATTTATATAATAAACGATGTCGAACTATCGCTACGCTGCGCCTTGGTCTCTCTACACACCCGAACCTGACAGTTACAGACCTTACCTAATTCTACAGACCTTAAATACTAGCCCTACCTAATGTTACAGACCTTACCTAATTCTACAGACCTGACCTAATTCTAGACCTTTAATACTAGCCCTACCTAATGTTACAGACCTTACCTAATTCTACAGACCTTACCTAATTCTACAGACCTTAAATACTATCCTTACCTAATGTTACAGACCTGGCCTAATTCTACAGACCTTAAATACTAGCCCTACCTAATGTTACAGACCTTACCTAATTATACAGACCTTACTAGACCGGACCTAATTATTGCAGAGGTGTTGCGTTACCTAGGAGAATACATAACAAATACCCAGAGCACTGTATAAAGTGGTAGGCTATCTAGTATAAATTGGGAACTTTAACTATCTTATCTATCCATGATAAGAGTGCGCATTACTACTTCAATGTCTACCAACCACAATATTATTAACCGCACGAGATATGGACACGGTATCGTTAGTTACTGCACGAGTTGAGCAAAATGAAAACATTCCACACGTGAGGAAACGTACATTTTCAGTTCATAAAAGGCTACTTACCCTCTGCCCACGATAAGTCGCAGAGCCTCCAAGTTGCCATGATAAGCGGCCCATAACGTCGGTGTCATACCATCTTCATCCGGCGCGTTCAAGTCCTTCCGCGTAGCTTCTTTCAGCAGGTCCAAGTAGGCATCCCGGGCCGCTTTGTGATACCTGTCATTCATGGTATCAACGGGCCCTTGGCTCTCGGTCTACCCATCTCTCGGTCTAAATGGCAGGCACCACAGGCTAGAGTTCCAGTGACAGCCTCCGCCTGTGTTTCATTGTAAGCAAGCGCTGTGCCACTGGTCCGAAATGTTATTGTGGCGTATGCGATGTAGTGACCGCGGCGCGAGCCGAGACGGAATGCACATTTGGTATCCATGGACGATCACGGCGGGCTATTATTAGGTTGTCTGGTCCATAGTAATATAATTGGTCTGGTCTACATGATGTACACAAAATGCACGGAGTCTAATATAAATGTGAATGAATTTAGAAAAATAAAGAAAACAGTTTGGAATATATAGGCCTTCTTTAAAAATAACTTCAAGTTCAATATTCGTATTCTATACATGCAGCCTTTACACTCCGAAAAAAGGGTTCCAAAAGGGTTCTTCGGCTGTCGCCATTTCCACAGAGGGTTCTACATGGAACCCAAAAGGGTTATATCTGGAACCAAAAAGGGTTCTTCAAAGGGTTTTCCTATGGGGACAGCCAAAGTACCATTTTATGTTCTAGATTGCACTTCTTAAGGGTGTAGGTATTAATTTCCAATAGCCATTTAGAGTCAGTTGAAATGTTGATTGATCCATAGAGCGACAACATTTTATATGCTTTTTAACATTTCATACGCCATTATAAAGGCTCATACATACTTATAACAAGTTATACCTGTTTATACCAGCAGTCTGCCAGTGTAACTGAACAGTCCATCATATCCACTGACTCATCATTAAAGGTGCGATGGTATGATTAGAATGTTGATGAGCACATCACAATGATCTATGTTGTGACAATGAAATACTAAAAGGTTAAAAGGTGTCTTTCCAAGCAGAAGCTTGTTATACATCCACACATGAGTGATCTTTTAAGAAATAAATAAAACCACTCACTATGTGTGGACACATAACAAAGCTTCTGCTTTCTTTGAAAGACATGTTGTTTCTCATATATGTTTGACATTTATGACTGGTTTGGTGTTGTTGTCTGTAAATCAGGCTGTGGCTGGGGACGGCTATAAAAGCCATGAGGGACACGGCTCCCATAGACACTCTGAACCTGATCACACACACCTCCCACCAGGTAAGCAGCTGCTCAGGCATCCTCATATTGATCTATTGGTATAATATTGACTGTATAATTATTTCAATGGAGACAGTATTTGCTGTAACTGAGAATTTAGGATCAAATCCTCTGTTCTGCTCAAGCTCATTAATGATAGTAACCTAGTATTAGAAAAAAAGAAATCAACACAAAATCCATAAAGTTTTACATTTTCCACAACAATGTATATGCTAATAAATCCATCAATGCACTAAGTACACCCAACTAATTACACATGCATCTTAAAAGTACAGAGAACTAGGATGAATCAAATCAAGTCCAGACAACAGACAAACAAAAAATAAATAAAAGTATCGATAAATAAATACGAATACTATTTCAACTGGACTTTTATGAGCATTTAGAGTTGGGCTGATTCAAAATACATTTTTAACTGCGAGACAGTTTGCTGGTAATGACTAATATATTATGAGAAAATTCTGTGATTTCTATTTTACATTATGTTAGCCTATATGATTCCCTGTGTTTTCCGACCTCAGTTTGGGTATTGTGGAGTAGCCTACTGTTGTTCTAAGGAACAGTCAGTGCTGCTGTAGTAACAATCTTACTAGACAGAAACTGAAAATATACTATTTCAAAAAAATGTAATAATACATTGGCTTCCAGGAAATAAAACACACTTGACCTCATGTAGATACTTGACCAATCTGTGTAAGTAAATCTGAACTGTGAGGAGTGCTTTGTTCATTTCTATTTAATCAAACACTGGCATTGACCCAAATCAAGCAAGATAAACTCATATTCGCTGAAGCATGATGGACTGACACTGCTTCTGATGATAAACTGTGAAATGATAAGAAACCATTATTTTGTCATAGCACTGATGGAGTTGACATTGCTGATGATATGAGGTTAGGAGCTGGGTTACGGGTAGGAGGGACCTCCTTACGCAGGCAGAGCCTTTGAGTGGATGGTTAGGTGTTCACAAAGCTCTGATCAGAACGGCCAGACAATGTGAGCTTATAAGATCGTCTACATTTGAAAAGGATATGACATTTTGAACAAAGCGAGCTTGGATTGTAATAAAACCACAAACAAACGGTGAACTAGACCTTTACAGAATGAGAAAACATCATGTACTTGACCTTTGGCTTCTTTTCATTCAAATCCAGCAAGATGACGGCTAAATCTGAGATGGCAGCTGAGGAGGGCTACATATCTCCCCCATCCACCCCGCCCACCCTCTCTTCCACCACTTGTTCCATCCACATGGGAGTCCAGGCGGGGAGTACGGGGAGGGGGAGCGACGCCCTCTCGACCAGCGGGGGCACGGTGAGGGAGAGGGGCCGTAACCGCAGCTGGCTGCTCTCTAGCATCATCACGGTCAACGTCCTGATCCTAGGTTGTGCTCTGGTCAGTAGTAGTGTCTTCAACAACGTCAAGATCAACACCATCAACCTGCAGATCTTCCTCATCCTCCTCGTCATCCTCACCACTGTCTGGATGCTGTACTACACCATCTACACGTCCCGGGAAGATCACGCCGTTCTCTACAAGGATAGCCATGCCGGGCCTGTGTGGCTCAGGGGTAAGAGAAGACACATCCTCTTCTGATCTGCTTGGTCTACGGCTGCACAGTTCCAGAAACCTTTTCAAAGTTCCCTGTTTTTTTCTTTTTTTTATCCCGGGAAATCTGTGAAGTTTGCGGAATATTGCAACCTTACCCTATAGGAATCACTGTCTGTTAATATCACTGGACATTAATAATCTCTCTTTTGATTTGGGGTAGAGTTCTATTCTAATAGGATGTAATTTACCTAGACACCGTTTTACATTCACCCATTGTCTTGAATGAGTGTGTTTATTCTGGTATTTCTAATTAGATTTCGTTGTGCTATTTTCTCTAGGTGGACTGGTGCTGTTTGGCATATGCAGTCTGATTATGTGTGTGTTAAAGATTGCTAACTACGTAGGATACCTGCACTGTGACTCCGCTGTGAAGATAGTGTTCCCTCTGGTGCAATCTGCATTCATACTTGTCCAGGTAAGAACACAAGTTCTGCCATCTCAAATGGAGCTGCCATTAGGTGATACGACATTAGGGAAACCACTGAGGGATTTGGCTGGTGGGAAAAATGCAAGTCTAAGTAAACATTGTATCTTTTTCAGACATATTTCTTCTGGCTCCACGCTAAAGACTGTGTACAGCTACAACGGAACATAACTCGGTGAGCGTTACTAACTGCTACTGTATAACTGAATTCAATATGATTTATTTATTGATGTTCTAAATGGATGTTTGATTGATGTTGGACATTTGAACACCGGTTGACTTTAAATTCCCCTTGGGAAACATACAGTATATTCTATTCTATTCTGAACTCCTGTGTTTCCCTCTTGAAGTTGTGGGCTGATGTTGACTCTGTCTACCAATCTGATATTGTGGATGGCAGCAGTCACAGAGGAGTCCATACACCAGACAGTTGTTCCACAAGAGGAAGGCAACAGCAACAGTTCCTACTACATCAGAGGTAGTGAATATTGTGTTGTTGAATCTTCTCTTTATCAAATCAAATGAAAACACTAAAGGGTTGGGGTCAATTCCATTTCAATTCAGTATGTAAACTGAAATGGGAATTCCTTGTTTAAAGGTTCAATCAAATAAAATAATTATAAATATACAGTTTACATTTTGAATTTACTGAATTGAAATAGAATTGCCCCCAACTATGAAATACAAAACAAACCAACCAACATAACAAAACATCACCTCACAAGTCAAACATAAAGCTAATCTTCCCTCTTATTTCAGCCCCTGGTGGATACAACAGCTGTAAGTGCAGGCACTCTGCCTGTGTCATCTTAGAGAAGGCCTACTACTACCTATACCCCTTCAACATCGAGTACAGCCTGTTCGCCTCGGCTATGGCCTACGTCATGTGGAAGAACGTGGGCCGCCTGGTGGACGAGCACAACCATCACTCGCTCCATTTCCACCTGAAGGACGTGAAGGTGGGGCCTGTGGTCGGGCTGGTCATGCTGGTGGCGGGCCTGGGAACCTTTGTCATCTACGAGGTGGACATGGAGAATGGGGACCCGGGGAAACGTGACACGGCGCTGATGATACACTATGTGATGAACACAGTGGCTGTGACGCTCATGTCCGTCTCGACCGTGGCCGGTTGCGCCATCTACCGGCTGGACCAGAGGGACCATGTGTCGGTGAAGAACCCAACGCGGAGCCTGGATGTGGGTTTGCTGATCGGAGCCTCCATCGGACAGTTTACCATCTGTTATTTCACCATCGTGGCTGTGGTGGCGACGGGTGCCAAGGACCACCTCAATGCTCTCAACTTGGCTGTCTCCCTGCTCACTGTGATCCAGCTCTGCCTGCAGAACATCTTCATCATCGAGGGCCTGCATCGTGAGCCCTTCCACGAAGAGATGCACCAGGCCTCCGTATTCACAAACCCATACGTCCTCCAAGCCCAAGCCCATAGAGACATACACAACCTCCCAGGGACGTTCATGGAGACCAAGTCGTCCCCGGCCCTCACAGTTCACAATATGCATGTTCCTCCTTCTGCTCCTTCTGGCTCCTCCCTGCCTCAACGCCATAGGCTGCCCTGGAAGAGGAGGGCCCTGAAGGAGATCTGTTCATTTCTGCTGCTCTGCAACATCCTTGTGAGTATCCTACTGAGTAGCCACCACTGTCCTTGATAATATGGCTCTTTTAAAGGGATTGTTGACCTAGGATGTTGTCCTTTCATCCAAAACTGTTTTTATTAAGTTTGGATGAAACTGCTGAACCATCCCTTTAAAGTAAAAAAATACATATGTTTGCCTAACTTGCTCATGAGCAAAAAGGGCTCCCTGGGATTTGGGCAGTACAATACATCAAATTAGAGTATGATCGTAACTAGTATGTTTAAGTTGAAAGATTGGACTGAATATCTTGACTCTGTTTCCATTTACAGCTGTGGATCATGCCGGCGTTTGGCGCCCGCCCTCAGTTTGACAACACGATTGGAGCAGAGTTCTACGAGTTCACCATGTGGGCGGCTGTTGTGAATATCGGACTCCCCTTCGGAATCTTTTACCGTATGCACTCGGTCGCCAGCCTCTTTGAGGTCTTCCTGACCTCCTAAGCAGGCTAATTACAGAAACCATTCTGAACATGTATAAAGATATTTATTGTTTTATTGTTATACTATGTTCTGTCCTGAGCATACACGTAAAACATGTATAAAGGATACCATTATATAATACAATTTCATTTTGAGTGAAATATGTCCATATCACTGAACTATTAAACTGTATCTAATAAACTGTATAAATTGTTGCATATTAAATTATACTTGATGACTTTGTAATAAATTGCACATTATTTTATGTGATATGAGTATTTGTTCTTTGTGGCATACTGTAACACAACATAGACCAACCACTGGCACTATTTATTTTTACTATGTCATGAGCTTACAACAACACCTATAACAAAAATACAAGGTTTTATTTATTTATTTTATTTTTTATTTCACCTTTATTTAACCAGGTAGGCCATTTGAGAACAAGTTCTCATTTACAACTGTGACCTGGCCAAGATAAAGCAAAGCAGTGCGACAATAAAAAAACTCAAAACAGAGTTACACATAGGATAAACAAACAAGATATGAATATGGGTAAGGTGACTAGTCATCAGGATATATGGTAAACAGTGTAGCAGCAGTGAATACGATGTTGTATGTGAGTGGGTGTGCGTGTGTGTAGAGTCAATATAAATGGGTGTGTGAAATACAAGGTCTACTCAGATAGTCAACTCAGATAGTCTTTATAGCCATTTTGTTAGTTATATAGCAGTCTAATTTCTTGGGGATAGAAGCAGAGAGAACAGAGATGTCCTGTGTAGATAGATAGATAGATAGATAGATAGATAGATAGATAGATAGATAGATAGATAGATAGATAGATAGATAGATAGATAGATAGATAGATAGATAGATAGATAGATAGATAGATAGATAGATAGATAGATAGATAGATAGATAGATAGATAGATAGATAGATAGGTAGGTAGGTAGGTAGGTAGGTAGGTAGGTAGGTAGGTAGGTAGGTAGGTAGGTAGGTAGGTAGGTAGGTAGGTAGGTAGGTAGGTAGGTAGGTAGGTAGGTAGGTAGGTAGGTAGGTAGGTAGGTAGGTAGGTAGGTAGGTAGGTAGGTAGGTAGGTAGGTAGGTAGGTAGGTAGGTAGGTAGGTAGGTAGGTAGGTAGGTAGGTAGGTAGGTAGGTAGGTAGGTAGGTAGGTAGGTAGGTAGGTAGGTAGGTAGGTAGGTAGGTAGGTAGGTAGGTAGGTAGGTAGGTAGGTAGATAGATAGATAGATAGATAGATAGATAGATAGATAGATAGATAGATAGATAGATAGATAGATAGATAGATAGATAGATACTTTATTGATCCCCCGGGGGGGAAATTTCATTGTCAAGCAGCTACAACAAAACACAGGGCAGGTGCAAAATGCCACAACGAAAGTACACAAAGTACACAGATACACGGTACATGATACATAGAGCGGCAGTATGAAAAAGTATAGAAATACAAGATATCTGGAGTGAAAAAACATTAAAGCTATAAAAAAGACATTGCATAGTATGGGTGGTTGGCTGAATATGTACACTATACATTGGTGGATGTTGGATGGTTAACTATACTATACAGGTCGATGGCAGATAAATACCTCAGTAGCTAAAAATGCGTATGACATGAGCGAGGGTAATAATAGTTTACTTAATAGACAGACTGGGTAAATGAACAGGTAAGTGAAAATTTTGCATGGTTAAATTAGCTGTACAGTTAGGTATACAGTTATATTTACAGATAAGTGAATACTTGCATGTTTACACAAACTGTACAGGTAAATGACAGGAAGAGATACTTTAATAGCTAAATGTGTGTATGATATCATTTGGGGTAATAATAGTAATTCCCTTAAAATACAGTCCTTAGTGCGCAGGGTTTAATTACAGACAACTGCACTTATTGCACATTCGATATACTAAAAGCAATGAGAAAAGGTGCAACTGGCAGGATACTAATATGCATTCCTGAGTGAATGCCTACGTCCAATAATTACTTACAATATTGCATGTGATATAATATAACAACTGTACATGAGTATGTATATACAGACCTGTATGAATAAATAGGTCCTGAGTGGATGAGTGCTGACGGACCAGAGTTACTCACGGATGGATGCATAATTGTTAAACTAGGTCCTAGCACCCCAACAGTTCCAGATCTATGTTGCCGACGGCACGGCACCCCGGTGAGGCATTATATAGTCTCATAGCCGCCGGCAGGAAGGACCTCCTGTAGCGCTCTCTGGCACACCGTGGTGGGATCAGTCTGTGACTGAAAGTGCTCCTCTGCGTCATAACCATAGCGTGCAGAGGGTGGGTGACGTTGTCCATGATGGCCAGCAGTTTGGCCAGGATCCGTCTCTCCGCCACCTCCTCTAGAGTGTCAAGGCTCATCCCCAGGACAGAGCTAGCCTTCCTGATCAGCTTATTTACCCGAGAAGCATCACCGGCTTTGATGTTTGCTCCCCAGCACACCACTGGAAAAAAGATGGCACTGGCCACCACAGACTGGTAGAAGGTATGCAGTAGTTTACTGCACACGTTGAAGGACCTGAGCCTCCTCAGAAAGTAGAGTCGGCTCTGGCCCTTTTTGTACAGGGCCCCGGTGTTACCAGCCCATTCCAGTCTGTTGTCCATATGGACACCCAGGAACTTGTATGACTCAACCATATCCACATCCATCCCCTTTATAGGGACTGCAGTCAGTTGTGCCTTGGTTCTCCTGAAGTCCACCACCATCTCCTTAGTTTTGCTGATGTTGAGCTGAAGGTGGTTCTGCTCACACCACAACACAAAGTCACTGATTGTGCTCCTGTACTCCTCCTCCTGCCCACCCCTGATGCACCCTACAATAGCAGAGTCATCCGAGAACTTCTGTAGGTGGCATGTCTCAGAGTTATATCTGAAGTCTGAGGTGTAGAGAGTGAACAGGAAGGGGGACAGGACCGTACCCTGGGGGGCCCCTGTGTTGCTAACTGCCCGTTCTGACACACAGCTCTGTAGTTGTGTAGCTCAGTTGGTAGAGCATGTTGCTTTCAATGCCAGGGTTGTGGGTTTGATTCACACGGGGGACCAGTGCCAGAAATGTATTTACTCACTACTGTAAGTTTCTCTGGATAAGAGAATATGCTAAAATGTAAAATAATAGTATATGGCCCAGGTGGTTGGAACTTCTGTAGGTGGCATGTCTCAGAGTTATATCTGAAGTCTGAGGTGTAGAGAGTGAACAGGAAGGGGGACAGGACCGTACCCTGGGGGGCCCCTGTGTTGCTAACTGCCCGTTCTGACACACAGCTCTGTAGTTGTGTAGCTCAGTTGGTAGAGCATGTTGCTTTCAATGCCAGGGTTGTGGGTTTGATTCACACGGGGGACCAGTGCCAGAAATGTATTTACTCACTACTGTAAGTTTCTCTGGATAAGAGAATATGCTAAAATGTAAAATAATAGTATATGGCCCAGGTGGTTGGAACTTCTGTAGGTGGCATGTCTCAGAGTTATATCTGAAGTCTGAGGTGTAGAGAGTGAACAGGAAGGGGGACAGGACCGTACCCTGGGGGGCCCCTGTGTTGCTAACTGCCCGTTCTGACACACAGCTCTGTAGTTGTGTAGCTCAGTTGGTAGAGCATGTTGCTTTCAATGCCAAGGTTGTGGGTTTGATTCACACGGGGGACCAGTGCCAGAAATGTATTTACTCACTACTGTAAGTTTCTCTGGATAAGAGAATATGCTAAAATGTAAAATAATAGTATATGGCCCAGGTGGTTGGAGTCATTAATGATTTTCTGGGCTGTGTGGACCTGGATGGCAGGGAGATGGGCCCCAATGATATACTGGTCTGTCTGCACCATGCTATTGCCATACCAAGCAGTAATGCAGCTAGTCAAGATGGTACAGCTGTAGAACTTTTTGATAATTTGAGGGCCCATGCCAAACGTTTTCAACCTCCTAAAGGGGGAAGAGGCACGTGTGTGTGGACCATTTTAAGTCCTTAGTGATTTGGACCCCGGGGAACTTGATTCTCTCACCCCGCTCCACTGTGGCCCCATCGATGGTATTCCACTTATCTAGGTGGGCGAGGGCAGTGTGGAGTGCAATTGAGATTGCGTCTTCTATGGATCTGTTGGGGCAGTAAGCAAATTGGAGCGGGTCTAGGATGTCCAGGATGATGGAGAGGATGTGTGCTATAACCAGCCACTCAAATCACTTCATGATTACAGATGTGAGTGCTATAGTTATTGTGGCATGAAGCCTTAGAGTTCTTGGGAACAGGAATGATGGTGGTCATCTTAAAACGTGGGGATTACAGACTGGGACAAGGAGAGGTTGAAAATTACTATGAAACAGGTTTCCTTTTTCCTCTTTTTACTCAATTAGGTTAGTATTGTGGAGTAACTACAATGTTGTTGATCCATCCTCAGTTTTCTCCTATCACAGCCATTAAACTCTTTAACTGTTTTAAAGTCACCATTGGCCTCATGGAGAAATCCATGAGCTGTTTCCTTCATCTCCGGCAACTGAGTTAGGAAGAATGTCTGTTTATTTGTAGTGACTGGGTGCCTTTTACCCATCAACAAATAGGTGCCCTTCTTTGCTAGCCATTGGAAAACCTCCCTGGTCTTTGTGGTTGAAATTCACTGCTCAACTGAAGGACCTTACAGATAATTGTGTGTGTGCAACCTGGTCTCAGAGCATTTGGTATTATTCTGTACATAAATCTGAAACACACCATTCAGTATGGTATGTTAATCCGATCTCAACAACAGTCTTAATCAACAGTCAATTTACTACATGCTCAGTCTTCGAGCTCTGAAAAATCGCTAGCAAATGAACTCAATGCCACAAATAAATCATTCAAGGTTTTAATAACTACACTAAATAAGTTGGAAAATTATGTAGTAAATGGAATACAATACAAGGTTTTATTTCTTTATTTTATTTTTTATTTCACCTTTATTTAACCAGGTAGGCCATTTGAGAACAAGTTCTCATTTACAACTGTGACCTGGCCAAGATAAAGCAAAGCAGTGCGACAATAAAAAACCTCAACACAGAGTTACACATGGGAAATAAACAAATGTACAGTCAATAACACTATAGAAATCTATATACAGTGTGTGCAAATGTAGTAAGATCAGGAAGGTGAGGCAATAAATAGGCCATAGCGGCGAAACAATTACAATTTAGCATTAACACTGGACTGATAGATGTGCAGATGATGATGTTCAAATAGAGATACTGGGGTGCAAATAAGCAAAAATAACAATATGGGGATGAGGTAGTTGGATGGGCTATTTACAGATGGGCTGTGTACAGGTGCAGTGATCGGAAAGCTGCTCTGACAGCTGATGCTTAAAGTTATTGAGTGAGATGGTCTCCAGCTTCAAAGATTTTTGCAATTCGTTACAGTCATTGGCTGGAAGGAATGGCGGCCAAAGGAGGTGTTGGCTTTGGGGCTGACTAGTGAAATATACCTGCTGGAGCGCATGCTACGTTGCTATGGGTGTTGCTATGGTGACCAGCGAGCTGAGATAAGGCGGGGATTAAACCTAATAAAGACTTATAGATGACCTGGAGCCAGTGGGTTTGGCGCCGAATATGTAGTGAGGGCCAGCCAATGAGAGCATACAGGTCGAAGTGGTGGGTAGTATATGGGGCTTTGGTAACAAAACGGATGGCACTGTGATAGACTACATCCAATTTGCTGAGTAGAGTGTTGGAGGCTATTTTGTAAATGACATCACCGAAGTCAAGGATCGGTAGGATAGTCAGTTTTACGTGGGCATGTTTGGCAGCATGAGTAAATGAGGCTTTGTTGCAAAATAGGAAGCCGATTCTAGATTTAATTTTGGATTGGAGATGCTTAATGTGAGTCTGGAAGGAAAGTTTACCCCATTGATTACAAACATGGTTAAAACGATCATTTTAAATCTGATGGATGGTAAGTCCTTGCATCCATAGCCCAGTCTATGAATTTGAGAGGGTTAGTTATATTATGTACAGTATATTCAAAACAACATTTAAGCAGTGTTCCCTGCTCTGTATTATCAAAGGTAGTCTGGTCTGGCTTCTTCTTTCTGTTCTGTCAACTTCAGATTCCACTGTGTTAAATAACTCAACTAGCCTGGTCCAGATCTATTTGGGTTACATAGCTCAACTAGCCTGGTCCCAGATCTGTTTGGGTTACATAGCTCAACTAGCCTGGTCCCAGATCTGTTTGGGTTACATAGCTCAACTAGCCTGGTCCCAGATCTGTTTGGGTTACATAGCTCAACTAGCCTGGTCCCAGATCTGTTTGGGTTACATAGCTCCACCAGCCTGGTCCCTGATCTGTTTGGGTTACATAACTCAACTGGCCTGGTCCCAGATCTGTTTGGGTTATTTAACTCAAATAGCCTGGTCCCAGATCTTGTAAAAGTTATTGGTATAGTGGCAGATAAACAATTCACACAGCTTTGTCAAGTTGGCAAGACAGCACAAACAGATCTGGGACCAGGCTAGGACTGAACATCACATCCTCCTGAAACAATCTGCATCAGTTTCTCTTCTCGACTATCTGCACCAGACAACAACCTGCATCAGTTTCTCTTCTCAGCTATCTGCACCAGACAACAACCTGCATCAGTTTCTCTTCTCAGCTATCTGCACCAGACAATAGGTGTATAGTTGTGTTGATATCAGATGTTGTTTTTGACTTAACATTTATTTTCAAGTTTTAAGTTTCAATGTCACGTGCACAAGCACAGTGAAATGTCTTTCTTGCTCCAAACCAACAATGCAGTAATCAATAACAATGTAGTACTAAAAATAACATAGTGTAGAACAAAAACACACAAGAAATAAAAATAAGAAATAAGAAGAATATGAGAAAGTAAGAAGCTATATACATGGTCATTTCCAATACCATACAGTGCATTCAGAAAGTATTCAGACCCCTTGACTTTTTCCACATTTTGTTTCGTTACAGCATTATTCTAAAACTGATTTTTTGAAATCCCCTCATAAATCTACCACAATACCCCATAATGACAAAGCAAGAACAGGTTTTTTGTATATTTTTTTTTACAAATTTATAAAAAATAAATTACAGAAATACATTAGTATTCAGACCCTTTACTCAGTACTTTGTTGAAGCACCTTTGGCAGCGATTATAGCTTTGAGTATTCTTGGGTATGACGCAAAAAGGTTGGCAAACCTGTATTTAGGGAGTTTCGGCCATTGTTCTCTGCAGATCTTCTCAAGCACTCTCAGGTTGGATGAGGAGCGTCGCTGCGCAGCTATTTTCAAGTCTTTCGGGAGATGCTCGATCGGGTTCAAGTCCGGGCTCTGGCTGGGCCACTCAAGGACATTGAGACTTGTCCCGAAGCCACTCCTGCTTTGTCTTGACTGTGTCCTTAGGGTCGCTGTCCTGTTGGAAGGTGAACCTTCACCCCAGTCTGAGGTCCTGAGAGGTCTGGAGCAGGTTTTCATCAAGGATCTCTCTGTACTTTGCTCCGTTCATCTTTCCCTCGATCCTGACTAGTCTCCCAGTCCCTGCCGCTGAAAAAATCCCCACAGCAGGATGCTGCCACCTCCATGCTTCACCGCAGAGATGGTCCCAGGTTTCCTCCAGATGTGACGCTTGTCATTCAGGCCAAAGATCAGAGAATCTTGTTTCTCATGGTCTGAGAGTTCCTTTAGGTTCCTTTTGGCAAACTCCAAGCGGGCTGTCATGTGCTTTTTACTGATGAGTGGCTTCCATCTGGCCACTCTACCATAAAGGCCTGATTAGTGGAGTGCTGCAGATAGTTGTCCTTCTGGACCAAGGCCCTTTGCCCCCGATTGCTTCGTTTGTCCAGGCGACCAGCTCTAGGAAGTCTTGGTGGTTCCAAACTTCTTCCATTTCAGAATGATGGAGGCCACTGTGTTCTTGGGGACCTTCAATGCTGCATAAATGTTTTGGTACCATTCCCCAGATCTGTGCCTCGACACAATCCTGTCTCGGAGCTCTATGGACAATTCCTTTGACCTTAGGTATTCTAAGACAGGTGAACAATGGGTCGAGACTACCACTGCACTCGAGTCAGCACACCATTTGTTGTTTATGAAGAGGCAAACCCCTCCCCCTCTCAATTTCCCTGACTCTAGTGTCATATGCTCGTTGAATGGAGAATCCATCTAGTTAGATAGCCATGGGGGGTATCTTGTCTGAAAGCCATGTTTCAGAAAAGCATAGAATATTTCAATTACGAGAGTCATGTTTAGTAGCAAATTCCCGATAAGAGGAATAGGTGGCCGGTTTTACCTTCACCTCTCTCTGTAACGCTGGCGTTTCCTTTTGCATACCCCAAAAATTGGGTAGGAATTACAGAAAGAGCCCAGGGCAGATGAGTCACAGCTGAAGCCGGAATTGGGGTAAGTAACTGCAGATCTGATGTTCAAAAGTTCTTATCGGTTATAAGTGATAACGGATACATTTTGTGAAAACAAAGTAAAGATAAATGCCAAAATAATCACAAAATAGCAAAGTTGGGTTGGAGTTAGCAAAACAGCGGCAATCCAGTGCGACGTCAACTTCTTATTGTGAATTATCTATGTGCTATTATTAAGTGACTATTGAGTTGATTCCCCACGTCTTTCACCTCTCCAGTCATGGAAGATGCACTTTTAAGGAATATGAATAGGGTCTACAGTATGATTAGACAACACTGCATCCTATGGACCAGATGAGGAACAGCAGAACGAAAGTACAACTCAACTGTGTAAGTAAGCTCTGGATAAGAAAATGATTGTATAAAATGTTATGGTCCTTTCAAATGCTATATGATTGCAATGAACTATGCTTAAAAATATGGATAGTGGTTCTCAGTAATGTGTTGTACTGGATTTTCCCCAAACGTAACACTTAGTTAATTGCTTTGCCCCATTTATTTGCAGTATTACTTTAGTGCCTTGTTTCAAACAAGTTTTAGGTTTTAATGTTACATGCACAAGTACAGTGAAATTCCTTTCTTGCGAGCTCTAAATCCAACAATGCAGTATTCAATATCAATGTAGCACTACAATAACAAGGTAGAACTACAATAACAAGGTAGAACTACAATAACAAGGTAGAACTACAATAACAAGGTAGAACAAAATAAAAAGTACAGTAAGAAATAAGAAGAATATGAGAAAGTAAGTAAGCATACTATATACAGGGTCATTTCCAGTACCATATTTATAATGTCCAGGGATACTGGAGTGATAGAGGTAGATATGAATATGGGTAAGGTGACTAGTCATCAGGATATATGGTAAACAGAGTAGCAGCAGTGAATACGATGTTGTATGTGAGTGGGTGTGCGTGTGTGTAGAGTCAGTATAAAATGGGTGTGTGAAATACAAGGTCTACTCAGATAGTCAACTCAGATTGTCTTTATAGCCATTTTGTTAGTTATATAGCAGTCTAATTTCTTGGGGATAGAAGCAGAGAGAACAGAGATGTCCTGTGTAGCTCAGTCGGTAGAGCATGTTGCTTGCAATGCCAGGGTTGTGGGTTTGATTCACACGGGGGACCAGTGCCAGAAATGTATTTACTCACTACTGTAAGTTTCTCTGGATAAGAGAATATGCTAAAATGTAAAATAATAGTATATGGCCCAGGTGGTTGGAGTCATTAATGATTTTCTGGGCTGTGTGGACCTGGATGGCAGGGAGATGGGCCCCAATGATATACTGGTCTGTCTGCACCATGCTATTGCCATACCAAGCAGTAATGCAGCTAGTCAAGATGGTACAGCTGTAGAACCTTTTGATAATTTGAGGGCCCATGCCAAACGTTTTCAACCTCCTGAGGGGGAAGAGGCACGTGTGTGTGGACCATTTTAAGTCCTTAGTGATTTGGACCCCGGGGAACTTGATTCTCTCACCCCGCTCCACTGTGGCCCCATCGATGGTATTCCACTTATCTAGGTGGGCGAGGGCAGTGTGGAGTGCAATTGAGATTGCGTCTTCTATGGATCTGTTGGGGCAGTAAGCAAATTGGAGCGGGTCTAGGATGTCCAGGATGATGGAGAGGATGTGTGCTATAACCAGCCACTCAAATCACTTCATGCACTGCACCACGCAAAAACTTGATCTGACGTCAGTTAACAAGTCCTGTAATTTATAAGGATAATCAAGATAGTCAGCTGATTTGCCGAATGCGTCTGTCTTCCATCTCCTGACCTCCTCAGGGCCATTCAGAGTTGTAAAGAAAGAGGTCGAACAGATGAGCTATTGTTCTTGGGGGCCTTTATGGCCTGTCATATAATGAAGCCAACATTCCAGCTCTGTTTATGAAATTTCCCCCCCGGGGGATCAATAAAGTACCTATCTATCTATCTAAACCACTCAAGGACAGGAAGGGTGACGTTGGTTCCTGTGTTAATGTGTAATTGTAAATTACCCCCCGCGTGCTTGGCTTACCTCGTGGTCTATCATTACAACAGGAGCATGATGGGCTGGAACTGCTTCTGATGATAAACAGTGTCATATCACTGATGGAGTTGACATTGGGGGGGAGCGACGCCCTCTCGACCAGCGGGGGCACGGTGAGGGAGAGGGGCCGTAACCGCAGCTGGCTGCTCTCTAGCATCATCACGGTCAACGTCCTGATCCTAGGTTGTGCTCTGGTCAGTAGTAGTGTCTTCAACAACGTCAAGATCAACACCATCAACCTGCAGATCTTCCTCATCCTCCTCGTCATCCTCACCACTGTCTGGATGCTGTACTACACCATCTACACGTCCCGGGAAGATCACGCCGTTCTCTACAAGGATAGCCATGCCGGGCCTGTGTGGCTCAGGGGTAAGAGAAGACACATCCTCTTCTGATCTGCTTGGTCTACGGCTGCACAGTTCCAGAAACCTTTTCAAAGTTCCCTGTTTTTTTCTTTTTTTATCCCGGGAAATCTGTGTAGTTTGGAAATCACAGGACATTAATAATTTCTCTCTCTGTTAAAATCATATTTTGATTGGCCTGTTTATGCAGCTAATTAGCATTTAATTTTTCAGGGGTAAATACAGGAAAATATATTGATAAGAGATTTATATCCTAGATAGATTTAGACGTTTATCAAAACGTCACACCAGGGTAAGCCTACACGAAACATATTTTAAGTTTGGAACCATTTCCCTGTTTGACCGCTAGGTTTTATGGGTTTTTATCACTCATACTGTGGTACTCTATAGAATGTAATTTACCTAGACACCGTTTTACATTCACCCATTGTCTTGAATGAGTGTGATTATTCTGGTATTTCTAATTAGATTTCGTTGTGCTATTTTCTCTAGGTGGACTGGTGCTGTTTGGCATATGCAGTCTGATTATGGCTGTGTTAAAGATTGCTAACTACGTAGGATACCTGCACTGTGACTCCGCTGTGAAGATAATGTTCCCTCTGGTGCAATCTGTATTCATATTTGTCCAGGTAAGAACACAAGTTCTGCCATCTCAAATGGATCTGCCATTAGGTGATACGACAATTTCTTTTTTTTTTTCACCTTTGATTTAACCAGGTAGGTCAGTTGAGAACAAGTTCTCTTTTACAACTGCGACCTGGCCAAGACAAAGCAAAGCAGTGCGACAAAAAACAACAGAGTTACACATGGGAAATAAACAAACGTACAGTCAATAACACAATAGAAAATCTATATACAGAGTGTGCAAATGATAGATAGATAGATAGGTACTTTATTGATCCCCGGGTCCTCATAGTGGCATGAGGTCCTGACATTGCCTCGCAGAGAGAAACCTTTTTATTTAACCTTTATTTTACTCGGCAAGTCAGTTAAGAACAAATTCTTATTTTCAATGACGGCCTAGGAACAGTGGGTTAACTGCCTTGTTCAGGGGCAGAACGACAGATTTGATCCAGCAACCTTTCGGTTACGGGCCCAACACTCTAACCACTGGGCTACCTGCCGCCCCAATGCTAGGAAGGTAGGACAATAAATTGGCCATAGTGGCAAAATAAATTACAGATTAGCATTAACACTGGAATGGTGGAATGTGCAAATGATGATGTGCAAATAGAGATACTGGAGTGCAAATGAGCGAAAATAATAATATAAATATGGGGATGAGGTAGTAGGGTGGGCTATTTACAGAAGGGCTATATACAGGTGCAGTGATCGATAAGCAGCTTTGACAGCTGATGCTTAAAGTTAGTGAGGGAGATAGGAACCTCTAGCTTCAAGGATTTTTGCAATTCGTTCCAGTCATTGGCAGCAGAGAACTGGAAGGAATGGCGGCCAAAGGAGGTGTTGGCTTTGGGGGTGGCCAGTGAGATATACCTGCTGGAGCGCATGCTACGGGTGGGTGTTGCTATGGTGACCAGCAAGCTGAGATAAGGCGGGGATTTACCTAATAAAGACTTATAGATGACCTGGAGCCAGTGGGTTTGGCGACGAATATGTAGTGAGGGCCAGCCAACGAGAACATACAGGTCGCAGTGGTGGGTAGTATATGGGGCTTTGGTAACAAAACGGATGGCACTGTGATAGACTACATCCAATTTGCTGAGTAGAGTGTTGGAGGCTATTTTGTAAATGACATCGCCGAAGTCAAGGATCGGTAGGATGGTAAGTTTTACAAGGGCATGTTTGGCAGCATGAGTGAAGGAGGCTTTGTTGCGATATAGGAAGCCGATTCTAGATTTAATTTTGGATTGGAGATGGTTAATGTGAGTCTGGAAGTTGAGTTTACAGTCTAACCAGACACCTAGATATTTGTAGGTGTCCACGTATTCTAAGTCAGACCCGTCGAGAGTAGTGATGATAGTCCAGTGGGCGGGTGCGGGCAGCGTTCGATTGAAAAGCATGCATTTAGTCTTACTAGCATTTAAGAGCAGTTGGAGGCCACGGAAGGAGTGTTGTATGGCATTGAAGCTTGTTTGAAGGTTAGTTAACACAGTGTCCAAAGAGGGGCCAGATGTATACAGAATGGTGTCGTCTGCGTAGAGATGGATCAGAGAGTCACCAGCAGCGAGAGCGACATCGTTGATGTATATAGAGAATAGGGTTGGCCCAAGAATTGAACCCTGTGGCACCCCCATAGAGACTGCCAGGGGACCGGACAGCAGGCCCTCCGATTTTACACACTGAACTCTGTCTGAGAAGTAGTTGGAGAACCAGGCAATGCTGTCACTTGAGAAACCAAGGCTGTTGAGTCTGCCAATAAGAATGCGGTGATTGACAGGGTCGAAAGCCTTGGCCAGGTCGATGAAGACGGCTGCACAGTACTGTCTTTTATCGATGGCGGTTATGATATCGTTAAGGTGCACCCATGACCAGCTCGGAAACCAGATTGCATAGCAGAGAAGGTATGGTGTGATTCGAAGTGATCGGTGATCTGTTTATTAACTTGGCTTTCGAAGACTTTATAAAGGCTGGGCAGGACATTAGGGAAACCACTGAGGGATTTGGCTGGTGGGAAAAATACAAGTCTAAGTAAACATTGTATCTTTTTCAGACATATTTCTTCTGGCTCCACGCTAAAGACTGTGTACAGCTACAACGGAACATAACTCGGTGAGCGTTACTAACTGCTACTGTATAACTGAATTCAATATGATTTATTTATTGATGTTCTAAATGGATGTTTGATTGATGTTGGACATTTTGAACACCGGTTGACTTTAAATTCCCCTTGGGAAACATACAGTATATTCTATTCTATTCTGAACTCCTGTGTTTCCCTCTTGAAGTTGTGGGCTGATGTTGACTCTGTCTACCAATCTGATATTGTGGATGGCAGCAGTCACAGAGGAGTCCATACACCAGACAGTTGTTCCACAAGAGGAAGGCAACAGCAACAGTTCCTACTACATCAGAGGTAGTGAATATTGTGTTGTTGAATCTTCTCTCTACTAAATCTTATTTTTTAGGTACTTTTTACCCCTTTTTCATGATATCCAGCTGGTAGTTACAGTCTGGTCCCATCTCAGAAATTCCGGTACAGACTCAGGAGAGGCGAAGGTTGAGAGCCTTGTGTCCTCCGAAACACGAACCGCCAAGCCGCACCAATGTGTCAGAGGATACACCGTACAGCTGGCGACCGAGTTCAGCTTGCAGGCACCGGCCCACCACAAGGAGTCACTAGAGCGCGATGGGACAAGGACATCCCGGCCGGCCAAACCCTCCCCTAACGCGGACGACGCTGGACAAATTGTGCGCCGCCTTATGGGTCTCCTGGTCGCGGCCGGCTGCGACACAGCCTGGGATTGAAAAGTGTTCCATTTCAATTCAGAATATAAACGGAAATGGGACTTACCTGTTTAAATGAAGGTTAAATCAAATAAAATAATTATAAATATACAGTTTACTTTCTGAATTGACTGAATTGAAATAGAATTGCCCCCAACTATGAAATACAAAACAAACCAACCAACATAACAAAAGATCACCTCACAAGTCAAACAATAAAGCTAATCTTCCCTCTTATTTCAGCCCCTGGCAACTACAACAGCTGTAAGTGCAGGCACTCTGCCTGTGTCATCTTAAAGAAGGCCTACTACTACCTATACCCCTTCAACATCGAGTACAGCCTGTTCGCCTCGGCTATGGCCTACGTCATGTGGAAGAACGTGGGCCGCCTGGTGGACGAGCACAACCATCACTCGCTCCATTTCCACCTGAAGGACGTGAAGGTGGGGCCTGTGGTCGGGCTGGTCATGCTGGTGGCGGGCCTGGGAACCTTTGTCATCTACGAGGTGGACATGGAGAATGGGGACCCGGGGAAACGTGACACGGCGCTGATGATACACTATGTGATGAACACAGTGGCTGTGACGCTCATGTCCGTCTCGACCGTGGCCGGTTGCGCCATCTACCGGCTGGACCAGAGGGACCATGTGTCAGTGAAGAACCCAACGCGGAGCCTGGATGTGGGTTTGCTGATCGGAGCCTCCATCGGACAGTTCACCATCTGTTATTTCACCATCGTGGCTGTGGTGGCGACGGGGGCCAAGGACCACCTCAATGCTCTCAACTTGGCTGTCTCCCTGCTCACTGTGATCCAGCTCTGCCTGCAGAACATCTTCATCATCGAGGGCCTGCATCGTGAGCCCTTCCACGAAGACATGCACCAGGCCTCCGTATTCACAAACCCATACGTCCTCCAAGCCCAAGCCCATAGAGACATACACAACCTCCCAGGGACGTTCATGGAGACCAAGTCGTCCCCGGCCCTCACAGTTCACAGTATGCATGTTCCTCCTTCTGCTCCTTCTGGCTCCTCCCTGCCTCAACGCCATAGACTGCCCTGGAAGAGGAGGGCCCTTAAGGAGATCTGTTCATTTCTGCTGCTCTGCAACATCCTTGTGAGTATCCTACTGAGTAGCCACCACTGTCCTTGATAATATGGCTCTTTTAAAGGGATTGTTGACCTAGGATGTTGTCCTTTCATCCAAAACTGTTTTTATTAAGTTTGGATGAAACTGCTGAACCATCCCTTTAAAGTAAAAAAATACATATGTTTGCCTAACATGAGCAAAAAGGGCTCCCTGGGATTTGGGCAGTACAATACATCAAATTAGAGTATGATCGTAACTAGTATGTTTAAGTTGAAAGATTGGACTGAATATCTCTGTTTCCATTTACAGCTGTGGATCATGCCGGCGTTTGGCGCCCGCCCTCAGTTTGACAACACGATTGGAGCAGAGTTCTACGAGTTCACCATGTGGGCGGCTGTTGTGAATATCGGACTCCCCTTCGGAATCTTTTACCGTATGCACTCGGTCGCCAGCCTCTTTGAGGTCTTCCTGACCTCTTAAGCAGGCTAATTATAGAAACCATTCTGAACATGTTTAAAGATCATTTTTTGTATAATCTTTTTTATTAAAAATTATTATAAACAAATGATAAATTCCAACACAAAATACAAAAGCATATATATGAACAACAAGTTAGACACACACAAACAACAACTACATCTAATCTGCCCTGCATACTGTACTCACATACCCATCCATAGTGCCTGCATTATTGTTTGCCACATGGCCTTAAATTGTAGCAATTTGTTTTTATCAGTCGCCCATGCTATTTAAATATTTAAAGAATAAATCATTCGATTTTTCATTGTGCTGACAATGGCGGATTGATTGATTTCCAAGTTTATAGAAGAAAATTCCAGCCCATTGGGTATCTCACTACACCCCCATATGCCATGTCTTGAAATATGCAGACAGATGGATTAAAAGTATGTTTACATTGTAATACTTCTGACAGCCAACTTTCTAGCTCTGCCCATAACTTTTGGACTTGATATTATTCCCAGAAAGCATGGATTATTTAGTAGTTTTTAGTAGACATGCCTCTGCCGTTGTGCTGTAGAATTTGTGAATTGAGTCTCATTTATAATAAATTCTATACATGAACGTTAATTTCTTTAGTTATGCTCGAACTTTCCCTCCATCTTGTGCCAACATCAGTTCTTTTTAAGTCTTGGTTCCTATAGTTATTTTCTAAGAGATTGTAAATTGGATATGCTCTCTGCAAGGTTTTGTACAGTATATCTTACCTATCACATAAACATACTTTTCTGACTCAAATAAAATTCCCTCTAGGTTGCTCTGTTGTCCAAAAGATTTCAAATCGATATTTCGTGATATGTAAAAAATATTATTTTTTTTTACCCCTTTTTTCCCCCCACTTTCGTCAAATCAAATTGGTAGTTACAGTCTTGTCCCATCGCTGCAACTCCCGTACGGACTTTGGAGAGGCGAAGGTCGAGAGCCGTGCGTCAACCGAAACACAACCACGCCAAGCTGCACTGCCTCTTGACACAATACACGCTTAACCCGCAAGCCAGCCACACCAATGTGTAGGAGGAAACACTGTACACCTGGCGACCGGGTCAGCGTGCATGCGCCCGGCCAGCCACGACCCGGACGATGCAGGACCAATTGTGCGTCTCCTCATGGGTCTCCCAGTCGCGGCTGGCTGTGACACAGCCCGTAGTAATGCCGCAGGCACTGCGATTCAGTGCCTTAAACCGCTGCACCACTCGGGAGGCCCATGATATGTAACTTTTATGTTGCATGTATTTGAAAATGTCTACTTTGTTCAGTCCAACATGTTTTTTTTAAATTCTGTCATGGAAATAATTGTATTTCCTATTACCAAGTCATTTACGGTTTCTATGCCTTTAGTTTTCCACGTGGACCAATTTATCTGTGAATTCTGAAAAGCTATCCAAGGATTGTTCTATAAGGTTGTGTTTTAGGGAGTGATGCTGGTTCTTTGTAGAATGTTCTTAGTTTTATCCTTTGAAAATAGACAAGTAAAAAGATTCTGGGGATGAGCATGCGCATCTTCAATATGTACCCAGTGTTCCTCTTTAGTGCGTTTAACAATGTGCCGCATGTAAAAGCCTTGGGAGCGAGTTGATACAATTGAAAGTCTAGAAGGTTACAACCACACTCAGACTTAGGAAAACGTTGAACGTTTCTTTTTATTCTATGAATTAAGTTTGCCCATATAAAGTCTGTTATGACAGAGTATACATATATTTTTATGTCTTATGTCTTCACTTTTAAATGTCTTCACAAGCCATTCTGAAAAGGTTTATTCTACCTGTAAGATTTATGGGAAGATTGTTCCATTAAATTAGATCTGCTTTCATATTGGTGAGTAATGGAATAAATGTATCTTTATATATTTGTTTGTTGTAACTTATTAAGCATCCTAAGTATTTAATATTTTGTGTGGTTATTCTTTTTCCTGTTGACATTATAAAAAGAAAAACCCACCTACATTTTATATCCTGAGATTTTTTATATATTTTTAGCAAAGGGGGCATTGAGTTTTCAGTATTGGTCAGATATCAGGAGATGATCTGCAAATAAGTTTAGATAATATTCATGTTTACCAATACTGATACCTGTTATGTTTGGTCAAATAATTAGACAGGAGCCAACCGGTTCAATTGCCAGTGCAAACAGAAGGGGGAGAGGGTACATCCCTGTCTTGTGTCCCAGTCTAAAGCTATTTCATCAGATAATGTATTATTTGTGTATAATTTTGCTTTAGGACATTTATATAATATTTGTATTAAATGTATTATTTCAGCTGGAGTGTTGAGAGCGTCCAAAGTTTTGAATAGAAAAGGCCATTCAAGATGGTTGAAATCCTTTTCCCCCACAAGACATGCCACCAGTGGTCTCTTCAAAATCCCCAAGTCCAGAACAGACTACGGGAGGCACACAGTACTACGTAGAGCCATGGAACTATTCCACATCAGGTAACTGATGCAAGCATTAGAAACAGATTGAAAAAACTGGTAGAAATACACTTTATGGAACAGCGAGGACTGGGAAGAGACACTGTCACATATGCACAGACACACTTACTCTACACACACACACGTTGTCACTCTCGGGTGTGTTGATAGACCAAGGCGCAGCGCAATGATAGTTCGACATCTTTATTTAATGATAAATATACTTGATGAAGAACAATACAAAACAATAAAGAATATATAACAAACGTGAACACACTTACTTTCAAGACAGACATTCAGGACAATGGCACCTAAGTGTGGAACATCCAAACATAAGTAGGATCCCTAATTAGAGACAATGCATAGCAGCAGCCTCTAATTAGGGATCCAACACAAAACACCACATAGAAATAGAACACCTAGAACTGTCAGACTCTGACCATGGCTACATAGAGAAGCAATATGTAGCCATGGGTCGGGAGTGCGGACTCCCGACCGCAAGACACTAGACACAATTACAATTACACAGAAATGTACGCCCTGTCCATTTCTGGCCCCGGCGAAATGGACAGGGCGTACCGGACTGGAGAGGCGCCCTTGAGGCCTGGTGAGTGGAGCCGGCACAGGTGGCACCGGACTGGTGACACGCACTTCAGGGCGAGTGCGGGGAGCCGGCAAAGGACGTACCGGACTGGAGAGGCGCCCTGGAGACCTGGTGTGTGGAGCCGGCACAGGTGGCACCGGACTGGTGACACGCACTTTAGGGCGAGTGCAGGGAGCCGGCATGGAACGTACCGGACTGGAGAGGCGCACTGGAGACTCGGCGTGGAAGGTTGGCCAGCTCCGTCTTCTCGCTCTCGCACTCTTCCCAATTCCGCCTACACAGCTCCACAATACTCCTATATACTCCCGCCAGGTATGTCTCTTCACTCGACTCTTCCTCCTTATTTCTCGCCCCCCAATGGTACTCCAGACTCTTTATATTCCACATTGGGAGTGGTACTGGCGCTTCCTCTTCACGGCCAGACAACCCCCATAGCTCCCCCCAAACATTTTCTTGGGGTTGCCTTCGTGCTTCACACCATCCTGAGCCCCGATTACTACGCTGTCCTCCTTTCTTCTCCTTTTCTCCCAAATAGCGCTGCTTGGTCTAGTGGTGGTTCATTCTGTCACACTCGGGTGTGTTGATAGACCAAGGCGCAGCGCTATACACACGTACACATGGATTTTGTATTGTAAATATGTGATAGTGGAGTAGTGGCCTGAGGGAACAGACTTAATGTGTTGTGAAAAGTGTTATGAAATGTAATGTCTTGTAATATTTTAAATTGTATATAACTGCCTTAATGTTGCTGGACCCCAAGAAGAGTAGCAGCAGCTAATTGGGATCCTTAAAAAATACAAATACAAATGAAATAAAGGAATTTAAAGGCTTTAATGGTTCCTTTATGAATAGTTTAATATATTATTATACAGTATAATTAAAGAAAAAAATACTACTTTAAACATCAAGCACAGTATTTACAGTCGACACTGCTGATTGCAGAATGAGATGCACAATGTACATGTATGATATAGCCATTGACTTTTACGCAGTAACACAAAGTTGGTAATATATTTGTTTGTTTCAGTCTGAAATAGACAATAGTGTCCTTTTCACATTCCTGACTAGATACAGTATATTGTCACAATGCCTCAATTTTACAGCATGACACGTTCTCATTTGGACACTAATGTGAAATAGCAATGCCATCCGAGAATATTTTAGGCTGCTATCTAAAAGCTTAAGTCTCTGCAACACTTTATAATAACGTTCATGAATAAGCAACAGTAAACAATTTATAATTAGTGCACAAACCATTAATCAATATTTATAAACATTTACGCATTTAGAAGCATTAGAATTCATACACATTAATAATAGTTTATAAACACGTATAAGCTTATATAATGGCTTATTCCTAAAGGTCATATAAAGTGTAACAAATGTGTCCCTATACGCTCTCCATCAAAGCAGCGTTGTCAAATAGAGCTATAACATGGAGTCCATGATTTGCAAGAAGAGATGGAAAGATAGTTTACTTGTTAATACTCATGTCTCAGTGCTTTGACAGACATTCTGTAGTCTTGAGGTCTCAGGGTGTATTTACAGATACACAGTGTAGATAATAGTTCAATCCTATCCTCATCCAACTCCAGGGGTTTGAATTACACATTGACTCTAGTGAGTGCCCACTGTTAATGTCTGACACTTCTGGTCTGGGGTCCGGATTTGTAATGGGGGTTCCCAGCCTCTCTCAGCCCCCCTGTAATTCGAACCCTGTACAACTCAACTTCCTGCTTTTGAAGTAGGTGCTAGCTGTCCCCCCTCTCTCAATATCATCGTTTGCACATCCTGGGGAAAGTCAAAGAGAAGATGTGAGGGACAAGCATGATGATGATGATGATGATGAGGAGGCAAGTTGAAGGCAGGTGAGGTTCGAGGGAGAGAGTGCCAGTAGGAGGAAAGGGCAGGAACAAGACAAGAAGTAGTCACATTTTCAGTCAACATCTCCTTCCTGTTATCTACATCTTCTGGATCTCAAAGAGATGTACGTCCGTGTCGTACCAGATGGGCGGGTCCACATTGCTGTGAAAACAAATAAAGTTTTCAAATGTTAAATGCATTGGAAGACTATTTCATCTTAGATCTGAGAGGAAGATAGAGAGCATTTGGACATGTTCATTAGGGCATGCAATGTCAAACGTTTGGAAAAACGTTTTCCAATGGAGAAACGAAAACAAGTGTTCGTATTGGACAAGTCCAGAAAGTCCCTCCCTGCTTAATCCATTTTCTTCTGTTTGTTGCCAAATGAACACAACCCAGAAGAAATAAGTTGCACAGATACATGTATAAAACCCCACATGAATCATGAAAATGACTGAAATACCAAAGTACTACAGCTCCCATCATGCCCTACTCACCGCAGGTAGACCACTCCCCACATGTATGTGCGGAACCACATGGCCGTGCCGGCGTTGGCCTGGTACTTCCGGATGAGGATGGGATGGGGGACGGGCAGGAGGCCCACCAGGGTACCATGCTGGAGGAACTTCAGGATCTCAGACTCATCTGTCAAACCTCTGAGAGAGGGAAAATACCGTTGTTACAATTAGAATCAGGAAAACGCGGGGCCTCCCGTGTGGCGCAGCGGTCTAAGTAAGTGCTAGAGGCGTCTCTACGGAACCGGGTTCATATCCTGGGCTGTGCCACAACCAGCCGTGATCGGGAGTGCCATAGGATGGCGCACAATTGGCCCAGCGTCGTCCGGGTTAGGGGAGGGTTTGGCCGGTGGGGCTTTACTTGGCTCATCGTGCTCTAGGGACTACTATTGGCGGGCCGGGTGCCTGCGAGCTGACCCCGGATGACAGCTGAACAGTGTTTCCTCTGACACATTTGTTAAGCTGGCCGGTGTTAAGGAGCGCAGTTAGGCGGGTCATGTTTAGGAGGACGCATGACTCTGCCTTTGCCACTCCTGAGCCGTTGGGGAGTTGCAGCGATGAGACAAGATCGAAAATTTGGGAGAAAAGTAAAACAAATGTTTACTAATAATAATTCTGAAAAACATTAAAGCCATGTCTCAGACTGGCCAATAAAAATAAAAGATTAAGATGGGCAAAAGAACACAGACACTGGACAGAGGAAGATATGGATTTTTCTTTGCAACTCTGCCTAGAAGGCCAGCATCCCAGAGTCGCCTCCTCACTGTTGACGTTGAGACTGGTGTTTTGCGGGTACTATTTAATGAAGCTGCCAGTTGAGGACTTGTGAGGCGTCTGTTTCTCAAACTAGACACAACATGCCATTGGAACACAGGAGTGATTGTTGATAATGGGCCTCTGTACGCCTATGTAGATATTCCATTACAAAATCAGCCATTTCCAGCTACAATAGTAATTTACAACATTAACAATGTCTACACTGTCTACACCGCCTATTGTTATCCATTGGTGAGGAATGTGTGTCTGTCAATCAAAATCACCAATAAGCATTGTGGTTGTGTTCTTCAGTTGTCTGAGTTCAGGTTATGGGGGGAGGGGGAATGTTAGAGTGCATACCGTAACCGAGCCTTGCATGGCCGGAGGTTAGGTTCGTTGTCAAAAGATGAAGGCGGATAATAAAGTGTGACGTTCCAGGAGTCGTGCGGTGTATGGTTAAATGCCATCTTCTTCTAGCCGAGCTCGCAACAGTACACTGTAAAACCATGTCTAAACGACCCAAACTGTTGGGTTGTGAGTACAAAAAAAGAAAATTAGGAAAGGAGCAAAAATTATTTTTGAAAATAGAGGGGCGGCACAATTGTGTTTCACCTAGAGCGGCAGAAATGTATGCACCGGCCCTGACTTTACAGCATCTTGTGGCACTTGTAGAAGTCAACCCTTGTTGACCAATATGACCAGTGATGTTTGACTTACTTGTCGATACAGATCTTCTCAACCTGTGGGACCAGCACCTGCAGCAGGCGCATTATTGTCTGAAGGGGAAGCTTACACTTCCAGGAGAGGACCTGAGGGAGAAGTAAGGGACACAGCACTCTTAGAACGAAAGGTGCTAAGTAGAACCATACAGGGTTCTTCGGGTTGTCCCCATAAGTGAGATTAATACCTACTCAACCAGTCTGGTGTAGGGGCCCAGTGAGATTAATACCTACTCAACCAGTCTGGTGTAGGGGCCCAGTGAGATTAATACCCTCTCACCCGGTCTGGTGTAGGGGCCCAGTGAAATTGAGACCTACTCACCCGGTCTGGTGTTGGGGCCCAGTGAGATTAATACCTACTCACCCAGTCTGGTGTAGGAGCCCAGTGAGATTGAGACCTACTCACCCATTCTGGTGTAGGAGCCCAGTGAGATTGAGACCTACTCACCCAGTCTGGTGTAGGAGCCCAGTGAGATTGAGACCTACTCACCCAGTCTGGTGTAGGAGCCCAGTGAGATTGAGACCTACTCACCCAGTCTGGTGTAGGAGCCCAGTGAGATTGAGACCTACTCACCCAGTCTGGTGTAGGAGCCCAGTGAGATTGAGACCTACTCACCCAGTCTGGTGTAGGAGCCCAGTGAGATTGAGACCTACTCACCCAGTCTGGTGTAGGAGCCCAGTGAGATTGAGACCTACTCACCCAGTCTGGTGTAGGAGCCCAGTGAGATTGAGACCTACTCACCCAGTCTGGTGTAGGAGCCCAGTGAGATTGAGACCTACTCACCCAGTCTGGTGTAGGAGCCCAGTGAGATTGAGAGGTGCAGGAGATGGTGGATGATGTGCTTGACATGCGCCTCCTCTCCATCTCTGCCTCAGTGTAGAAAACATCCTGAGAACATAGAACACTGATGACTCACACATGCACGTTGTTTGCACACACATACACACTTCCGCACATATTCACACACACACAGCCTTACCTCATTGTCCCTTCCAGAAACTGACTCGGTGTCGCTGGCCCCTACGATGGCGCTGTGGACAGTCTGGGGTGGGTGGTGTGACTCGCGTGGATGTTCCATCTTTGGCACAGTGATCATGGTGCCATCCTCTGACACCTGAGACTTCTCAGTCAGTTTGTCAATGGCTGCAGGCAGGGATTGATTTGATTGGACAGTAAAAAAAAACATACAGTACAGAGGTGTTCAGAACGTGACAGGGATAGCACAATCAAGACAGTGGCTTATTTCCATTGTGGTCCTGAAGGACAGAGAAGCTATATGTCAGTTCATACAAAATGATGACACTCAACTGGATGAAAGCTGTTGTGTTGAAAGAGTCCATATGGGGGAGATGGGTTTGTGTACCTAGTATAGATTCCTGGTAGTGTTCAGATAGTAGTTATAGATACAGAAGGTATTGTACATGGTAGTGTTCAGATAGTAGTTATAGATACAGTAGGTCTTGCAATTATAATGCATTTTGCCATGGCTAATGCTGTGTTCTTCAGCTCAAATTTAATAACAAAATCAATATAATGTTAAATTAATTATTTGGGGAATTTGAAATTTTCCTGTCTGTCTAGCTTTTATTTGAGTGATTGTTAACGTTAGTTCTCAAAGATTATATATAAAAATATATATTTTCTACATACTTTATATCTGGTTTTAGTAGTTTAAGTTTACACTAAAAGTGTTTTTCACCCCAAAAATGTATAAAATAAAATAAACTAATATATATATATATATATATATATATATATATATTCAGCAATCTTAACATGTGTAAATATTTGTATGAACATAACAAGATTCAACAACTGAGACATAAACTGAACAAGTTCCACAGACATGTGACTAACAGAAATGGAATAATGTGTCCCTGAACAAAGGGGGGGGTCAAAATAGTAACAGTCAGTATCTGGTGTGGCCACCAGCTGCACTAAGTACTGCAGTGCATCTCCTCCTCATGGACTGCACCAGTGAGCACTTATGGAGGGATTGTGCGTTCCTGGTGTAACTCGGGCAGTTGTTGTTGCCATCCTATACCTGTCCCGCGAGGTGTGATGTTCGGATGTACCGATCCTGTGCAGGTGTTGTTACACGTGGTCTGCCACTGCGAGGACGATCCGCTGTCCGTCCTGTCTCCCTGTAGCGCTGTCTTAGGCGTCTCACAGTACGGACATTGCAATTTATTGCCCTGGCAACATCTGCAGTCCTCATGCCTCCTTGCAGCACGCCTAAGGCACGTTCACACAGATGAGCATCTTGGGCATCTTTCTTTTGGTGTTTTTCAGAGTCAGAAGAAAGGCCTCTTTAGTGTCCTGAGTTTTCATAACTGTGACCTTAATTGCCTACCGTCTGTAAGCTGTTAGTGTCATGTTCATTAATTGTTTATGGTTCATTGAACAAGCATGGGAAACAGTGTTTAACCCCTTTACAATGAAGATCTGTGAAGTTATTTGGATATTTACGAATTATCTTTGAAAGACAGGGTCCTGAAAACGGGAAGTTTCTTTTTTTGCTGAGTATATATACAGTGGGGAGAATAAGTATTTGATACACTGCCGATTTTGCAGGTTTTCCCACTTACAAAGCATGTAGAAGTCTGTAATTTTTATCATAGGTAATCTTCAACTGTGAGTGACGGAATCTAAAACAAAAATCCAGAAAATCACATTGTATGATTTTTAAGTAATTAATTTGCATTTTATTGCATGACATAAGTATTTGATACATCAGAAAAGCAGAACTTAATATTTGGTAGAGAAACCTTTGTTTGCAATTACAGAGATCATACGTTTCCTGTAGTTCTTGACCAGGTTTGCACACACTGCAGCAGGGATTTTGGCCCACTCCTCCATACAGATCCTTCAGGTTTCGGGGCTGTCGCTGGGCAATACGGACTTTCAGCTCCCTCCAAAGATTTTCTATTGGGTTCAGGTCTGGAGACTGGCTAGGCCACTCCAGGACCTTGAGATGCTTCTTACGGAGCCACTCCTTAGTTGCCCTGGCTGTGTGTTTCGGGTCGTTGTCATGCTGGAAGACCCAGCCACGACCCATCTTCAATGCTCTTACTGAGGGAAGGAGGTTGTTGGCCAAGATCTCGCGATACATGGCCCCATCCATCCTCCCCTCAATACGGTGCAGTCGTCCTGTCCCCTTTGCAGAAAAGCATCCCCAAAGACTGATGTTTCCACCTCCGTGCTTCACGGTTGGGATGGCTCCCATTCCTCCTCTGGATCATCCAGATGGTCATTGGCAAACTTCAGACGGGCCTGGACATGCGCTGGCTTGAGCAGGGGGACCTTGCGTGCGCTGCAGGATTTTAATCCATGACGGCGCAGTGTGTTACTAATGGTTTTCTTTCAGACTGTGGTCCCAGCTCTCTTCAGGTCATTGACCAGGTCCTGCCGTGTAGTTCTGGGCTGATCCCTCACCTTCCTCATGATCATTGATGCCCCACGAGGTGAGATCTTGCATGGTGCCCCAGACCAAGGGAGATTGACCGTCATCTTGAACTTCTTCCATTTTCTAATAATTGCGCCAACAGTTGTTGCCTTCTCATCAAGCTGCTTGCCTATTGTCCTGTAGCCCATCCCAGCCTTGTGCAGGTCTACAATTTTATCCCTGATGTCCTTACACAGCTGTTTGATTGAGTGTGTGGAGTCCGTTTGATTGAGTGTGTGGACAGGTGTCTTTTATACAGGTAACGAGTTCAAACAGCTGCAGTTAATACAGGTAATGAGTGGAGAACAGGAGGGCTTCTTAAAGAAAAACTAGCAGGTCTGTGAGAGCCGGAATTCTTACTGGTTGGTAGGTGATCAAATACTTATGTCATGCAATAAAATGCAAATTAATTATTTAAAAATCATACAATGTGATTTTCTGGATTTTTGTTTTAGATTCCGTCTCTCACAGTTGAATTGTACATATGATAAAAATTACAGACCTCTACATGCTTTGTAAGTAGGAAAACCTGCAAAATCGGCAGTGTATCAAATACTTGTTCTCCCCACTGTATATATATATATATATATATATATATATATATATATATATTTTTTTTTTTACAGTTGGGACGCTTAGGCGGTCCAACCAAGGGTTTCTATGGCAGAAAAATCCCTGGTTATAGACAGTTATATAAGTCGTTATAGTTATAAATAGGTGGTGTACCTGGTATAGCGACCAGGCTGGTCTTCAGCGTTCCTGGCTCGGCGGGGACGGCCGGACGGGAGCCTTCCATGGACACTGTCTCCTGGGAGCTGGTACGGGAGATGCCGGTGATGGCGTCCGGTGACTTTCTCTTCCTCAGCAAGGCCTTCTGGATGGAGGCAGGGTCGGACGGCAGGTTGGCCAGCTGATGGAACAAGTTGCGTTTGCGGATAATGGCGTAGACTAGGTTACAGTTTCCTGGAAGAAAATGCAGATTTAAGAGCAAGGGATTATGAGGGTTACATTGATACGACACAACAGCACATCACAGCAAGGCAGTGGATAGTCCTTCTACTGACTGAACCCACAGAAGGTAAGACATTTATAACTAGGCCAATTACAATTCCCTTTCATCTTTAATTTATTATTTGATAGAACAGTGAGGAATTGAGAGCCCGGAGATAGATTATAAAGGGGCTCAGGTAGGAGAGCGTCAGTATCTATGGTCCGGAGTTGGCAGCAATAGACCAGACTCTGGAAGGACTAAACCCAGTCCAATGCTATTCTACAAAGTCAAACATGTAACCTGTTCTGAGAGGAGCAGGCTGGGTAAACAGTGGTCGTCTCACCATCAAACTGGTACTGGATGATGTTGTTGAAGGCCTCCAGCAGGAAGAAGACAAGATGGTGGTTCTGGGTTGCGGAGAAAAGGAACCAGTTGGTGGAGAAGGCTTCCAGGAGGTGGAGCAGCTTGTTGGCTGCCACCATGGACAGACTCTTCAGGTAGGGAGACACTGTGGAGGAGAGGGAGGAGGAGTCATTCAGGTAGGGAGACACTGTGGAGGAGAGGGAGGAGGAGTCATTCAGGTAGGGAGACACTGTGGAGGAGAGGGAGGAGGAGTCATTCAGGTAGGGAGACACTGTGGAGGAGAGGGAGGAGGAGTCATTCAGGTAGGGAGACACTTTGGAGGAGAGGGAGGAAGAGTCATTCAGGTAGGGAGACACTGTGGAGGAGAGGGAGGAGGAGTCATTCAAGTAGGGACTTGGGACTTTCCTGGTTAAATGAAGGTTAAATAATAAATAAAAAAAAGGGTTACAAAGATCCATGTGCATATTTGACCAGCAGATGGAGCCAGTGCAGAGCTACTCACCATTCACCACGATGGTGAGCAGGCAGTCAAAGAGAGGCTGTAGTCGCTGGTGACCGCTGGTGATGATCTTGTGGAACACCTGGAGATCAAACAGAGAGGTACAGACATAGAGATAGAATTACTAGAAGGGACAAAGGCCCTCAGCCTCAGACCACAGCAGTTTGACTGGAACCCTTATGGGTACACTCAATCGCTGTCAAGCCACCCATCAGAGAACATGTATTGACTTGAATGTCTGTTGTAGCAATTCTATTTCTATAGGACCTGGATTCAAATAGTATTTGTTTCAATTTAAATGTTTTATCTTCACTTCATTGATCTTGCCTAGCACAATGGAACCAATGGGAGAGTCCCAATAGAGATAACCCCGCCCATTTGGCACTCCAGGCTCAATGACAAATATTTGAAAGAAATACTATTTGAATCCAAGTGTGATGAAGACACCAAGTTAAAACTAGAGAGGCTTTTTAATTAACACATAGAGGCAGATCACACAACATGTAATATTGCAGAATGAATTAATTTTCTACAGTCACACTGTATTCCACAGAGATATATTCTATTCATTCTATATCTATGCTGTAACCTACTGTAATTTGTATGGCAGTCTTACTACTATAAGTAGATCGGCGTGGGTCCCTGTAAACACTGGGATGTCCATAGGTACGTGGACAGAGTACGGCTTATTGAGACGCACGCCAAAGTTCCTCTCTCCACTCAGCAGTAGCAGGATGAAGACCCCGATGTGCATGAGACCCACACGGGCTGTAGTAGAAACACACACACACACACACACACACACACACACACACACACACACACACACACACACACACACACACACACACACACACACACACACACACACACACACACACACACACACACACACACACACACACACACACACACACACACACACACACACACACACACACACACACAAGAGCGAGAGACAATCAATAAAACCATTGTGATGATCTGACTGAGGCCAGGCCTCAGAATCCCACTAGAGGGAGTGGGATCATTACGTGCTGCCATAGTTGGGTCATCACATCAAGAGTGGGTTGTTGGTGATCCCTGTCCAGAGTTGTCTCTAATTGGGGATGCTATACAAACGCTCCACTATCCACTTGCGTTGTGGATCATTGTATTCGTGTCTGACTGCAGTTTGATGCAGCACGTAAGTCATTTTGCGTTACTCTCCTTATTTGTTGTTTTTGCACTTATTATTAATTAGTTTGTGAGAAGTGTAAAATAAAAGGGAATGTCTCTACCCGTACGCTCCGCTTTTCGTCCCATTAATATGCAATGTGACAACCATTATCAAGGCATATGTTAATTAAACAGATATTCACAGCCATTAGCAGATAATTAGTATATTCCAGTCCCTACAGACAGATATATAGAATATTCCAGTCTCTACAGACAGAAATATAGTATATTCCAGTCCCTACACAGATATATAGTATATTCCAGTCCCTACAGACAGATATGTAGTATATTCCAGTCCCTACACAGATATATAGTATATTCCAGTCCCTACAGACAGACAGATATATATAGTATAAAGTACTTAAATAAATAAAATAAAATAAAAAATATATATATAGTATAAAGTACTTAAATAAATATATTTTAAAGTACTACTTAAGTATTTTTTTTGGATATCTGTACTTTACTTTACTATTCATATTTTGCACAACTTTTACTTTTTCTTCATTACATTCCTAAAGAAAAGTATGTACTTTTTACTCTATACATTTTCGCTGATACCCAAAAGTACTCGTTACATTTTGAATGCTTAGCAAGACAGGAAAATTGGCTAATTCATTCACTTATAGAGATAACATCCCTGGTCATCCCTACTGCCTCTGATCTGGCGGATTTACTAAACACATGCTTTGTTTGTAAATTATGTCAGAGTTGGAGCATGCCCCTGGCTATCGGTAAATAAATAAAAACTAGAAAATGTGGCAGTCTGCTTTGCTCAATATAAGGAATTATTTATACTTGTACTTTTACTTTTGATACTTAAGTATATTTAAAACCAAATACTTTTAGACTTTTACTGAAGTAGTATTTTACTGGTTGACTTTCACTTTTACTTGAGTAATTTTATATTAAGGTATCTTTACTTTTACTCAAGTATGACAATTGGGTACTTTTTCCACCACTGAGTATATTCCAGTCCCTACAGACAGATATATAGTATTTTCCCTACAAGCTATACTCACACCCTTGCGTGTGTGTGTGTGTGTGTAAAGTGTGTGTGTGTGTCTACAGACTGTACTCACACTGGTCAGCCCTGGCGTCATTAAGATAGAAGAGTATGGGTACCAGGATGTCCAGAACATCACTGCTCTTCAATACAAAGAACAGGAACTTCTGTGATGGGCAGAGAGAGAGAGAGAGAGAGACAGTGGTATGGGTTATTAGAATGTGATAGGCAGAGAGCGAGAGACAGTGGTATGGGTTATTAGAATGTGATGGGCAGAGAGAGAGAGAAAGAGAGACAGTGGTATGGGTTATTAGAATGTGATGGGCAGAGAGAGAGAGAAAGAGAGACAGTGGTATGGGTTATTAGAATGTGATAGGCAGAGAGAGAGAGACAGTGGTATGGGTTATTAGAATGTGATAGGCAGAGAGAGAGAGACAGTGGTATGGGTTATTAGAATGTGATGGGCAGAGAGAGAGAGACAGTGGTATGGGTTATTATAATGTGATGGGCAGAGAGAGAGAGACAGTGGTATGGGTTATTATAATGTGATGGGCAGAGAGAGAGAGACAGTGGTATGGGTTATTATAATGTGATGGGCAGAGAGAGAGAGACAGTGGTATGGGTTATTAGAATGTGATGGGCAGAGAAAGACAGTGGTATGGGTTATTAGAATGTGATGGGCAGAGAGAGACAGTGGTATGGGTTATTAGAATGTGATGGGCAGAGAGAGAGAGACAGTGGTATGGGTTATTAGAATGTGATGGGCAGAGAGAGAGAAAGAGAGACAGTGGTATGGGTTATTAGAATGTGATAGGCAGAGAGAGAGAGACAGTGGTATGGGTTATTAGAATGTGATGGGCAGAGAGAGAGAGACAGTGGTATGGGTTATTATAATGTGATGGGCAGAGAGAGAGACAGTGGTATGGGTTATTATAATGTGATGGGCAGAGAGAGAGAGACAGTGGTATGGGTTATTAGAATGTGATGGGCAGAGAAAGAGAGACAGTGGTATGGGTTATTAGAATGTGATGGGCAGAGAGAGACAGTGGTATGGGTTATTAGAATGTGATGGGCAGAGAGAGAGAGACAGTGGTATGGGTTATTATAATGTGATGGGCAGAGAGAGAGAGACAGTGGTATGGGTTATTAGAATGTGATGGGCAGAGAGAGAGAGACAGTGGTATGGGTTATTAGAATGTGATGGGCAGAGAGACAGTGGTATGGGTTATTAGAATGTGATGGGCAGAGAGAGAGAGACAGTGGTATGGGTTATTAGAATGTGATGGGCAGAGAGAGAGAGACAGTGGTATGGGTTATTAGAATGTGATGGGCAGAGAGACAGTGGTATGGGTTATTAGAATGTGATGGGCAGAGAAAGAGAGACAGTGGTATGGGTTATTAGAATGTGATGGGCAGAGAGAGAGAGAGACAGTGGTATGGGTTATTAGAATGTGATGGGCAGAGAGACAGTGGTATGGGTTATTAGAATGTGATGGGCAGAGAGAGAGAGACAGTCGTATGGGTTATTAGAATGTGATGGGCAGAGAGACAGTGGTATGGGTTATTAGAATGTGATGGGCAGAGAGACAGTGGTATGGGTTATTAGAATGTGATGGGCAGAGAGACAGTGGTATGGGTTATTAGAATGTGATGGGCAGAGAGAGAGAGACAGTGGTATGGGTTGTTAGAATGTGATGGGCAGAGAGAGAGAGACAGTGGTATGGGTTATTAGAATGTGATGGGCAGAGAGAGAGACAGTGGTATGGGTTATTAGAATGTGATGGGCAGAGAGACAGTGGTATGGGTTATTAGAATGTGATGGGCAGAGAGAGAGAGACAGTGGTATGGGTTATTAGAATGTGATGGGCAGAGAGAGAGAGACAGTGGCATGGGTTATTAGAATGTGATGGGCAGAGAGAGAGAGACAGTGGCATGGGTTATTAGAATGTGATGGGCAGAGAGAGAGAGACAGTGGTATGGGTTATTAGAATGTGATGGGCAGAGAGAGAGAGAAACAGTGGTATGGGTTATTAGAATGTGATGTGTGTTTGTTTCTCTGTTGAGGGTTGGCTAGTCCTCTATTTTATTTGGACTCTAATTTATTTTCAACAAAGATCTTGATCATATCGGCAACCAAATCTACTGTCTTCTACCTGTCATTTAGCAGATGCAGTAGTGAGTGCAGACATTTCTATACTTTTTTCGTACTAGTCCCCCGTGGGAATCGAACCCACAATAATCACAGCTACCAAATGTACTGTCATTATTGTGTATATACTGTATATACAGTACCAGTCAAAAGTTTGGACACCTACTCATTCCTAGTAACCAAAAAAGTGTTAAACAAATCAAAATCTATTTTATATTTGAGATTCTTCAAAGTAGCCACCCTTTGCCTTGATGCCAGCTTTGCACACTCTTGGCATTCTCTCAACCAGCTTCACGAGGTAGTCACCTGGAATGCATTTCAATTAACAGGTGTGCCTTGTTAAAAGTTAATTTGTGGAATTTCTTTCCTTGTTAATGCTTTTGAGCAGATCAATTGTGTTATGACAAGGTAAGGGTGGTATACAGAAGCCCTATTTGGTAAAATACAATGTCCATATTACGGCAAGAACAGCTCAAATAAGCAAAGAGAAACAACAGTCTATCATTACAAGAACTTTGAAAGTTTCTTCAAGTGCAGTCGCAAAAACCATCAAGCGATATGATGAAACTGGCTCTCATGAGGACCGCCACAGGAAAGGAAGACCCAGAGTTACCGCTGCTGCAGAGGATACGTTCATTAGTTACCAGCCTCAGAAATTGCAGCACAAATAAATGCTTCACGTAACATCTCAACATCAACTGTTCAGAGGAGACTGCGTGAATCAGGCCTTCATGGTCGAATTGCTGCAAAGAAACCACTACTAAAGGACACCAGTAATAAGAAGAGACTTGCTTGGGCCAAGAAACACGAGCAATTGACATTAGACCGGTGGATATTTTTGGTTCCAACCGCTGTGTCTTTGTGAGACGCAGAGTAGGTGAACGGATGATCTCTGCATGTGTGGTTCCCACCATGAAGCATGGAGGAGGAGGAGGGGTGATGGTGTAGGGGTGCTTTGCTGGTGACACTGTCAGTTATTTATTTAGAATTCAAGGCACACTTAACCAGCATGGCTAAGCGTTTAGTGGGACTATCATTTGTTTTCCAACAGGACAATGACTCAACACACCTCCAGGCTGTGTAAGGGCTATTTGACCAAGAAGGAAAGAGATGGAGTGCTGCATCAGATGACCTGGCCTCCACAATCACCCGACCTCAAACCAATTGAGATGGTTTGGGATGAATGAAAAGCAGCCAACATGTGCTCAGCATATGTGGGAACTCCTTCAAGACTGTTGGAAAAGCATTCCATGTGAATCTGTGTGAGAGAATGCCAAGAGTGTTCAAAGCTGTCATCAAGGCAAAGGGAGGCTACTTTGAAGAATCTAAAATATTAAATATATGTTTAAAATATATTTGTTTAACACTTTTTTGCTTACTACATGATTCAATGTGTTATTTCATAGTTTTGATGAGTAGGTGTGTCCAAATGTTTGACTGGTGTCTTCTACCTGTTGTGTATTCACTGATGATGCTTGTGTCAGAAGGTGTATCTATCTAAAATGTTTTTTTTTTTTAAATAACAACCTGTATGGTTTCCTACTAGCCTGGTCCTAGATCTGTTTGTGCTGTATAGCTAACCACTCCTACAGTCGCCTACCTTATTATAATATAATATACAATAATAATAATAATACATATATACATTATTATTATATTATATATTACCTTATTGAAGTCACAGAGCTTCCAGAAGAGCACCAACAGCTCCTGGTGGAACTGAATCTTCTTGGTGGAGTTGGGCAGGTAGGTCTGCATCAGAGGGTTTACCAACAGGCGAGCCAGTCCCTTCAACACAAAGTCATAGTCCTGGAGAGGGGGTGACACGAGAACCACAGGTATTCAAATCTTACTCTACGAGGTCCGGAGTACTGCTGGTTTTCTGTTTTCCGTTCTACCTGATCATTAATTGCACCCACCTGATATCCCAGGTCATTAATTGCACCCACCTGATGTCCCAGGTCTAAATCAGTCCCTGATTAGACGGGAAGGATGAATAAAAGCAGTGGAACTGGCTTTGAGATCCAGATTTAAACTAATGTATTTTCACATAGCAAATCTGCACTTTCAATGTACCACTTGAGAAAGTGTGTAAACATGATAAAAGAGAGAACTACAAAGAAGGGAGAACTACAAAGAAGATTGAACTACAAAGAAGGGAGAATTACAAAGAAGAGAGAACTACAAAGAAGAATGAACTACAAAGTCGTAGTCCTACTGAGGGGGTCACATGACCTTTAGACTAGTGTCAGACCTTTAGACTAGTGTCAGACCTTTAGACTAGGGTCAGACCTTTAGACTAGGGTCAGACCATTAGACTAGGGTCAGACCTTTAGACTAGGGTCAGACCTTTAAACTAGTGTCAGACCTTTAGACTAGTGTCAGACCTTTAGACTAGTGTCAGACCTTTAAACTAGTGTCAGACCGTTAGACTAGTGTCAGACCTTTAGACTAGTGTCAGACCTTTAGACTAGTGTCAGACCTTTAAACTAGTGTCAGACCGTTAGACTAGGGTCAGACCTTTAGACTAGGGTCTTTTGACACGGCATATCTGCACTTGTTCAGCCTGGTTAAATGAGACTGAACATCGCTCACAAATAAAACAATGGTTAGTGTAGCATTCAGTCTACATGTAACGCACCACTAAAAGGAGGAAATGTGTGAAAAATATGACAACAAGAAGAATGACTGTACCTCTTCCCTGTGAATTCTTGAAAGGTAGTTTACAAACAGGTTGTCAGGGCCCACAGACTGCAGAGACAGAGACAGAGAATGTAACAGCAACCACTGAGGGCCATGACAGGCCTCTGGTCTCTGAAGGTGAATGTTAGCACAACGTATCATAACAGGCCCCTGGTCTCTGAAGGTGAATGTTAGCACAATGTATGTTGAATGATATGTGATCTGTGGGAGTTATCTTTTCTATTGACAGGCAATCACACGCATGCATGCAGGCAGGCACGCACTCACACACACAGACACACAGAGACACACACAAACACACACTATCACCCTCTCCCCTCCCCCTGTACAGGTCTTACATCCTGGTCCTCCATGCTGGAGGGAGAAGGGGGTCGGTGGGCCAGCCCTCCTCCCTCGTGCTCCAGGGTGACGATGAGGATCTGCACGGCCTGCTCGACCAGCTGCTCACGGTAGTCTGAGAAGAGCAGGTGGTTGTAGGGGATGCCATAGCCCACCGGGTCGTAGGCACACACCACGTTCACCAGGGAGGTGAAGAGAGGCAGGGCATGCCTGAGGTAGGTGGACAGAGGGTAATAATAATTTGTGTCAGTTTTTTTTAGGAATATGTGGTTTGGTGTGTATGTGGTGGGTGGGGGGGGGTTGTATCTGTGTGTTTGTGTTTGAGTGCACCTCACCTGTTTTCCGTGGAGCAGAAGAAGCTGACCCAGGGGTTGAGAATCGTGTTGTCTGAGGAGGGAGGGAGGTACATGGCCTCAGAGAAACAGGTCAGCAGCAGCCTCAGCAGCTCTGTCCTGAGTGGCCAAGAACATACATAGGAAGAGAGGTTCATTGTGGGAGAGAGAAATACAGAGAGAGAGACACACAAACAAACACAAACAGACCCCACAGAGCCCCAGGACAGCAACACAATTACACCCAACCAAACCATAAGAAAACAAAAAGAGAATGACTTGACACATTGGAAAGAATTAACAAAAGAACAGAGCAAACTAGAATGCTATTTGGCCCTAAACAGAGAATACACAGTGGCAGAATACCTGACCACTGTGACTGACCCACACTTAAGGAACGCTTTGACTATGTACAGACTCAGTGAGCATAGCCTTGCTATTGAGAAAGGCTGCCGTAGGCAGACCTGGCTCTCAAGAGAAGACAGGCTATGTACACACTGCCCACAAAATGAGGTGGAAGCTGAGCTGTACTTCCTAACCTCCTGCCAAATGTATGACCATATTAGAGACACGTATTTCCCTCAGATTACACAGAATTCGAAAACAAACCCAATTTTGATAAACTCCCATATCTATTGGGTGAAATATCACAGCAGCAAGATTTGTGACACGTTGCCACAAGAAAAGGTCAACCAGTGAAGAACAAACACCATTGTAAATACAATACATACTTGAACTATTACACATTGTTACAACACTGTATATATACATAATATGCATTAACATTTGAAATGTTTTTAATCTTTTTAAACTTCTGAGTGTAATGTTTACTGTTCATTTTTATTGTTTATTTCACTTTTTTTTATTTTTTTATGTACTTCACTTGCTTTGGCAATGTTAACATATGTTTCCCATGCCAATAAAGCCCTTGAATTGAAATGTAATTGAAATTCAGAGTGAAAGAGGCAGGGGAGAGAGAGAGAGGGAGGGAGAGAGGGAGAGAGGGAGAGTCATCATCAGAACACAGACGTCAACATAAGGACTCTCATCACTGTGTGACTCACCTGTTGAGGTCGTGGATGTAGTTGAGTGGGGGGGACTGGGCGAACCCCACCCCTGCCTCCCAGATATACTCACAGCTGTCTATGGTCTGCATGTCCTCCACATTGTCCTGTAGGATGGTGACATCATCATGGGACCATCAATCCCAATAACTATTGGGAGAGAGCTACTACTGACCCTACACCATTACATCATTGTTAAGTCATCTGAAACAATGAATATACCATATGAAGTGAACAATGAGTCAGTTGACAATTTCACAGCGAGACCTACGGTGGTCCTGCGTGGCTCAGTTGGTAGAGTGTGGTGCTGTATAGCTCAGTTGGTAGAGTGTGGTGCTGTATAGCTCAGTTGGTAGAGTGTGGTGCTGTACGGCTCAGTTGGTAGAGTGTGGTGCTGTACGGCTCAGTTGGTAGAGCGTGGTGCTGTATGGCTCAGTTGGTAGAGTGTGGTGCTGTACGGCTCAGTTGGTAGAGCGTGGTGCTGTATGGCTCAGTTGGTAGAGCGTGGTGCTGTATGGCTCAGTTGGTAGAGCGTGGTGCTGTATGGCTCAGTTGGTAGAGCGTGGTGCTGTGTGGCTCAGATGGTAGAGCGTGGTGCTGTATAGCTCAGTTGGTAGAGCGTGGTGCTGTATAGCTCAGTTGGTAGAGCGTGGTGCTGTATAGCTCAGTTGGTAGAGTGTGGTGCTGTATAGCTCAGTTGGTAGAGTGTGGTGCTGTATGGCTCAGTTGGTAGAGCGTGGTTCTGTATGGCTCAGTTGGTAGAGTGTGGTGCTGTATGGCTCAGTTGGTAGAGTGTGGTGCTGTATGGCTCAGTTGGTAGAGCGTGGTGCTGTATAGCTCAGTTGGTAGAGCGTGGTGCTGTATAGCTCAGTTGGTAGAGCGTGGTGCTGTATAGCTCAGTTGGTAGAGTGTGGTGCTGTATGGCTCAGTTGGTAGAGCGTGGTGCTGTATAGCTCAGTTGGTAGAGTGTGGTGCTGTATAGCTCAGTTGGTAGAGTGTGGTGCTGTATGGCTCAGTTGGTAGAGTGTGGTGCTGTATGGCTCAGTTGGTAGAGCGTGGTGCTGTATGGCTCAGTTGGTAGAGCGTGGTGCTGTATGGTTCAGTTGGTAGAGCATGGCTCAGTTGGTAAAGCATGGTGCTGTACAGCTCAGTTGGTAGAGCATGGTGCTGTATGGTTCAGTTGGTAGAGCGTGGTGCTGTATGGCTCAGTTGGTAGAGCGTGGTGCTGTGTGGCTCAGTTGGTAGAGCGTGGTGCTGTATGGCTCAGTTGGTAGAGCATGGCTCAGTTGGTAAAGCATGGTGCTGTACAGCTCAGTTGGTAGAGTGTGGTGCTGTATGGTTCAGTTGGTAGAGCATGGTTCAGTTGGTAAAGCATGGTGCTGTACAGCTCAGTTGGTAGAGCGTGGTGCTGTGTGGCTCAGTTGGTAGAGTGTGGTGCTGTGTGGCTCAGTTGGTAGAACGTGGTGCTGTATGGCTCGGTAGTTAGAGTGTGGTGCTGTATGGTTCAGTTGGTAGAGCATTGCTCAGTTGGTAGAGCGTGGTGCTATATGGCTCAGTCGGTAGAGCGTGGTGCTGTGTGGCTCAGTTGGTAGAGCGTGAGTAGTGGGTTAGATTCCCTAAGCCATTCAAACATAAAATGTATGCACGCATGACTGTAAGTTGCTTTGGATAAAAGTGTCTAATTATTATACTGTATATTTTAAGCCTTATAATAAGACATTATAGAGGTTCATGCATGCCTATAACAAGTAATACATGCATGTTTTAAGCAATGATGTGTATAAACCCTGGATGACTAACAGGGGGCGCTGTATTGAAGCCACCATGCAGCCATCTTGGTACTCCTCCTCGATTGTAAAAACAGATCTTGGAAGCTATAGAAATGCCTTTATTAATGTCTACATTCTTTTTTTCTTTTTTTCTTGAAGTATATCTTTTTTTGTACTAATGTTACTGTCCTCACTAAAACAAGAAAATACTTAATAATTTTGAAACACTGAATTAAAATACTGTAGAATTCCATTAATTCCTATGGAGGACTGCTCCTACTAGGGAGTGCCAAAATGGCCGACCTGTGGCCAATACATAGAATCTGCAATCCAGGGTTTATATACGTCATTGGTTATAAGTAAAGTATTACAGCATGGTTTTATGGAATTGCATGTGTGATGTCCATACTTTTTCAAAAAGGTTATGCAGTTTATACACACAGGGATAATTACACACATATAAACTTGTCACTATTGTTACAGAACAAGTTTTAGGTGGACATAAGCAGGATATACATGACAGACCATCTCCTCTTAGTGAGTTCCCCCATAGGTTTCTATGGGCCGCATTCCATTTCAGCTAATAATCAGTGTCACAGAGAACTGTTTCTGGAGAGAGCAGTATATCAGGTAGCCTGGTCCCAGAACTGTTTCTGGAGAGAGCAGTATATCAGGTAGCCTGGTCCCAGATTTGTTTTTGATTTTGCCTACTCCATTGTCATTGTTAATTGTCTCGCCTTCATTGGTTGAATCAGGTATGTTACAACATTGTTGAAGAAAAAGCATGTAGACCAAGTAGCTCACCAAAAAAGCATCTAAGACTACTGTAATTTGACGGTACACTCAAGGGCAATGATCCCTCTAGAGTGCGATGACACCACCTCCTCCGCAGAGATGCAAGAGATTTAACTTCACTGAGTTCGCCTCATTCGTTTGCACAATAGATCAACGATTTTTATGTGATTGATTCAACAAATATCAGCCTCTTTTCAATGCAACAAACCAAAACAGACTTAACTTTGCAAGACTGAGTCCGTGATTTTGTTGTAGGCTGAGCACCTGCCCTATGTTTTGTTGTAACTGCTTGACAAAGAAATGTCCCCCTCGGGGATCAATAAAGTACCTATCTACCTATCTACCTATCTACCTACCTGCCTGCCTGCCTGCCTGCCTGCCTGCCTGCCTGCCTGCCTGCCTGCCTGCCTGCCTGCCTCATACAACACAATACATTGCCATTTACAGTCACCTATTTTGCCCATGGTGTTACAGACCAAGTAAAAAAGAATACATTCATGTCAAGCCCTTCATAATGTAAACATGTTTTTAAAAGTTGCATGCAAATGTAGGTCTGCATTGAACACCACATATAGGCTACTGTAGGCTACATCATAGAAGTCAAAAGCTGTTTCCATGGGATTTGCTCCATTCGTTTTTTTGTTGTCTAAAACTGTAAGGGTACAGCCTAGTGTTCACTGTAAACGCGACGGAAGTTGCACAAAATTCAACGTTCAAGTTTCCGCTCACAAGACCTCAAATTTGCTCAGTGACCCCAAATATTTGAGGGACAATTGCTCATGGTTACACTCCATACAGCCACTAATCACAGAATGTTGACATGAATGGGAATGTCTGTTCAAGTAATTCTAGTTCTATGGGTTGGCCACCCATGATTTCAAGTATTGGCCCCTGGGATTTTCTACTGCTTGAGTACTGGCACCTACTATGAAGTATTGTCTCTAAATATTAACATTACTGCAGTGGGCTAAATCAGGGGTCACACAAAGTGTTTCTTGGTAGTCTTAAACAAATCTACTTTGAAACAAAAGTATACACCTCACACACATGGTTATGGGCTTAAAAAAAGAAGACACTTGTACCATGTCAGATATAGAGTTGAAAAATATTCAATTTTGAGTTTGCATCCCAATATTACATTTTATTTACATCACACAAGACCGTTTGACATAGAAACACAGAATAATAGTTTATTTTTATTATTTATCATGTTTATTAGTTGAAAAATATTAATAATATTCCACCCATGAGGCCACTAGGTCATTTGACTGCAGGAAAGGGCTACAAGTACAACCACCCTAAAATGAGTACCACCTATTTCAGTCCCTTCAAGAACTCTTTACTGAGGAATGTGGTTGTTTTTTTATCATTGTGTTTTGTGTTTTTGTATTTTCTTGGTGTATTTCCTATGCTGCTGTGATTGGGTAATTGTTGTGTAGTTGTTAAGATGCAGGGCTCACTTGCGAAAGAGACCTTGGTCTCAATGGGACTCCCTGCTAAAATAAAGGTTCAATCAAAATGAATAAGCACTGGATCCGATGAGAGTACTCACAGGTCCTCTCCGGTGGCTGTTCACAGTGAAGTCAGGACAGAAGAGCAGGTCGGCCATGGCAAGGAGCAGAGACTCGGCCAGTGGACGAGCTCCTTCATCATCATCCATCTCATCTGTCTTTGAAGGAGGATGGTGGGTGGGACAGGAGGATGGGGGGACAGGAGGATGGGGGGGACAAGAGGATGGGGGACAGGAGGATGGGGGGGGACAGGAGGATGGGGGACAGGATGATGGGGGGGACAGGATGAGGGGGGGACAGGAGGACAGGGGGACAGGGGAACAGGAGGACAGGGGGACAGGAGGACAGGGGGACAGGAGGACAGGGGGACAGGAAGGCACTTATAATAAGACATTACCATCTATAGCAAACAGAAACATCTTTGGTGAGAGCACTCACAATGACTTTAGTTTTCATGTTATTTCTATTCCGATGAAAAGCATACCCAGAATCGTTGGAATTAATTGTTTGGCAAAGCATCCTGACATTTCTGAATGTCTAATGAGGAACTAGAGTTCCGCTAAACGTTTAGGATGCTACTTTCTCTTACCTTACCATGTAGGAAGAAACTAATGAGGTAATCAAGAGAAGTAGAATATGCACCTGAGAGATGTGTTTTTCTCTCCTCATCATGGTGTATTACTGTGTTGTGTTCATTAGGTGTATTATGTGTTTTTCTCTCCTCATCATGATGTATTACTGTGTTGTGTTCATTAGGTGTATTATGTGTTTTTTTCTCCTCATCATGATGTATTACTGTGTTGTGTTCATTAGGTGTATTATGTGTTTTTCTCTCCTCATCATGATGTATTACTGTGTTGTGTTCATTAGGTGTATTATGTGTTTTTCTCTCCTCATCATGATGTATTACTGTGTTGTGTTCATTAGGTGTATTATGTGTTTTTCTCTCCTCATCATGATGTATTACTGTGTTGTGTTCATTAGGTGTGTTATGTGTTTTTCTCTCCTCATCATGGTGTATTACTGTGTTGTGTTCATTAGGCAGCAGATGAAAGACAACTGGCAGGGACTACCTAGACCAATAAAAACTGTTGCACAACCATGGTGTACTGTGGGTGAAACATACCATCTACTGGAATGAGGAAACTAATTAGTGAGATGAATGGAGTATTTACAAAAAGAAATATCAACAGAAGCCAATTTCCTCCCACATATCCACCAGTCCCACTTGGCTGCAGTGCAGGGACTACAGACATCTAAGACTCATTCATGTTGAGATGACAAATGAAATCTACCATGAAGCATTTGCTAAATGGAAGAGTGGGTAGAGTCTGTCTAGCCTGGTCACAGATGTTCATGGTTGTTTTTGGTTATACAGCACAAACAGATCTGGGACCAGGCTAGTATCTGTCGAATATGGGACGAAACACTGGTGCTTGCAGCAGCTATGTGGGTGTTAGCCGCAATAAGAGGTTAGCCTACGCTGATCTGCAGCCGTAGGGGATTATCATTTGAAATCTGACTAAGGGCAACATTTTCATAGTGCAGAAGCATTGCTTAAATTAAATCACGCTGCACGATTATAATGTTTGCGGTAATTTGAGCCAGTTTGCTACAGCAGGAACATAATCCTGCAGCAACAGGAAATGTGAATTATTATGTGGAATATATTTGATGGACGTTTTTTGTAAGGGTTGATAGATTTTTCATAAGGGAAAATCAAGTCTGAAATTTGCAAAGTGGAAATTACAAATTTCAGAAGCCTTTTTAAACTACAAATACACTACTCACCCCAGCTCTTCCAGCACCAGGCACAGTGGACCAGAAGAAGCCCCTCCAGTCTTGGTCCTCAAAGATGTAGGGCAGGATGCGGGTCAGCATACGACTACAGTTCAGAACAGTCTGTTTCTCCTTCTCAGAGGGGCATCCTGACTCTGCTGCCTGCACCAGCTTCTCTACGGCCTGGGGGAGAGATGGCCTGGGTGTTATAATTACAGCCTGGGGGAGAGATGGCCTGGGTGTTATAATTACGTCCTGGGGGAGAGATGGCCTGGGTGTTATAATTACGGCCTGGGTGTTATAATTACGTCCTGGGGGAGAGATGGCCTGGGTGTTATAATTACGGCCTGGGGAGAGATGGCCTGGGTGTTATAATTATGGCCTGGGGGAGAGATGGCCTGGGTGTTATAATTACGGCCTGGGGGAGATATGGCCTGGGTGTTATAATTACGGCCTGGGGGAGAGATGGCCTGGGTGTTATAATTACGGCCTGGGTATAGATGGCCTGGGTGTTATAATTACGGCCTGGGTATAGATGGCCTGGGTGTTATAATTACGGCCTGGGTAGAGATGGCCTGGGGGAAAGATGGCCTGGGTAGAGATGGCCTGGGGGAGATATGGCCTGGGTAGAGATGGCCTGGGGTAGATATGGCCTGGGTAGAGATGGCCTGGGGGAGATATGGCCTGGGTAGAGATGGCCTGGGGTAGATATGGCCTGGGTAGAGATGGCCTGGGGGAGATATGGCCTGGGCGTTATAAATATTGGAAATGACTCACACAGACACAGACAAGCAGGCACGCAGTCACTCATGATCAGATACAGTACACAGAGAAATGACATTAATCACATCAGCAATGTTTAGTACAGTATCCTTAGTAAATTACATACTAATATCCAATTCATCACATGCACAAATTAAAAAAATATTAATCAACACTTCTTTTGTTACTGTAAGAACCGACGCTGGAGTAGAGAAACAGGTACGGGGAGTGAACATTTCATTTTGCACAGACATGGAACAGGACAGGAACAGCGTCAGAACCGGGTAACACAACGCCATACGACAATCAATGCTGAAGCAGGGAACAGAGCTGGGGAACAGACAGATATAGGTGAGGTAACAACACAGGTGATTGAGTCCAGGTGAGTCCAATGAATCGCTGACGCTGACGAGGGAAGCAGGTGTGCGTAATGATGGTGGCAGGAGTGCGTAGTGCTGGGCAGCCTGGCGCCCTCGAGCGCCAGGGAGGGAGAACGGGAGCAAGCGTGACAGTCACAGTAAATAAACCTTCCAAAACACTATCCATTATTCACTACAGCAGGTTGAAGCATACATCTGGACACAACATAACAACACGTTTTACAACGGAACACAGCCATGATGTTACAGAACACAGCCATGATGTTACAGAACACAGCCATGATGTTACAGAACACAGCCCTGATGTATCAAATATCAGACATCAATCAGTATCAAGGGCTCATCTAAGCTCCTCCCCCTGTTACATTAGGGAGTCTCCCAGCCCATCTGTGGCATTGTGTTGTGTGACAATACTGCACATTTTAGAATGGTCTTTTATTGTCCCCAGCACAAGGTGCACCTGTGTAATGATCATGCTGTTTAATCAGCTTCTTGATATGCCTCAACTGTCAGTTGGATGGATTATCATGGCAAATGAGAAATAAGCTTGTGTGAGTATGGAACATTTCTGGGATCTTTTATTTCAGCTCATGAAACATTTTTGTTCAGTGTAGTTTGTTAACATCATCTGCTTTAATTCATTCACAAAGCTGTAATTGAAGAAGATCTAAATGCATATTCCCATGAAACTGATTGAGATCAATGAAATGGTTGGCATGCAGATGCAGTTTGGATGTTTCACTGGTGAAACGTGAACTGTGACAGTGATGATGGCCTATTATGAAACAGTCTGTCCTGTTCCATTAGAGAGCCCCCAGCCCCACAGTATGTCCTGTTCCATTAGAGAGCCCCCAGCCCCACAGTATGTCCTGTTCCATTAGAGAGCCCGCAGCCCCAACAGTAGATATGTTTTGTTTCTGATAGGCAGTTTATAAAGGAAGCAGGGAGTCAGAGACGGGAAGGGAGGACGCCTTGCTTCTTTCCTGCATCCAAGAGCAGCGGGCACTGGCTCACTGACAGACGCCTCTGCCAGCCAGCCAATAAAAGCTGCAAAGTTTCGTAACAATATCTCTGTGGAATGCACTTGATGTAAGTACATATTGCATCCAGTACCTAAAATAAATGGGTTTAGACTTAGAGTGCGTATCTGAACACTTTGGGATGGTTTCCCAGACAGATTAAGCCTAGTCCAGGACTAAAAGGCATTCTCAGTGGAAAATCTCCATTGAAAGAGCTTTTTAGTCCATGAGTATAGGTTTAATCCTAGTCTGGGAAACCTTTCTGGTCAATCTGCTGCAGCCCAGTGCAGTTCCACCTCCATAAAATCCTCATCATCATCATTCTACCTTATAGCAGAGGGTTGCCAGATTGGAGGGGGACTCCTCCCGAACAGCTCGGATCTCCGCGGCTGGCACCAGGGCAAAAATATCCTGCACAGTGGTGGCAGTGTCGGCCCAGAACTGGTCCCAGAAGGCATCGTCTGTGGCCTCCACTGGCTGTAGGAAATGCATGTATCTGCTTTTAGACTACATTTCCCATAACCTATTGTATTTATCTGGGCTTGCTCCAATTTGACTAATGATAACCTATATCATTATAAAAACAGCATGTATAACAGTGTCATATAAAGTAATAGGGTAATGTAATGTTATGAATATCGAAACACACAACAAATGCATTCAGTATCAACCAATATATCAATAAGGATACTATGACATAAAGATGGCTAGAATAATAGAAATAAACATATCATAAGAATAATGTATCGTCATTCTAATAACTAGGTTGCATCTCAACACATGTTAGCAGATGGGGCAACACGTTGACAATGTAACAGCCCGTCTCTTCCTAATTGCTGTTAGTCTCTACAACAACAGGAAATATGAGCTGTCTCGCTCTAATCTCTGCACATTACAGTGCACCTGCCACATCTGTGGGCGGAGGGAGCAAGGATACCTACGTCATTTGACCATCGAATAAGATATTTGTTATAGGTGATCAATAATAATCCAAATAAAAAATAAAACATCTTAAACACAAATACTCTACTTAAACACTGCGCAACCTGTTTCTCATGTCACCGATGATCAGGCCTGCAGAAGGGAGTTATGGTCATGCAGACTGTGAATAGACACTGTCTATTAGACAACGAACAAGGGGTGTTTGGGCTATGCTATAGGTTTAGGAGCCTACTTCTCATATAATTCAGAAACCTAATGCAAAATAGAAACACCCCAGAATAACAATGGGACAGAATAATTAATATGAGGGATTTAAAACGGTAGCGTGTCACTTCTATCAATGCGGGGGATTTTATTATAATTTAACAAAACGCATGTTCAAATAGGCGAAGCATTTCATGACGTGCGGGAAAATAAAAACAAAACATGTGTAAACAAATACCACAATATAGACCTATGCATTGCAAATCGACTGTCTATATGCAGCCCCTGTCTTTTGTTTTCCAATAGAGCCATTATCCTTCCTAGTGATGTACAACCAGCTTTCTGTCATCGCTACTTATACTCATATATTTTCCTATTTCTCAGCGTTAGCCTATAATAAATATTTCAAAGGTACCCAACCTGTGTTTTGGTTGTCAGCTGTATCACTGCTTTCCTGAAGTTCATTTTGGAGTCGGTGTTACCCATTTTGATATTCCTTTATATGCTACAGCGTTGTTGATGCCGTGAATCCCTACTAATCTTGTTCAGCTCTTTTCTCCGCTTGAGTTACTCCGGGGGCGTTTTTACGTCACTAGTAGGCTAGCCTTTTACACTGGGCTCTAAACTTCCGGGTTCTTCAAGAGTACAGTAATCACTATGCATAGTCTATCATAAGGTTGAATGTAATAAATATTATACAGGGCCCTCTTGTACCCGGTATAATAGCATAATATTTTAGGGTTATTTGTTAAAAAAAAAAAATACAATACAACAATGTGGGGTTTTATTGTATCCAATCTATTTGATTGAAATCACTGTTACAATATTGATATCATTAGTTACAATATGCATAATTGTAATAACAAGATACTGCAACATTGTATGAATCATGAGCAACACATCCTGTTCACCCTCTACACCTCGGACTTCAGATATAACTCTGAAACATGCCACCTACAGAAGTTCTCGGATGACTCCGCAATTGTAGGGTGCATCAGGGGTGGGCAGGAGGAGGAGTACAGGAGCAAAACAAAGGAGATGGTGGTGGACTTCAGGAGATCCAAGGCCCAACTGACTGCAGTCCCTATACATGGGATGGATGTGGAAATGGTTGGGTCATACAAGTTCCTGGGAGTCCATATGGACAACAGGCTGGAAAGGGCTGGTAACACCGGGGCTCTGTACAAAAAGGGCCAGAGCCGACTCTACTTTCTGAGGAGGCTCAGGTCCTTCAACGTGTGCAGTAAACTACTGCATACCTTCTACTAGTCTGCGGTGGTGTGCTGGGGCGCCAACATAAAAGCCGGTGATGTTTCTCGGGTAAATAAGCTGATCAGGAAGGCTAGCTCTGTTCTGGGGATTAGCCTTGACACTATAGAGGAGGTGGCGGAGAGATGGATCCTGGCCAAACTGCTGGCCATCATGGACAACGTCACCCACCCTCTGCATGCCATGGTTATGACGCAGAGGTGCAGCTTCAGTCACAGACTGATCCCACCACGGTGTGCCAGAGAGCGCTACAGGAGGTCCTTCCTGCCGACGGCTATTAGACTATTTAATGCCTCACCGGGGTGCCATGCCATCGGCAACATAGACCTGGAACTGTTGGGGTGTTAGGACCTAGTTTAACAATTCTGCATCCATCCGTGAGTAACTCTGGTCTGTAATCACTCATTCACTCTGGACTTATTCATTCATTCAGGTCTATATATATTCATGTACAGTTGTTATATCATATAATGTGCAATATTGTAAGTAATTCTTGGACTGAACTTACGTAGTCATTCACTCAGGAATGCGTATTAGTATCCTGTCAGTTGTATCTTTTTTCATTGCTTTTAGTATATTGAATGTGCAATACGTGCATTTATCTGTAATTAAACCCTGCGCACTAAGGTCTGTATTTTAAGGGAATTACTATTATTACCCTAAATTATATATTACACACATTTAGCTATTTAAGTATCTCTTCCTGTAATTTACCTGTACAGTTAATGTAACCATGCTAATATTCACTTGCCTGTTAATTTAACTGTATATTTACCTGTACAGTTAATTTAACCATGCAAAATATTCACTTACCTGTTCATTTAACAAGTCTGTATATTAAGTAAACTATTATTACCCTCACTTATATCATATATACTTTTAGCTATTTAAGTATTTCTCTGCCATCGACCTGTATAGTATAGTTAACCATGCAAATACTTCTTATTTATCTATATCAACTTGCAATATTTTTTCATTTTTTTTTCATTTCACCTAACACTCTGTAACAATGTATAGTGTACATATTCAGCCATCCACCCATACTATGAAATGTCTTTTTATAGCTTTTTTGCACTCCAGACTTCTTGTATTTTTATATTTTTTCATACTGCTGCTCTATGTATCGTGTATCTGTCTTTTGTGTATTTTCGTTCTGGCATTTTGCATCTGCCCAGTGTTCTTTCGTAGCTGCTTGACAAAGACATTTCCCCTCGGGGATCAATAAAGTACCTATCTATCTATCTATCTATCTATCTATCTATCTATCTATCTATCTATCTATCTATCTTTGGCTGTACCGGTTGTAGACTGTACCAGGCTGTACTTTAGTAAACAGCGACACCATGTGGTGTCTCTTGCCAACGTTCTGTCTTTACTGCGCAGTCGCAGGGTCATGTAAACAGCAGAGGTTGTCACTGCAGTTTGTAGCGAGGTAGCTAGCTGCAGAGATGTTGGGGCGTGGATACCGGCGAAATTGTTGAAATATAGCTTTCAAGCAATTTATGTTTCTTTCTTTACCACAAAGCGCATTGTCTAGAAGGATAATCTGACCTGTGAGACAGTTATATACTCCGAGGATACCTAATTTGGTTGTTTTGGGCAGTGATTCGAGAAGGCTAACGTTACTGTAGCACGCTAACGTTTGAATAGTTTGGTTGTTTGCAACTTTGAGCTCCAAAGCTCTAATGTAAGGACGGGTTTCTTTCTCTTACATTATTTACATGTTAGTTAAGGTTAGACTCTTGCTCGTAATTGTTCATATATTAGCTAACTTTAGATAGCTATCAATCTAATGTTACCGTCATTTTCATAGCCATGATTTGACTTCGAAAACAGCAGGTAAAACATTACCATATTATTGATTTTCTGCTTTGACTGTTTGCTAACGTTAGTTGCTAGCTAAATAACTTAGCTGTTAATAAAGTAGTTCACATTAATGTTTGGGTGAGGTCAGCAAGCGTCGGTTTTTCCTTTGTTAGTCACGTAGATATATTCGACACTGGTTTAATGGCACTTAAAATACCACAATAGGTATTTTGGCTGGCTTGTAACAACTGTGTGGGACACTCGCTAGATCGCTAATTAGTATATTGCTGAGCCGTAAACATAATCATACTGCGAGTAGCCTAGTCCAGAAACAGTGACTGAAAAACAACTCGTCACTGCGCCCTAACGTTATATTGACCACGACACGTAACCAGCTGCAAGGCCTGTCATTAGGACAATACAATCAATACATGTTAACTGAAAACAGGTGAGTTCGTTGCATTATTTATCTGCATTCAATTTGCACTGTCTGGCATGTATATTGTATGTTAGATTCTAATGTATTTGTCTTTCAACCCCTTATAAGGAAACGCCAGCGGAGTGGTGGGGAAGAGGAGAATGGCCAGCTGGTGCCTAAGGCCAAAAGGTTGAGCAGAGGCACTAACCCCCTCTCTCCTGAGCTGGGCCGGGATGCCTGGGACTCTGAGGTACGTACGAGCACCAATGACAAGAGACATTACATTTTCAATATCGTGTGAGTCCCCCACAACAGTACATTGTCAGCTAGGGGTAACTGCAGTCTAGCGTCAGCCTACTCTTAGGCATAAGTTCCCTTCCTGTACTTTCACTAACAGTGCCATTGGGCCTTCCGCTATTACACTTGAGACGTGTTGCGAAAATGGTTAACCTACTCTGTGTGTGGTTTTCAATAGGTTGACAGACACTGAATGAGGAAACAATAGTCAGTCAGCACTGTTTATGCTAATGCTTGAACACCACTGTCTCTTCATCATCCAGTTGTCCAACAGTGAGAGCAGTGGGATCAGCAGTCCGGACCATGCGGTGGGGAGCAGCAGCAGTAGCCAGTGTGCCGTGGACAGCCTCAGTGGGGCGCAACCCTACGCCCCTGGCCCATGCAGTCCCCTCAGCTCGGCTCTCTCCTCAGAGCTAGCTGACCCCACTAACGTGGTCTCATACCACCAAATCAACCGCGTCCTGCGAGAGGCCCACTTTGAGAGTCTGCAGTGCCGAAGCCACCCCAGAGACGCATGATGATTCCAGCCATGCCTCTCTGGGGCAGGAGAGGACCGACCACAACCTTGGCATGCCCCAAGCTTTACATGGTGGATCACTCACCCAGCTATACTACCCCTCTACATCTCCAGTTTCCATAACATCACAGCAGCTCCATGCTATCTGCATATCGTTGGATAGTCCCGGCCTGCTGTATTATTGGATCTAGGCTAACCATTTAGAATGTAAAAAGAAACCTGTTCATATTGTTGGCAATAATAACTGTTTGATCCAATTGGGGATATCCTGACCTGTGACTCTCTTTTTTTGTTCTGGACCAGTCTGGGTTACATGCTGTATAGTACCAGTCTGGGTTACATGCTGCATAGTACCAGTCTGGGTGACATGCTGCATAGTACCAGTCTGGGTGACATGCTGCGTAGTACCAGTCTGGGTGACATGCTGCATAGTACCAGTCTGGGTGACATGCTGCATAGTACCAGTCTGGGTGACATGCTGCATAGTACCAGTCTGGGTGACATGCTGCATAGTACCAGTCGGGTTACTGGGGGTTTAGTGTCTGTGTAGGGTTACTGGGGTTTAGTGTCTGTGTAGGGTTACTGGGGTTTAGTGTCTGTGTAGGGTTACTGGGGTTTAGTGTCTGTGTAGGGTTACTGGGGTTTAGTGTCTGTGTAGGGTTACTGGGGTTTCACACATACTGAGTGAAATCTGCACTATGTAGGCTACGGTATGCAGATGTTCTGTATGTGAATCAACAGTGAGGATTTGTTTGTGTCCACATTTTACAGGGGGCTAACAACCACATGTACTGTAACTATACAGGGTTTTGTTCATTAGGCACCAAATGGACTGAAACAGGGGAATGCCTAGACTTGTCCATAAAAATCACCTGTTTAATTTTTATTTCAACATGTTTTACTACATTGTGCCCTACTGAACAGGACCAAGGGTAATAGTGAAACTTAATCAGGAATATGTTCACCTATCCCAGTAATGAAGAAGGGACCTTGGATCTAACTAATTGGCATGTATAGAAATGCACTGTACCCTCTGTTTTGTGACCTGCTTGTAGAAAATACGGTTTTTGGAGGAGCTTTGCACACAGCTCTACTACCCAAACACCTGTTATCAAAAAGACATTCCCTCAGCCCTGATTTGTTAGCAGTATGGTAGACACCACTAAAACTGTCCTAGCTGTGAAACAAACACACTTGAATCCAGCTGGATGGCTGCTGTATGGTTGCAGCATGATCCAGTCTGAATCCAGCTGGATGGTTGCTGTACGATCCAGTCTGAATCCAGCTGGATGGTTGCAGCATGATCCAGTCTGAATCCAGCTGGATGGCTGCTGTATGATCCAGTCTGAATCCAGCTGGATGGTTGCTGTATGATCCAGTCTGAATCCAGCTGGATGGTTGCTGTATGATCCAGTCTGAATCCAGCTGGATGGCTCCTGTATGATCCAGTCTCTGTGAACATCCAGGTATTTAAAGCACCGACCAAAAGGCTGTGTGTTTTCTCGGACCCTTTTCCCCCAAAGTTGGATTCGCTGTCCTCTTCGTGGGAGGAGCACAAGACTGGGTTCAGTGTTCTATCAGAAAATATTGTTTATTTTTTGTATTAAGAATTTGTACATTACGTCTTAACTGCCATTGAAGTTTTGGATTTGATTTAGTTTTTAGAAATTCACCTACATTTTGAAAATTAAGTTTTGAAACAAATCTTTGTGTTGTTTCTTTGTACCTGAGGCTGAATTTTCACTAGAGACGTGAGACGTGTCGCCTCGACATTTGAAATAGAATTTCTGTCCAATGATACACTGTATAACTGAATTAAATGAGCTTTATGGGGCAAAAAAATATGTTTGATGAACCACTATAAGTTGCTCCCCCATATCAAATCAAAGTTACGCTCCTGCTTCTTTTTCCATATAAGGCATAGTCAAGGTCCTAGTCATGTTTTTGAGAAGAAGGCAACCTTTCATTCTAGAAACTGATGTATGGTAAGATATTGTATAAAACAATGAATTTGTAGATCTATCAGTTTGTATGATAGCTATCGAGACAGTTTTAGTGAATTATAGGATCCGTGATGTCCACCTCCTCCTGTTTTTCCTCCCAATCTGATATTAATGAATGACTCCCCATATACTGCAGCCCAGCCTTAATGAGATATGACCTGTGTTAGGTACTGCAGCCCAGCCTTAATGAGATATGACCTGTGTTAGGTACTGCAGCCCAGCCTTAATGAGATATGACCTGTGTTAGGTGCTGCAGCCTAGCCTTAATGAGATATGACCTGTGTTAGGTACTGCAGCCCAGTCTTAATGAGATATGACCTGTGTTAGGTACTGCAGCCCAGCCTTAATGAGATATGACCTGTGTTAGGTACTGCAGCCCAGCCTTAATGAGATATGACCTGTGTTAGGTACTGCAGCCCAGCCTTAATGAGATATGACCTGTGTTAGGTACTGCAGCCCAGCCTTAATGAGATATGACCTGTGTTAGGTACTGCAGCCCAGCCTTAATGAGATATGACCTGTGTTAGGTACTGCAGCCCAGACTTAATGAGATATGACCTGTGTTAGGTACTGCAGCCCAGCCTTAATGAGATAGACCTGTGTTAGGTACTGCAGCCCAGCCTTAATGAGATATGACCTGTGTTAGGTGCTGCAGCCTAGCCTTAATGAGATATGACCTGTGTTAGGTACTGCAGCCCAGCCTTAATGAGATATGACCTGTGTTAGGTACTGCAGCCCAGCCTTAATGAGATATGACCTGTGTTAGGTACTGCAGCCCAGCCTTAATGAGATATGACCTGTGTTAGGTACTGCAGCCCAGCCTTAATGAGATATGACCTGTGTTAGGTACTGCAGCCCAGCCTTAATGAGATATGACCTGTGTTAGGTACTGCAGCCCAGCCTTAATGAGATATGACCTGTGTTAGGTACTGCAGCCCAGCCTTAATGAGATATGACCTGTGTTACGTACTGCAGCCCAGCCTTAATGAGATATGACCTGTGTTAGGTACTGCAGCCCAGCCTTAATGAGATATGACCTGTGTTAGGTACTGCAGCCCAGCCTTAATGAGATATGACCTGTGTTACGTACTGCAGCCTAGCCTTAATGAGATATGACCTGTGTTAGGTACTGCAGCCCAGCCTTAATGAGATATGACCTGTGTTAGGTACTGCAGCCCAGCCTTAATGAGATAGACCTGTGTTAGGTACTGCAGCCCAGCCTTAATGAGATATGACCTGTGTTAGGTGCTGCAGCCCAGCGTTAATGACATATGACCTGTGTTAGGTACTGCAGCCCAGCCTTAATGAGATATGACCTGTGTTACGTACTGCAGCCCAGCGTTAATGACATATGACCTGTGTTAGGTACTGCAGCCCAGCGTTAATGGCATATGACCTGTGTTAGGTACTGCAGCCCAGTGTTAATGGCATATGACCTGTGTTAGGTACTGCAGCCCAGCGTTAATGGCATATGACCTGTGTTAGGTACTGCAGCCCAGCGTTAATGGCATATGACCTGTGTTAGGTACTGCATCCCAGTGTTAATGACATATGACCTGTGTTAGGTACTGCATCCCAGTGTTAATGAGATATGACCTGTGTTAGGTACTGCATCCCAGTGTTAATGACATATGACCTGTGTTAGGTACTGCAGCCCAGCCTTAATGAGATATGACCTGTGTTAGGTACTGCAGCCCAGTGTTAATGACATGACCTGTGTTAGGTACTGCATCCCAGTGTTAATGACATATGACCTGTGTTAGGTACTGCATCCCAGTGTTAATGAGATATGACCTGTGTTAGGTCCTGCAAAATTAGTCTGATAGCCGTCCTTGTCTTGTCTCAGACCCATTTTAACAGATTACGTACATGAATGCACCCCATGTAACCAGGGATACCTCCTACTGTGAGTCCTCATTACCAGTGAGCATCCCTAAAATCTGACAAGCTTCCCATGTACTCATAAAGAAATGATTGATGTCAATGATAACCCATGATTAGTTATCTGTTGGGAGGACAGTTGGTGCCCTAGGATTGTGTTCATTAGGTCATGCAACGGAAAACATGTTGCAACAGAAATGTAAAATGAACATTTCTTATCAGACAAGTCCAGGTAGTCCCTGCCTGGGCCTCATAGGCCACCCCTCTAACTCATTACAATGGCAGATTCTGCTAGAGAACAAACAGCCTAAAAACGCTGGAACGGAACAAAAGACAGGGGCAAGAGTTTCGGCCCTCTTTTTCAACACAAAAGATTGCCTCGAAGAGGATTTGGTCCTGGACCGGAAAGCTCACTTGAGCCTGATTTATCCTATAGGCCTGGGCCAAACGAAACAATATATTTTATACATTGTTCTTTCCAGCACAGTTTCAGCCGCTATGATAGATGGATAAGTAGGCCATCCCGGCTTGGCATGGTTCGGTTCGGCCCTATAGTGTGAAATTGAATCAAGCATTCCATTTTTTTAAACAAAAATCACATTCGATTTAAGCTTGGACTTACAGTGGGGAGAACAAGTATTTGATACACTGCCGATTTTCCCACTTACAAAGCATGTAGAAGTCTGTAATTTTTATCATAGGTACTCTTCAACTGTGAGTGACGGAATCTAAAACAAAAATCCAGAAAATCACATTGGATGATTTTTAAGTAATTAATTTGCATTTTATTGCATGACATAAGTATTTGATACATCAGAAAAGCAGAACCTAATATTTGGTACAGAAACCTTTGTTTGCAATTACAGAGATCATACGTTGGGGTTGTACTCATCCTTCTTCTTCCTCCAAACACGGCGAGTGGAGTTTAGACCAAAAAGCTCTATTTTTGTCTCATCAGACCACATGACCTTCTCCCATTCCTCCTCTGGATCATCCAGATGGTCATTGGCAAACTTCAGACAGGCCTGGACATGCGCTGGCTTGAGCAGGGGGACCTTGCGTGTGCTGCAGGATTTTAATCCATGACGGCGTAGTGTGTTACTAATGGTTTTCTTTGAGACTGTGGTCCCAGCTCTCTTCAGGTCATTGACCAGGTCCTGCCGTGTAGTTCTGGGCTGATCCCTCACCTTCCTCATTATCATTGATGCCCCACGAGGTGAGATCTTGCATGGTGCCCCAGACCGAGGGAGATTGCCCGTCATCTTGAACTTCTTCCATTTTCTAATAATTGCGCCAACAGTTGTTGCCTTCTCACCAAGCTGCTTGCCTATTGCCCTGTAGCCCATCCCAGCCTTGTGCAGGTCTACAATTTTATCCCTGATGTCCTTACACAGCTCTCTGGTCTTGGACATTGTGGAGAGGTTGGATTCTGTTTGATTGAGTGTGTGGACAGGTGTCTTTTATACAGGTAATGAGTTCAAACAGGTAATGAGTGGAGAACAGGAGGGCTTCTTAAAGAAAAACTAACAGCTCTGTGAGAGCTGGAATTCTTACTGGTTGGTAGGTGATCAAATACTTATGTCATGCAATAAAATGAAAAATTAATTATTTAAAAATCATACAATGTGATTTTCTTTTTTTTTGTTTTAGATTCCGTCTCTCACAGTTGAAGTGTACCTATAATAAAAATTACAGACCTCTACATGCTTTGTAGGAAAACCTGCAAAATCGGCAGTGTATCAAATACTTGTTCTCCCCACTGTATCTATTTAGGTGCTAATTAATGTAGGCATGATGCAAAATGCTCGCATCCAGCATCTTCAATAAAAAATATAATACGTCTCTAATTGAATTGTTGATCCTTATTCAGAAATCAAGGCCTTATTCAGAAAGCAATGACATTTATTTGGACAATGAAAACGATAAGGTGTATCCTGGCTGATTGCCAGTGTTGTAAAGGACAAACTGATACAGGAAGCTAAGGAATAGACAGGCCATAGAGGAGGTGTGTGTGTGTGTGTGTCTTAACCTTGACTCTTTCTTCAGTAAGGCAGGCTAGACCAGACAGTGTTTATTTCCTGGCCGTCTCTGAGGAATGTTTAGTCGGCCTGCTGCAGTCATGAGGCGTCACATACCAGGCTACTAAGGGACAGCACAGGGAACACCTCGGAACAGGATAGAGGACAGGCCAGGGGACACCTCGGGACAGGACAGGGGACACCTCGGAACAGGATAGAGGACAGGCCAGGGGACACCTGGGGACAGGACAGGGGACACCTCGGAACAGGACAGGGGACACCTCAGGACAGGACGGGGACACCTCGGAACAGGATAGAGGACATGCCAGGGGACACCTCTGGACAGGCCATGGAACACCTCGGGACAGGACAGGGGACACCTCGGGACAGGCCAGGACCAGTGGTAAGTGACTGATGGAGAGGAACACAGAAAAGCAGAGAATTGTGTAACATGCAGAAAAAATAACATTGTTATCGGTCACTCATTACATTTTAATGCAAGTCATAGAGTGACTGTAGCTGTTGTAACGAAGACAAACCTCTCGCGCTTGATCCCTGTACACACATTGCTTAGTAAACAGCACTAATGTTCATCACCACTAGATGGTGACAGACTCTAAAAATTAAATGAAGTACCTTTGTAACGGAAAGACTTCCTGTCTGGATGATTTCAACTCTGTGAGTGTAAGAAAAGTCTTGATTTGTAATGCACTTTAAAAAGAATGCACTGAATCTACTACATATATTTGCTTAGAATCACTGTTCACACACACATACACACGCCAGTGGAGGCTGCTGAGGGGAGGACGGCTCATAATAATGGCTGGAACGGAGTAAATTAATGGAATCAAAGACTTGGAGTTATTTGATACCATTCCACCTACTCCTCTGCAGCCATTACCACGAGCCCTCCTCCCCACGTGACACACACGTGCGCACACAAACACATTAGCACAGCACATAAAGGTGAAAGGTAGGTGTCTGTGATGAATGGCTCCTATCAGTCGTGCAGAGAGGAAAGAGGCAGTTAAAATGAACTGGGTTCTATGTATGTGCATACATTCTTCTTCTTTTTTTTACCATGGCCAGCAAAACCTGGTTTTCCTTGTGAAAAAAACATCTCTAGCTCATCCAAAACAGTCAAAGGAATTGAACTCTAAAACAGTTAATTTGAATGTTTTTACCAGTTGGTGTAATATAGTTCTTTCTCTTTGTAGTCTGAAGGATTTGGCCTCCAACATCAAGACTTATAGGCATATTGAGAGAGATATCGTCTTACTCTCATATGGTCTGTTGACGTAGAGCTGAGACTGAGTGTGGTGGTGGGAGACAGAGAGTTTATGTAGAGCTGAGACTGAATGTGGTGGTGGGAGACAGAGAGTTTATGTAGAGCTGAGACTGAGTGTGGTGGTGGGAGACAGAGAGTTTATGTAGAGCTGAGACTGAGTGTGGTGGTGGGAGACAGAGTTTATGTAGAGCTGAGACTGAGTGTGGTGGTGGGAGACAGAGAGTTTATGTAGAGCTGAGACTGAGTGTGGTGGTGGGAGACAGATAGTTTATGTAGAGCTGAGACTGAATGTGGTGGTGGGAGACAGAGAGTTTATGTAGAGCTGAGACTGAGTGTGGTGGTGGGAGACAGAGAGTTTATGTAGAGCTGAGACTGAGTGTGGTGGTGGGAGACAGAGTTTATGTAGAGCTGAGACTGAGTGTGGTGGTGGGAGACAGAGAGTTTATGTAGAGCTGAGACTGAGTGTGGTGGTGGGAGACAGAGAGTTTATCTAGTCGCCCTCCCTCTATGCAAGACCGTGGTGAAATGTGTTTGGGCAGCTGCTTCTGTCGGCTGGCATGAGATGGCTGTTGGGCTGGCATATACAGCCCTGGGAGTCCCATGTACCATACTGGCCAACACAAACATCTGCTCTAATCTCCCAACACACATACACACACACACACACACACACACACACACACATGCACCAAAAATGCTAAGTCTGCCCATTCCCTTCCACTTCTGCCCATCCCAAAAATATATGACCCACCAGCTAGCCAGTGGTGTTAGCAGTGACCCAGTGGCTTATGGGGTCACTCCTCTCTCTCTCTCTCTCTCTCTCTCCCCCCACTCTCTCTCTCTCTGTCTCTCTCTCTCTCTCTCTCTCTCTCCTCTGTCTCTGTCTCTGTCTCTCTCTCTCTCACTCTCCTCTGTCTGTCTCTGTCTCTCTCTGTCTCTCTCTCTCTCCCTTCCTCAACAAACCGCTCTACCATTAAGTGATGGGACTATCTCAGGCTGTAGTCAGGAAGTTCAGTGCTGGACTGTTGTAGGTTTCTACAAGGGAATTGTTTATCTCACAGACTGTGGGCTTAACATGCTGCCTAAGTAGCTGACTGAGGCAGTCACCACCATGCCTCTCCCCCTCCCCTATCATAGCAAAGTAAAGCAAGCAAGCGGTCCCCCACACGTTCTATAGAGTACTGTCTGTGTCTGCGATGGTAATGCCCCTTCCAGCGAGTCTGAGTGCTGAGTTACCAGCAGGCCGGTTCTCAGTGTGCTTGGGTAAGTGTCTGTGACTTTATGGGCTCTCCCTATTCAATTTTCCACAGTATGCAACAGAGACAATCTACAGTAGACTGTTTTCTTAGCAGAGTAAAGCCCACAGTCAAGGCTCTCTGCTAATCAATCACAATAAAAGTTCACCTCCAATGGGGGAAGAAAAGCAAACTTCACCTTCTTTGTTTCACAGTGCTCTGGCTGAATCTCAACCAACCAGCTCATCTGACCCTTTGTCGTGTATGTTCAGGCATTCTTGGTGTGATAGAGTTTGATGTTAAATGTTTTGTGATTTTCAGGATCAAGTCCCCCACTCTAGAGAGCAGGTCCCTATTCTAGGGAAGCAGAACTGCAGTGGTTTATAGAGGAGAACTGTAGTGGTTTATAGAGGAGAACTGTAGTGGTTTATACAGGAGAACTGTAGTGGTTTATACAGGAGAACTGTAGTGGTTTATACAGGAGAACTGTAGTGGTTTATAAGGGAGAACTGTAGTGGTTTATACAGGAGAACTGTAGTGGGTTATACAGGAGAACTGTAGTGGTTTATATAGGAGAACTGTAGTGGTTTATACAGGATGTTTGTATAATGGATCTTTAGGAGTGGCTGGCTGGAACATGAACTCACAGCACCAGTATATAGGTTGCTGTTTAAATGGGGCCTATTAGGAGAGTGGGAATAGTGCTGCTCTTAGTGACTGCACTCAGGCCTATTAGTCAGTCCGCCCGACGACGGCAGCCAGACTGCAGCTCCAACCGCTTCCCAGCGTCTCTCTAGCCACACTGATGACCTGCCACACGGATGACCTGCCACACTGATGACCTGCCACACGGATGACCTGCCACACGGATGACCTGCCACACTGATGACCTGCCACACTGATGACCTGCCACACTGATGACCTGCCACACGGATGACCTGCCACACTGATGACCTGCCACACTGATGACCTGCCACGCTGGCATATTTCATCAGGAGAGGAGTCCTATGGCTGTTTCCTCTCACAAAAAATACCCCATAGTGCCTGCCTCCTCTCACAACAAGACCCCATAATTCCTGGCTCCTCTCACAACAACACTCTGTAGTGCCTGGCTCCTCTCACAACAGGACCCAATAGTGCCTGGCTCCTCTCACAACAGGACCCAATAGTGCCTGGCTCCTCTCACAACAGGACCCAATAGTGCCTGGCTCCTCTCACAACAGGACCCAATAGTGCCTGGCTCCTCTCACAACAGGACCCAATAGTGCCTGGCTCCTCTCACAACAGGACCCAATAGTGCCTGGCTCCTCTCACAACAGGACCCAATAGTGCCTGGCTCCTCTCACAACAGGACCCAATAGTGCCTGGCTCCTCGCACAACAGGACCCAATAGTGCCTGGCTCCTCTCACAACAGGACCCAATAGTGCCTGGCTCCTCGCACAACAGGACCCAATAGTGCCTGGCTCCTCTCACAACAGGACCCAATAGTGCCTGGCTCCTCTCACAACAGGACCCAATAGTGCCTGGCTCCTCTCACAACAGGACCCAATAGTGCCTTCTACCGAGGTGCAATTTGTTGCATTTGGACCATAGCTGTCAGGAAGAGATATGCCCTCACTTAAATAGCCGCTCGTAATCTTCTCCATCTCCCTGTTTTACCGTAATTGAACCCACGGGCCGCCAACACCATCAATAGCTGAGCTCATCGCCAAATTAATAAAACCTGTGGCAGCTCCAAATGCTTGCCTGTATTAGAGCTAATGGCTTTCCTGTATTAGAGCTAAGGGTTTGTCTGTATTAGAGCTAAGGGTTTGCCTGTATTAGAGCTAAGGGTTTGCCTGTATTAGAGATAAGGACTTCTCCTCAGGCATACGAAGAGGAGAGGGTGGGCCATTGTGTTAACAAAAAGGAAGAAGTGCTCTTATACTTGTGTTTATTGTGACTGTCTGTACTCTGTCCAGCATGGTGTGACTGTCTATACTCTGTCCAGCATGGTGTGACTGTCTGTACTCTGTCCAGCATGGTGTGACTGTCTGTACTCTGTCCAGCATGGTGTGACTGTCTGTACTCTGTCCAGCATGGTGTGACTGTCTGTACTCTGTCCAGCATGGTGTGACTGTCTGTACTCATTATGGTGTGACGGCCTAGACTCCCGCATGGTGTGACGGTCTGCACTCCAGCATGGTGTGAAGGTCTAGACTCCAACATGGTGTGACGGTCTAGACTCCAGCATGGTGTGACGGTCTAGACTCCAGCATTGTGTGACGGTCAAGACTCCAGCATGGTATGACGGTCTGGACTCCAGCATTATGTGACAGTCTAGACTCCAGCATGGTGTGACGGTCTAGACTCCAGCATGGTGTGACGGTCTGGACTCCAGCATGGTGTGACTGTCTGGACTCTGTCCAGCATGGTGTGACTGTCTGGACTCTGTCCAGCATGGTGTGACTGTCTAGACTCTGTCCAGCATGGTGTGACTGTCTGGACTCTGTCCAGCATGGTGTGACTGTCTAGACTCTGTCCAGCATGGTGTGACTGTCTGGACTCTGTCCAGCATGGTGTGACTGTCTGGACTCTGTCCAGCATGGTGTGACTGTCTGGACTCTGTCCAGCATGGTGTGACTGTCTGGACTCTGTCCAGCATGGTGTGACTGTCTAGACTCTGTCCAGCATGGTGTGACTGTCTGGACTCTGTCCATCATGGTGTGACTTTTTGGACTCTGTCCAGCATGGTGTGAATGTCTAGACTCTGTCCAGCATGGTGTGACTGTCTGGACTCTGTCCAGCATGGTGTGACTGTCTGGACTCTGTCCAGCATGGTGTGACGGTCTGGACTCCAGCATGGTGTGACGGCCTAGACTCCAGTATAGTGTGACTGTCTAGACTCCATTATGGTGTGACGGCCTAGACTCCCGCATGGTGTGACGGTCTGCACTCCAGCATGGTGTGACTGTCTAGACTCCAGCATGGTGTGACTGTCTGGACTCCAGCATAATGTGATGGTCTAGACTCCAGCATGGTGTGATGGTCTGGACTCCAGCATGGTGTGACTGTCTAAACTCCAGCATGGTGTGACGGTCTGGACTCTGTCCAGCATGGTGTGACGGTCTAGACTCCAGCATGGTGTGACGGTCTAGACTCCAGCATGGTGTGACAGTCTAGACTCCCGCATGGTGTGGTGGTCTAGACTCCAGCATGGTGTGACGGTCTGGACTCCAGCATGGTGTGACTGTCTAGACTCCAGCATGGTGTGACTGTCTAGACTCCAGCATGGTGTGACTGTCTAGACTCCAGCATGGTGTGACGGTCTGGACTCTGTCCAGCATGGTATGACGGTCAAGACTCCAGCATGGTATGACGGTCTAGACTCCAACATGGTGTGATGGTCTAGATTCCAGCATGGTGTGACGGTCTAGACTCCAGCATGGTGTGACGGTCAAGACTCCAGCATGGTATGACAGTCTAGGCTCCAGCATAGTGTGGCGGTCTAGACTTCTGCATGGTGTGACGGTCTAGACTCCCGCATGGTGTGACGGTCTGGACTCCAGCATAATGTGACAGTCTAGACTCCAGCATGGTGTGACGGTCTGGACTCCAGCATGGTGTGACTGTCTAGACTCCAGTATGGTGTGACGGTCTGCACTCTGTCCAGCATGGTGTGACGATCAAGACTCCAGCATGGTATGACGGTCAAGACTCCAGCATGGTATGACGGTCAAGACTCCAGCATGGTATGACGGTCTAGGCTCCAGCATGGTGTTGCGGTCTAGACTCCTGCATGGTGTGACGGTCTAGACTCCAACATGGTGTGATTGTCTAGACTCCAGCATGGTGTGACGGTCTAGACTCCAGCATGGTGTGACGGTCTAGACTCCAGCATGGTGTGACGGTCAAGACTCCAGCATGGTATGACGGTCTAGGCTCCCGCATGGTGTGACGGTCTGGACTCCCGCATGGTGTGACGGTCTGGACTCCCGCATGGTGTGACGGTCTGGACTCCCGCATGGTGTGACGGTCTGGACTCCCGCATGGTGTGACGGTCTGGACTCCAGCATAATGTGACAGTCTAGACTCCAGCATGGTGTGACGGTCTGGACTCCAGCATGGTGTGACTGTCTAGACTCCAGTATGGTGTGACGGTCTGCACTCTGTCCAGCATGGTGTGACGATCAAGACTAAAGCATGGTATGACGGTCAAGACTCCAGCATGGTATGACGGTCAAGACTCCAGCATGGTATGACGGTCTAGGCTCCAGCATGGTGTTGCGGTCTAGACTCCTGCATGGTGTGACGGTCTAGACTCCAACATGGTGTGATTGTCTAGACTCCAGCATGGTGTGACGGTCTAGACTCCAGCATGGTGTGACGGTCTAGACTCCAGCATGGTGTGACGGTCAAGACTCCAGCATGGTATGACGGTCTAGGCTCCCGCATGGTGTGACGGTCTGGACTCCCGCATGGTGTGACGGTCTGGACTCCCGCATGTTGTGACGGTCTGGACTCCCGCATGGTGTGACGGTCTGGACTCCAGCATAATGTGACAGTCTAGACTCCAGCATGGTGTGACGGTCTGGACTCCAGCATGGTGTGACTGTCTGGACTCCCGCATGGTGTGACGGTCTGGACTCCAGCATAATGTGACAGTCTAGACTCCAGCATGGTGTGACGGTCTGGACTCCAGCATGGTGTGACTGTCTAGACTCCAGCATGGTGTGACTGTCTGGACTCTGTCCAGCATGGTGTGACGATCAAGACTCCAGCATGGTGTGGCGGTCTAGACTCCTGCATGGTGTGACGGTCTAAACTCCCTTATGGTGTGATGGTCTAAACTCCCTTATGGTGTGGCGGTCTAGACTCCTGCATGGTGTGACGGTCTAGACTCCCGCATAGTGTGACGGTCTGGACTCCAGCATAATGTGACAGTCTAGACTCCAGCATGGTGTGACGGTCTGGACTCCAGCATGGTGTGACTGTCTAGACTCCAGCATGGTGTGACGGTCTGGACTCCAGCATGGTGTGACTGTCTAGACTCCAGCATGGTGTGACGGTCTGGACTCTGTCCAGCATGGTGTGACGATCAAGACTCCAGCATGGTGTGGCGGTCTAGACTCCTGCATGGTGTGATGGTCTAAACTCCCTTATGGTGTGTCGGTCTAGACTCCAGCATTGTGTGACAGTCTAGACTCCAGCATGGTGTGACGGTCTAGACTCTGTCCAGCATGGTGTGACTGCCTGGACTCTGTCCAGCATGGTGTGACTGTCTGGACTCTGTCCAGCATGGTGTGACTGTCTAGACTCTGTCCAGCATGGTGTGACTGTCTGGACTCTGTCCATCATGGTGTGACTTTTTGGACTCTGTCCAGCATGGTGTGAATGTCTAGACTCTGTCCAGCATGGTGTGACTGTCTGGACTCTGTCCAGCATGGTGTGACTGTCTGGACTCTGTCCAGCATGGTGTGACTGTCTGGACTCTGTCCAGCATGGTGTGACTGTCTGGACTCTGTCCAGCATGGTGTGACTGTCTGGACTCTGTCCAGCATAGTGTGACGGTCTGGACTCCAGCATGGTGTGACGGCCTAGACTCCAGTATAGTGTGACGGCCTAGACTCCCTTATGGTGTGACGGTCTGCACTCCAGCATGGTGTGACTGTCTAGACTCCAGCATTGTGTGACGGTCTGGACTCCATCATGGTGTGACTGTCTGGACTCCAGCATAATGTGATGGTCTAGACTCCAGCATGGTGTGACGGTCTGGACTCCAGCATGGTGTGACGGTCTGGAGTCCAGCATGGTGTGACGGTCTGGACTCCAGCATGGTGTGACGGTCTGGACTCCAGCATGGTGTGACGGTTTAGACTCCAGCATGGTGTGAACAAGTGATCTGTTCAAAGTATTCTCTCTCTTTCACCTCCCGCTCTCGTTCTCTCTCTCTCTCTCTCTCTCTCTCTCTCTCTCTCTCACCTCTCTCTCTCTCTCTCTCTCTCTCTGTTTTTTTTCCCATGCTGTAAAGGTCCTTTGTTTTCTGACACTTAAACAGAAGCCAAGGCCAAGCTTAGAAGTCTGTGAATCCCTGCTGATCTTCCCAAAAGGGATGCAGATATTTAGGTCTGACCTCCACCAAGATCAACAGAAGGTATAAAGCTCAGAGTTTATTTATTGGCCCGTTTTACAGCGCAACGACAACAGCCGTTGAAGAAGCCAGTAGAAGAACGTAAAGAGAGGAATGCCGTAAAAGCATCTAACGCCAATGAAAATTACACAGTCAAGACTGAACACCAGAAGTGCTCCTATAATGTGAGGAAAACATGGAGAAAACGTTCCTATGATGGTCCTATATTGACCGTAAAGGTATCATCCATAGGCGTGTGGTCAGACCATGACTATGGTTTTCAGTAAGTTGGACAACAGTATTGTTTAGGCATCAACATGGTTGTTATTGAGACATGCCTAAACAGTACTATAACAGCACACTGTACACTCATTTACGCCGGACCAATTACCTGGTCACTGAAGTGGAAACGCTAGTACAGATGAGTAGTCACCAAAAGGGAGCAAAGAGAATCAGAGGTCCCTGTCTGGCTGCACAACACAAACAAAGGCCTGTCTTCTCAACTGAAGCTCTCATAGCTGCTGCTCCTTAGCAACATGTCCTGTTAGATCTCATAGCTGCTGCTCCTTAGCAACATGTCCTGTTAGATCTCATAGCTGCTGCACCTAAACAACATGTCCTGTTAGATCTCATATCTGCTGCTCCTTAGCAACATGTCCTGTTAGATCTCATAGCTGCTGCTCCTTAGCAACATGTCCTGTTAGATCTCATAGCTGCTGCTCCTTAGCAACATGTCCTGTTAGATCTCATGTCTGCTGCTCCTTAGCAACATGTACTGTTATATCTCATGGTTGCTGCTCCTTAGCAACATGTCCTGTTAGATCTCATGGTTGCTGCTTCTTAGCAACATGTCATGTTAGCTCTCATGGCTGCTGCTCCTTAGCAACATGTCCTGTTAGATCTCATGGCTGCTGCTCCTTAGCAACATGTCCTGTCAGATCTCATGGCTGCTGCTCCTTAGCAACATGTCCTGTTAGATCTCATAGCTGCTGCTCCTTAGCAACATGTACTGTTATATCTCATGGTTGCTGCTCCTTAGCAACATGTCCTGTTAGAGTTTAGGAGTGAGTCATCTCGTTTAACCCAGAACTAAAATATTGCATGATTTGGTCCATGATAGATTAAGGAGTGAGAGATTCACATGACAGTAACTGAGAACCTCTATGATCTCAATGATCTCCTTCTAGAAGTGACCTGTATTAAAGCCTCCAGGTTGGATCCATCCTATACAGAACATGGCAAATGAAGGAGACATAAGTGTCAAAGATATAAATAAAAAATAACTCCTGCACACAAGATAGCAGTGCTGCACGTTGTTTATGGTCTTGATGTTTTGGTCAGAGACCTTTTTCAAGACAAACCACAAACAAGGGAAGCATGGTGATGTATGTGTTAACATTATAGCTGTACTTGCCTAAAAAAGGCCAATAAGATTGGATCTGAAAAGTCAAGCTTGGAACTCTTGTGAAATCCTTGTGTCTTCAACTTGACCAGCTGGGATATATTTTGTCCTCATAGAGATACAACAGTGGTGTGTTTGATTTGGCACAGACCAAGATCATATTTACTCTAGATATTTATGTCTGATAGTCTGTCCCTCTCAATTATTTCAAGTTGTGTCTGGACAGACACATGTATATTACAGTGTCTGGTCCACTGTGCAGACAGACACATGTATATTACAGTGTCTGGTCCACTGTGCAGACAGACACATGTATACTACAGCGTCTGGTCCACTGTGCAGACAGACACATGTATATTACAGTGTCTGGTCCACTGTGCAGACAGACACATGTATACTACAGTGTCTGGTCCACTGTGCAGACAGACACATGTATACTACAGCGTCTGGTCCACTGTGCAGACAGACACATGTATACTACAGCGTCTGGTCCACTGTGCAGACAGACACATGTATACTACAGCGTCTGGTCCACTGTGCAGACAGACACATGTATACTACAGCGTCTGGTCCACTGTGCAGACAGACACATGTATACTACAGCGTCTGGTCCACTGTGCAGACAGACACATGTATACTACAGCGTCTGGTCCACTGTGCAGACAGACACATGTATACTACAGCGTCTGGTCCACTGTGCAGACAGACACATGTATACTACAGCGTCTGGTCCACTGTGCAGACAGACACATGTATACTACAGCGTCTGGTCCACTGTGCAGACAGACACATGTATACTACAGCGTCTGGTCCACTGTGCAGACAGACACATGTATACTACAGCGTCTGGTCCACTGTGCAGACAGACACATGTATACTACAGCGTCTGGTCCACTGTGCAGACAGACACATGTATACTACAGCGTCTGGTCCACTGTGCAGACAGACACATGTATACTACAGCGTCTGGTCCACTGTGCAGACAGACACATGTATACTACAGCGTCTGGTCCACTGTGCAGACAGACACATGTATACTACAGCGTCTGGTCCACTGTGCAGACAGACACATGTATACTACAGCGTCTGGTCCACTGTGCAGACAGACACATGTATACTACAGCGTCTGGTCCACTGTGCAGACAGACACATGTATACTACAGCGTCTGGTCCACTGTGCAGACAGACACATGTATACTACAGCGTCTGGTCCACTGTGCAGACAGACACATGTATACTACAGCGTCTGGTCCACTGTGCAGACAGACACATGTATACTACAGCGTCTGGTCCACTGTGCAGACAGACACATGTATACTACAGCGTCTGGTCCACTGTGCAGACAGACACATGTATACTACAGCGTCTGGTCCACTGTGCAGACAGACACATGTATATTACAGCGTCTGGTCCACTGTGCAGACAGACACATGTATACTACAGTGCGTCAGGATGTCTTACTTGTTATCTGTCGTATATATAACATCTCTGTCTGTATTGATCTAGTGCTTCGCAATTACACTGATACATATTACGGGAATCCTGTGTGTGTGTGAATGTAGGATACATCTTCATGTTGATCCAGACTGTCTCACTACAGTTTTCTGTTTTGATTAACATTGTGTTTTTATCAGCTAAGTCACTCACTGTCATTGTCGCGACCCATAAAAGTGGAGCCTAAAGAACATTAACTAGAGAATTTACAGCCACCATATAGTAGAGTGGAGAGCTGCTAAACCTTATGAAGTCTCTTGGCAGTGTTGGGTTTTCTCTCCCTCTGTCTCGCTCCGTTGGTTTGGCCCCTGTTGCTTTGGAGCCTACTATTTCCCTGTCTTTATTTTCATTGGCATTTAAAGAGTGCAGCGCTCCCTTGAATGTGCTCATTCAATAGCAGGCTTTTCAGCACACACACACACACACACGCACACACACACACACACACACACACACACACACACACACACACACACACAGCACTCAGGGACCCACAGAGCTTCAGACCTACACTGGATCTGAAAGCATTTCTCCCGTCAATGGATGTGAGCGGAGGAAGGCATTAACTGATCGGCTGGTTTTCTACTCCTTTGTGCCTCAGCTCCAGCCCTGCTTGTATCCATGAAGGTTGGCGAACAAGTCTATTCAGAAGCTCTTTCTTTGCTTGGTGCGGAGCGCAGCACAGCACTGAACAGCACAGCACTTTCTGTTGAAGTTGGCCTGAACCATTATTGCGGGAAATCGAGCTCACACATGTAATCTGGGGTCTCATCATTGTGTATGGTTTTATTATGTCTCCTCTGGGTTCACCTTTTACTAATGTCATCCTCTGTCTTTACTTTCCAGTGTGTTGCTTTGCTTCAGTCTTATTTTCCATCAGGATCTTCTTAGCACTCGCCACTGTTGTTGGGAGGTAAATAAATGAAGAATTTCCATTTCTTATTAAACAGTCTGATGAAGATCTAATATCCATCCAAGTCTCTTCTTCTTATTGGTGTCCTTTAGTAGTGGTTTCTTTGCAGCAATTCGACCATGAAGGCCTGATTCACGCAGTCTCCTCTGAGCAGTTGAAGTTGAGATGTTACGTGAAGCATTTATTTGTGCTGCAATTTCTGAGGCTGGTAATTATTGAACTTATCCTCTGCAGCAGAGGTAACTCTGGGTCTTCCTTTCCTGTGGCGGTCCTCATGAGAGACAGCTTCATCATAGCGCTTGATGTTTTTTGCGACTGCACTTGAAGAAACTTTCAAGGTTCTTGACATTTTCCAGATTGACTGACCTTTATGTCTTAAAGTAATGATGGACTGTCATTTATCCTGCTTATTTGATCTGTTCTTGCCGTAATCTGGACTTGGTCTTTTACCAGATAATGCTATCTTCTGTATATCACCCCTACCTTGTCACAACACAACTGATTGGCTCAAACAAGTAGTAAAGAAGTAAAGAAATTCCACAAATTAACTTGATTGAAATGCATTCCAGGTGACAACCTGGTTGAGAGAATGCCAAGTGTGAAAATCTTTCATCAAGTCGAAGGGTGGCTACTTTGAATAATCTCAAATATAAAATATATTTAGATTTGTTTAACACTTGTTTGGTTGCTGCATGATTCCGTATGTGTTATTTCATAGTTTTGATGTCTTCACTATTATTCTACAATTTAGAAAATAGCAAAAATAAAGAAAATTCCTTGAATGAGTAGGTGTTCTAAAACTTTTGATAAGAAACCAATGTTAAAGACCATGTTAATGTTTTGCTGCTGACGCTCTGGTTGTTTTGGTGCCTCTTACTGACCGAACATACCTGAAAGGGCTGTACCAGGGACTGTCTACAGCCATTTTTATGGCTCAAACTACAGCACTGCTTCATTTAACATTGTTCACGATATGTGTTACAGTTTTCATTGCACACACACACACACAAATGCAAGCGCGCACACACACACACACACACACACAAACACACACACACACACAGATGGTCCCACTCACGCCCACACACATCTGGCCCAGCTGGAGTTGGAAACATCTGCTGTGTCCCAGGTGAGGAACGATCCAGTCACTACTGGTTTAACACTGAACTCTCTCTGCCTTGTTCATTCCCATGTTTGAAAACCCCACACCCAGCCGGGGTCTCCCCCAGGTTCACCCATCCATACAGAATGTCCTATCGTATTTGACAGAGGGGAACAAATATCTGAACCCAAATCAGATGTTTTACGGTCTCCTACACACTGACTCCTCGTTGTGTTTTCTGGTTTAAACACTGAGCTCCTGGTTCCCTTGATTCTCTCTCCGTCTCTTACTCATGTACACTACCTATCTCTCTCTCTCTCTCTCTCTCTTTCTCTCTCTCTCCCCCCTCTCTCTCTCTGTCTCTCTCCCCCTCTCTCTCTCTCTCTCTCTCTCTCTTTCTCTCACTCTCACTCTCACTCTTTCTCTCTGCCTTTCATTCATACTCACTGCCCCCTCTTTCTCAATGTTTCTTATTCTCTCTCTCTCTCTGGAAGAGGAGTAAGTGTGCAGCCAGCAGACAGCAGCAGCTGTAAAGTGCTTCTCCCTGACCGTGACCACACCAGGCATTCTGATGACGGGCAGGGTTTGTGGTCACTGTGCTGACCGCTATGATGACATTCTGGCACAGGGCGGACAACCCAACCCCACAGCATAGCACAAATATCACAGAGGGCTGAAATGGGTTTATTCACACTGTGAGAATGGCTAGATATGTCAGAGATTCCATTCCAGCTGTTGGGCCATTCATTGTCCAAAAGAGCACTTGTAGTGCAGTGTAGTGCAGTGCAGTGCAGTGTAGTGCAGTGTAGTGCAGTGTAGTGCAGTGTAGTGCAGTATAGTGCAGTGTAATGTAGTGTTGTGCAGTGAAGTGTTTTGTAGTGTAGTACAGTGCAGTGCAGTGCAGTGAAGTGTTGTGTAATGTTATGCAGTGTAGTGTAGTGTAGTGTTGTCCAGTGTAGTGTTGTGCAGTACATTGTAGTGCAGTCTAGTGCAGTGCAGTGCAGTGCAGTGCAGTGTAGTGTAGTTCAGTGTAGCGCAGTGTAGCGCAGTGTAGTGCCGTGCAGTACAGAATGTTTTCCTGTTCTTCTGTCCTTGCTGCCACTCCCTCTCTCCCTTGTAATCCCTCTATCTATTTCCTACCTCTTAAATCTTTCTACTATTTTCTATCTCTTTCTCCTGTTTTCTAACTCTTTCTCCTGTTTTCTGTCTCTCTAGTCTAATGTTTTCTATCTCTTTCTCCTGTTTTCTATCTCTTTCTCCTGTTTTATATCTCTTTCTCCTGTTTACTATCTCTTTCTCCTGTTTACTATCTCTTTCTCCTGTTTTATATCTCTTTCTCCTGTTTACTATCTCTTTCTCCTGTTTACTATCTCTTTCTCCTGTTTTCTATCTCTTTCTCCTGTTTTATATCTCTTTCTCCTGTTTACTATCTCTTTCTCCTGTTTACTATCTCTTTCTCCTGTTTTATATCTCTTTCTCCTGTTTACTATCTCTTTCTCCTGTTTACTATCTCTTTCTCCTGTTTTATATCTCTTTCTCCTGTTTACTATCTCTTTCTCCTGTTTTCTGTCTCTCTAGTCAGTTTCCTATCTCTTTCTCCTGTTTTCTAACTCTTTCTCCTGTTTTCTGTCTCTCTAGTCTAATGTTTTCTATCTCTTTCTCCTGTTTTCTATCTCTTTCTCCTGTTTTATATCTCTTTCTCCTGTTTACTATCTCTTTCTCCTGTTTACTATCTCTTTCTCCTGTTTTATATCTCTTTCTCCTGTTTACTATCTCTTTCTCCTGTTTACTATCTCTTTCTCCTGTTTTCTATCTCTTTCTCCTGTTTTATATCTCTTTCTCCTGTTTACTATCTCTTTCTCCTGTTTACTATCTCTTTCTCCTGTTTACTATCTCTTTCTCCTGTTTACTATCTCTTTCTCCTGTTTTCTGTCTCTCTAGTCAGTTTCCTATCTCTTTCTCCTGTTTTCTAACTCTTTCTCCAGATGTCTATATATTTCCTACCTCTTCTATCTCTTATCTACTATTTTCTATCTCTTATCTACTGATTTATATCTCTTTCTCCTGTTTTCTATTTCATTCTACTGTTTTCCATCTCTTTCTCCTGTTTTCTACATTTTTCTCCTGTTTTCTATCTCTTTCTACTATTCTCTTTCTCTTTCTCCTGTTTTCCCTATTTTTTCACTGTTTTCTATCTCTTTCTGCTGTTTAATATCTCTTTCTCATTTTTTCTATCTTTTTCTACTGTTTTCTGTATCTCTTGTCTACAGTTTTCTGTCTCTTTCTCCTGTTTTCTACATTTTTCTCCTGTTTTCTATCTCTTTCTACTATTTTCTTTCTCTTTCTCCTGTTTTCCCTATTTTTTCACTGTTTTCTATCTCTTTCTGCTGTTTTCTATCTATTTCTCCTGTTTTCTGTCTCTCTTATCTACTGTTTTCCATCTCTTTCTCCTGTTTTCTATCTCTTTCTCCTGTTTTCTATCTCTTTTTACTGTGTTTTTATATCTCTTTCGCCTGTTTTCTAGCTATTTTTACTGCTTTCTATCTCTTTCTCCTGTTTTCTATCTTTATCTACTGTTTTCTGTATCTCTTGTCTACAGTTTTCTGTCTCTTTCTCCTGTTTTCTATCTATTTCTCCTGTTTTCTGTCTCTCTTATCTACTGTTTTCCATCTCTTTCTCCTGTTTTCTATCTCTTTCTCCTGTTTTCTATCTCTTTTTACTGTGTTTTTATATCTCTTTCGCCTGTTTTCTAGCTATTTTTACTGCTTTCTATCTCTTTCTCCTGTTTTCTATCTCTTTCTCCTGTTTTCTATCTCTATCTACTGTTTTCTGTCTCTTTCTACTGTTTTCTCTCTTTCACTTGTTTTCTATCTTTATCTACTGTTTTCTATCTCTTTCACCTGTTTTCTATCTCTTTCTCCTGTTTTCTTTCTCTTTCTCCTGTTTTATATCTCTTTCTCCTGTTTACTATCTCTTTCTCCTGTTTACTATCTCTTTCTCCTGTTTTATATCTCTTTCTCCTGTTTACTATCTCTTTCTCCTGTTTACTATCTCTTTCTCCTGTTTTATATCTCTTTCTCCTGTTTACTATCTCTTTCTCCTGTTTTCTGTCTCTCTAGTCAGTTTCCTATCTCTTTCTCCTGTTTTCTAACTCTTTCTCCAGATGTCTATATATTTCCTACCTCTTCTATCTCTTATCTACTATTTTCTATCTCTTATCTACTGATTTATATCTCTTTCTCCTGTTTTCTATTTCATTCTACTGTTTTCCATCTCTTTCTCCTGTTTTCTACATTTTTCTCCTGTTTTCTATCTCTTTCTACTATTCTCTTTCTCTTTCTCCTGTTTTCCCTATTTTTTCACTGTTTTCTATCTCTTTCTGCTGTTTAATATCTCTTTCTCATTTTTTCTATCTTTTTCTACTGTTTTCTGTATCTCTTGTCTACAGTTTTCTGTCTCTTTCTCCTGTTTTCTACATTTTTCTCCTGTTTTCTATCTCTTTCTACTATTTTCTTTCTCTTTCTCCTGTTTTCCCTATTTTTTCACTGTTTTCTATCTCTTTCTGCTGTTTTCTATCTATTTCTCCTGTTTTCTGTCTCTCTTATCTACTGTTTTCCATCTCTTTCTCCTGTTTTCTATCTCTTTCTCCTGTTTTCTATCTCTTTTTACTGTGTTTTTATATCTCTTTCGCCTGTTTTCTAGCTATTTTTACTGCTTTCTATCTCTTTCTCCTGTTTTCTATCTTTATCTACTGTTTTCTGTATCTCTTGTCTACAGTTTTCTGTCTCTTTCTCCTGTTTTCTATCTATTTCTCCTGTTTTCTGTCTCTCTTATCTACTGTTTTCCATCTCTTTCTCCTGTTTTCTATCTCTTTCTCCTGTTTTCTATCTCTTTTTACTGTGTTTTTATATCTCTTTCGCCTGTTTTCTAGCTATTTTTACTGCTTTCTATCTCTTTCTCCTGTTTTCTATCTCTTTCTCCTGTTTTCTATCTCTATCTACTGTTTTCTGTCTCTTTCTACTGTTTTCTCTCTTTCACTTGTTTTCTATCTTTATCTACTGTTTTCTATCTCTTTCACCTGTTTTCTATCTCTTTCTCCTGTTTTCTTTCTCTTTCTCCTGTTTTCTTTCTCTTTCTCCTGTTTTCTGTCTCTATTGTCTTTTTTAAAATATTTATTTATGCTGTTTTCTATCTATTTATCCTGTTTTCTGTCTCTCTTGTCTACTGTTTTCTATCTCTTTCTGCTGTTTACTATCTCTTTCTCCTTTTTTCTATATTTTTCTACTGTTTTCTGTCTCTCTAGTCAGTTTCCTATCTCTTTCTCCTGTTTTCTAACTCTTTGTCAAGATGTCTATATATTTCCTACCTCTTCTATCTCTTATCTACTATTTTCTATCTCTTATCTACTGTTTTCTATCTCTTTCTCCTGTTTTCTATCTCTTTCTGCTGTTTTCTGTCTCTATTGTCTAGTGTTTTCTATCTCTTTCTGCTGTTTACTATCTTTTTCTACTGTTTTCTGTATCTCTTGTCTACAGTTTACTGTCTCTTTCTCCTGTTTTCTATCTCTTTCTCCTATTTTCTATCTACTGTTTTCTGTCTCTTTCTCCTGTTTTCTATCTTTATCTACTGTTTTCTATCTCTTTCTCCTGTTTTCCATCTCTTTCTCCTGTTTTCCATCTCTTTCTCCTGTTTTCTATCTCTTTCTCCTGTTTTCTGTCTCTATTGTCTACTGTTTTCTATCTCTTTCTGCTGTTTACTATCTCTTTCTACTATTTTCTTTCTCTTTCTCCTGTTTTCCCTATTTTTTCACTGTTTTCTATCTCTTTCTGCTGTTTTCTATCTATTTCTCCTGTTTTCTGTCTCTCTTATCTACTGTTTTCCATCTCTTTCTCCTGTTTTCTATCTCTTTCTCCTGTTTTCTATCTCTTTTTACTGTGTTTTTATATCTCTTTCGCCTGTTTTCTAGCTATTTTTACTGCTTTCTATCTCTTTCTCCTGTTTTCTATCTTTATCTACTGTTTTCTGTATCTCTTGTCTACAGTTTTCTGTCTCTTTCTCCTGTTTTCTATCTATTTCTCCTGTTTTCTGTCTCTCTTATCTACTGTTTTCCATCTCTTTCTCCTGTTTTCTATCTCTTTCTCCTGTTTTCTATCTCTTTTTACTGTGTTTTTATATCTCTTTCGCCTGTTTTCTAGCTATTTTTACTGCTTTCTATCTCTTTCTCCTGTTTTCTATCTCTTTCTCCTGTTTTCTATCTCTATCTACTGTTTTCTGTCTCTTTCTACTGTTTTCTCTCTTTCACTTGTTTTCTATCTTTATCTACTGTTTTCTATCTCTTTCACCTGTTTTCTATCTATTTCTCCTGTTTTCTTTCTCTTTCTCCTGTTTTCTTTCTCTTTCTCCTGTTTTCTGTCTCTATTGTCTTTTTTTAAATATTTATTTATGCTGTTTTCTATCTATTTATCCTGTTTTCTGTCTCTCTTGTCTACTGTTTTCTATCTCTTTCTGCTGTTTACTATCTCTTTCTCCTTTTTTCTATATTTTTCTACTGTTTTCTGTCTCTCTAGTCAGTTTCCTATCTCTTTCTCCTGTTTTCTAACTCTTTCTCAAGATGTCTATATATTTCCTACCTCTTCTATCTCTTATCTACTATTTTCTATCTCTTATCTACTGTTTTCTATCTCTTTCTCCTGTTTTCTATCTCTTTCTGCTGTTTTCTGTCTCTATTGTCTAGTGTTTTCTATCTCTTTCTGCTGTTTACTATCTTTTTCTACTGTTTTCTGTATCTCTTGTCTACAGTTTTCTGTCTCTTTCTCCTGTTTTCTATCTCTTTCTCCTATTTTCTATCTACTGTTTTCTGTCTCTTTCTCCTGTTTTCTATCTTTATCTACTGTTTTCTATCTCTTTCTCCTGTTTTCCATCTCTTTCTCCTGTTTTCCATCTCTTTCTCCTGTTTTCTATCTCTTTCTCCTGTTTTCTGTCTCTATTGTCTACTGTTTTCTATCTCTTTCTGCTGTTTACTATCTCTTTCTCCTGTTTACTATCTCTTTCTCCTGTTTTCCATGTCTTTATCATGTTTTCTGTCTCTCTTGTCTACTTTTTTCTATTTCTTTATGCTGTTTTCTATCTATTTATCCTGTTTTCTCTCTTTTTACTGTTTTCTATCTCTTTCGCCTGTTTTCTGTCTCTATTGTCTACTGTTTTCTATCTCTTTATAATGTTTTCTATCTATTTTTCCTGTTTTCTATCTCTTTCTACTGTTTTCTCTCTTTTTACTGTTTTCTCTCTTTTTACTGTTTTCTATCTCTTTCTACTGTTTTCTCTCTTTCGCCTGTTTTCTATCTTTATCTACTGTTTTCTATCTTTCTCCTGTTTTCTATCTCTTTCTCCTGTTTTCTGTCTCTCCTGTTTTCTATCTCTTTCTACTGTTTTCTGTCTCTTTCTCCTGTTTTCTATCTTTATCTACTGTTTTCTATCTCTTTCTGCTGTTTTCTATCTCTTTCTGCTGTTTACTATCTCTTTCTCCTGTTTTCTAGCTCATTCTCCTGTTTTTTATCTCTTTCTCCTTTTTTCTGTCTCTTTCTCCTGTTTTCCATGTCTTTATGATGTTTTCTGTCTCTCTTGTCTACTTTTTTCTATTTCTTTATGCTGTTTTCTATCTATTTATCCTGTTTTCTCTCTTTTTACTGTTTTCTATCTCTTTCGCCTGTTTTCTGTCTCTATTGTCTACTGTTTTCTATCTCTTTATAATGTTTTCTATCTATTTATCCTGTTTTCTATATCTTTCTACTATTTTCTATCTCTTTCTCCTGTTTTCTAACTCTTTCTCCTGTTTTCTGTCTCTCTAGTCTAATGTTTTCTATCTCTTTCTCCTGTTTTCTATCTCTTTCTCCTGTTTTATATCTCTTTCTCCTGTTTACTATCTCTTTCTCCTGTTTACTATCTCTTTCTCCTGTTTTCTATCTCTTTCTCCTGTTTACTATCTCTTTCTCCTGTTTACTATCTCTTTCTCCTGTTTACTATCTCTTTCTCCTGTTTTATATCTCTTTCTCCTGTTTACTATCTCTTTCTCCTGTTTACTATCTCTTTCTCCTGTTTTATATCTCTTTCTCCTGTTTACTATCTCTTTCTCCTGTTTTCTGTCTCTCTAGTCAGTTTCCTATCTCTTTCTCCTGTTTTCTAACTCTTTCTCCTGTTTTCTGTCTCTCTAGTCTAATGTTTTCTATCTCTTTCTCCTGTTTTCTATCTCTTTCTCCTGTTTTATATCTCTTTCTCCTGTTTACTATCTCTTTCTCCTGTTTACTATCTCTTTCTCCTGTTTTATATCTCTTTCTCCTGTTTACTATCTCTTTCTCCTGTTTTCTATCTCTTTCTCCTGTTTTCTATCTCTTTCTCCTGTTTACTATCTCTTTCTCCTGTTTACTATCTCTTTCTCCTGTTTTATATCTCTTTCTCCTGTTTACTATCTCTTTCTCCTGTTTACTATCTCTTTCTCCTGTTTTATATCTCTTTCTCCTGTTTACTATCTCTTTCTCCTGTTTTCTGTCTCTCTAGTCAGTTTCCTATCTCTTTCTCCTGTTTTCTAACTCTTTCTCCAGATGTCTATATATTTCCTACCTCTTCTATCTCTTATCTACTATTTTCTATCTCTTATCTACTGATTTATATCTCTTTCTCCTGTTTTCTATTTCATTCTACTGTTTTCCATCTCTTTCTCCTGTTTTCTACATTTTTCTCCTGTTTTCTATCTCTTTCTACTATTCTCTTTCTCTTTCTCCTGTTTTCCCTATTTTTTCACTGTTTTCTATCTCTTTCTGCTGTTTAATATCTCTTTCTCATTTTTTCTATCTTTTTCTACTGTTTTCTGTATCTCTTGTCTACAGTTTTCTGTCTCTTTCTCCTGTTTTCTACATTTTTCTCCTGTTTTCTATCTCTTTCTACTATTTTCTTTCTCTTTCTCCTGTTTTCCCTATTTTTTCACTGTTTTCTATCTCTTTCTGCTGTTTTCTATCTATTTCTCCTGTTTTCTGTCTCTCTTATCTACTGTTTTCCATCTCTTTCTCCTGTTTTCTATCTCTTTCTCCTGTTTTCTATCTCTTTTTACTGTGTTTTTATATCTCTTTCGCATGTTTTCTAGCTATTTTTACTGCTTTCTATCTCTTTCTCCTGTTTTCTATCTTTATCTACTGTTTTCTGTATCTCTTGTCTACAGTTTTCTGTCTCTTTCTCCTGTTTTCTATCTATTTCTCCTGTTTTCTGTCTCTCTTATCTACTGTTTTCCATCTCTTTCTCCTGTTTTCTATCTCTTTCTCCTGTTTTCTATCTCTTTTTACTGTGTTTTTATATCTCTTTCGCCTGTTTTCTAGCTATTTTTACTGCTTTCTATCTCTTTCTCCTGTTTTCTATCTCTTTCTCCTGTTTTCTAGCTCTATCTACTGTTTTCTGTCTCTTTCTACTGTTTTCTCTCTTTCACTTGTTTTCTATCTTTATCTACTGTTTTCTATCTCTTTCACCTGTTTTCTTTCTCTTTCTCCTGTTTTCTGTCTCTCTTGTCTACTGTTTTCTATCTCTTTCTGCTGTTTACTATCTCTTTCTCCTTTTTTCTATATTTTTCTACTGTTTTCTGTCTCTCTAGTCAGTTTCCTATCTCTTTCTCCTGTTTTCTATCTCTTTCTCCTATTTTCTATCTACTGTTTTCTGTCTCTTTCTCCTGTTTTCTATCTTTATCTACTGTTTTCTATCTCTTTCTCCTGTTTTCCATCTCTTTCTCCTGTTTTCCATCTCTTTCTCCTGTTTTCTATCTCTTTCTCCTGTTTTCTGTCTCTATTGTCTACTGTTTTCTATCTCTTTCTGCTGTTTACTATCTCTTTCTACTATTTTCTTTCTCTTTCTCCTGTTTTCCCTATTTTTTCACTGTTTTCTATCTCTTTCTGCTGTTTTCTATCTATTTCTCCTGTTTTCTGTCTCTCTTATCTACTGTTTTCCATCTCTTTCTCCTGTTTTCTATCTCTTTCTCCTGTTTTCTATCTCTTTTTACTGTGTTTTTATATCTCTTTCGCCTGTTTTCTAGCTATTTTTACTGCTTTCTATCTCTTTCTCCTGTTTTCTATCTTTATCTACTGTTTTCTGTATCTCTTGTCTACAGTTTTCTGTCTCTTTCTCCTGTTTTCTATCTATTTCTCCTGTTTTCTGTCTCTCTTATCTACTGTTTTCCATCTCTTTCTCCTGTTTTCTATCTCTTTCTCCTGTTTTCTATCTCTTTTTACTGTGTTTTTATATCTCTTTCGCCTGTTTTCTAGCTATTTTTACTGCTTTCTATCTCTTTCTCCTGTTTTCTATCTCTTTCTCCTGTTTTCTATCTCTATCTACTGTTTTCTGTCTCTTTCTACTGTTTTCTCTCTTTCACTTGTTTTCTATCTTTATCTACTGTTTTCTATCTCTTTCACCTGTTTTCTATCTATTTCTCCTGTTTTCTTTCTCTTTCTCCTGTTTTCTTTCTCTTTCTCCTGTTTTCTGTCTCTATTGTCTTTTTTTAAATATTTATTTATGCTGTTTTCTATCTATTTATCCTGTTTTCTGTCTCTCTTGTCTACTGTTTTCTATCTCTTTCTGCTGTTTACTATCTCTTTCTCCTTTTTTCTATATTTTTCTACTGTTTTCTGTCTCTCTAGTCAGTTTCCTATCTCTTTCTCCTGTTTTCTAACTCTTTCTCAAGATGTCTATATATTTCCTACCTCTTCTATCTCTTATCTACTATTTTCTATCTCTTATCTACTGTTTTCTATCTCTTTCTCCTGTTTTCTATCTCTTTCTGCTGTTTTCTGTCTCTATTGTCTAGTGTTTTCTATCTCTTTCTGCTGTTTACTATCTTTTTCTACTGTTTTCTGTATCTCTTGTCTACAGTTTTCTGTCTCTTTCTCCTGTTTTCTATCTCTTTCTCCTATTTTCTATCTACTGTTTTCTGTCTCTTTCTCCTGTTTTCTATCTTTATCTACTGTTTTCTATCTCTTTCTCCTGTTTTCCATCTCTTTCTCCTGTTTTCCATCTCTTTCTCCTGTTTTCTATCTCTTTCTCCTGTTTTCTGTCTCTATTGTCTACTGTTTTCTATCTCTTTCTGCTGTTTACTATCTCTTTCTCCTGTTTACTATCTCTTTCTCCTGTTTTCCATGTCTTTATCATGTTTTCTGTCTCTCTTGTCTACTTTTTTCTATTTCTTTATGCTGTTTTCTATCTATTTATCCTGTTTTCTCTCTTTTTACTGTTTTCTATCTCTTTCGCCTGTTTTCTGTCTCTATTGTCTACTGTTTTCTATCTCTTTATAATGTTTTCTATCTATTTTTCCTGTTTTCTATCTCTTTCTACTGTTTTCTCTCTTTTTACTGTTTTCTCTCTTTTTACTGTTTTCTATCTCTTTCTACTGTTTTCTCTCTTTCGCCTGTTTTCTATCTTTATCTACTGTTTTCTATCTTTCTCCTGTTTTCTATCTCTTTCTCCTGTTTTCTGTCTCTCCTGTTTTCTATCTCTTTCTACTGTTTTCTGTCTCTTTCTCCTGTTTTCTATCTTTATCTACTGTTTTCTATCTCTTTCTGCTGTTTTCTATCTCTTTCTGCTGTTTACTATCTCTTTCTCCTGTTTTCTAGCTCATTCTCCTGTTTTCTAAATCTTTCTCCTGTTTTCTATCTCTTTCTCATTTTTCTAGCTCATTCTCCTGTTTTTTATCTCTTTCTCCTTTTTTCTGTCTCTTTCTCCTGTTTTCCATGTCTTTATGATGTTTTCTGTCTCTCTTGTCTACTTTTTTCTATTTCTTTATGCTGTTTTCTATCTATTTATCCTGTTTTCTCTCTTTTTACTGTTTTCTATCTCTTTCGCCTGTTTTCTGTCTCTATTGTCTACTGTTTTCTATCTCTTTATAATGTTTTCTATCTATTTATCCTGTTTTCTATATCTTTCTACTATTTTCTATCTCTTTCTCCTGTTTTCTAACTCTTTCTCCTGTTTTCTGTCTCTCTAGTCTAATGTTTTCTATCTCTTTCTCCTGTTTTCTATCTCTTTCTCCTGTTTTATATCTCTTTCTCCTGTTTACTATCTCTTTCTCCTGTTTACTATCTCTTTCTCCTGTTTTCTATCTCTTTCTACTGTTTACTATCTCTTTCTCCTGTTTACTATCTCTTTCTCCTGTTTACTATCTCTTTCTCCTGTTTTATATCTCTTTCTCCTGTTTACTATCTCTTTCTCCTGTTTACTATCTCTTTCTCCTGTTTTATATCTCTTTCTCCTGTTTACTATCTCTTTCTCCTGTTTTCTGTCTCTCTAGTCAGTTTCCTATCTCTTTCTCCTGTTTTCTAACTCTTTCTCCTGTTTTCTGTCTCTCTAGTCTAATGTTTTCTATCTCTTTCTCCTGTTTTCTATCTCTTTCTCCTGTTTTATATCTCTTTCTCCTGTTTACTATCTCTTTCTCCTGTTTACTATCTCTTTCTCCTGTTTTATATCTCTTTCTCCTGTTTACTATCTCTTTCTCCTGTTTTCTATCTCTTTCTCCTGTTTTCTATCTCTTTCTCCTGTTTACTATCTCTTTCTCCTGTTTACTATCTCTTTCTCCTGTTTTATATCTCTTTCTCCTGTTTACTATCTCTTTCTCCTGTTTACTATCTCTTTCTCCTGTTTTATATCTCTTTCTCCTGTTTACTATCTCTTTCTCCTGTTTTCTGTCTCTCTAGTCAGTTTCCTATCTCTTTCTCCTGTTTTCTAACTCTTTCTCCAGATGTCTATATATTTCCTACCTCTTCTATCTCTTATCTACTATTTTCTATCTCTTATCTACTGATTTATATCTCTTTCTCCTGTTTTCTATTTCATTCTACTGTTTTCCATCTCTTTCTCCTGTTTTCTACATTTTTCTCCTGTTTTCTATCTCTTTCTACTATTCTCTTTCTCTTTCTCCTGTTTTCCCTATTTTTTCACTGTTTTCTATCTCTTTCTGCTGTTTAATATCTCTTTCTCATTTTTTCTATCTTTTTCTACTGTTTTCTGTATCTCTTGTCTACAGTTTTCTGTCTCTTTCTCCTGTTTTCTACATTTTTCTCCTGTTTTCTATCTCTTTCTACTATTTTCTTTCTCTTTCTCCTGTTTTCCCTATTTTTTCACTGTTTTCTATCTCTTTCTGCTGTTTTCTATCTATTTCTCCTGTTTTCTGTCTCTCTTATCTACTGTTTTCCATCTCTTTCTCCTGTTTTCTATCTCTTTCTCCTGTTTTCTATCTCTTTTTACTGTGTTTTTATATCTCTTTCGCATGTTTTCTAGCTATTTTTACTGCTTTCTATCTCTTTCTCCTGTTTTCTATCTTTATCTACTGTTTTCTGTATCTCTTGTCTACAGTTTTCTGTCTCTTTCTCCTGTTTTCTATCTATTTCTCCTGTTTTCTGTCTCTCTTATCTACTGTTTTCCATCTCTTTCTCCTGTTTTCTATCTCTTTCTCCTGTTTTCTATCTCTTTTTACTGTGTTTTTATATCTCTTTCGCCTGTTTTCTAGCTATTTTTACTGCTTTCTATCTCTTTCTCCTGTTTTCTATCTCTTTCTCCTGTTTTCTAGCTCTATCTACTGTTTTCTGTCTCTTTCTACTGTTTTCTCTCTTTCACTTGTTTTCTATCTTTATCTACTGTTTTCTATCTCTTTCACCTGTTTTCTTTCTCTTTCTCCTGTTTTCTGTCTCTCTTGTCTACTGTTTTCTATCTCTTTCTGCTGTTTACTATCTCTTTCTCCTTTTTTCTATATTTTTCTACTGTTTTCTGTCTCTCTAGTCAGTTTCCTATCTCTTTCTCCTGTTTTCTAACTCTTTCTCAAGATGTCTATATATTTCCTACCTCTTCTATCTCTTATCTACTATTTTCTATCTCTTATCTACTGTTTTCTATCTCTTTCTCCTGTTTTCTATCTCTTTCTGCTGTTTTCTGTCTCTATTGTCTAGTGTTTTCTATCTCTTTCTGCTGTTTACTATCTTTTTCTACTGTTTTCTGTATCTCTTGTCTACAGTTTTCTGTCTCTTTCTCCTGTTTTCTATCTCTTTCTCCTATTTTCTATCTACTGTTTTCTGTCTCTTTCTCCTGTTTTCTATCTTTATCTACTGTTTTCTATCTCTTTCTCCTGTTTTCCATCTCTTTCTCCTGTTTTCCATCTCTTTCTCCTGTTTTCTATCTCTTTCTCCTGTTTTCTGTCTCTATTGTCTACTGTTTTCTATCTCTTTCTGCTGTTTACTATCTCTTTCTCCTGTTTACTATCTCTTTCTCCTGTTTTCCATGTCTTTATCATGTTTTCTGTCTCTCTTGTCTACTTTTTTCTATTTCTTTATGCTGTTTTCTATCTATTTATCCTGTTTTCTCTCTTTTTACTGTTTTCTATCTCTTTCGCCTGTTTTCTGTCTCTATTGTCTACTGTTTTCTATCTCTTTATAATGTTTTCTATCTATTTTTCCTGTTTTCTATCTCTTTCTACTGTTTTCTCTCTTTTTACTGTTTTCTCTCTTTTTACTGTTTTCTATCTCTTTCTACTGTTTTCTCTCTTTCGCCTGTTTTCTATCTTTATCTACTGTTTTCTATCTTTCTCCTGTTTTCTATCTCTTTCTCCTGTTTTCTGTCTCTCCTGTTTTCTATCTCTTTCTACTGTTTTCTGTCTCTTTCTCCTGTTTTCTATCTTTATCTACTGTTTTCTATCTCTTTCTGCTGTTTTCTATCTCTTTCTGCTGTTTACTATCTCTTTCTCCTGTTTTCTAGCTCATTCTCCTGTTTTCTAAATCTTTCTCCTGTTTTCTATCTCTTTCTCATTTTTCTAGCTCATTCTCCTGTTTTTTATCTCTTTCTCCTTTTTTCTGTCTCTTTCTCCTGTTTTCCATGTCTTTATGATGTTTTCTGTCTCTCTTGTCTACTTTTTTCTATTTCTTTATGCTGTTTTCTATCTATTTATCCTGTTTTCTCTCTTTTTACTGTTTTCTATCTCTTTCGCCTGTTTTCTGTCTCTATTGTCTACTGTTTTCTATCTCTTTATAATGTTTTCTATCTATTTATCCTGTTTTCTATCTCTTTCTACTGTTTTCTCTCTTTTTACTGTTTTCTATCTCTTTCTACTGTTTTCTCTCTTTCGCCTGTTTTCTATCTTTATCTACTGTTTTCTATCTCTTTCTCCTGTTTTCTATCTCTTTCTCCTGTTTTCTGTCTCTCCTGTTTTCTATCTCTTTCTACTGTTTACTATCTCTTTCTCCTGTTTTCTAGCTAATTCTCCTGTTTTCTAAATCTTTCTCCTGTTTTCTATCTCTTTCTCATTTTTTCTGTCTCTTTCTCCTGTTTTCCATGTCTTTATGATGTTTTCTGTCTCTCTTGTCTACTTTTTTCTATTTCTTTATGCTGTTTTCTATCTATTTATCCTGTTTTCTATCTCTTTCTACTGTCTTCTCTCTTTTTACTGTTATCTATCTCTTTCTCCTGTTTTCTATCTCTATCTACTGTTTTATGTCTCTTTCTCCTGTTTTCTATCTTTATCTACTGTTTTCTATCTCTTTCTGCTGTTTTCTATCTCTTTCTGCTGTTTACTATCTCTTTCTCCTGTTTTCTAGCTCATTCTCCTGTTTTCTAAATCTTTCTCCTGTTTTCTATCTCTTTCTCCTGTTTTCTGTCTCTCCTGTTTTCTATCTCTTTCTACTGTTTTATGTCTCTTTCTCCTGTTTTCTATCTTTATCTACTGTTTTCTATCTCTTTCTCCTGTTTTCTATCTCTTTCTCCTGTTTTCTGTCTCTCCTGTTTTTTATCTCTTTCTACTGTTTTCTGTCTCTTTCTCCTGTTTTCTATCTTTATCTACTGTTTTCTATCTCTTTCTGCTGTTTTCTATCTCTTTCTGCTGTTTACTATCTCTTTCTCCTGTTTTCTAGCTCATTCTCCTGTTTTCTAAATCTTTCTCCTGTTTTCTATCTCTTTCTCATTTTTCTAGCTCATTCTCCTGTTTTTTATCTCTTTCTCCTTTTTTCTGTCTCTTTCTCCTGTTTTCCATGTCTTTATGATGTTTTCTGTCTCTCTTGTCTACTTTTTTCTATTTCTTTATGCTGTTTTCTATCTATTTATCCTGTTTTCTATCTATTTATCCTGTTTTCTCTATTTTTACTGTTTTCTATCTCTTTCGCCTGTTTTCTGTCTCTATTGTCTACTGTTTTCTATCTCTTTATAATGTTTTCTATCTATTTATCCTGTTTTCTATCTCTTTCTACTGTTTTCTCTCTTTTTACTGTTTTCTATCTCTTTTTACTGTTTTCTATCTCTTTCTACTGTTTTCTCTCTTTCGCCTGTTTTCTATCTTTATCTACTGTTTTCTATCTCTTTCTCCTGTTTTCTATCTCTTTCTCCTGTTTTCCATCTCTTTCTCCTGTTTTCTATCTCTTTCTCCTGTTTTCCATGTCTTTATCATGTTTTCTGTCTCTCTTGTCTACTTTTTTCTATTTCTTTATGCTGTTTTCTATCTATTTATCCTGTTTTCTCTCTTTTTACTGTTTTCTATCTCTTTCGCCTGTTTTCTGTCTCTATTGTCTACTGTTTTCTATCTCTTTATAATGTTTTCTATCTATTTTTCCTGTTTTCTATCTCTTGCTACTGTTTTCTCTCTTTTTACTGTTTTCTCTCTTTTTACTGTTTTCTCTCTTTCGCCTGTTTTCTATCTTTATCTACTGTTTTCTATCTCTTTCTCCTGTTTTCTATCTCTTTCTCCTGTTTTCTGTCTATTTCTCCTGTTTTCTGTCTCTCTTATCTACTGTTTTCCATCTCTTTCTCCTGTTTTCTATCTCTTTCTCCTGTTTTCTATCTCTTTTTACTGTGTTTTTATATCTCTTTCGCCTGTTTTCTAGCTATTTTTACTGCTTTCTATCTCTTTCTCCTGTTTTCTATCTCTTTCTCCTGTTTTCTAGCTCTATCTACTGTTTTCTGTCTCTTTCTACTGTTTTCTCTCTTTCACTTGTTTTCTATCTTTATCTACTGTTTTCTATCTCTTTCACCTGTTTTCTTTCTCTTTCTCCTGTTTTCTGTCTCTCTTGTCTACTGTTTTCTATCTCTTTCTGCTGTTTACTATCTCTTTCTCCTTTTTTCTATATTTTTCTACTGTTTTCTGTCTCTCTAGTCAGTTTCCTATCTCTTTCTCCTGTTTTCTAACTCTTTCTCAAGATGTCTATATATTTCCTACCTCTTCTATCTCTTATCTACTATTTTCTATCTCTTATCTACTGTTTTCTATCTCTTTCTCCTGTTTTCTATCTCTTTCTGCTGTTTTCTGTCTCTATTGTCTAGTGTTTTCTATCTCTTTCTGCTGTTTACTATCTTTTTCTACTGTTTTCTGTATCTCTTGTCTACAGTTTTCTGTCTCTTTCTCCTGTTTTCTATCTCTTTCTCCTATTTTCTATCTACTGTTTTCTGTCTCTTTCTCCTGTTTTCTATCTTTATCTACTGTTTTCTATCTCTTTCTCCTGTTTTCCATCTCTTTCTCCTGTTTTCCATCTCTTTCTCCTGTTTTCTATCTCTTTCTCCTGTTTTCTGTCTCTATTGTCTACTGTTTTCTATCTCTTTCTGCTGTTTACTATCTCTTTCTCCTGTTTACTATCTCTTTCTCCTGTTTTCCATGTCTTTATCATGTTTTCTGTCTCTCTTGTCTACTTTTTTCTATTTCTTTATGCTGTTTTCTATCTATTTATCCTGTTTTCTCTCTTTTTACTGTTTTCTATCTCTTTCGCCTGTTTTCTGTCTCTATTGTCTACTGTTTTCTATCTCTTTATAATGTTTTCTATCTATTTTTCCTGTTTTCTATCTCTTTCTACTGTTTTCTCTCTTTTTACTGTTTTCTCTCTTTTTACTGTTTTCTATCTCTTTCTACTGTTTTCTCTCTTTCGCCTGTTTTCTATCTTTATCTACTGTTTTCTATCTTTCTCCTGTTTTCTATCTCTTTCTCCTGTTTTCTGTCTCTCCTGTTTTCTATCTCTTTCTACTGTTTTCTGTCTCTTTCTCCTGTTTTCTATCTTTATCTACTGTTTTCTATCTCTTTCTGCTGTTTTCTATCTCTTTCTGCTGTTTACTATCTCTTTCTCCTGTTTTCTAGCTCATTCTCCTGTTTTCTAAATCTTTCTCCTGTTTTCTATCTCTTTCTCATTTTTCTAGCTCATTCTCCTGTTTTTTATCTCTTTCTCCTTTTTTCTGTCTCTTTCTCCTGTTTTCCATGTCTTTATGATGTTTTCTGTCTCTCTTGTCTACTTTTTTCTATTTCTTTATGCTGTTTTCTATCTATTTATCCTGTTTTCTCTCTTTTTACTGTTTTCTATCTCTTTCGCCTGTTTTCTGTCTCTATTGTCTACTGTTTTCTATCTCTTTATAATGTTTTCTATCTATTTATCCTGTTTTCTATATCTTTCTACTATTTTCTATCTCTTTCTCCTGTTTTCTAACTCTTTCTCCTGTTTTCTGTCTCTCTAGTCTAATGTTTTCTATCTCTTTCTCCTGTTTTCTATCTCTTTCTCCTGTTTTATATCTCTTTCTCCTGTTTACTATCTCTTTCTCCTGTTTACTATCTCTTTCTCCTGTTTTCTATCTCTTTCTACTGTTTACTATCTCTTTCTCCTGTTTACTATCTCTTTCTCCTGTTTACTATCTCTTTCTCCTGTTTTATATCTCTTTCTCCTGTTTACTATCTCTTTCTCCTGTTTACTATCTCTTTCTCCTGTTTTATATCTCTTTCTCCTGTTTACTATCTCTTTCTCCTGTTTTCTGTCTCTCTAGTCAGTTTCCTATCTCTTTCTCCTGTTTTCTAACTCTTTCTCCTGTTTTCTGTCTCTCTAGTCTAATGTTTTCTATCTCTTTCTCCTGTTTTCTATCTCTTTCTCCTGTTTTATATCTCTTTCTCCTGTTTACTATCTCTTTCTCCTGTTTACTATCTCTTTCTCCTGTTTTATATCTCTTTCTCCTGTTTACTATCTCTTTCTCCTGTTTTCTATCTCTTTCTCCTGTTTTCTATCTCTTTCTCCTGTTTACTATCTCTTTCTCCTGTTTACTATCTCTTTCTCCTGTTTTATATCTCTTTCTCCTGTTTACTATCTCTTTCTCCTGTTTACTATCTCTTTCTCCTGTTTTATATCTCTTTCTCCTGTTTACTATCTCTTTCTCCTGTTTTCTGTCTCTCTAGTCAGTTTCCTATCTCTTTCTCCTGTTTTCTAACTCTTTCTCCAGATGTCTATATATTTCCTACCTCTTCTATCTCTTATCTACTATTTTCTATCTCTTATCTACTGATTTATATCTCTTTCTCCTGTTTTCTATTTCATTCTACTGTTTTCCATCTCTTTCTCCTGTTTTCTACATTTTTCTCCTGTTTTCTATCTCTTTCTACTATTCTCTTTCTCTTTCTCCTGTTTTCCCTATTTTTTCACTGTTTTCTATCTCTTTCTGCTGTTTAATATCTCTTTCTCATTTTTTCTATCTTTTTCTACTGTTTTCTGTATCTCTTGTCTACAGTTTTCTGTCTCTTTCTCCTGTTTTCTACATTTTTCTCCTGTTTTCTATCTCTTTCTACTATTTTCTTTCTCTTTCTCCTGTTTTCCCTATTTTTTCACTGTTTTCTATCTCTTTCTGCTGTTTTCTATCTATTTCTCCTGTTTTCTGTCTCTCTTATCTACTGTTTTCCATCTCTTTCTCCTGTTTTCTATCTCTTTCTCCTGTTTTCTATCTCTTTTTACTGTGTTTTTATATCTCTTTCGCATGTTTTCTAGCTATTTTTACTGCTTTCTATCTCTTTCTCCTGTTTTCTATCTTTATCTACTGTTTTCTGTATCTCTTGTCTACAGTTTTCTGTCTCTTTCTCCTGTTTTCTATCTATTTCTCCTGTTTTCTGTCTCTCTTATCTACTGTTTTCCATCTCTTTCTCCTGTTTTCTATCTCTTTCTCCTGTTTTCTATCTCTTTTTACTGTGTTTTTATATCTCTTTCGCCTGTTTTCTAGCTATTTTTACTGCTTTCTATCTCTTTCTCCTGTTTTCTATCTCTTTCTCCTGTTTTCTAGCTCTATCTACTGTTTTCTGTCTCTTTCTACTGTTTTCTCTCTTTCACTTGTTTTCTATCTTTATCTACTGTTTTCTATCTCTTTCACCTGTTTTCTTTCTCTTTCTCCTGTTTTCTGTCTCTCTTGTCTACTGTTTTCTATCTCTTTCTGCTGTTTACTATCTCTTTCTCCTTTTTTCTATATTTTTCTACTGTTTTCTGTCTCTCTAGTCAGTTTCCTATCTCTTTCTCCTGTTTTCTAACTCTTTCTCAAGATGTCTATATATTTCCTACCTCTTCTATCTCTTATCTACTATTTTCTATCTCTTATCTACTGTTTTCTATCTCTTTCTCCTGTTTTCTATCTCTTTCTGCTGTTTTCTGTCTCTATTGTCTAGTGTTTTCTATCTCTTTCTGCTGTTTACTATCTTTTTCTACTGTTTTCTGTATCTCTTGTCTACAGTTTTCTGTCTCTTTCTCCTGTTTTCTATCTCTTTCTCCTATTTTCTATCTACTGTTTTCTGTCTCTTTCTCCTGTTTTCTATCTTTATCTACTGTTTTCTATCTCTTTCTCCTGTTTTCCATCTCTTTCTCCTGTTTTCCATCTCTTTCTCCTGTTTTCTATCTCTTTCTCCTGTTTTCTGTCTCTATTGTCTACTGTTTTCTATCTCTTTCTGCTGTTTACTATCTCTTTCTCCTGTTTACTATCTCTTTCTCCTGTTTTCCATGTCTTTATCATGTTTTCTGTCTCTCTTGTCTACTTTTTTCTATTTCTTTATGCTGTTTTCTATCTATTTATCCTGTTTTCTCTCTTTTTACTGTTTTCTATCTCTTTCGCCTGTTTTCTGTCTCTATTGTCTACTGTTTTCTATCTCTTTATAATGTTTTCTATCTATTTTTCCTGTTTTCTATCTCTTTCTACTGTTTTCTCTCTTTTTACTGTTTTCTCTCTTTTTACTGTTTTCTATCTCTTTCTACTGTTTTCTCTCTTTCGCCTGTTTTCTATCTTTATCTACTGTTTTCTATCTTTCTCCTGTTTTCTATCTCTTTCTCCTGTTTTCTGTCTCTCCTGTTTTCTATCTCTTTCTACTGTTTTCTGTCTCTTTCTCCTGTTTTCTATCTTTATCTACTGTTTTCTATCTCTTTCTGCTGTTTTCTATCTCTTTCTGCTGTTTACTATCTCTTTCTCCTGTTTTCTAGCTCATTCTCCTGTTTTCTAAATCTTTCTCCTGTTTTCTATCTCTTTCTCATTTTTCTAGCTCATTCTCCTGTTTTTTATCTCTTTCTCCTTTTTTCTGTCTCTTTCTCCTGTTTTCCATGTCTTTATGATGTTTTCTGTCTCTCTTGTCTACTTTTTTCTATTTCTTTATGCTGTTTTCTATCTATTTATCCTGTTTTCTCTCTTTTTACTGTTTTCTATCTCTTTCGCCTGTTTTCTGTCTCTATTGTCTACTGTTTTCTATCTCTTTATAATGTTTTCTATCTATTTATCCTGTTTTCTATCTCTTTCTACTGTTTTCTCTCTTTTTACTGTTTTCTATCTCTTTCTACTGTTTTCTCTCTTTCGCCTGTTTTCTATCTTTATCTACTGTTTTCTATCTCTTTCTCCTGTTTTCTATCTCTTTCTCCTGTTTTCTGTCTCTCCTGTTTTCTATCTCTTTCTACTGTTTACTATCTCTTTCTCCTGTTTTCTAGCTAATTCTCCTGTTTTCTAAATCTTTCTCCTGTTTTCTATCTCTTTCTCATTTTTTCTGTCTCTTTCTCCTGTTTTCCATGTCTTTATGATGTTTTCTGTCTCTCTTGTCTACTTTTTTCTATTTCTTTATGCTGTTTTCTATCTATTTATCCTGTTTTCTATCTCTTTCTACTGTCTTCTCTCTTTTTACTGTTATCTATCTCTTTCTACTGTTTTCTAGCTCATTCTCCTGTTTTCTAAATCTTTGTCCTGTTTTCTATCTCTTTCTCATTTTTCTAGCTCATTCTCCTGTTTTTTTATCTCTTTCTCCTTTTTTCTATCTCTTTCTCCTGTCTTCTGTCTCTTTCTCCTGTTTTCTATCTCTTTCTCATATTTTCTATCTTTATCTACTGTTTTCTATCTCTTTCTACTGTTTCCTTTCTCTTTCTCCTGTTTTCTGTCTCTCCTGTTTTCTATCTCTTTCTCCTGTTTTCTATCTCTTTCTACTGTTTTCTGTCTCTTTCTCCTGTTTTCTTTCTCTTTCTCCTGTTTTCTGTCTCTATTGTCTTTTTTTAAATATTTATTTATGCTGTTTTCTATCTATTTATCCTGTTTTCTGTCTCTCTTGTCTACTGTTTTCTATCTCTTTCTGCTGTTTACTATCTCTTTCTCCTTTTTTCTATATTTTTCTACTGTTTTCTGTCTCTCTAGTCAGTTTCCTATCTCTTTCTCCTGTTTTCTAACTCTTTCTCAAGATGTCTATATATTTCCTACCTCTTCTATCTCTTATCTACTATTTTCTATCTTTATCTACTGTTTTCTATCTCTTTCGCCTGTTTTCTATCTTTATCTACTGTTTTCTATCTCTTTCTCCTGTTTTCTATCTCTTTCTACTGTTTTCTGTCTCTTTCTCCTGTTTTCTATCTTTATCTACTGTTTTCTATCTCTTTCTGCTGTTTTCTATCTCTTTCTGCTGTTTACTATCTCTTTCTCCTGTTTTCTAGCTCATTCTCCTGTTTTCTATCTCTTTCTACTGTTTTCTGTCTCTTTCTTCTGTTTTCTTTCTCTTTCTCCTGTTTTCTGTCTCTATTGTCTTTTTTTAAATATTTATTTATGCTGTTTTCTATCTATTTATCCTGTTTTCTGTCTCTCTTGTCTACTGTTTTCTATCTCTTTCTGCTGTTTACTATCTCTTTCTCCTTTTTTCTATATTTTTCTACTGTTTTCTGTCTCTCTAGTCAGTTTCCTATCTCTTTCTCCTGTTTTCTAACTCTTTCTCAAGATGTCTATATATTTCCTACCTCTTCTATCTCTTATCTACTATTTTCTATCTTTATCTACTGTTTTCTATCTCTTTCGCCTGTTTTCTATCTTTATCTACTGTTTTCTATCTCTTTCTCCTGTTTTCTATCTCTATCTACTGTTTTATGTCTCTTTCTCCTGTTTTCTATCTTTATCTACTGTTTTCTATCTCTTTCTGCTGTTTTCTATCTCTTTCTGCTGTTTACTATCTCTTTCTCCTGTTTTCTAGCTCATTCTCCTGTTTTCTAAATCTTTCTCCTGTTTTCTATCTCTTTCTCCTGTTTTCTGTCTCTCCTGTTTTCTATCTCTTTCTACTGTTTTATGTCTCTTTCTCCTGTTTTCTATCTTTATCTACTGTTTTCTATCTCTTTCTCCTGTTTTCTATCTCTTTCTCCTGTTTTCTGTCTCTCCTGTTTTTTATCTCTTTCTACTGTTTTCTGTCTCTTTCTCCTGTTTTCTATCTTTATCTACTGTTTTCTATCTCTTTCTGCTGTTTTCTATCTCTTTCTGCTGTTTACTATCTCTTTCTCCTGTTTTCTAGCTCATTCTCCTGTTTTCTAAATCTTTCTCCTGTTTTCTATCTCTTTCTCATTTTTCTAGCTCATTCTCCTGTTTTTTATCTCTTTCTCCTTTTTTCTGTCTCTTTCTCCTGTTTTCCATGTCTTTATGATGTTTTCTGTCTCTCTTGTCTACTTTTTTCTATTTCTTTATGCTGTTTTCTATCTATTTATCCTGTTTTCTATCTATTTATCCTGTTTTCTCTATTTTTACTGTTTTCTATCTCTTTCGCCTGTTTTCTGTCTCTATTGTCTACTGTTTTCTATCTCTTTATAATGTTTTCTATCTATTTATCCTGTTTTCTATCTCTTTCTACTGTTTTCTCTCTTTTTACTGTTTTCTATCTCTTTTTACTGTTTTCTATCTCTTTCTACTGTTTTCTCTCTTTCGCCTGTTTTCTATCTTTATCTACTGTTTTCTATCTCTTTCTCCTGTTTTCTATCTCTTTCTCCTGTTTTCCATCTCTTTCTCCTGTTTTCTATCTCTTTCTCCTGTTTTCCATGTCTTTATCATGTTTTCTGTCTCTCTTGTCTACTTTTTTCTATTTCTTTATGCTGTTTTCTATCTATTTATCCTGTTTTCTCTCTTTTTACTGTTTTCTATCTCTTTCGCCTGTTTTCTGTCTCTATTGTCTACTGTTTTCTATCTCTTTATAATGTTTTCTATCTATTTTTCCTGTTTTCTATCTCTTGCTACTGTTTTCTCTCTTTTTACTGTTTTCTCTCTTTTTACTGTTTTCTCTCTTTCGCCTGTTTTCTATCTTTATCTACTGTTTTCTATCTCTTTCTCCTGTTTTCTATCTCTTTCTCCTGTTTTCTGTCTATTTCTCCTGTTTTCTGTCTCTCTTATCTACTGTTTTCCATCTCTTTCTCCTGTTTTCTATCTCTTTCTCCTGTTTTCTATCTCTTTTTACTGTGTTTTTATATCTCTTTCGCCTGTTTTCTAGCTATTTTTACTGCTTTCTGTCTCTTTCTCCTGTTTTCTATCTCTTTCTCCTGTTTTCTAGCTCTATCTACTGTTTTCTGTCTCTTTCTACTGTTTTCTCTCTTTCACTTGTTTTCTATCTTTATCTACTGTTTTCTATCTCTTTCACCTGTTTTCTTTCTCTTTCTCCTGTTTTCTGTCTCTCTTGTCTACTGTTTTCTATCTCTTTCTGCTGTTTACTATCTCTTTCTCCTTTTTTCTATATTTTTCTACTGTTTTCTGTCTCTCTAGTCAGTTTCCTATCTCTTTCTCCTGTTTTCTAACTCTTTCTCAAGATGTCTATATATTTCCTACCTCTTCTATCTCTTATCTACTATTTTCTATCTCTTATCTACTGTTTTCTATCTCTTTCTCCTGTTTTCTATCTCTTTCTGCTGTTTTCTGTCTCTATTGTCTAGTGTTTTCTATCTCTTTCTGCTGTTTACTATCTTTTTCTACTGTTTTCTGTATCTCTTGTCTACAGTTTTCTGTCTCTTTCTCCTGTTTTCTATCTCTTTCTCCTATTTTCTATCTACTGTTTTCTGTCTCTTTCTCCTGTTTTCTATCTTTATCTACTGTTTTCTATCTCTTTCTCCTGTTTTCCATCTCTTTCTCCTGTTTTCCATCTCTTTCTCCTGTTTTCTATCTCTTTCTCCTGTTTTCTGTCTCTATTGTCTACTGTTTTCTATCTCTTTCTGCTGTTTACTATCTCTTTCTCCTGTTTACTATCTCTTTCTCCTGTTTTCCATGTCTTTATCATGTTTTCTGTCTCTCTTGTCTACTTTTTTCTATTTCTTTATGCTGTTTTCTATCTATTTATCCTGTTTTCTCTCTTTTTACTGTTTTCTATCTCTTTCGCCTGTTTTCTGTCTCTATTGTCTACTGTTTTCTATCTCTTTATAATGTTTTCTATCTATTTTTCCTGTTTTCTATCTCTTTCTACTGTTTTCTCTCTTTTTACTGTTTTCTCTCTTTTTACTGTTTTCTATCTCTTTCTACTGTTTTCTCTCTTTCGCCTGTTTTCTATCTTTATCTACTGTTTTCTATCTTTCTCCTGTTTTCTATCTCTTTCTCCTGTTTTCTGTCTCTCCTGTTTTCTATCTCTTTCTACTGTTTTCTGTCTCTTTCTCCTGTTTTCTATCTTTATCTACTGTTTTCTATCTCTTTCTGCTGTTTTCTATCTCTTTCTGCTGTTTACTATCTCTTTCTCCTGTTTTCTAGCTCATTCTCCTGTTTTCTAAATCTTTCTCCTGTTTTCTATCTCTTTCTCATTTTTCTAGCTCATTCTCCTGTTTTTTATCTCTTTCTCCTTTTTTCTGTCTCTTTCTCCTGTTTTCCATGTCTTTATGATGTTTTCTGTCTCTCTTGTCTACTTTTTTCTATTTCTTTATGCTGTTTTCTATCTATTTATCCTGTTTTCTCTCTTTTTACTGTTTTCTATCTCTTTCGCCTGTTTTCTGTCTCTATTGTCTACTGTTTTCTATCTCTTTATAATGTTTTCTATCTATTTATCCTGTTTTCTATCTCTTTCTACTGTTTTCTCTCTTTTTACTGTTTTCTATCTCTTTCTACTGTTTTCTCTCTTTCGCCTGTTTTCTATCTTTATCTACTGTTTTCTATCTCTTTCTCCTGTTTTCTATCTCTTTCTCCTGTTTTCTGTCTCTCCTGTTTTCTATCTCTTTCTACTGTTTACTATCTCTTTCTCCTGTTTTCTAGCTCATTCTCCTGTTTTCTAAATCTTTCTCCTGTTTTCTATCTCTTTCTCATTTTTTCTGTCTCTTTCTCCTGTTTTCCATGTCTTTATGATGTTTTCTGTCTCTCTTGTCTACTTTTTTCTATTTCTTTATGCTGTTTTCTATCTATTTATCCTGTTTTCTATCTCTTTCTACTGTCTTCTCTCTTTTTACTGTTATCTATCTCTTTCTACTGTTTTCTAGCTCATTCTCCTGTTATTTATTTCTTTCTCCTTTTTTCTAGCTCATTCTCCTGTTTTCTAAATCTTTGTCCTGTTTTCTATCTCTTTCTCATTTTTCTAGCTCATTCTCCTGTTTTTTTATCTCTTTCTCCTTTTTTCTATCTCTTTCTCCTGTTTTCTATCTCTTTCTACTGTTTTCTGTCTCTTTCTCCTGTTTTCTATCTTTATCTACTGTTTTCTATCTCTTTCTGCTGTTTTCTATCTCTTTCTGCTGTTTACTATCTCTTTCTCCTGTTTTCTAGCTCCTTCTCCTGTTTTCTATCTCTTTCTACTGTTTTCTGTCTCTTTCTTCTGTTTTCTTTCTCTTTCTCCTGTTTTCTGTCTCTATTGTCTTTTTTTAAATATTTATTTATGCTGTTTTCTATCTATTTATCCTGTTTTCTGTCTCTCTTGTCTACTGTTTTCTATCTCTTTCTGCTGTTTACTATCTCTTTCTCCTTTTTTCTATATTTTTCTACTGTTTTCTGTCTCTCTAGTCAGTTTCCTATCTCTTTCTCCTGTTTTCTAACTCTTTCTCAAGATGTCTATATATTTCCTACCTCTTCTATCTCTTATCTACTATTTTCTATCTTTATCTACTGTTTTCTATCTCTTTCGCCTGTTTTCTATCTTTATCTACTGTTTTCTATCTCTTTCTCCTGTTTTCTATCTCTATCTACTGTTTTATGTCTCTTTCTCCTGTTTTCTATCTTTATCTACTGTTTTCTATCTCTTTCTGCTGTTTTCTATCTCTTTCTGCTGTTTACTATCTCTTTCTCCTGTTTTCTAGCTCATTCTCCTGTTTTCTAAATCTTTCTCCTGTTTTCTATCTCTTTCTCATTTTTCTAGCTCATTCTCCTGTTTTTTATCTCTTTCTCCTTTTTTCTGTCTCTTTCTCCTGTTTTCCATGTCTTTATGATGTTTTCTGTCTCTCTTGTCTACTTTTTTCTATTTCTTTATGCTGTTTTCTATCTATTTATCCTGTTTTCTATCTATTTATCCTGTTTTCTCTATTTTTACTGTTTTCTATCTCTTTCGCCTGTTTTCTGTCTCTATTGTCTACTGTTTTCTATCTCTTTATAATGTTTTCTATCTATTTATCCTGTTTTCTATCTCTTTCTACTGTTTTCTCTCTTTTTACTGTTTTCTATCTCTTTTTACTGTTTTCTATCTCTTTCTACTGTTTTCTCTCTTTCGCCTGTTTTCTATCTTTATCTACTGTTTTCTATCTCTTTCTCCTGTTTTCTATCTCTTTCTCCTGTTTTCCATCTCTTTCTCCTGTTTTCTATCTCTTTCTCCTGTTTTCCATGTCTTTATCATGTTTTCTGTCTCTCTTGTCTACTTTTTTCTATTTCTTTATGCTGTTTTCTATCTATTTATCCTGTTTTCTCTCTTTTTACTGTTTTCTATCTCTTTCGCCTGTTTTCTGTCTCTATTGTCTACTGTTTTCTATCTCTTTATAATGTTTTCTATCTATTTTTCCTGTTTTCTATCTCTTGCTACTGTTTTCTCTCTTTTTACTGTTTTCTCTCTTTTTACTGTTTTCTCTCTTTCGCCTGTTTTCTATCTTTATCTACTGTTTTCTATCTCTTTCTCCTGTTTTCTATCTCTTTCTCCTGTTTTCTGTCTCTCCTGTTTTCTATCTCTTTCTACTGTTTTCTGTCTCTTTCTCCTGTTTTCTATCTCTTTCTACTGTTTTCTGTCTCTTTCTCCTGTTTTCTATCTTTATCTACTGTTTTCTATCTCTTTCTGCTGTTTTCTATCTCTTTCTGCTGTTTACTATCTCTTTCTCCTGTTTTCTAGCTCATTCTCCTGTTTTCTAAATCTTTCTCCTGTTTTCTATCTCTTTCTCATTTTTCTAGCTCATTCTCCTGTTTTTTATCTCTTTCTCCTTTTTTCTGTCTCTTTCTCCTGTTTTCCATGTCTTTATGATGTTTTCTGTCTCTCTTGTCTACTTTTTTCTATTTCTTTATGCTGTTTTCTATCTATTTATCCTGTTTTCTATCTATTTATCCTGTTTTCTCTCTTTTTACTGTTTTCTATCTCTTTCGCCTGTTTTCTGTCTCTATTGTCTACTGTTTTGTTATCTCTTTATAATGTTTTCTATCTATTTATCCTGTTTTCTATCTCTTTCTACTGTTTTCTCTCTTTTTACTGTTTTCTATCTCTTTTTACTGTTTTCTATCTCTTTCTACTGTTTTCTCTCTTTCGCCTGTTTTCTATCTTTATCTACTGTTTTCTATCTCTTTCTCCTGTTTTCTATCTCTTTCTCCTGTTTTCTGTCTCTCCTGTTTTCTATCTCTTTCTACTGTTTACTATCTCTTTCTCCTGTTTTCTAGCTCATTCTCCTGTTTTCTAAATCTTTCTCCTGTTTTCTATCTCTTTCTCATTTTTTCTGTCTCTTTCTCCTGTTTTCCATGTCTTTATGATGTTTTCTGTCTCTCTTGTCTACTTTTTTCAATTTTTTTATGCTGTTTTCTATCTATTTATCCTGTTTTCTATCTCTTTCTACTGTCTTCTCTCTTTTTACTGTTATCTATCTCTTTCTACTGTTTTCTAGCTCATTCTCCTGTTTTTTATCTCTTTCTCCTTTTTTCTAGCTCATTCTCCTGTTTTCTATCTCTTTCTCATTTTTCTAGCTCATTCTCCTGTTTTTTATCTCTTTCTACTGTTTTCTGTCTCTTTCTCCTGTTTTCTTTCTCTTTCTCCTGTTTTCTGTCTCTATTGTCTTTTTTTAAATATTTATTTATGCTGTTTTCTATCTATTTATCTTGTTTTCTGTCTCTCTTGTCTACTGTTTTCTATCTCTTTCTGCTGTTTACTATCTCTTTCTCCTTTTTTCTATATTTTTCTACTGTTTTCTGTCTCTCTAGTCAGTTTCCTATCTCTTTCTCCTGTTTTCTAACTCTTTCTCAAGATGTCTATATATTTCCTACCTCTTCTATCTCTTATCTACTATTTTCTATCTTTATCTACTGTTTTCTATCTCTTTCGCCTGTTTTCTATCTTTATCTACTGTTTTCTATCTCTTTCTCCTGTTTTCTATCTCTTTCTCCTGTTTTCTGTCTCTCCTGTTTTCTATCTCTTTCTCCTGTTTTCTATCTTTATCTACTGTTTTCTATCTCTTCCTGCTGTTTTCTATCTCTTTCTGCTGTTTTCTATCTCTTTCTGCTGTTTACTATCTCTTTCTCCTGTTTTCTAGCTCATTCTCCTGTTTTCTAAATCTTTCTCCTGTTTTCTATCTCTTTCTCATTTTTCTAGCTCATTCTCCTGTTTTTTATCTCTTTCTCCTTTTTTCTGTCTCTTTCTCCTGTTTTCCATGTCTTTATGATGTTTTCTGTCTCTCTTGTCTACTTTTTTCTATTTCTTTATGCTGTTTTCTATCTATTTATCCTGTTTTCTATCTATTTATCCTTTTTTCTCTCTTTTTACTGTTTTCTATCTCTTTCGCCTGTTTTCTGTCTCTATTGTCTACTGTTTTCTATCTCTTTATAATGTTTTCTATCTATTTATCCTGTTTTCTATCTCTTTCTACTGTTTTCTCTCTTTTTACTGTTTTCTCTCTTTTTACTGTTTTCTATCTCTTTCTACTGTTTTCTCTCTTTCGCCTGTTTTCTATCTTTATCTACTGTTTTCTATCTCTTTCTCCTGTTTTCTATCTCTTTCTCCTGTTTTCTGTCTCTCCTGTTTTCTATCTCTTTCTATTGTTTTCTGTCTCTTTCTCCTGTTTTCTATCTTTATCTACTGTTTTCTATCTCTTTCTCCTGTTTTCTATCTCTTTCTCCTGTTTTCTGTCTCTCCTGTTTTCTATCTCTTTCTATTGTTTTCTGTCTCTTTCTCCTGTTTTCTGTCTCTTTCTCCTGTTTTCTATCTTTATCTACTGTTTTCTATCTCTTTCTGCTGTTTTCTATCTCTTTCTGCTGTTTACTATCTCTTTCTCCTGTTTTCTAGCTCATTCTCCTGTTTTCTAAATCTTTCTCCTGTTTTCTATCTCTTTCTCATTTTTTCTGTCTCTTTCTCCTGTTTTCCATGTCTTTATGATGTTTTCTATCTATTTATCCTGTTTTCTATCTCTTTCTACTGTCTTCTCTCTTTTTACTGTTATCTATCTCTTTCTACTGTTTTCTAGCTCATTCTCCTGTTATTTATTTCTTTCTCCTTTTTTCTAGCTCATTCTCCTGTTTTCTAAATCTTTGTCCTGTTTTCTATCTCTTTCTCATTTTTCTAGCTCATTCTCCTGTTTTTTTATCTCTTTCTCCTTTTTTCTATCTCTTTCTCCTGTTTTCTATCTCTTTCTACTGTTTTCTGTCTCTTTCTCCTGTTTTCTATCTTTATCTACTGTTTTCTATCTCTTTCTGCTGTTTTCTATCTCTTTCTGCTGTTTACTATCTCTTTCTCCTGTTTTCTAGCTCATTCTCCTGTTTTCTATCTCTTTCTACTGTTTTCTGTCTCTTTCTTCTGTTTTCTATCTATTTATCCTGTTTTCTGTCTCTCTTGTCTACTGTTTTCTATCTCTTTCTGCTGTTTACTATCTCTTTCTCCTTTTTTCTATATTTTTCTACTGTTTTCTGTCTCTCTAGTCAGTTTCCTATCTCTTTCTCCTGTTTTCTAACTCTTTCTCAAGATGTCTATATATTTCCTACCTCTTCTATCTCTTATCTACTATTTTCTATCTTTATCTACTGTTTTCTATCTCTTTCGCCTGTTTTCTATCTTTATCTACTGTTTTCTATCTCTTTCTCCTGTTTTCTATCTCTATCTACTGTTTTATGTCTCTTTCTCCTGTTTTCTATCTTTATCTACTGTTTTCTATCTCTTTCTGCTGTTTTCTATCTCTTTCTGCTGTTTACTATCTCTTTCTACTGTTTTCTGTCTCTTTCTCCTGTTTTCTATCTTTATCTACTGTTTTCTATCTCTTTCTCCTGTTTTCTATCTCTTTCTCCTGTTTTCTGTCTCTCCTGTTTTTTATCTCTTTCTACTGTTTTCTGTCTCTTTCTCCTGTTTTCTATCTTTATCTACTGTTTTCTATCTCTTTCTGCTGTTTTCTATCTCTTTCTGCTCTTTACTATCTCTTTCTCCTGTTTTCTAGCTCATTCTCCTGTTTTCTAAATCTTTCTCCTGTTTTCTATCTCTTTCTCATTTTTCTAGCTCATTCTCCTGTTTTTTATCTCTTTCTCCTTTTTTCTGTCTCTTTCTCCTGTTTTCCATGTCTTTATGATGTTTTCTGTCTCTCTTGTCTACTTTTTTCTATTTCTTTATGCTGTTTTCTATCTATTTATCCTGTTTTCTATCTATTTATCCTGTTTTCTCTATTTTTACTGTTTTCTATCTCTTTCGCCTGTTTTCTGTCTCTATTGTCTACTGTTTTCTATCTCTTTATAATGTTTTCTATCTATTTATCCTGTTTTCTATCTCTTTCTACTGTTTTCTCTCTTTTTACTGTTTTCTATCTCTTTTTACTGTTTTCTATCTCTTTCTACTGTTTTCTCTCTTTCGCCTGTTTTCTATCTTTATCTACTGTTTTCTATCTCTTTCTCCTGTTTTCTATCTCTTTCTCCTGTTTTCCATCTCTTTCTCCTGTTTTCTATCTCTTTCTCCTGTTTTCCATGTCTTTATCATGTTTTCTGTCTCTCTTGTCTACTTTTTTCTATTTCTTTATGCTGTTTTCTATCTATTTATCCTGTTTTCTCTCTTTTTACTGTTTTCTATCTCTTTCGCCTGTTTTCTGTCTCTATTGTCTACTGTTTTCTATCTCTTTATAATGTTTTCTATCTATTTTTCCTGTTTTCTATCTCTTGCTACTGTTTTCTCTCTTTTTACTGTTTTCTCTCTTTTTACTGTTTTCTCTCTTTCGCCTGTTTTCTATCTTTATCTACTGTTTTCTATCTCTTTCTCCTGTTTTCTATCTCTTTCTCCTGTTTTCTGTCTCTCCTGTTTTCTATCTCTTTCTACTGTTTTCTGTCTCTTTCTCCTGTTTTCTATCTCTTTCTACTGTTTTCTGTCTCTTTCTCCTGTTTTCTATCTTTATCTACTGTTTTCTATCTCTTTCTGCTGTTTTCTATCTCTTTCTGCTGTTTACTATCTCTTTCTCCTGTTTTCTAGCTCATTCTCCTGTTTTCTAAATCTTTCTCCTGTTTTCTATCTCTTTCTCATTTTTCTAGCTCATTCTCCTGTTTTTTATCTCTTTCTCCTTTTTTCTGTCTCTTTCTCCTGTTTTCCATGTCTTTATGATGTTTTCTGTCTCTCTTGTCTACTTTTTTCTATTTCTTTATGCTGTTTTCTATCTATTTATCCTGTTTTCTATCTATTTATCCTGTTTTCTCTCTTTTTACTGTTTTCTATCTCTTTCGCCTGTTTTCTGTCTCTATTGTCTACTGTTTTGTTATCTCTTTATAATGTTTTCTATCTATTTATCCTGTTTTCTATCTCTTTCTACTGTTTTCTCTCTTTTTACTGTTTTCTATCTCTTTTTACTGTTTTCTATCTCTTTCTACTGTTTTCTCTCTTTCGCCTGTTTTCTATCTTTATCTACTGTTTTCTATCTCTTTCTCCTGTTTTCTATCTCTTTCTCCTGTTTTCTGTCTCTCCTGTTTTCTATCTCTTTCTACTGTTTACTATCTCTTTCTCCTGTTTTCTAGCTCATTCTCCTGTTTTCTAAATCTTTCTCCTGTTTTCTATCTCTTTCTCATTTTTTCTGTCTCTTTCTCCTGTTTTCCATGTCTTTATGATGTTTTCTGTCTCTCTTGTCTACTTTTTTCAATTTTTTTATGCTGTTTTCTATCTATTTATCCTGTTTTCTATCTCTTTCTACTGTCTTCTCTCTTTTTACTGTTATCTATCTCTTTCTACTGTTTTCTAGCTCATTCTCCTGTTTTTTATCTCTTTCTCCTTTTTTCTAGCTCATTCTCCTGTTTTCTAAATCTTTGTCCTGTTTTCTATCTCTTTCTCATTTTTCTAGCTCATTCTCCTGTTTTTTATCTCTTTCTACTGTTTTCTGTCTCTTTCTCCTGTTTTCTTTCTCTTTCTCCTGTTTTCTGTCTCTATTGTCTTTTTTTAAATATTTATTTATGCTGTTTTCTATCTATTTATCTTGTTTTCTGTCTCTCTTGTCTACTGTTTTCTATCTCTTTCTGCTGTTTACTATCTCTTTCTCCTTTTTTCTATATTTTTCTACTGTTTTCTGTCTCTCTAGTCAGTTTCCTATCTCTTTCTCCTGTTTTCTAACTCTTTCTCAAGATGTCTATATATTTCCTACCTCTTCTATCTCTTATCTACTATTTTCTATCTTTATCTACTGTTTTCTATCTCTTTCGCCTGTTTTCTATCTTTATCTACTGTTTTCTATCTCTTTCTCCTGTTTTCTATCTCTTTCTCCTGTTTTCTGTCTCTCCTGTTTTCTATCTCTTTCTCCTGTTTTCTATCTTTATCTACTGTTTTCTATCTCTTCCTGCTGTTTTCTATCTCTTTCTGCTGTTTTCTATCTCTTTCTGCTGTTTACTATCTCTTTCTCCTGTTTTCTAGCTCATTCTCCTGTTTTCTAAATCTTTCTCCTGTTTTCTATCTCTTTCTCATTTTTCTAGCTCATTCTCCTGTTTTTTATCTCTTTCTCCTTTTTTCTGTCTCTTTCTCCTGTTTTCCATGTCTTTATGATGTTTTCTGTCTCTCTTGTCTACTTTTTTCTATTTCTTTATGCTGTTTTCTATCTATTTATCCTGTTTTCTATCTATTTATCCTTTTTTCTCTCTTTTTACTGTTTTCTATCTCTTTCGCCTGTTTTCTGTCTCTATTGTCTACTGTTTTCTATCTCTTTATAATGTTTTCTATCTATTTATCCTGTTTTCTATCTCTTTCTACTGTTTTCTCTCTTTTTACTGTTTTCTCTCTTTTTACTGTTTTCTATCTCTTTCTACTGTTTTCTCTCTTTCGCCTGTTTTCTATCTTTATCTACTGTTTTCTATCTCTTTCTCCTGTTTTCTATCTCTTTCTCCTGTTTTCTGTCTCTCCTGTTTTCTATCTCTTTCTATTGTTTTCTGTCTCTTTCTCCTGTTTTCTATCTTTATCTACTGTTTTCTATCTCTTTCTCCTGTTTTCTATCTCTTTCTCCTGTTTTCTGTCTCTCCTGTTTTCTATCTCTTTCTATTGTTTTCTGTCTCTTTCTCCTGTTTTCTGTCTCTTTCTCCTGTTTTCTATCTTTATCTACTGTTTTCTATCTCTTTCTGCTGTTTTCTATCTCTTTCTGCTGTTTACTATCTCTTTCTCCTGTTTTCTAGCTCATTCTCCTGTTTTCTAAATCTTTCTCCTGTTTTCTATCTCTTTCTCATTTTTTCTGTCTCTTTCTCCTGTTTTCCATGTCTTTATGATGTTTTCTATCTATTTATCCTGTTTTCTATCTCTTTCTACTGTCTTCTCTCTTTTTACTGTTATCTATCTCTTTCTACTGTTTTCTAGCTCATTCTCCTGTTTTCTAAATCTTTCTCCTGTTTTCTATCTCTTTCTCATTTTTCTAGCTCATTCTCCTGTTTTTTATCTCTTTCTCCTTTTTTCTATCTCTTTCTCCTGTCTTCTGTCTCTTTCTCCTGTTTTCTATCTCTTTCTCATATTTTCTATCTTTATCTACTGTTTTCTATCTCTTTCTACTGTTTCCTTTCTCTTTCTCCTGTTTTCTGTCTCTCCTGTTTTCTATCTCTTTCTACTATTTTCTGTCTCTTTCTCCTGTTTTCGTTCTCTTTCTCCTGTTTTCTGTCTCTCCTGTTTTCTATCTCTTTCTCCTGTTTTCTATCTCTTTCTACTGTTTTCTGTCTCTTTCTCCTGTTTTCTGTCTCTATTGTCTACTTTTTTATATTTCTTTATGCTGTTTTCTATCTATTTATTCTGTTTTCTATCTCTTTCTCCTGTTTTCTTTCTCTTTCTACTGTTTTCTGTATCTCTTGTCTAGTTTTCTGTCTCTCTTTCTGCTGTTTTCTATCTCTTTCTCCTGTTTTCTGTCTCCATTGTCTACTGTTTTCTTTCTCTTTTTGCTGTTTTCTATCTCTTTCTGCTGTTTACTATTTCTTCCTCCTGTTTTACAACTCTTTATAATGTTTTCTGTCTCTCTTGTCTACTTTTTTCTATTTCTTTATGCTGTTTTTTATCTATGTATCCTGTTTTCTATCTTTTTACTGTTTCCTATCTCCTTCTCCTGTTTTCTATCTCTTTCTCCTGCTTTATATCTCTTTATCCTGTTTTCTATCTCTATCTACTGTTTTCTATCTGTTTCTCCTGTTTTCTGTCTCTCCTGTTTTCTTTCTCTTTCTGCTGTTTTCTATCTCTTTCTCCTGTTTTCTTATCAATCTGCTAATCTGCTTTTCCTTTTCCTTCTTCTGATCTAATGGTCGTATTAAGATGTCATATCCAGGGGACATTAAATACTGTCATGGCTCTGAGATGTCTGATTTACCTTAGTATCAGGACGGAAAAAACAAGAATGCTAAATCCATTTTCAACACGCATGCACACACACACACCCTCTTCAAGTTGACCGACAAAGGATATGGTTGGAGATGTGTATAGTAACCAATACATCTCAAGCTGCTAAACCAGTGTGTGAAGAGAGTATACCTGTACAAAATAAACTAGCTTTACTTACACCACTCACTGGGGTTATGTTACATGCCTTCCTCCCTCTGGGGCCTTAGGGTTTGGGAATAGGAAATTAAATTATGGATAATTGGACAGGGGAAGGTGGAAGGATGGAGGGATGAATTGACCTGGGTTCAAATATTACTGGATTTCTTTAATTGCACTTGATTGAGCTTGCCTGGGGAAATGGAAACAATGGATTAGTCCCAAAAGTCCAAACCCTGCCCACCTGGCACTGCAGTTATAGGCTCAATCAAATTCACAAATTATTTGAATGAAAATAAATACTATTTAAACCCTGTCTGATAATATTCATGCAACACAGCCCTTAAATGCCTCAGCAGTGCATGATTATCCACATCATGCATTTCAGCCAATCAAAGCAAAGGGGAGTTGTTACACTTGGTCAGTTTTCTGGAAGTCTTTAATTTTTTACGATGTGACGTTTTAACAACCATAACTGATGGAGCAGTTCACCTCACAAAGCCACAAGAGCTCCTGTTTGGTGGGCAGGTCTATAACCAGTGGAATTGCAGAATGTACCGTGTGTATGTATGTAAACGTGTGTGTGTGTGTCCGTGCGTGCAAGTATGTACACTGGGGCCCAAACGTTTGGAATATTACTCATTCAAGGGTTTTTCTTTATTTGCACTATTTTTTACATAAATACAAGTGAAGACATCAAAACTATGACATAAGACATATGGAATCATGTAGTAACCAAAAAAGTGTTAAACAAATCAAAATATATTTTATATTTGAGATTCTTCAAAGTAGCCACCCTTTGCCTTGATGACAGCTTTGCACACTCATGGCATTCTCTCAACCAGCTTCATGAAGACCGCCACAGGAATGTAAGACCCAGAGTTACCTCTGCTGCCGAGAATAAGTTCATTAGAGTTACCAGCCTCAGATTGCAGCCCAAATAAATGCTTCACAGAGTTCAAGTAACAGACACATTTAAACATCAACTGTTCAGAGGAGACTGTGTGAATCAGGCCTTCATGGTCGAATTGCTGCAAAGAAACCACTACTAAAGGACACCAATAAGAAGAAGAGACTGGCCAAGAAACACGAGCAATGGACATTAGACCGGTGGAAATCTGTCCTTTGGTCTGGAGTCCAAATTTGAGATTTTTGGTTCCAACCTCAACCAAATTTAGATGGTTTGGGATGAGTCGGACCACAGTGAAGGAAAAGCAGCCAACAAGTGCTCAGCATATGTGGGAACTCCTTCAAGACTGATGGAAAAGCATCCAGGTGAAGCTTGTTGAGAGAATGCCAAGAGTATGCAAAGCTTTCATCAAGGCAAAGGGTGGCTATTTGAAGAATCTTAAATATAAAATATATTTTGAACACTTTTTTGTTTACTACATGATTCCATATGTGTTATGTCATAGTTTTGATGTCTTCACTTTTATTCTACAATGTAAAAAACAGTGCTAACAAAGAGAAACCCTTGAATGAGTAATATTCCAAACTTTTGGCCCCCAGTGTAGGTGTGAGTGAGTGCGTGCGCGTGCGTGTGTGTGTGTGTGCGTGTGTGTGTGTGGAGAGAGAGGGAAGAAAATAAAAGGAGAGAAAGGTAGAGATCATTAGAACTAAATTACAGTATTTCAATGACCATTGAAAGTATGGACCAGGAAAGACATCAATCCATGCTTTGATTTTGTTTACTAAGTCATAGCCACTTCTAAATCACATAGACCAAAGTAATGGACACAACACAAATTAACATCAAATCATCAGTCATTTAGCAACAAAAATACATATTTATTCATTATCCCTGAAATGAATATCAATAAATATATTAGTAGTTAATATTAGTTAATAAAGTCTGGCCCGTCATCTAATTCCTTTCAAAGTCTGACACTTACTCCCAGTGGCTGACAGGTTGTGTATTTGGATCTAATGGAATCCATTTACATCCTGCCCAAATGGAAAGCACATGGAGAGACCCGGCCCACCTGGCTCTGATCAGCTACTGAGTTCAGTTAGCACCACCACATGCTCAGAGGAGAGAGAGAGAGAGAGAGAGAGAGAGAGAAATGGGTTTCAAACCCCATCAAACACACACAGAGAGAGAGAGTGAGAGAGAGAGAGAGAGAGAGAGAGAGAGAGAGAGGCCTTTGGCTCCTCTATTTAGCCATGGTCAGAGTCTGACAGATCTAGGTTGTCTAGTTCTGTGTGGTGTTTTGTGTTGGGTCCCGAATTAAGGACATGGATCCAGATATGGACATACTTTAGTACCCTTTTCTCACGACCATACCAAACTGAACCGTACTATGCTGATGGCTGTGATATTTTATTTTCATTGTCTTTCATGGTCCTTTTCAGCACTTTCCAGGAACTGTAGTGTAATGTGTAATCAGGCCAGCTCAAAACAGCTTGGCTTTGTTTGACTTGATGATCCATATGGGTATCTTCCCTGTGTATGTCAGATGAGGACATATGGAAGGAAGAGTCCCTAGCGACTGGCAGAGGAGACTGGTCAATATTGTCTCTGTTTGCTGGGACAGGCAATAGTCTATCTTGATAGATTTATTGATTCCTACAGCAAGCAATGGTGGTATGCCTGTGGGTGGATGGGATATGGGAAGCGGTTTTCCAATGAACATGTAAAGATTTGATGTGTTTATTTGTGTGTGTGTGTGTGTGTGTGTGTGTGTGTGTGTGTGTGTGTGTGTGTGTGTGTGTGTGTGTGTATATATGGTTGGATGGCAGTAGATATAGTGGGTAACATCTTGACCTTCAGCAGGTCTCCTCCACCTCCACATCTGGTTAGACCATCCACACCCCCAACTCCTGCTAGTCACCCCTGCCTGCATCTCATCAATCCTCAGTGTCATCGCTAGCACACTCCTGGCCTTTGACATAATAACCATGATGTGAAAATGATGAATGGGCTTTTCCGGTCAGGAAGCAGTGGTTGAGGTCAGAGACACCCCACACTCTTTCATCTCCATGTCCATTTTTCACTTTCTTCCCTTTGCCATGGTTATCTCTTTCTCTCTCTCTTTTTATCCACCCCTCCCTCTTTCTCTCTCTCCCTTTCTCTCACTCACTCTCCATGTCTCTCTCTCTCTCGCTCGCTCTTTCTCTCTCACAAGCACCAACATATAATCTTCCACCACAGAAAAGTTATCCAAATAATATGGGGAGACAAGTTTAGATAGATATATAGATAGATAGATAGATAGATAGATAGATAGATAGATAGATAGATAGATAGATAGATAGATAGATAGATAGATAGATAGATAGATAGATAGATAGATAGATAGATAGATAGATAGTTAGATAGATAGATAGATAGATAGATAGATAGATAGATAGATAGATAGATAGATAGATAGATAGATAGATAGATAGATAGATAGATAGATAGATAGATAGATAGATAGATAGATACTTTATTGATCCCCCGGGGGGGAAATTTCATTGTCAAGCAGCTACAACAAAACACAGGTCAGGTGCAAAATGCCACAACGAAAGTACACAAAAGACAGATGAACGGTACATGATACATAGAGTGGCAGTATGAAAAAGTATTAAAATACAAGATATCTGGAGTGAAAAAAAATAAAAGCTATAAAAAAGACATTGCATAGTATGAGTGGTTGGCTGAATATGTACACTATACATTGGTAGATGTTGGATGGTTAACTATACTATACAGGTCGATGGCAGAGAAATACTTCAGTAGCTAAAAATGCGTATGATAGGATCGAGGGTAATAATAGTTTACTTAATAGACAGACTGGGTAAATGAACAGGTAAGTGAAAATGTTGCATGGTTAAATTAGCTGTACAGTTAGGTATACAGTTATATTTACAGATAAGTGAATACTTGCATGGTTACACAAACTGTACAGGTAAATGACAGGAAGAGATACTTTAATAGCTAAATGTGTGTATGATATCATTTGGGGTAATAATAGTAATTCCCTTAAAATCCAGTCCTTAGTGCGCATGGTTTAATTACAGACAACTGCACGTATTGCACATTCGATATACTAAAAGCAATGAGAAAAGGTGCAATTGACAGGATACTAATATGCATTCCTGAGTGAATGCCTACGTAAGTTAGGTCTAAGAATTACTAGCAATATTGCACGTGATATGATATAACAACTGTACATGAGTATGTATATACAGACTTGTATGAATAAATAGGTCCTGAGTGAATGAGTGCTGACGGACCAGAGTTACTCACGGATGGATGCATAATTGTTAAACTAGGTCCTAGCACCCCAACAGTTCCAGATCTATGTTGCCGACGGCACGGCACCCCGGTGAGGCATTATATAGTCTAATAGCCGCCGGCAGGAAGGACCTCCTGTAGCGCTCTCTGGCACACCGTGGTGGGATCAGTCTGTGACTGAAAGTGCTCCTCTGCGTCATAACCATTGCGTGCAGAGGGTGGGTGACGTTGTCCATGATGGCCAGCAGTTTGGCCAGAATCCGTCTCTCCGCCACCTCCTCTAGAGTGTCAAGGCTCATCCCCAGGACAGAGCTAGCCTTCCTGATCAGCTTATTTACCCGAGAAGCATCACCGGCTTTGATGTTTGCTCCCCAGCACACCACTGCAAAAAAGATGGCACTGGCCACCACAGACTGGTAGAAGGTATGCAGTAGTTTACTGCACACGTTGAAGGACCTGAACCTCCTCAGAAAGTAGAGTCGGCTCTGGCCCTTTTTGTACAGGGCCCCGGTGTTACCGGCCCATTCCAGCCTGTTGTCCATATGGACTCCCAGGAACTTGTATGACCCAACCATTTCCACATCCATCCCCTGTATAGGGACTGCAGTCAGTTGTGCCTAGGTTCTCCTGAAGTCCACCACCATCTCCTTTGTTTTGCTGATGTTGAGCTGAAAGTGGTTCTGCTCACACCACAACACAAAGTTATCAATTGTTTCAAAGTGCAGCTTGTTTGATTCTATAGTTAGAATGCAGTATGCCTCATATCCCCCTCCCACCATGGTTCTAGAATTAGAATGCAGTATGCCTCATATCCCCCTCCCCACCATGATTCCAGAAATGGAATGCAGTATGCCTCATATCCCCCTCCCACCATGGTTCTAGAATTAGAATGCATTATGCCTCATATCCCCCTCCCCACCATGGTTCTAGAATTAGAATGCAGTATGCCTCATATCCCCCTCCCCACCATGGTTCTAGAATTAGAATGCAGTATGTCTCATATCCCCCTCCCCACCATTGTTCTAGCAAAAACTTTCAAACAAAGTGTTCATTTCATTTTTCAAACAAAGAAAATTACTTTTTAAAATTATCTGCTAACTAGCGTTCTCACTACTTAGAAAAACGTAATATTGTAGGGCTTCCCTTCCATGACGGTGCTAGCAGCCACATGAGTGCTAGCTAGCAACCGACCAGAACATTATTTATTTCAATTTTTTTTTATTGAACCTTTATTCAACAAGGCAAATCAGTTAAGAGCAAATTCTTATTTACAATGACTGCCTACACCGGCCAAACTTTGCCAATTGTGCGCGGCCCTACGGGACTCTCAATCACGGCCGGTTGTGATACAGTCTGGATTCAAACCAGGTTGTCTGTAGTGACACCTCTAGCACTGATATGCAGTGTCTTAGACCACTGCGACACTTGGGAGCCCATTACGCTAGCCAAGACCAACAACACAAACAAACAGACTATACAGCTACAAGTAATGAGTGGAGTTACAAACAGACTATACAGCTACAAGTAATGAGTGGAGTTACAAACGGACTATACAGCTACAAGTAATGAGTGGAGTTACAAACGGACTATACAGCTACAAGTAATGAGTGGAGTTACAAACGGACTATACAGCTACAAGTAATGAGTGGAGTTACAAACGGACTATACAGCTACAAGTAATGAGTGGAGTTACAAACGGACTATACAGCTACAAGTAATGAGTGGAGTTACAAACGGACTATACAGCTACAAGTAATGAGTGGAGTTACAAACGGACTATACAGCTACAAGTAATGAGTGGAGTTACAAACGGACTATACAGTTACAAGTAATGAGTGGAGTTACAAACGGACTATACAGCTACAAGTAATGAGTGGAGTTACAAACGGACTATACTAAACAAGTTAAATATTTGACCTGTTTTCCACACACATAGCTACAGTAGCCTACTCACATATCCCACTCTCCACAGGGCTCTTCTCGCAGGCTCTATTTCCCTACGTGGGAGCATTGTGAACCGTAGGTGGGGGTTGTTGACATGGTTACATGTACATTTAACAACACAGCAGCTTTTCACAATGTTTTGTTATTCTGTTTAACAAAGAATGTACGGAGAAGTTGCCTCTTTTACACTGGAGGTCAATGGGAAAGAATGTTGGTTTCCCCCAATTTGTGGGTGTGGTCATGGGAATTCCATATTATTAAGTGAATTCCGACTGGAACTATATCCCCAATCCCCACCATGTGATTCTAGAATTAGAATGCAGTATGCCTCATATCCCCACCTCTTCTAGAGTGTGTGGTTGGTGCTGGTGGTCATTACCACGTAACTCCCTAAAACCATACTTTCATATTTCTGTCTCCTTTTGTCAAAAATAAGTAGCTGGAACATACAAGACAAAACAGGCTAACAACATCAGTCTAACCCTAACAGCATCAGTCTAACCCTAACAACATCACAGTCTAACCCTAACAACATCAGTCTAACCCTAACAACATCACAGTCTAACCCTAACAACACCACAGTCTAACCCTAACAACACCACAGTCTAACCCTAACAACATCAGTCTAACCCTAACAACATCACAGTCTAACCCTAACAACACCACAGTCTAACCCTAACAACACCACAGTCTAAACCCTAACAACACCACAGCCTAAACCCTAACAACACCACAGCCTAACCCTAACAACACCACAGCCTAACCCTAACAACACCACAGCCTAACCCTAACAACACCACAGCCTAACCCTAACAACACCACAGCCTAACCCTAACACCACAGTCTAACCCTAACACCACAGTCTAACCCTAACACCAACACCAGTCTAACCCTAACACCACCACCACAATCTTTTCAAATAGAACATTGTATTGACTGTATAGAAAATGTATTCTTTACATTACCCATATACAATAAATAAGTCTTTAAGAAAGCCTGTCACATACAGTCATCTGAAAAGTAAGTACACCCCCTGGAAAGTTCTCTTTTTCCTTTTTTATTTTTTTTACTTATTTGGACAGATGGATATGTAATCTTCACTTTAACACTATTGACCGATAAAGGTTACCACATTTAACAAATCACACACCCAAAAAAAATATGTTGAAAGTGTTATGCGATTAAAATAAACAAAAGTTAGGACACCCCAACCTTTACCATCACATAATTTGGCTAAAATTAGAATTATGTACCAATACAAGTGCAAATGATTAGAAAACATTAGAGAGAAATTTAGGAGGGTCCAGCCTTCCATAAAGATAAAAAAATTGGTCTAGTTTAGTCTTAACCATATGGGTATGTGAACACATCATTCAAAGATCAAAAGACCTACCCGAGGCCATCAGAAGAAAGATTATTGATGACCATGAGTCTGGGAGGGGTTACAAATCCATTTCCAAGCAATTCGAAGTACATCATTCCATTTCCAAGCAATTCAAAGTAATGTTTTCTGATCATTTCCACTTGTTTTGGTACCTAATTCTAATTTTAGCCATTTTATGTGATGGTAAAGGTAGGGATGAACTAACTTTCCCCCATAAGGATAAGGCATTTTTGTTTATTTTAATTGCATAACATTTTCAAGTTTTTTTATTTTTGTGTGATTTGTTAAATTGGGTAACCTTTCTGTCAATAGTGTTGAAGTGAAGTTTACATATCCATCTGTCCAAATATGTAAAAACAAAAAGAGAACTTTCCAGGGGGTGTACTTACTTTTTCACATGACTGTATGTTGTACTCTTAAAACCTCTTTAAAAACATAGCAGAGTGGGTGGATGATTGTCTCAGTATGAGACTTGTTTGGTCCATGTTCTCACTTTACCAACACCAACCAAGAGTTACAGTGATCCTAGGGACCAGTTGTCCACCAGTCATTGTTGTGGTCTGCCTACTCTTCGCATGCCCATTCTATGGTGGACAATGCTGTCCATTGAGCTTATTTGAATTGCTGCAGTTTATTGGTTGTTGATCTGAATGTCAGTCTTACATTGTTCAGGGAGATGTTGCATTTCTTTTATGTTGATAGACAAAATGGTCGGTCTTAACTTGCTATGTGATGTTGGCGTTTCTGCTGAAGTCAAAGTAAGTAGGACAGATAATGCACCGAGTTGATAAGTTGTGTTGTCATCAGCTATTTAAACTTCTGCGTTGTCGTTTTATGCGTGTTAGTGGCTGGGAACATTAAATATTCTCATTAGCATATTTTTTCACAAAATAACACTAGTTTCCACTGGCCACATGCTAATGTTTGACAATACTGTAAATGTTCAAAGTGTGTGCTTTAAAAAGTGTTAGACAAAGATGTCCCTGGTTAAAATACATCTCACTTGTTTTGAAGCTTTTGGATAGCAGTGTATTACTTATGACTCTGGGGGCATGTGTTGGATTTGCACCAGCTCTAAGAAATCTATCTGTAATGAACTAGTCCCTTGTCTGTATGTGCCCCTGGGGCAGAGTACCAGTGGTAGACGTTTTAGGAGATTTAAGCCTCATTTGTTAGTGGAAGCACTGAGTCTTAAGCGGAGGAAACTTCTTCTCCGGAGCCACAGCAACAAGATCCCTGGGTTCAACATGTCAATAAGATATCTCTTGTAGAAACGTGGGAAGAATACAGAGAAACAAATTACTTGAATTTCATAGTGGTTAAGAGTCTATTGACGAACCCGTGGTTCAATCTAAGTAACATTATAAAAATAAATCCCTATCAAAATCCATCAGTTTAAGCTGTCAGCCTTCCACATCTGCGGTGGAAGGTGTCCAAGCTATTGTGGGGAGACGGTCACAAACATGAGGGTGCTCTCTGCTCTACAACTGCCCACAAGACTCGACTGAAGTTGGTAACACTGATGTGCCAACTTCTGTCTGTAGCATCCGAACCGTTTGACCTACAAACTAATATCACCCCACTATGGAAAGAGGAGACATTTATAAAAAAAAAAAAAATGCATCTAAACGGAATTATAAAGAAGAAAGCTGGACAAAAAACAAGTTTATCTACAATTCATAATTAAGCTATTTATTAAATATATAAATCATGTTAAGTAGCCTAATAATTAAGCTATTTATTAAATATGTAAATCATGTTAAGTAGCCTAATAATTAAGCTATTTATTGATGTGAAAACATTTTGTATTTATATGAATTGATCTATTATGTTTGTTAAATGGAAATAGGAGATTGCATTCTGCATTTTGTGCAGCGATATACAGTGGGGAGAACAAGTATTTGATACACTGCCGATTTTGCAGGTTTTCCCACTTACAAAGCATGTAGAAGTCTGTCATTTTTATCATAGGTACTCTTCAACTGTGAGTGACGGAATCTAAAACAAAAATCCAGAAAATCACATTGTATGATTTTTAAATAATTAATTTGCATTTTATTGCATGACATAAGTATTTGATCACCTACCAACCAGTAAGAATTCCGGCTCTCACAGACCTGTTAGTTTTTCTTCAAGAAGCCCTCTTGTTCTCCACTCATTACCTGTATTAACTGCACCTGTTTGAACTCGTTACCTGTATAAAAGACACCTGTCCACACACTCAATCAAACAGACTCCAACCTCTCCACAATGGCCAAGACCAGAGAGCTGTGTAAGGACATCAGGGATAAAATTGTAGACCTGCACAAGGCTGTGATGGGCTACAGGACAATAGGCAAGCAGCTTGGTGAGAAGGCAACAACTGTTGGCGCAATTATTAGAAAATGGAAGAAGTTCAAGATGACGGTCAATCTCCCTCGGTCTGGGGCACCATGCAAGATCTCACCTCGTGGGGCATCAATGATCATGAGGAAGGTGAGGGATCAGCCCAGAACTACACGGCAGGACCTGGTCAATGACCTGAAGAGAGCTGGGACCACAGTCTCAAAGAAAACCATTAGTAACACACTGCACCGTCATGGATTAAAATCCTGCAGCGCACGCAAGGTCCCCCTGCTCAAGCCAGCGCATGTCCAGGCCCGTCTGAAGTTTGCCAATGACCATCTGGATGATCCAGAGGAGGAATGGGAGAAGGTCATGTGGTCTGATGAGTCAAAAATAGAGCTTTTTGGTCTAAACTCCACTCGCCGTGTTTGGAGGAAGAAGAAGGATGAGTACAACCCCAAGAACACCATCCCAACCGTGAAGCATGGAGGTGGAAACATCATTCTTTGGGGATGCTTTTCTGCAAAGGGGACAGGACGACTGCACCGTATTGAGGGGAGGATGGATGGGGCCATGTATCGCGAGATCTTGGCCAACAACCTCCTTCCCTCAGTAAGAGCATTGAAGATGGGTCGTGGCTGGTTCTAGCATGACAACGACCCGAAACACACAGCCAGGGCAACTAAGGAGTGGCTCCGTAAGAAGCATCTCAAGGTCCTGGAGTGGCCTAGCCAGTCTCCAGACCGGAACCCAATAGAAAATCTTTGGAGGGAGCTGAAAGTCCGTATTGCCCAGCGACAGCCCCGAAACCTGAAGGATCTGGAGAAGGTCTGTATGGAGGAGTGGGCCAAAATCCCTGCTGCAGTGTGTGCAAACCTGGTCAAGAACTACAGGAAACGTATGATCTCTGTAATTGCAAACAAAGGTTTCTGTACCAAATATTAAGTTCTGCTTTTCTGATGTATCAAATACTTATGTCATGCAATAAAATGCTAATTAATTACTTAAAAATCATACAATGTGATTTTCTGGATTTTTGTTTTAGATTCCGCCACTCACAGTTGAAGAGTACCTATGATAAAAATTACAGACTTCTACATGCTTTGTAAGTGGGAAAAACTGCAAAATCGGCAGTGTATCAAATACTTGTTCTCCCCACTGTAGTAGCAATCATGTAGTTCTGTGAGTATGTGTATCTGTAGATATCCCAGTATAGGACACACACACAATCCATGCAGCAGGACCCTCCCTGAGTCTTTGCTGCAGTACTGCGATGGATGGACTATCTCAGGGCCACCTGCTCCCACAGAAAGTACTGGATGGACTATCTCAGGGCCACCTGCTCTCACATACAGTACTGGATGGACTATCTCAGGGCCACCTGCTCTCACATACAGTACTGGATGGACTAGCTCAGGGCCACCTGCTCTCACATACAGTACTGGATGGACTATCTCAGGGCCACCTGCTCTCACATACAGTACTGGATGGACTATCTCAGGGCCACCTGCTCTCACATACAGTACTGGATGGACTAGCTCAGGGCCACCTGCTCTCACATACATTACTGGATGGACTATCTCAGGGCCACCTGCTCTCACATACAGTACTGGATGGACTATCTCAGGGCCACCTGCTCTCACATACAGTACTAGATGGACTAGCTCAGGGCCACCTGCTCCCACAGTTGTGTTACATGTGTGTGTTGAGTAACTATGAGGCATCCCATGCAGAGGCAGCTTTACTGTAAACTTGTGTATGGGCACAGCAACAGGGAGAGGTTAATCTAATGAGATTTGACCCATCACACACTCTGAGAATATTCCAGATCCCACTCTGTGAACGGGGCCAGTCTAATATGACATTTTAGCTGAGACTTTAATCCAAAGCAAATTACAGTTATACGTGCATACATTTCTGTGTGGGTAGACCAGGTCCCCAGTGTCTGGTCTGGAGCGTGAAGTCACAACCTCTACTGGTCGGCTACGTCGTAGCAACCTAGCATTGGCAAAAGCCCTGGTCTGCCCTAGAAAGCCTCTGTAAATTATGATCACCAGAACGGCCAAAAAATGTATACAACCATTTGGGACTCTAAAATATGATTATTATGATGTAGTTCAATGACTACTACATTTGGGACTCTAAAATATGTTTATTATGTCGTCACACAGGACCACGTGCAGACACAGACCAATCACGGGCCGGCAGGCTATGAGGAGGCTCGGCCCTTATGCCCGCTGTCTGCACGTGGACCTAAGGGGGTGTGATGTGCTGTCAAGTGGAGATGGAGGAGGGCTGACCAATGCTGACAGAGGATGATAGAGTGGAGATGGAGGATAGAGGATGACAGAGTGGAGAACAGAAGATTGCCATGGAGATGGATGATTGGCTCAGACTGTTTTTCACTGTTGACCTGGCTAAGTTCTAGGTAACGCTGAGCTTTCAAATGAACCTTCTGCTGCAAAGGTTTAACAGTAGTCTAGCATCATGTTCATGGATATTAAAACCAGGTTGACTACATCGGCCATGATCCTTTGCTAGTTAAGGCCACGTTCATGATCCTTAGCTATTTTTTGGTGCCATTCAACAATATATGAGCTTCAAATACTCCTGAGTGGCGGGTGGCGCAGCGGTCTAAGGCCCTGCATCTTAGTGCTAGAGGCGTCACTACAGACCCTGGTTCGATTCCAGGCTGTATCACAATCCGGCAGTGATTATGAGTCCCATAGGGCAGCGCACAATTGGCCCAGCATCGTCTGGGGTAGGCTGTTATTGTAAATAAGAATTTGTTTTTAACTGACTTGCCTAGTTAAATAAAGACTTGGCACCATTGGGGGTTTTCCATAGGAATACATGGAAGACATCAGCAGTATCACTATCTACTGGTTTGGACCCAGTGGGAATTGCAGGAACACCACACCACGCGCGCCGGCGTCAGTGGCTTGAAACGAGTCCCATAAAGCTTCTGGGTGTCGCATTTGTGAGTCTCAGATTTCTAGAACTGTGTCCAAATAGTTTCTCCCTCCATCCTCTGGCCTGCCTGCTCCCTCCATCCTCTGGCCTGCCTGCTCCCTCTGGCCGCCTGCTCCCCATGTCACGTCCTACATCCTCTGAGTGGAAGACAGAGGAGCAAGAGCGGTCGCCCCCCCTTTAAACTAACAACTAGGCTTAATGAAGGCTTTATAGACCCTTTATAATGCCTATATACTGTATATAGATATATGGGTGTTGCAACAGGTCCTTAAAGGGGCAATCAGCAGTTGCTAAATACATTTTTAGACTCATACATGTATGATACGTGCCCAGTGATTCTTGAAGAATATAACTTATAAATGCCTCATGAGCTTAGTTTAACTGTCATAACCCATCAGAACACAAAATATAAGCTGTTTTACTCCAATGTTTGTAAACAAAGTAGATGTAAACAAACAATGTATAGCCTCAACTTGGTTAAAACTATAATTTGTATATCATGGATGGTCAGTCCTTGCATCCATTGGTCCTTCTATGAATTTGAGTGGTTACATTTCTCCAGCCCCATCCCTCAGCTTTCCACTGAAACAGTGGCTTTGTTATTGTTTCAACTGCTGATTGGCCCTTTAAATCTGTTGCTTTGCTAAATGTGGCATGCATGAAAATATATCTCTGCACAGAGATTTTAAAACATCAGTGTGCATATTAGAGGCAATATGCAGCATAGTCTTATCATCACTGGATTCAGAACAGGGAGTGTAGATATACCGGTAGAGGCCTAGATACGTGAATGGAGCTTTTAGATGGAGGCTGTTTCTGTTGCTACTACTAGTCTACTGAAGCATCCTGGCAATGATCTGATGTTGTTAAAGTTTTATCTTTGGCAGGACACCGCTGGCTTGTCAGGTTGTGGAGAGGGAAAAAGATATGGTGCATTTAAAGAGCCATAAAAATGCTCCCCCATCTCTGGGACCAGTATTAGCTCAGATGGTGAAATACGACTCATCACTTTTATGTCTGAAACACAATTGGCCATTGGGATGTGAAATTAATCTGACAGAGGGGCCCATCTGCTGCAGAGGTCTGTTGGCCATTGTGAACACTGATTATATCTTTGCGAGGGACATTTTTAATTGGGCACTTCATGCGAACAGCATATATACGTGTCACATAAACGTACCTGTTGGCATGACTTTGATGCTGGATCTGGTGTGAGTTCCTCACTAATTAGTGAGCTTCATTCACCAATCAAGTACAGCGGAGGAGCGAAAACCCACAGACGCCTGCGTTGTTCACATTCAATCAACATTTGTTTTTAAATGGATTTAGCTGCAAAACTAGAAGTAGTGATGGGCACAATTCAGGGATTGGCAACTGGCAGACTTTTTTTTGGAACTCCGTCTGTCTCAACTTATTGTTGAGTGTTGGAATAGTAGAATACACAAGGTGCAATTTCGAAATGTAATTGTGTATCAGCAGTTTGTTATGTCAGTCACTGATAGTCACTCAAATAGCCCATGTCGGCTAAAAACATTTAGATTAGTAAACTAGTCTAGCGGTCAGCTATCTGAACATAGTAATCATGGTCTAATTACTGGCTGTGGGCCCCATTACATTGTGTTAGTCAGTCTCACTCAGATATCATATTAAAAACTGCAAACATTTCTCTCCCCCCTATGGCAAAATGTGTAGAATTGCAGAAAATTAGCTGCAAAACTGAATTCATGTACTTTACTAAGTATTATTCTCCCTGTGGTCTGTTGAGCTCCAATGAGAGGGTAAAGTGTTCTGTTTGAGGACTGGGCTTGGCCAGTGGGCTTGCTATGCTGAGAATGTATGTCTCCTCATTGATCAGTTATCACAGACCAGTCCATCAGTCAGCAGCTTCTTTTTACTGCACTGGCCAGCTGGGCTAGATATCTATGTACTGTAATGAGGGCTGGAAGTTGAGAATGCTTCCGGCTGTTACACCACCATGTTAATTATATATTTATATATATATTTACTTAATTAATTCGCCAACACTTTATTTGGATAGTCCCAAGTAGATGGTTTGTAGATGTTAACTATCTGTCAACAACATTTCAACAAACTGTCCACTAACCCTAACCCTAACCAACCCTAGTCGTAACCTTAGCAAGCAGTTGCTTATCAACAGATAGTTTGTTGATAGTATGACCATCTGTAGATCATCTATATGGGATTATCTGAATAAAGTGTGACCTTTAATTCTGGTCGTATGTGTCTCTTTTGGACACTCAGTTTTGTCTGACTGGAAGATTTCAAAATTAAGGCAAATCAAATTGTATTTTTCACATGGGCCGAATACAACAGGTGTAGATGTTGTACAAGCCCTTAACCAACAATGCAGTTTTAAGAAAAGATTTACTAAATAAACAAAAAATAAAAGAGCAACAATAAAATAACAATAACGAGGCTATATACAGGAAGTACCAGTACAGAGTCAATGTGAGGAGCTATATACAGGAAGTACCAGTACAGAGTCAATGTGAGGAGACTATATACAGGAAGTACCAGTACAGAGTCAATGTGAGGAGGCTATATACAGGAAGTACCAGTACAGAGTCAATGTGAGGAGACTATATACAGGAAGTACCAGTACAGAGTCAATGTGAGGAGGCTATATACAGGAAGTACCAGTACAGAGTCAATGTGAGGAGGCTATATACAGGAAGTACCAGTACAGAGTCAATGTGAGGAGACTATATACAGGAAGTACCAGTACAGAGTCAATGTGAGGAGGATATATACAGGAAGTACCAGTACAGAGTCAATGTGAGGAGACTATATACAGGGGTACCAGTACAGAGTCAATGTGAGGAGGCTATATACAGGAAGTACCAGTACAGAGTCAATGTGAGGAGGCTATATACAGGAAGTACCAGTACAGAGTCAATGTGAGGAGGCTATATACAGGGGTACCAGTACAGAGTCAATGTGAGGAGACTATATACAGGGGTACCAGTACAGAGTCAATGTGAGGAGGCTATATACAGGGGTACCGAGTCAATGTGCAGGGGTACAAGGTAATTGAGGTAATATGTAGGTAATGGTAAAGTGGCTATGCATAGATAATAAACAGCGAGTAGCAGCAGTGTAAAAAATGGGGGGGTCAATGCAAATAGTCCGGGTAGGCATTTGATTAACTGTTCAGCAGTCTTACGGCATGGGGGTGGAAGTCGTTAAGAATCCTTTTAGACCAAGACTTGATACTCCAGTATCTCTTACAGTGCAGTAGCAGAGAGAACAGTCTATGACTAGGGTAGCTGGAGTCTTTGGCAATATTTCTGTCCTTCCTCTGACACCACCTAGTATAGAGGTCTTGAATGGCAGGAGGCTTGGCACCAGTGATGTACTTGGCCGTACGCACTACTCTCTGTAGCGCCTTGCGGTCGGAGACCGAGCAGTTGCCATACCAAGCGATGATGCAACCAGTCAGAATGCTCTCGATGGTGCAGCTGAGGAACCTTTTGAGGATCTGAGGACCCATGCCAAATCTTTTCAGTCTCCTGAAGGGGAAAAGGTGTTGTTGTCCACGATCAGCTGTCTGATTTGTGTGTCCTGGGTGTGCTTAGTAAACGCTAGATTGTGTCCACTGTAATCCTAAGGGTTTGAAGTGTTTGTATGAGGCCCTTTCAAACAGCCCCTTATTTACCACTTATTACCACTGGTATAGCCTTAATACATGTTAGTGGGTAACTGGCAAATTAAGAGGGCTGTGGGGTGTTAAACCATGGGGGCTGTTTGCATTTAACATTTGGGAGGTATTACACAATGGAAGAGGTAATGAATTTACTTACAAAAAGCAGTGAACCATTCACACAGACCAATACAGCAGTGAACCATTCACACAGACCAATACAGTAGTGAACCATTCACACAGACCTGATACAGCAGTGAACCATTCACACAGACCAATACAGCAGTGAACCATTCACACAGACCAATACAGCAGTGAACCATTCACACAGACCAATACAGCAGTGAACCATTCACACAGACCAATACAGCAGTGAACCATTCACACAGACCAATACAGCAGTGAACCATTCACACAGACCTGATACCTGTATTTTGATTACAGGGTCTTTGGCTTTAATTTTCCCTTGTTTTTTTTTACCCCACTACCCCTTTCAGATACACCAACAGCTGGTATAAAGAAGCAGGCATGGTAAAATAGTGGGATTCTGGTCTGTGTAGGAAAGGAATCTGCTGTAGGTTTACTTGACTAGTGTGCCGTTTTGCCCTGTATTTTGTGACTGTTGACTCAAGTGGATCCATCTTACACTATTGGTTGGCATCTGGTGCGTATCGGGCTTCAGTCACCTCAAAATGTTCGACATAAGATATTTATTAAGACATGTAACAATATTCCTGTTCTTCAGGTTTTCTTTTTCTGCCCATCCTCTCTTCCATCACGTTGGCATTGCAACACACCTTGTATCAACAGTTTTTAGATCATAATTCAGTCTCTCAGTTGGCGAATCCATTTGTATGGGTGGCATCTTTTGGCAGTGTGTTACTGGCTTGATGCAATCAAGCCCCACTGAATAACAATCCCTCTTCAAAACGAGATGACCAGCAGTAAACATATTTTCCACTTGTCTATGAACAGAAATCATGTGATTTAATTTAACTATCAAATTGACGTAAGAGAAATCACAAACTATCTGAAAACTCCAAACCCGCTCACAATTGAATCTATTTAGGGTGGTCCCACAGCACCAGTGTAGAGAAGTGGATAAAGGCAGTGGTTGTGTGAAAGGAAATGAATGCGAGGCTATGTGAAAGGAGGAAGCCCAAAGGGGCTCCATGCAGCAGTGGAGAGAGGCTTCTGTAGCAGAGATACTGGGTCTGTGTTAGTTAGCTCTGATCTGCATTATCTTCTGTGCCCAGTTTAGCCCATGTGATGTTTGTTCCCCTGGAAACCTGCTGCAGCTGCACGGGGTGAGAAATGGATCGCCTCACAAACTCCCTTTCTTCTCTCAAACAAGAGCTTTTAGTGACAACGGCCATCAGAGTCACATGACCACTGACCCCCCTATCACCCCCATCACCCCCACACCAACATCCATCTCCCAGAATGCACCCTTCTCAACCCCACCAACCACAGCAGATGTTGGGACCAGAACATGGAGAATAAGTTTAACGATGGAGCCTCAACACAGGCCCTGTGTGTCTTAAATCAACAACAGCCGTATGAGACAGCGGTGATTAAAATGCATGGTTAAGGAGCTGTATCAGACAGCTGTGATTAAAATGCTTGGTTAAGGAGCTGTATCAGACAGCTGTGATTAAAATGCTTGGTTAAGGAGCTGTATCAGACAGCTGTGATTAAAATGCATGGTAAAGTAGCTGTATCAGACAGCTGTGATTAAAATGCATGGTTAAGGAGCTGTATCAGACAGCTGTGATTTAAAATGCATGTTTAATGAGCTGTATCAGACAGCTGTGATTTAAAATGCATGTTTAATGAGCTGTATCAGACAGCTGTGATTAAAATGCATGGTTAAGGAGCTGTATCAGACAGCTGTGATTTAAAATGCATGTTTAATGAGCTGTATCAGACAGCTGTGATTAAAATGCATGGTTAAGGAGCTGTATCAGACAGCTGTGATTAAAATGCATGGTTAAGGAGCTGTATCAGACAGCTGTGATTTAAAATGCATGGTTAAGGAGCTGTATCAGACAGCTGTGATTAAAATGCATGGTTAAGGAGCTGTATCAGACAGCTGTGATTAAAATGCATGGTTAAGGAGCTGTATCAGACAGCTGTGATTTAAAATGCATGTTTAATGAGCTGTATCAGACAGCTGTGATTCAAATACATGGTTAAGGAGCTGTATCAGACAGCTGTGATTTAAAATACATTGTTAAGGAGCTGTATCAGACAGCTGTGATTAAAATACACGGTAAAGGAATACTGTGGCTTAAGACTCAGCACAGTTTGTGGCCAAGAGTTTATGTTCCTAATACATCTTTGATACTGAAAAATATTGCCTAACTAAACAAAATAAATGTACGTAAACACATTTTGTTTTCAGTTGTGTGCATGTGCGCTGGATCCCACTTCTGACACCATGTGGCGTTGCAACAATGGCTGAATAAAACACCACACTTAGTGTCGTATAGTAGTCACAGACTGAGCTATGGTAGTCACAGACTGAGCTATGGTAGTCACAGACTGAGCTATAGTAGTCACAGACTAAACTAGTCACAGATTGAGCTATAGTAGTCAGACTGAACATTACCAGTCACAGACTGAGCTACGGTAGTCACAGATGCAGCAGTAGTAGTCAGACTGAGCTATAGTAGTAACGGACACAGCAGTAGCAGATGTAGCAGTAGCAGTCACAGACGCAGCAGTAGTAGTCACAGAGCAGCAGTCACAGAGCAGCAGTAGCAGTCACAGAGCAGCAGTCACAGAAGCAGCATGGGTTAAGATGCTCTATTGGAGTTATTGTGTTGGAGGAATTATTCAAATATCTCTTGATGACATACAAAACAGTATGCATTGGCAAGGCGTATGGTTTGCCTTTCTCATGACTCCAAAGCTACATACAGTATTTAGTATTTGTTTAATCATTTTGGGGTGATATGAAAGTAGAGTTTCTGAGGTTTCCAAGACCATATTGCACGCAATGATTGTTAGCGGTTAGAGTTGGGACAGTTTGAGACAGTTGTACCCATTGGCCCTGCTGTGGTCAACTGTTGGAATGAGAACCCTATGGCTGTATGGTGTTGGGTTCTGGAGAGCCAGGCCTGGTAGGGAGAGTTAAACCTAGTTCCTGTTCCATGGTATTCATTTGTTTTATAGTGGCAATACTTTGACATTGTTGTTGCTGAGAAGGACAGATAACAGAGATGTAATGTGTGTGAGTCAATGAGAACTGCTCTAGTTGATTTCTGAGAACCAGATATCTTCCCAACAGTTATGGCCAATGCCTTTAAATCGCCTGGGGGTCAGAATGGAGACCCATGCAATAAATAGCACAGTGAGTGAGATGGTTGTAAGGTAGTCTAGAATACTCAGATTAATAACATCATTCATACAGCACATTTTACATTTTGGTCATTTAGAAGACACTCTTATCCAGAGTGACTTACAGTTAGTGCATTCATCTTAAGATAGCTAAACATTTCCTCCAGAAAAGCTCTACTGAGACCCTGTGATAGGGATAGGTGGGCTTGTGCGCATCACATGAAGCTCTGGACGTTGAAGGCACAGGACGTGAGGACAGTCATGTGGATTGCGTATGCGCTAACAATGGAAGCCACAGATGGTACCGATTGTTTGTTCATCTAAACTCCTCATAGAAGCTTTTATCTGTGTGTACATTTCTATGTATTTCAGCACCTTTTCCCTGCTGGTTCTGTCATTTTGGCTTTTATTATTTATATATTTTTTCCACGCCAGGAAAGGCAGAAAATATTGATCTCTCATATAAAAAATGTACACAGGTTTGATTAAAGTCTGAATATTCTATGATGTTAGGATAGTCTGCTTCCTGACGTTTGTCTTCAGCTGGTAAACTATGCAAATATTCCATGCAAATATTCACTTACCTGTAAATTTAACTGTATATGTACCTGTACAGTTAATTTAACCATGCAAAATATTCACTTACCTGTTCATTTAACTAGTCTGTATATTAAGTAAACTATTATTACCCTCACTTATAACAAAAGCACTTTTAGCTATTTAAGTATTTCTCTGCCATCGACCTGTATAGTATAGTTAACCATGAACCATCCACCAATGTATAGTGTACATATTCCGCCATCCACCCATACTATGCAATGTCTTTTTATAGCTTTTTTGCACTCCAGAATTGTATTTTTATACTTTTTCATACTGCCGCTCTATAGATAGATAGATAGATAGATAGATAGATAGATAGATAGATAGATAGATAGATAGATAGATAGATAGATAGATAGATAGATAGATAGATAGATAGATAGATAGATAGATAGATAGATAGATAGATAGATAGATAGATAGATAGATAGATAGATAGATAGATACTTTATTGATCCCCCGGGGGGGAAATTTCATTGTCAAGCAGCTACAACAAAACACAGGTCAGGTGCAAAATGCCACAACGAAAGTACACAAAAGACAGATACACAGTATATGATACATAGAGCGGCAGTATGAAAAAGTATAGAAATACAAGATATCTGGAGTGCAAAAAAAATAAAAGCTATAAAATAGTATGGCTGAATATGTACACTATACATTGGTGGATGTTGGATGGTTAACTATACTATACAGGTCGATGGCAGAGAAATACTTCAGTAGCTAAAAATGCGTATGATATGAGCGAGGGTAATAATAGTTTACTTAATAGACAGACTGGGTAAATGAACAGGTAAGTGAAAATTTTGCATGGTTAAATTAGCTGTACAGTTAGGTATACAGTTATATTTACAGATAAGTGAATACTTGCATGGTTACACAAACTGTACAGGTAAATGACAGGAAGAGATACTTTAATAGCTAAATGTGTGTATGATATCATTTGGGGTAATAACAGTAATTCCCTTAAATACAGTCCTTAGTGCGCAGGGTTTAATTACAGACAACTGCACGTATTGCACATTCGATGTACTAAAAGCAATGAGAAAAGGTACAACTGGCAGGATACTAATATGCATTCCTGAGTGAATGCCTACTTAAGTTAAGTCCAATAATTACTTACAATATTGCATGTGATATGATATAACAACTGTACATGAGTATGTATATACAGACCTGTATGAATAAATAGGTCCTGAGTGGATGAGTGCTGACGGACCAGAGTTACTCACGGTTGGATGCATAATTGTTAAACTAGGTCCTAGCACCCCAACAGTTCCAGATCTATGTTGCCGACGGCACGGCACCCCGGTGAGGCATTATATAGTCTAATAGCCGCCGGCAGGAAGGACCTCCTGTAGCGCTCTCTGGCACACCGTGGTGGGATCAGTCTGTGACTGAAAGTGCTCCTCTGCGTCATAACCATAGCGTGCAGAGGGTGGGTGACGTTGTCCATGATGGCCAGCAGTTTGGCCAGGATCCGTCTCTCCGCCACCTCCTCTAGAGTGTCAAGGCTCATCCCCAGGACAGAGCTAGCCTTCCTGATCAGCTTATTTACCCGAGAAGCATCACCGGCTTTGATGTTTGCTCCCCAGCACACCACTGCAAAAAAGATGGCACTGGCCACCACAGACTGGTAGAAGGTATGCAGTAGTTTACTGCACACGTTGAAGGACCTGAGCCTCCTCAGAAAGTAGAGTCGGCTCTGGCCCTTTTTGTACAGGGCCCCGGTGTTACCGGCCCATTCCAGCCTGTTGTCCATATGGACTCCCAGGAACTTGTATGACCCAACCATTTACACATCCATCCCCTGTATAGGGACTGCAGTCAGTTGTGCCTTGGTTCTCCTGAAGTCCACCACAATCTCCTTTGTTTTGCTGATGTTGAGCTGAAGGTGGTTCTGCTCACACCACAACACAAAGTCACTGATTGTGCTCCTGTACTCCTCCTCCTGCCCACCCCTGATGCACCCTACAATAGCAGAGTCATCCGAGAACTTCTGTAGGTGGCATGTTTCAGAGTTATATCTGAAGTCTGAGGTGTAGAGGGTGAACAGGAAGGGGGACAGGACCGTTCCCTGGGGGGCCCCTGTGTTGCTAACTGCCCGTTCTGACACACAGCTCTGTAGTCGCACAAATTGTGGCCTACCTATGTATTGTGTATCTGTCTTTTGTGTATTTTCGTTCTGCCATTTTGCACCTGCCCTGTGTTTGTTTCGTAGCTGCTTGACAAAGAAATTTCCCCTCAGGGATCAATAAAGTATCTATCTATCTAAAGGAGGTTTCAACCAGTAAATTGTTTATGTGTACCCCTCCTGGTTAAGACGATGGTTTTGCTCAGAGTGGCACAAGGCATTTCTACCTTGCCAATGTCCTGTAAACTCAGATGGCGAGAGTATCCGTGTGTGGCTAAGCCAGGCTGTATTTTGTTTCTACAGTATTCATAGCCTAAGTCCAATGTTGTATTATTTTCTGTTCGCTTTTGATTCACCTTTGTTCGTTAAGAAATGTTGTCCTATTTTGCTACATCATTATTTACCTCAACCACTTGATACCACTACCATTAGGGGGATGATACTACTACCATTAGGGGGATGATACTACTACCATTAGGGGGATGATACTACTACCATTAGGGGGATGATACTACTACCATTAGGGGGATGATACTACTACCATTAGGGGGATGATACTACTACCATTAGGGGGATGATACTACTACCATTAGGGGGATGATACTACTACCATTAGGGGGATGATACTACTACCATTAGGGGGATGATACTACTACCATTAGGGGGATGATACTACTAACATTAGGGGGATGATACTACTAACATTAGGGGGATGATACCACTACCATTAGGGGGATGATACTACTACCATTAGGGGGATGATACTACTACCATTAGGGGGATGATACTACTACCATTAGGGGGATGATACTACTACCATTAGGGGGATGATACTACTACCATTAGGGGGATGATACTACTACCATTAATGGGATGATACTACTACCATTAGGGGGATGATACTACTACCATTAGGGGGATGATACTACTACCATTAGGGGGATGATACTACTACCATTAGGGGGTGAATACTACTACCATTAGGGGGATGATACTACTACCATTAGGGGGATGATACTACTACCATTAGGGGGATGATACTACTACCATTAGGGGGATGATACTACTACCATTAGGGGGATGATACTACTACCATTAGGGGGATGATACTACTACCATTAGGGGGCTGATACTACTACTACTACCCTTAGGGGGCTGATACTACTACTACCACCATTAGGGGGCCGATACTACTACTACCACCATTAGGGGGCCGATACTACTACCACCATTAGGGGGCCGATACTACTACCACCACCATTAGGGGGCCGATACCACCACCACCATTAGGGAGCCGATACCACCACCACCATTAGGGAGCCGATACCACCACCACCACCATTAGGGGGCCGATACTACTACTACCACCACCAGGGGGCCGATAGGACTACCATTAGGGGGATGATACTACTACCATTAGGGGGCTGATACTACTACTACTACCCTTAGGGGGCTGATACTACTACTACCACCATTAGGGGGCCGATACTACTACTACCACCATTAGGGGGACGATACCACCACCACCATTAGGGAGCCGATACCACCACCACCATTAGGGAGCCGATACCACCACCACCACCATTAGGGGGCCGATACTACTACTACCACCACCAGGGGGCCGATAGGACTACCATTAGGGGGATGATACTACTAACATTAGGGGGCCAATACCACCACCATTAGGGAGCCGATACCACCACCACCATTAGGGAGCCGATACCACCACCACCACCATTAGGGGGCAGATACTACTACTACCACCACCAGGGGGCCGATAGGACTACCATTAGGGGGATGATACTACTAACATTAGGGGGATGATACTACTACCATTAGGGGGGCCGATACCGATACCACCATTAGGGGGGCCGATACCGATACCACCACTAGGGGGCCGATACCGATACCACCACCAAGGGGACGATACTACTACCACCACCAGGGGGACGATACTACTACCACCACCAGGGGGACGATACTACTACCATTAGGGACCGGCAGTAGACTCGATGTTAGAGAGATGAGGTTTGCCGGTTCGAAACCCCTGAGCTGCCTGTGGGGAAATCTACAGGGAGTGAAGCAGCAACCAGGGGGTTACTGGCTTCAACGTTGAGCAAGGCACTTTACCCCTAATTGCTCCCAGCTTGTGATGTGTGTGTTGTGTGTCAGGTTGGGTACTGTGATAGCAAAACATTAAGAATATTTGTGCAAATGGACCAATAAAGCAAGTATTGTATTATTTTTGTGAAGAAAAAAAAAACAGTGCATTTCTCCTGTCTGCATCCCAAATAATTAGGCCTGTTTCTGATTTCTTTGGTGAATACATGTACTCTAAATTTGGATTTGAAGACTGCTTGTTTCTCCAATTCAATTAATTCAATTTTGATTCAGGAAATGAAAGCGCGACAACACTTCTCGCTCCACATCGGTAATGAAAGGGTTACTAACATGACGTCAGTGCTCCCGGAGTCTGTGAAAAGAGATACAAATGTCCTCCGGGGTATTTGAGAAACAAGGAAATGTGCCTTTAATCAAACAATTCTTCAATTTAGGGGACAGAAATTAATGAATGCCCTGCAGACAGTGATACATACATCTTCATAGAATGGCTCTCTAAGCAAATCGTTTTTACATTTAGTTTTTTTTACTTTGGAGTGGAACGTCACTCGATAGACTAGTTGTGTGTGGGTTTTTGCTTAGAGTTTAGGGGCGCTATATGCTAGCTAGGGTATGCTGAAATGTAGGTTAGTTGGCAAAGAAAATGTAGCAACGAGTAATTGAATGTCATAAATTAGTAGCCTATAAAAATGTTTTTACCGTGAGAGAAACTGCGCTTTTAAGCACGACGCCTTAGCTAAAAAAAAAATCTTCAAATTCTAACATGCACGCTCAAAGTACAGGGTATCTACCGATTTTGCGTCCCATTAATTTTCAATGATTCATGAAATCTTCCGTAGATATAATTCGATGTGTGCTGAAATGTCGATTAGACAGAGATGGATTGCTCGTCTGTTGGACGTTCTCACGAGGCTCTCCAGCCTTTTGTCTCGAGAGAACGGCAGTATGTCGAGATAAAGGGACCAGAGAACTCGCGGCCATTTAAATTAGGAGAGTTCTGCATCTATAAAAAGATCTGGCCGTTTCTGAAGAAGCAGCTCACAAATCCAAACCCGTTTGAAACGGAGGGGTGTAAAACATGATTGACACCCATTATTTTTTAGATTTTTTCAAGAACACTGTTTAGTTTCCAAGTTTCTTGTCAGTTAAATGTAATTACAATGCTTTGTTTTATGCATTAAACAAGCAAAATTACTGCAGAGTACGGTATTGATTCATTTTATTGTAATGTGGTGGTATAACTTTGTGGTGGTGAATGATGGAACATAACATGTTTTAAACATGGTAGGTTACATTTCTAATAGTCTGTAGCCATCAGAAGCGAGCATGCAGTGAATCGGTGAACGCAATGAGTTCTCAGCTGTAATTCTGAAGTACGAATGAACTATAGCTTAGATTTCTGTGACGTTCATAAGACTAACCCCCTCTGCTGACCTTGTAAGCATAATTTGCCATAATAGTAATTTATAAATCCCCATCATAAAAACAAGTACAAAGACCCACAGGGTTTCTACCATGTCTAGCATATCTTTGCCACGTTGTATTAAGGCATACAATATGGTTAAAAGTATCAAGCCGTTTATGGATTTTATTTATACAAATAATTGAACGTAATTGTCCTATATGGGCTAAATTATTAATTAATTGGGATTTTCCCCTGACGTAATCAGAAAAATTACTTTGCATATTTGATCACACGCGCCATGCCTGGCAAAAAAAATAAAGAGTCAAGGCTGACACACAAAGAGAGAGATTCCAATATCCTTCATGCAAGTAAAGGTTGGTTGTGTATAATCGCTTCCAAGTGGCGCAGTGGTCTAAGACACTGCAGTGCTAGAGGCATCACTACAGACAACCTGGTTTAAATCCAGCCTGTATTACAATCGGCGTGATTGGGAGTCTCATAGGGTGGCGCACAATTGGCCCAGCGTCGTCTGAGTTTGGCCGGTGTAGGCTGTCATTGTAAATAAGAATTTGTTCTAACTGACTTGCCTAAATAAATAAAAATAAATACATTCCTAGTAACATGTTGACAATCATATAGGCCTATAGGTAAGGTCCCCTGGTAATGTCATTTCTCTTCAGCATGATATATCCCCAGATTCTCCAATGCACTGAGGGCCTGATTTTGACTTAGGAAATCAAACCTTTCTTACCCACTTCTCAGTAGTTGGTATTCAAACTTACCTTATGAAGGTGCGTAATGGGCTTTGCAGGCGGGGATCCCTTGCCTGCACTGAATAAATGTAATTCAACCGCTGAAAAGCCTCCCACTTGCTGGCCAACAGATTTTCTTGTGGAATTTCCATTCAATAGGGTTTTCAGTAGATTTATGTATGGTGTACCTTTAATTAGAATTGAGAGAACGGGTTCAGAAAATTGGGATCAATGAAAGAATGCCATCTATGCATCTTCATCCCCAGATTTTAAAAATACTCTGATCTTGTAGATATTTTAGGCACATTTTAGGGTTAGAAAAGTATGAATCATATTGCACAAGTTAGCCTAATATGATCCACTAATGCTAGCAACCCTCAGGAACAACTTACAAGGACGTGACAGAGGAAAGAAAGGTAAACAGAATGGAATGATGCAAAATATAAGCTACATATAAAAAAAAAAACTTGGCAGGTTCAGCCCTACAGGAGCCTATAGCTTGGGTGTCCAAATTTCATCCACGCTATTTATGAGGGCACAACATTTAAAAATGTGGAATAACGGCACAGCTCTTTGTAGCCTACTTCACTGTGGAAAAGGGGCCGCAATACATGTCATGATGATATGATTTTCAGTTTGCTTCCTAATGGCTGGTTTCACATTAATCTCCACGGATCATAAGGAAAAATTATCTAAAACCAGCGTGTAAAGGTGGTGGAATTATGAGGGAATTAAGTCAAGGTTAGAATACGGCTCATCTGTAGACACACCTCTGCCACACCTTCATTTCTTAGATCTCCACTCCATTTCAGAAGGCTTATTCTCTTTTGTATAATTCTACTTCATATTACAACTATGTCTCCTGCATGCGTTGATGATCAGATTCAATCAGCACTAGTGTCCAATGCCTAACCAAGAGCTGAGCCTATAGCACATCATCAAACAACGGACCCCGTTCAATTAATGGTATAGGCCTATTGCCTATAATTTGACAGTAGCTTACAGGCAGCTCGGTGCCAAGAGAAATTCTGTACTTCATATTACAGTACACCTTCTGTAATATGGATACGGTATCAAAGCAAGTGCTCTGTAATAACACACAGTACAATACTGTAAAATTGACTGTATTATATTGTAAAAAAACAAAACTCTACCGTAATTGGAATTAATGACTACACAGATGAATGAATTACATTTATTGAGGGGAGGGTTTGTATTTCACAGTATTTTACTGTAATTACATGAGATTGGTGCAAGCAGGTTGGCTGCTAGGTCTTTCCACATTATAGTATATCAATTAATATTTGGTGTTTTATATCACTAGAGGCCTTAACAGCTTCCAAACTGTCAGCAAAACAGATCAAATAGACATGGTAAAATACTTAACCACTTAAGGTTTAACAAGTGCTGACACTCCAATCTGTCTACTATACATTTTTAATTGATGGGGAACTTTAACCACATAGGAGTATAATTGGTACAGCATTCTCAATCACGGGGTGCAACAAATATCGCCTCTTACAAGGCACGCCTCAAAATATGTTAATGAGCCAGAAACAACAATACCATGCACCCACCAGTGATCAAAAATGTTTCTGGAGCTCTAAATATATGGCACAGTGGTCTAAGACACTGCATCTAAGTGCTAGAGGCGTCCCTACAGACAACCTGGTTTGAATCCAGCCTGTATCACAACCAGTTGTGATTGGAAGTCCCAAAGGGTGGCGCACAATTGGCCCAGCGTTGTCTGAGTTTGGCCGGTGTAGGCTGTCATTATAAATAAGAATATGTTCTTAACTGACTTGCCTAGTTAAATAAAGGTTACATTAAAAATATATATATATTCTGTGGGATGGAATTACAGTACCATTTGAACTGCAATTTCCCCACAATGTGCCATAATTAGTATGCTGCAGTAAAACGTTTCAGTTTTTTCTCTTGGTAATACCTGAAATGACCGTATAAATTACAGTTTTCCGTTACAGTGTAGGTACACACTGACCAAAAGTATGTGACATCTGCTCATCGAACATTTAATTCCAAAATCATGGGCATTAATATTGAGTTGGTCCCCCTTTGCTGGTATAACAGCCTCCACTCTTCTGGGAAGGCTTCGGGGACTTGCTTCGATTCAGCCACAAGAGCATTAGTGAGGTTGGGCACTGATGTTGGGCGATTAGGCCTGGCTCGCAGTCAGAATTCCAATTAATCCCAAAGGATTTCGATGGGGTTGAGGTCAGGGCTCTGTGTAGGCCAGTCAAGTTCTTCCACACCGATCTCGACAAACCATTTCTGTATGGACCTCGCTTTGTGCATGGGGGTATTGTCATGCTGAAACAGGAAAGGGCCTTCCCCAAACAGTTGCCACAAAGTTGGAAGCATAGAATTGTCTAGAATTTCACTGTATGCTGTAGCGTTAATATTTCCCTTCACTGGAACTAAGCGGCCTAGCCCAAATCATGAAAAACAGCCCCAGACCATTATTCCTCCTCCACCAAACTTTACAGTTGGCACTATACATTGGGGAAGGTGGCGTTCTCCTGGCATCCGCCAAACCTAGATTATTCATTCAGACTGACAGATGGCGAAGCGTAATTCATTACTCCAGAGAACACGTTTCTACTGCTCCAGAGTCTAATGGCGGCAAGATTTACACCAATCCAGCCGACGCTTGGCATTACACATGGTGATCTTAGGCTTGTGTGTGGCTGCTTGGCCATGGAAACCCATTACATGAAGCTCCCAAGAAACAGTTATTGTGCTGATGTTGCTTCCGGAGACAGTTTGGAACTTGGTATTCAGTGTTGCAATCGAGGACGGACAATTTTTATGCACTATGCTCTTCAGCACTCGGAGGCCCTGTTCTGTGAGCTTTTATGGCCTACTACTTCACGGCTGAGCTGTTGTTGCTCCTATACGTTTCCACTTCACAATAACAGCACTTACAGTTGACCGGGGCAGCTTTAACAGGGCAGACATTTGACAAACTGACTTGATGGAAAGGTGGTATACTATGACGTTGACACGTTGAAAGTCACTGAGCTCTTCAGTACGGGCCATTCTACTGCCAATGTTTGTCTATGGAGATTGCATGGCGGTGTGCTCGATTTTATACACCTGTCAGCAACAGGTGTGGCTGAAATAGCCAAATCCACTAATTTGAAGGGGTTTCCACATACTTTTGCATATATAGTGTATGTAGTCCTATGCTAGGATTCCTCTAGATGTAGTTCTCTTTTTATTGCTCAACATTTCTATGCCTTTTTAGACATTTTTGATGCAGTGAATTTCTCTTCCCCAACACAGGTTTCAATGAGAGGGCTGTCGGTAATTCATGCTAGTCTTTAAGAGTTTCGTGCCCCAAACCCTTCTTAATCTTAATTGAAACCATGTGAATTTTCTTACTGACAAACCCACTATACTGGATGAATATCAATTGGCCGAGTTAACACGTCACACTCAAAACTTCCCTCCACCAACATACACCTCACCTTTAGCATCGTTCATGTTTCCATGTGGGGCCAAATCACTTGTGGCTTTATAGCAATAGTAGCCTAAATGTTACATGAATTGTAGCCAAACCTTGAGTACTTGCATACCTTTCCATGTTTATAAGGTACGGAACACAATGTGTTTGATTTCATGTCTTATCATTTAGGCCTATAAGATGCATGCAATCAGTTCCTGCATGACGGCAACAGGCCCAAAACGCTATATCCACCAATGTTTCACATTTGTGTTTTGTCACAAAAAATTATTGCTTATGGGTACCTTCATGTGTGTAAAATATTACTGTTCTCAGATTTTTAATTCATAGATTTTCGATGTGCATAAAAAATGATTATGGCGCAGCGGTCTAAGGCACTGCATCTCGGTGCAAGAGGCGTCACTACAGTCCCTGGTTCAAATCCAGGCTGTATCACATCTGGCTGTGATTAGATAGTGAAAAAAACACACGCACCTATCTCTTTCATAAGTTCTTTGAAGAATAAAAGCCAATTTACCAACATTTCTGAAAATGTGTATATATAGCGTTTTGGAATTATACTCAATTTTAAGCAAATGATCAATAGTGTCAGACATAGTGTCTTCAGAAACTATTCACATCCCATGACTTTTTCCACATTTTGTTGTGTTACAGCCTGAAATTAAAATGTATTAAATTGAGACTTTGTGTCACTGATCTACACACAACACCCCATAATGTAAAAGTGGAATTTTGTTTGTAGAACAATTTAGAAAATAGTGGATAAGATTTTTTTTTTTATGACTATCCCATCTCTGTACCCCACACATACAATTACGATCCCTCAATTGAGTAATGAATTTCAAGCACAGATTCAACCACAAAGATCAGGGAGGTTTTTCAATGCCACACAAAGAAGGGCACTGATTGGTATATGTGTAAAAATTTAAACACAGACGTTGAATATCCATTTGAGCATGGTGAAGTTATTAATTAGGCTTTGGATGGTGTATCAATACACCCAGTCAATACAAAGATCCAGGCGTCCTTCCTAACTCAGTTGCTGGTGAAGAAGGAAACTGCTCAAGGATTTTAAAACAGTTACAGAGTTTAATGGTTGTGATATGAGAACTGAGGATGGATCAACAACATTGTAGTTACTCCACAATACCAACCTAATTGATTGAGTGAAAAGAAGAAAGCATGTACATAATAAAATATTCCAAAACATGCATCCTGTTTTCAACAAGGTACTTACTAAGTAATACTGGTAAAAATGTGGCAAAGCAATTAACTTTTTGTCCTGAATACAAAGTGTGATGTTGGGGCGAATCCAACACAACACAACACATCATTGAGTACCTCTGTTCATATTTTCAAGCATGGTAGTGGGTGCATCATGTTATGGGTATGATGCCTATAGACATAGATTAGAAATCACCGGCCACTTAAGGAATGAAACACTAGTCACTTTAATAATGTTTCCGTATCTTGCACTACTCATCTCATATGTATAAAATGTACGCTATACTATTCTTCGGTATCTTAGTCACTTAATCGTGTTTACATACTGCATCACCAATCTCTTATGTGTATACTGTATACTATAAAGCTTACTATGCCACTGTATCTAAGTCCAATGCCGCCCTGACATATTTGTATATATTCTCAATCCATTCCTTACTTAGATTTATGTGTATTGGGGTATATGTTGTGTAACTGTTAGATATTACTGGTAAGAAATTACTGCACTGGCAGAGCTAGAAGCACAAGCATTTCACTACACCCGCAATTACATCTGCTAACCACGTGTATGTGACCAATTTGATTTGATGATTGTCCTCGGCAAGGACTAGGGAGTTTTTTGGGAGAAAACGAAACGGAATACAGCAATAAGCACAGGCAAAAAGCTAGAGGAAAACCTGTTTGACTGCTTTCCAAAAGACACTGGGAGACAAATTCACCTTTCAGCAGGACAATAACCTAAAACACAAGGCCAAATATACGCTGCCGTTGCTTACAGTACCAACACAACAATGAATGTTCTTGAGTGGCCTAGTTACAATTTTGACTTCAATCGACTTGAAAATCTATGGAAAGACTTGAAAATGGCTGTCTAGCAATGATCAACAACCAACTTGACAGAGCTTGAAGAATTTAAAAAAGAATAATGGGCAAATATTGTACAATCCAGGTGTGCAAAGCTTAGAGACTTACCCAAAAAGACTCATAGCTGTAATCACTGCCAAAAGTGCTTCTACAAAGTATTGACTCAGGGGTGTGAATGCCTATGTAAATGAGATATTTCTGTATTTCAATAAATTTGCTAAAATGTCTAAGAATTATTTTTCACTTTGTCATTATGGCGGATTGTGTGTAGATAGGTGAGAAAAAAAAAGATTTCATCCATTTTGAATTCGGGCTGTACCACAACAAAATGTGGAATACTTCAAGGGGTATGAATACTTTCTGGAGGCACTGTAGGCCTAGTAATGTCAAATGTTTCATTTCTTGCCTTCATGATATTGACATATAGACCTATAGCCTACATCACTAATTACTAACGCATGAGCACAACGTATTTGGCAAAATATTCATAGGAATAACAAGGACGTTGATTGGCAATCGTTTCGATGTATACACATTGCCGCGATTGATCCATTCACCTTGTATAGGCCTACGTTTATCAGACAGACATTGCACCTCGTGTGTTAGGCATATATGCGCCATGAGAAGCATGAGGTGTTACAGCTATAACAGTGTATTGCACGTGCTCTTATTTTCGATCACATTCTCTTGTATGTATCATCATTTGTCTCTTGGATATAACAAGCAAGTGTCTTGCGTTGCAAAACATATTTGGGTATATGAGCTGCTGTGTCCACTACGTGCACGGCGACAAAGGGGCCTGTTCCCTTGATTGGATGTGGGTGGGAGCTGGAGAAATTGTCAATCAGAGCCGCTTCATTGACCAGGCACAATATCCTTCGTAAGAAATCAGTCACTCCGCATTTAGGATCAATGTGCCCCGCCATAGGGCAGCGGAGCGTGTGCGTGTGTCGACCTGTGGGCGAGCGCGTGTTGAATTTTCAGACTGGCCACCACCACTAACGTGCTCTCAAACCTGTACGGGCGTACACACAGTTGTAAATACGCAATAATTTGACGAAGCACTACAATGTCCACCATATCTCTGCTAAATGCACATTTCAGTATAAAGCAGGCCTACTTGACCTTTTGTTGAATAAGGACAACAATTCATTATTGCTCTGATGGACTGGGCATGAAAGTGACTGAATAAATCCACTTGAATTCAAATCAAATAAATTATGAGGCAGGATAGTTTTAGTCGATTTGTCTTGCTTTCATTTTACCTCGAGGTAATTCCTACATGAGTCTGAAATTGCTCGCTAACTGCAGGTAGCCTATGGATATCTACAAATATCTAAAATAGGTATGGCTATATCATAATTAATTACGTTAAGTTACTAATGTTGGAACAAACAATACATAAATATGTATATATATTTTTTTACCTATCGTGTAATATAACGGGTTATATCCAGTCCTAGTGTTGTAAAATATCTGTTTACTTTTCCCACTACCATTACCATTCACATACTGGTGGAACTAGGCCGTCGCCGTAGTTCAGGGGTCACCAGCCTCGAGAAACCATGGTGATGAGTTCTCTGAATCAACACCATGATCCTCCACAATCCCACCTAATGTCAGCCTATTGTTTGGTCTGAATCCTGCTTTTTATGAAAATATTCAGTCGCAGGTCTAGGTTTAATCACTATTGCAATGATGTATGTCAAAAAGTAAAGTCCGTTTTTTATTGCCCGGGTGACCAAGATGAATGTTAGGTTATGTATTGTCTGTATATGTAAAAAATTAAATAGCAAAATTATAAGAAAATACAGATAATTCTCAATTGTATTTAATGTTGAAAAATAAAAAACATTAGTATTACATTTATATGATTACTCCATAACTATACAAAACATCTAGATGCATGTTTGATCAATTAGATTACTCTTAATTATGGCCATTATTACGCAGTGCATAACTACATGTAATGTAGTGTATGCTATCCATAGATAATATATTATTTGCTCCTGTTTGATTATCTTACAGTATTTACAAACACATTTTATTGCAGTAGAGGCACATTTTATTGCAGGTGAGGCACACAATTCTGCACAATCGTATATATTTTACATTTTCAGTGTCTACAGTGGCATATCCTTCACTTGCATAGGCTACTGGTTTTATTTTCAGACAAATTCTCCCAACAGATTTCTGTGCACGCGGAGTGTAGGCTATGGCTATAGATACTACTCTCAATTTACAGCGACTGATCTATTGAAGGCTATTTACAAACTACTTCTTAATGTTAACTACGTGGTGATCATCCAATTATTATTTCAACAGAAGTTAACAAGCTGTATTCTAACAAACACAGGTATTTGTTTACCACTATATACGACAAACCTCAAGCAGCCACAACATTTCTAGTTGTTAAATAGGCCTATTGGTGAAAGGGTCCATTTATATTTTCTCCATAGAAACTCCGAGAGGAGGGACTCAGGGCTTGCTGTTTAAAATTCTTTCTCTATAAGACGGTATATCTACTCGCTGTATTCCATTAATCTGGTGATTCGCGTCGGTTGTCTCAAAACGCTTACTGCTAAACCATTGTTGCTTCGCATTTATCCGAAATATAACCTCATTTAAAAAAAAAAAAGTTTAACTTCCCCTCTCCCTGCCTGCCGTATTCCCTTTGATTCACGCTTGACTCATATGCCTCGAGGGCGAAAGGGGTCTGCCTATGGAGCGCCTTGAAACAGTCTCGTTTTATCTCCTTTCGTCGTCTAACCCTGGGACGCCTTGAAACCGCAAGGCCAGTTATTGCTTCTTTTTTTTTTAGACAGCCCAATGCGGACTGGCCAGCACCCAATGAGTCTTGTTTACTCTGTGAGTGACAATGCTCTGGCAATGTGCCAGCCAATCAAAACGTATATTGAGTGGGACCCATTTTTAAACCTTTTCTACTCCGTATACAAATAAATACAGGAGAAATGTTCACTTGTTACACTGATGCCTTCTATAGTGTTTTTTTTCTCCACACCTGATCGTAACCTACTGAAATAATAGCCCTGCAAAATAATAATTTGAGCATGCTGTCATTGTTTGTAGAAACACATTTCTATCTGAAGTTGTCATACCATGAAAGCAATGAAATTGTCTTTATCTTTCCCCTCTCATTGTTGAACACCTACTTTCAAGCCACAACAATTCCTTCCTATAGACTCTATACACTCAGTGTAAACAGTCACCCCTGTCAAATGCTGTAATTGTTAGTTATCCAAATTAGCCAAATCTATTGTGTTTCCACTATACATGCCTTGTGCTGAAGCATGACAGTGGGATCTCTTTGTTGTGCTCATAGACACAATAAAACTATTTAACATACTAGATATACAGTGCATGTTAGTTTTATTAAAAATGTTGAATAAAGTGTTAATAAAACAATTGTAATTTCTGAAAACTACAAATACGTCCTGAATGACAAATTACTTAATTACTTTCAGAGACATCATAAGGGTCAAATACAGTATACATTTTAAGATATAACATATTGAATAAGTTATCTAGCCTACATTGCTTTGATTCAAACAACAGGGCTTTATTGTGCAAATGTATATTATTAGTGGTCTACTGGATGTATGTCTATTTGTGTAGGCCTACATGTACAACTGCTAAAACCTACATGCAAAAAGCCCACTGTAAAACTTTAAATCTGGCGCGCATCACTTTGTTCAGTCGCTACACTATTGGCTCTTGATATGGGCCAATCAACATCTCGTGTGTCCCCGGGCGAGCGGCAAAAGCTCATTAACATGTAGGTATCCGGCCAATGGGCGAATGTGTTTACCCTCCCCGAGATGCGAGGCACGAGCTGATCAGTGCACTGGGAAAGAGAATTGCTGTTCGGAGATCCGAGCCTCGATTCTCTAGTCTAGAAGCCCGAATCCCGGTGCTTTCAGCAGATTGAACGACGTACTGCGCAGCTCCAAATGAAAACCCATAGGATGTAACCGTAGGCACACGTTTTTGTCCAAATGAACGTCATTTTTGGTCTGCATTTTTCCCCCTTTATGTTATAATTTACTAATTTATTGTTATGCAAGGATTTAACATACCAGTAAGTAAATTGTCTTTTACATTTCCTTGATCTTGGCAAATTAAACCCTGGCTTTATGTCAACCACGAACACAACATTTGAAATGACAGGCCTAATAACTCTTATAAATAATAATTTATGGATGTAACAATAATACAAAAGACAAGGTAATTGTTTAAACAACACAATTACAGAATGACACACCTAGCTATAACAGTGTAATACTTGCCCTCAAGTGTATGCTAGGCCAATATTACATTCTGCATGCAATGCCTAAATTCAACGTATGTACATATGAGGCTTTGTGCGCATATCTATTTATGGGCTGGCTTTTAATATTAAAATGTTTATTATGCAGTTGGCGTTATTTCAAACCAAATGAACAGGCCTACCCGTATCAATTATTATTATAACACAATAATTACATTTAGGGTATCTGCAATTGGCATCCCTTATTTTCCTGTTTTTATTTTACAAGTAAAAAAACTGCGTTATGTAGCGGCATAATCGTTTTGGTCGAGATTTATTGATCGACGGCGCATTTAATCAATTTGTAAATGAGTAATCATTGTAGTTGCTTGAGCCGTTTATTTTACAGTAGACCTGATATTATATGAATTTAATGTTATATGGCCGTTTTATTTTTGTATTTACCTCGATTGTCTGTTGGCAAATCGTTCAACCGTCAATTTAGTTTATGTAGGATTAGTGACATAGCCGTGGTGGTATTTGCATAGGGAGGAATGTTTACAATCTTTGCCCTGCTATGGCGTATTCCCACCCGGCCAGTTTTTTGACGTGGATGGGCGCCTCTCCCGTAGCATGATCCGACCCAATAAAATATAATTTGATTTATCATCCGAGTTCCTGTGTCCGAACGGATTCTACAAATGAAATAGGCAATGCAATTGAATTATTGGCGTCGATCATTTGAACATGTTTGTAAACCATACAGTTTTAGTGTATAAATTCACATTGCCAGAGTCTGACACAGCTTTGTGTAGTAGGCTAGGCTACCAACCACAAAGCGTTTCCCATAGTACACTGTAATAAAATTGTACTAGCCTACTCGCCCCAAATAGCCGTGGCGTCCTCGCATTTCTAAAATATAATATAGGTTTGCAATCAGGTAGTTCTTAGATAGTCTTGTTTTTTTCGTCAAACGCATGTAGGTGGGCGGTTTATGACTTTACACCAGCCGGGTGAGTGACTGTAGCGAGGCTAATGGCTGACTGCAAGCAGTTTAAATGTGGAGACAAAGACAGTTTTCGCCACGGTCATTCACCTTGGATTTTTAAGACTAGAATTTGAGGGATTCAGCATTTTTTTTATTTCGAAATCAAACTTTTCACGATGAAGAAACTTAAACAGCATTTATACATAGGATTGATATTATTTAAAAGATTTGGGCAAAACTGCCAATGTCCATGCAAATATTGTTTTAGATAGCTGTCTAGGCTACACTGGCTACTCGTTCCGTGGACAGTCAGTTAGTAAAGGGAATAAATAACCAATGTATAGCATTTTACAGAGTAAGGAGTATTGGTTTAGGACTATACACATTGCATGCTATTGTACTTGATTATAATGAGATAGATTATATTAGAGTTGCTTCTTTTTGATTACCTGAAATAAAAGCGTAAATGGATCACGAAAGATGAGGAGCGGGAGAGCAGCTTTTTGCATGGACAAGCACAGGTTCTTGATGAATTGATAACGACGTTTCGGAGATTTGATTTGTAATTTTAACATGGGGATTTCAGTAAAATTACTTTAGAAATATTTCACATACGTGGAAATAGTCGCGTTACAGACAAGCCTGGACTGTCCAAGACAATATAATATTGTTAGGCCTTTACATAGACCAACATTTTGAAACGAACCTAATAAATATACATGATAAACTATACATTTATTTTTAATCATGAACATGCCTATATTATGGTTGAATATTTAAAGACCATATGATCATGAGGTAGCAGTGTTCGCCTTTTGATATTAATGGCCATTTAGGCATAATCAATTGGAAATAAAAAAATCCTTCATTATGTGCATGCGGTTTATTGAGCATCCTGTCTTATGAATCATGCATTTAGTTCATCAATAGCATGTCATTGTCTCAAGAATTCTTAATTTCACTAATGCAACGTGCTAAATGGTATGTTTGAATAAAATGATGATGCAAGTCTCCACAGATTAAACACTATTTGTCGAAATTGACAGCTGACAAAAGTGAATGTATTGACTGTTCTGATGAACTGTACGAAAAGGTATGAATAAAATAACACAACTGTGGACTATATGCCATTTACAGCCCTCAGTGCACAAAGTAAGACCTTGAACAGACTACAGAGAGACATGATGTGTTCAAGCCAGGCTCCAACGGTTTCAGTGCTACATCAAGGAAGGCCTTTCCCTCTGTAGCATAATCAATAGAGATTTCAGTAGGCCTATAGGCCTGCCTGTCATTCGCAGTAAACCCTTGGTCGTATACGGTTGTAGAAAACAAAGATTTGGATGGTTGTTCTTATTGTTGCTGATGCCGTGTTGTTTTCTTGCAGCGTTTACACTCCCTCAAGGAAGGGAAGACTGAACAACGCTTTTGTCTCAACCGTTCACTGCTTCTGCATAATAGTTCTGAATATTTTACGCACAGCCGGTGACATGTATCACAGTATGACAGTAAAACTAATCTACACAGTAACGCTATTCCAGTATATGACATCAACAACTGTAGGCCTTAACAATGTTATAATTTTCTAAATGTTCTCTCTGTAAATCAAACCTTTTTCATTTTTATTTCTTGCAGAAAAGATGATTCGGGCCTACGTTTTTGGCTGGAGAAGCCTTCGAGCAACTAAATGCAATACTTAGACCTATAAAGGATTATTATATGGATTGCATTTGATTTCGGATTATTCACCATTCGCCAGTATGGAGGGACGGGATTTTGCTACGCCTGCACACCTCCTATCGGAGCGGGGTGCGTTGGTACACCGCGCCGCCTCTCGGATCGCCTCCACCGGCCACAGTTCAGTACAGCATGGCGGTCATTTCCCGTCAGGAAAATACTACCCGTCTCACATCCCAATGGCTCCGCATTCAGGTTGGTAAAATATATATACGTGATCTTTCATCATAGACAATTTCGAACACAATGAAAATATATTAGACCATCAAATTTGTGTAAAATGTCCCCAATCCTCCTGCATTCATTGAGCCAGAAAATTAATTAGTAGGCGAGGTTGGCAGCTAAGAGACATTACTAACTGAATTTTGCACTAAATATGTCCAGAATGATTTTGCGGTATAATTATGATTTACACTTCATGATTTGTTCTTGTTGTTTTAGTGGTTTCATAAACACCGGGTTCTATTAGGCTGCTTCATGCATAGATAAATAAAGCACAGATTACAACTCAGTGGTGTTCTACTACGCACACACTATGGGCTACTGTAAACAAACATTTTTTGATATTGTTTGGGGGAATTGTTATTTGGTTTAATGGGCCACATGTAATAATTGTAACTTTGTGGAGTCAATTGTACCCCATTGTTGCTGCCTATTCCATTTACACCGTGTGATCTAATGAATTAGACAATTGTTCGTTTTTACGCAGTTTTCCGGCGTCCTCCCTTTTTTCTGCAATGACATGCTGGTGATTCTGAGTGATATTCATGAGTGTCATGCTGCTTTGGTGGATGGCAAGCACCCGAACAAAAGCCTGGGCGTTCACTCTTCACGGAAGTGCGTATGGCGACTGAAGGGGGTTCTAATGTATCTAACTAGCCAAATAGGCAAAGCCGCGGGAAAATTCTCCTTCTATACCGGGCATTAAAGTGTCGGGGTGCGAATGGGTTTGCAGTGCATGCATCAGTGACTTCGGTATCTATTCTCGAAGTGTACCGCATGCAAATGGTCACGTGTGTCAACATGGAGGTGTGTACGTGCGTGGATTCGTGCGCGCGTGTATTATAATAGGGACAACTAAAAGATGGGAAAGGTGCAAAGTTAGACGTTCACATACACACCAGTTACATTTTACGGAATGGGAGGAGCTTATCCAAGTTTGCGGACACCCCACTGGGCACACACTGGTTGATTCGACTTGTTTCCACGTCATTTCAATAACATTTTGTTGAACCAATGTGGAATAGAAGTTGAATTGACATCCGTGCCCAGTGGGACAACACCATAGAATAGTTGTATATAGACATGTCACATTAAACTACATAACATATACAATTAATATATTATTTAGTTAATTATAATATTAATGCTTACAAAATATTCACAAATAATAATTGTCATTAGATTATATAACCACTTTCAACTTGAAGGTCATTGGGGTTACCATAGAAGACAACAGCTCTATATTTATTATGTGTTACAGGCAGGTGCAGGGTATATGCAATTGGTCAAATAATCTATAGAAGTTAGTGAATATTTAATTCACATTAGTCATCGTTTCCCCCTACTATTGTCCTGTTTATGAATTATGCGGAGACATTGCATTTTGGAGTCCCCATAATGTTGATTTAAGTATCCTGTTATGCTCTTCTAGTGCAATGTCATTTGTTGAAATGACATCTGATTATAGCAATTACACCAATTCTAATACATATATGTTTTTATATACATCATTGGGATGTATTGCACACACTGTATACATTATATCAAAATCAATATACATTTGTTGATAAGGGGCTCACAATTTGATTTAATCTTTATTGAACTAGGCAAGTCAGTTAAGAACAATTTCTTATTTACAATGACGGCCTACCCCGGCCAAACCCTCCCCTAACCCGGACAGCGCTGGACCAATTGTTCGCCACCCTATGGGACTCCCGATCATGGCCGGTTGTAATACAGTAGTGACCTCTCTAGCATTGAGATGCAGTGCCTTAGACCGCTGCACCACTCGGTAGCCAATACCTCTTCGTCTGTCTGTCTGTCTGTCTGTCTGTCTGTCTGTCTGTCTGTCTGTCTGTCTGTCTGTCTGTCTGTCTGTCTGTCTGTCTGTCTGTCTGTCTGTCTGTCTGTCTGTCATGCACTCCTGGCCTTTGCAGGAGATTGTGACATGGTTAGCTCTGATAAAGGGTGATATGGCAGCATGTCTGTGAATGCCTGGTTGGTGCTCTAGGGGTTTTCCTGGCATTCACCCCAACCACACAGACAACAGCTAAGGGAGGGAGAGTGATTAGGAAAAAAGGCCAAACCATTTTAAGTTAATTATATTTTTGTTTGTGGATTTTTACTATTTGTAAAGTTAGCTGTTGTGCTTTTTCAATCTCTCATTGGGAACCAGTTGGTGTGCACCTCATGCGGAGTTCCTGGCAAAATCCATAATTTGAAAATGCCCACTGGGTCCAATCTCTTCCCAGCAAACTGGGAACATTAACTAAAACTTACTGTAGAATGTTAGCTAATGTCCTGGGAGAGTTTTTATGTAACATTAGAATGATAACATCCCAAAACATAAAAATAATGTTTTTGATAACAAAATATGTTTTTCTTCTTCAGAAAGTGATTAAATGAAATATCCTTGGAATGTTCTCCTAACATGCACTAAAATGTTGTGCACAACATCTGTAACAACCACCACAGAACATTCCCCTGAGGTTGTTGTTAGGTTTCAATGTAATGTAATAACAAAATGTGTTCTGGGAACGTTATTGCAACATCGGGTGAATACAAACATTGAATAATTATCAGCACAACTGGAAAGTTTTTGTGTATAAGAACCTTTGGGGCAACCTAATTCTATTTTATTTTATAGTCATTTAACACTAATGAATGTTCTGGGAACATTCACAGAACCAATTTCGGTTTGCTGGGTTATTTGTCAAACAACTCAATCTAATTGATTTTGATGTAAGGTTGTTGGAAAAAATAGACAGCTGTATAGCCATTTAGAGACACCATCTTGGAATGACAGCTCCACCCAATGTTTTTGAACAGGTGCATTAAGACATTCTTGCAATAAATCACAAAATCATTACATAACATTAAAGATGGTTAACGTTCAGCTTTATTATTAATTGATTTAACTAACACAATATTGTTTGTAAGTCTATTCACAAATTAATTAATTTATTACTGTATATATATTTTTCTTGATTTATAGTTTTGTTACCCGAAATTATCCTTTGATGTTTGGAACACAAAAAGCAACCTATTGGATGAGAATTTGAGTATAACTGATAAATTAGTATAAAAAATGTTATTTAGAAAATGTGATTTGTTGATGATGCATTTAGATGCTCTCATATCAGTGTGTAGGGACTTCTACTGAATAACCTCAACGGGACAAAGCTACATGTTTCACACAGCTACAGCCAATACGGTCATGCATTTATCATTTAAATTGATTGAATGGGATCTTAAGCACTTATGAAATGGATGATGTAGTAAACAATTCTGCACAATTTTCAGGGACCTGTTTTGGTTCATGAGTGCTACTTTCAAAGCTACTTGCTGAAATTATGCAAAACCTTTATAACGCATCTTTAAGACACAACAAAATATGGAAATAGATTCTCAATAAAATGTGGTAATAGACCATCCAATACACACTCCAAATTCCTACTGTACGTAGCTGAAATCACATTTTAATGTCTTCAATTTAACAGGTTCCCTGCATTTTTGTCTTCTATGGATCATTAGTGTCTCTTCAGCTGTCCTGTCCTGGGCACAACTACCATTAGGGAAAACAGAGCACGTTGTTTGCTGAGTGTGTTGAATCCTTCAGTTTTCTCTGTGCTTTTCCCCCGGGGACTAACTCACACACTGGTTCCCATGAATACTTTACAAAGAGCATTAATATTTCAGAGTTGGTGTAAAAATGCATTTAGAAGCAGGTTTGTGGTGTGGCTCCTTGAAAGGGGTTCCTCTGTCTGATTTTAGGGGTGTTGATTATAAACCTTCTCTCTCCACTCTGGCTGCTGAAAGGTGTCTGGAAACTGGCGCTGTTGTTTCGACACCCTCTCATGGCTTTGTAACCGCTCTGTTCCTCGCCGGGTTAGGATATTTCAACATGTTTTGGTAGGATATTCACGCTCTCGGTTCCACAGACGGGTAATTTCGGTTGCAATCTGGGCCCCTGTGCAGACAGCAATTGGACACAATCAGGAAGCCTATATTCTCTCACTTGTCTGTTGAACCATGTTGCTTAACCCGCTAGATGTGTATCTTAACCCGCTAGACGTGTATCTTAACCCTCTAGACGTGTATCTGCCACCGTCTCTCTTCACCTACAGCAGCCAGACAGTCGTTTGTCCTGCAGGTCAGGGGTCGAGGTGTAGCGTGTACTAGTCTAGCAATGTCCTCCATGAATCTGACGGAATAACTATTCCTCAGTTCGTATACTCACACACACAGAGGCAAAGACATGTTGATTCTACTTATTGGTGTTGGGTTATTTCATTTTGCTACAAAGCTAAATATACACTGTTCATTAAAACTCTTCTCTAACTACCCTTCTGGTTGATTATCAGAGCGAACCGCAGCCGACGTGATAGCAGAAAACTAGGAGACAGAGTGGAGCTGTCTTTACTGCTGGGGGTCATCTTTAGGCCTTACTGTTCTGATCATTGGGGTGCGTCTGCTAAAACAGTAGGGGGGTTAGGGTTAGTAGAGGGGACCGCCCATGGCAGAGAGTTAGGGTTAGTAGAGGGGACCGTCCATGGCAGAGAGTTAGGGTTAGTAGAGGGGACCGTCCATGGCAGAGAGTTAGGGTTAGTAGAGGGGACCGTCCATGGCAGAGAGTTAGGGTTAGTAGAGGGGACCGTCCATGGCAGAGAGTTAGGGTTAGTAGAGGGGACCGTCCATGGCAGAGAGTTAGGGTAAGTAAAGGGGACCGTCCATGGCAGAGAGTTAGGGTTAGTAGAGGGGACCGTCCATGGCAGAGAGTTAGGGTTAGTAGAGGGGACCGTCCATGGCAGAGAGTTAGGGTTAGTAGAGGGGACCGTCCATGGCAGAGAGAGCAGCTCTAAACACCCCATCTAATCAACTGTCATACCTACACTGGGGGCCAAAAGTTTGGAATATTACTCATTCAAGGGTTTTTCTTTATTTGCACTATTTTTTACATTGTAGAATAAAAGTGAAGATATCAAAACTATGACATAACACATATGGAATCATATAGTAACCAAAAAAGTGTTAAACAAATCAAAATATGTTTTATATTTGAGATTCTTCAAATAGCCACCCTTTGCCTTGATGACAGCTTTGCACACTCATGGCATTCTCTACAATGTAAAAAAAATAGTGCAAATAAAGAAAAAGCCTTGAATGAGTAATATTCCAAACTTTTGGCCCCCAGTGTATGTTACATTCTCAAAGACACAGAGGGGCAGACAAACAGACACACAGATGCACATGAACACACACACACTCTCACACACACTCTCACACACACACACACACACACACACACACACACACACACACACACACACACACACACACACACACACACACACACACACACACACACACACACACACACACACACACACACACACACACACACACTCGCTCCTCTTCACACTCTCTTCTCTCTTCTCTCACTCTTTCTGTCCTTTCTCCTCCCCTCTGCTTCAAACCCCCTCATTCTGACCAGGAAGAGCCTTGTGTCTGGGAAGCCAGTGGTCTCATTCTGACCAGGAAGAGCCTTGTGTCTGGGAAGCCAGTGGTCTCATTCTGACCAGGATGAGCCTTGTGTCTGGGAAGCCAGTGGTCTCATTCTGACCAGGAAGAGCCTTGTGTCTGGGAAGCCAGTGGTCTCATTCTGACACTTCTGTTTCAGCCAGTCTCCTCTGCCCCGGGGCCATTGTTGCAGAGGACCAACTTTGTGTGTTTTACTACGCGTTGTTAAAGATAAAAAACACCCTCTCATCCCTCTTTATTGTTTTCTGCTAGAATGTCCCTGTCAGTCCCCTGGCTTTTTATGTCCTGGCTGGCAGAATATCCGAGCAGCTCGCCTCTTCAAAGGTTAGCCCTTCTGTCTGGCTTCAGCCACCTTGTATTTTTCCTTCCAAAGGGGAATAAATCACTTTACTGTGGGTTTTTATTGAACGCCTCATTGCTGGAACATCCCAATGGCCTGGGGTGGTGGTTGGGGGAGGAGGGCATCAAAGGCAAAACACAGGTGTTTGTTGGAGTTAGGAAAGTGGCTGGTTACAACCCTGTCTTTAAAAAATAAAAACCTTGGTGAGTGGAGTGGAGTGGAGTGGGTGAAGGTTGTTTGTGAGATAGGATGGGACTGGCGCCGTCTTGGCTTTGCAGTGTCTTGTGTTTTGAACACTGAGTTCTCCTTCACTCCTCCAGCCACTGCTGATAGTCTGGCCAGAAGGGGAGGGCCGGGGCCGTTGCTGGACTCTGGCTGCAGCGCCTGACTCTAATTACTCTTTAAACCACAACCAATTTGGGGATTTGACAAAGGGAAAATAGAGCTCTGAGACCTTTGAGGTCTGAGTGAACAAAAAATGACATCTTAAATAGCACACAAAATATGACATTAAAAAGCGACTTGTTTCAGGGAGCCGCTGTGGTGGGAGTGTAGTGACAGAACGTGGGTCTTCCGCCAAGTTGCATTTGGCTACGGCTCTTGTTCTCCACCCTGTAAAAGTGTGCTGGCCTCCAAGGCTTGTTTGTGTGGATTGTTGTGAGATGACATGACCGCCACTGAGCAGACATGATGTCATGAGGTGTCTCGTTAGATGGCTGGCGATCACCTGGCACGGTGGCACCCTGCACCTGGCTGAAACACACACCTGGTGGGGAGGGATCGACCGGCTGCTGCCACCAACTGTCACCCTGCAGTCGGCTTGCTAACGTTACTCCCCCTGGAAATCAGTCTACACTGCCCTGCCCCCTACACCCAGCTGGTCAAGTGGTCCAGTCTTGATGGTAGGGGTAGTGGTGGTGTAAACCGAGGCACGCTCTCGTCTGCCCTTAACCTGAGCTATGGGGTCACCATTCAGATTCAGTGTCTGTCTGCAACTCATTCATAGGGTGAACTGAAGAGGGGGGTGGGGGGCATCCCTGTTATTGACACATGGACCATTCAAACAGACAGATGTCATTACTATAATAACAGATGTCATTATGGTAATAATAGATGTCATTACAGTAATATTTAGCATTATTGTAATTGCCAAACATTAAAAAGATTGAAACAATCATCCAATCAAGTATTCATTACTAATAAAGGACTGATTTGATCAGATTTCTATGAAGATAGTGAATGTAGTTGCGCTCGTTTGATCCCATCCCATTCTGTGAACGTAAGGAGGAGGTTTGTGTGCGTGGAGCAGTGTGTGTCCGGAGTAGCTAGCTAGCGCTTGGCTTCGCAACAGCCACTTCTGTCTGGAGAGTCAGTGTGGTCACAGAGACAGGGCTCTTCAAACAGTCCGCCAGCCGCCCCTCCCCCCTCCACACCATGTGGCACGGTGCCATGGTGAAGCCCTGTCCCTGCAGCACAGGGCGGCACCACAAGACCAACACAAAGGAGACCCACGGGTGAGGGAGAGCAGCATGCTGGGTAATACCTTCCTGTATGAGGTTTCAGGGGCTTGGATTTCAAAACCTGCATGTCTATTTTTAGAACTTGAGAAAGTGAGGACTTGGATTAAAAGGGCTGGTTCTGGCTTCACCTTTCTCCACTTCCCTTTAAATTAAAATAAAATAAATTATCTCCCATTTCTCTCTCTCTCTCTCTCTCTCTCCCCTCTCCTTTCCTTTCCTTTCATCTCCTCACCTCTCCTTTTCTCTGCTCTCCTCTCCTCTCTTCTCTTCTCCTCTCTTTTCCTTTCCCCTCTCTCCCTCTCTCCCTCTCCGTAGTATCAGCCTGCTTCTCATCAGACAGCCTGAGGTCCACCTCGGCTTGGCCGTATTGCATGTGACAGCTGTTAGACATTATTAACGGCTCATGCAGAAAATCCAGATTACTTGTTTTTAATTTAATTTCAATTTTATTATTGTAATCGTTCAGCGAAAATAACACACACATACACACACACAAAAAACAAAAAGTTGTTGTTGTATTGTGGTTGCAGGTGGATTTCCTGCCGAGGGCAGCAGGCAAAACGGGTGAGACTTAAGACGCTGGGCTGGGTGTGTGTGTGTGTGGTTAGACCACCCCAGATGCATTGTTCCCCTCATAACAGCCCAGCCTGTCCCTCCCTACTGGCTCTGCCTCTAGTGGCCCCAGCGGGCCGCTGTAGACCCCAGGGGATTTAGCTCCAATGCTTCCAGTGTGATGGAGAGGTTGAATGTGGGGGTTATTTCTAGCCTTTTGAGTGAAGGCTGCACTATCAATAATATAGATATTAATACAAATATGACTGTTGTTCCTATACTGTAGTGTTGTTCCCCCTCTCCTAGATGATGTGCTTCAGATGCATGTCTATGAAGCTGTACATACACTGAGTGTACAAAACATTAGGAACACCTTCCTAATTTTGAGTTGAACCGCATCAATTCGTCGGTACACAGTGTTGAAAGCATTCCACAGGGATGCTGGCCCATGTTGACTCCAATGCTTCCCACAGGGATGCTGGCCCATGTTGACTCCAATGCTTCCACAGGGATGCTGGCCCATGTTGACTCCAATGCTTCCACAGGGATGCTGGCCCATGTTGACTCCAATGCTTCCCACAGGGATGCTGGCCCATGTTGACTCCAATGCTTCCCACAGCGATGCTGGCCCATGTTGACTCCAATGCTTCCACAGGGATGCTGGCCCATGTTGACTCCAATGCTTCCACAGGGATGCTGGCCCATGTTGACTCCAATGCTTCCCACAGGGATGCTGGCCCATGTTGACTCCAATGCTTCCAAAGGGATGCTGGCCCATTTTGCTCCAATGTCAACATGGGCCAGATACACTATACATGATACATAGAGCGGCAGTATGAAAAAGTATAGAAATACAAGATATCTGGAGTGCAAAAAAGGCTATAAAAAGACATTGCATAGTATGGGTGGTTGGCTGAATATGTACACTATACATTGGTAGATGTTGGATGGTTAACTATACTATACAGGTCGATGGCAGAGAAATACTTCAGTAGCTAAAAATGCATATGATATGAGCGAGAGTAATAGTAGTTTACTTAATAGACAGACTGGCTAAATGAACAGGTAAGTGATTATTTTGCATGGTTAAATTAGCTGTACAGGTAAATATACAGTTATATTTACAGATAAGTGAATACTTGCATGGTTACACAAACTGTAAAGGTAAATGACAGGAAGAGATACTTAAATAGCTAAATGTGTGTATGATATAATTTGGGGTAATAATAGTAATTCCATTAAAATACAGTCCTTAGTGCGCATGGTTTAATTACAGACAACTGCACGTTTTGCACATTCAATATACTAAAAGCAATGAGAAAAAGGTGCTACTGACAGGATACTAATATGCATTCCTGAGTGAATGACTACGTAAGTTAGGTCCAAGAATTACTAGCAATATTGCACGTGATATGATATAACAACTGTACATGAGTATGTATATACAGACCTGCATGAATAAATAGGTCCTGAGTGAATGAGTGCTGACGGACCAGAGTTACTCACGGATGGATGTATAATTGTTAAACTAGGTCCTAGCACCCCAACAGTTCCAGATCTATGTTGCCGACGGCACGGCACCCCGGTGAGGCATTATATAGTCTAATAGCAGCCGGCAGGAAGGACCTCCTGTAGCGCTCTCTGGCACACCGTGGTGGGATCAGTCTGTGACTGAAGGTGCTCCTCTGCGTCATAACCATGGCGTGCAGAGGGTGGGTGACGTTGTCCATGATGGCCAGCAGTTTGGCCAGGATCCGTCACCTCCTCTAGAGTGTCAAGGCTCATCCCCAGGACAGAGCTAGCCCTCCTGATCAGCTTATTTACCCGAGAAGCATCACCGGCTTTAATGTTTGCTCCCCAGCACACCACTGCAAAAAAGATGGCACTGGCCACCACAGACTGGTAGAAGGTATGCAGTAGTTTACTGCACATGTTGAAGGACCAGATCCTCCTCAGAAAGTAGAGTCGGCTCTGGCCCTTTTTGTACAGGGCCCCGGTGTTACCAGCCCATTCCAGCCTGTTGTCCATATGGACTCCCAGGAACTTGTATGACCCAACCATTTCCACATCCATCCCCTGTATAGGGACTGCAGTCAGTTGTGCCTTGGTTCTCCTGAAGTCCACCACCATCTCCTTTGTTTTACTGATGTTGAGCTGAAGGTGGTTCTGCTCGCACCACAACACAAAGTCACTGATTGTGCTCCTGTACTCCTCCTCCTGCCCACCCCTGATGCACCCTACAATTGCAGAGTCATCCGAGAACGTCTGTAGGTGGCATGTTTCAGAGTTATATCTGAAGTCCGAGGTGAACAGGAAGGGGGACAGGACCGTTCCCTGGGGGGCCCCTGTGTTTCTAACTGCCCGTTCTGACACACAGCTCTGTAGTCGCACAAATTGTGGCCTACCGGTCAGGTAGTCCGTGACCCAGGAGACTAAGGGTGCTTCCACTTTCATCCTCCTCATCTTCTCACCCAGTAGCAGGGGCTGAATGGTATTGAAGGCACTGGAGAAGTCAATAAACATAACCCTCACAGTGCAACCTGCGTTGTCCAGGTGAGAGTAGGCCCTCTGCAGAAGGTAGGTGATTGCATCATCCACCCCGATGTTGCGCTGGTATGCAAACTGCAGGGGGTCCAGTGATGGTGGGGAGGTGGGGGGAAGAGGTGTGTTGAGGATCAGTCCAGGGGGAGCAGGGGTGAAGGAGGGGTCACTGACTGTCTCAGCAGAGGTGTTGTGAGCAAAGTGGGGGTGGGACAGCCGTGAGGGTGTGTGGTCTGGGGAGCTGGAAGGGAGGTGGACAGGGCCAGTATCAAACCTGTTAAAAAATTGGTTCAGCTCATTGGCTCTGTCCTGGGTCCCCTCCGTCTGCCCACTGTTTGACTTTTTGAAGCCAGTGATATTTCTCATACCCTTCCACACCTCTCTCACCTGGCTCTGCCTCAGCTTGTCCTCCATCTTCTCCTTATACACTCTCTTCCCCTCAGCAATCCGCAACTTCAGCTCCCTCTGGACGCATTTCAATTTGTCCTTGTCCTTGAAGGCCCTCTTCTTCTCATTCAGCAGGGCCTTCAGGTCGCTGGTGACCCAGGGTTTATTGTTTGGGAAACAGCGTACCTTCCTGGTGGGTACAGTGTTGTCTACACAGAAATTAATATAGTCTGTTATGCAGTTAGTAAGTCCATCGATGTCCTCCCCATGAGCCTCACAGAGCACATCCCAGTCTGTTGTTTCAAAGCAGTCCTGTAGGGCCTCATTCGCCTCCGGGGACCATCTCCTAATGGTCCTAGTGGTCGCAGGCTGCTGTTGGACCAAAGGCCTGTAGAGTGGAGTGAGGTGGACAAGGTTGTGATCCAAACTACCGAGGGGAGGGAGTGCAGTGGAGTTGTATGCATCCTTCACATCAGCATATAACAAGTCCAGAGTTTTATTATTCCTGGTAGGGCACTTCACGAACTGTTTGAACGTGGGCAGCGTTGAAGAGAGAGATGCATGGTTAACCTGTCTGTAACCTCGCGATAACAGAGTGGATGACGTCACACACTGTGTTTGCGTCAGTGGAAGGCGGAATGTAAACAATAACAGCAATGGCCGCCGTGAATTCCCTCGGCAAATAGTAGGGTCTCAGGCTAATGGCTAATAGTTCAATGTCCGGGCTACAAAACTTTTCCTTAAGAGTAATATGGTTTGGATGACACCATCTGTTGTTTACTAATAAAGCCAGCCCATCACCCTTGCTCTTACCGGAAGAGACGTGATCCCTGTCCGCTCTGCTGGTCTGGAAACCGTCGATAGTGATGTTCTCTATGGGGATGTTATTGTTCAGCCAAGTCTCCGTGAAAAACATTAGGCTCGTTTCCCGATAATCCCTTTGTCCACGGACAAGAGCCTCGAGCTCGTCCATCTTGTTATGTAGTGAACTCACGTTGCCCATGATGATAGACGGTATAGCCGGCTTGTACTCCGTCCGCTTCGCCTTACACTTTGACCCCCGAGGGGGACATTTCTTAATGGAGGACACTTTTCCTGTGATCCATTTTTATGCCAGTCAGGTAGACTATACTCCTGTTGTAAATATAAGCAATGTGCTTAATATTAGGAAAGTTAAGAAATAAATATAGTAGGCCTAGCCTATAGAAAGCTGATGGGATCCTCCTCTTTTTAATAGAGGCCATCACTCTGTTTTCTCCCGCAATTGCATAGTCTATAGAGCTCATGGGCTCTCATGAAGTGGTTGATTAGATTTTCGAAAACATTTGCATTGATGTCAGAGTGATTAGAGGGACAATAGAGTGCTGAGTGCCAGGCAGTTAGCAAGTTTGGTAGGCTACTAATGACCCTCAGTAGCGTCAGAGCTTGGAGAAGCTTAATTACCTGACTAAACAGTAATGTGGAATTTTACCCCTTTCATGACTCATGACCGCCGGTGTGGCGGTAATTCGGTCACCGCAACAGCCCTGTGCTTGGCACCTACTACCATACTCGTTCAAAGGCACTTCAATCTTTTTTCTTGCCCATTCACCCTCTGAATGGCACACATACACAATCCATGTCTCAATCGTCTCGAGGCTTAAAAATCCTTCTTTATCCTGTCTCCCCTTCATCTACACTGATTGAAGTGGCTTTAACAAGTGGCATCAATAAGGGATCATAGCTTTCACCTGGTCAGTCTGTCATGGAAACACCTCCAGAGGAGGGGGTGTTGCTGTTAGCTAAATGCAGACAAACTCAAATAATGGGCTACGATTTAGTGACTGTCAGCGAAGCAGCGGGTGGCGCCCTGGTAGTGACACACAAGCCACCTAAACAATGAGATGCTACGCCATCGCTGAATATATGCAGGGTTTTCTGCCATTAAATACACATGCAGCGTGCCTCTCAGGGATGTGTCATCCCTTTCTGAAAAAACTAAGATTAGCAACAGGAATTCCATTTTAATAAGTCTCGGGGGACCCTCCAACCAGCTGCCTGCTTCATAATACAACTGGGACTTGTTGCTCTATGTGCATGCATCTGAAATGTCCTTCCCCGACGTTGATTAGGAGGAAAAGTGTTCTGTCTTCCCCCGTTCTATTCATATTTTTTTGTGAATCACTTGTTAAGTTGTTTTACACCAGTCACTCGTTAATGTCTGTGTGTTTCCTCTTTGTAGCGACTCCTTAGTCTCCTTTTGTTTCTCCTCTTTTCTGGTGTATCCCCCTCTCTGTTCCTCCCTCTGTTCCCCTTCTCTGTTCCTCCCTCTGTTCCCCTTCTCTGTTCCCCTTCTCTGTTCCCCTTCTCTGTTCCCCTTCTCTGTTCCTCCCTCTGTTCCCCTTCTCTGTTCCCCTTCTCTGTTCCCCTTCTCTGTTCCTCCCTCTGTTCCCCTTCTCTGTTCCCCTTCTCTGTTCCTCCCTCTGTTCCCCTTCTCTGTTCCTCCCTCTGTTCCCCTTCTCTGTTCCTCCCACTGTTCCCGTTCTCTGTTCCTCCCTCTGTTCCCCTTCTCTGTTCCTCCCTCTGTTCTCCTTCTCGTTTCCTCCCTCTGTTCCTCCCTCTGTTCCTCCCTCTGTTCCCCTTCTCTGCTTCTCCCTCTGTTCTCCTTATCTGTTCCTCCCTCTGTTCCCCTTCTCTGTTCCCCTTCTCTGTTTCCCTTCTCTGTTCCTCTTCTCTGTTCCTCCCTCTGTTCCTCCCTATGTTCCTCCCTCTGTTCCCCTTCTCTGTTCCTCCCTCTGTTCCCCTTTGTTCTTCCCTCTGTTCCCCTTCTCTGTTCCTCCCTCTGTTCCCCTTCTCTGTTTCTCCCTCTGTTCCCCTTCACTGTTCCTCCCTCTGTTCCCCTTCTCTGTTCCTCCCTCTGTTCCCCTTCTCTGTTCCTCTTCTCTCCTTCTCTGTTCCTCCCTCTGTTCCCCTTCTCTGTTCCTCCCTCTGTTCCCCTTCTCTGTTCCTCTTCTCTCCTTCTCTGTTCCTCCCTCTGTTCCTCCTTCTGTTCCCCTTCTCTGTTCCTCCCTCTGTTTCCCTTCACTGTTCCTCCCTCTGTTCCTCTTCTCTGTTCCTCCCTCTGTTCTCCTTCTCTGTTCCTTCCTCTGTTCCTCCTTCTGTTCCCCTTCTCTGTTCCCCTTCTCTGTTCCTCTCTCTGTTCCTTCCTCTGTTCCTTCCTCTGTTCCTCCTTCTGTTCCCCTTCTCTGTTCCCCTTCTCGGTTCCTGACTCTGTTCCTCCCTCTGTTCCCCTTCTCTGTTCCTCCCTCTGTTCCCCTTCTCTGTTCCTCCCTCTGTTACCCTTCTCTGTTCCCCTTCTCTGTTCCTCCCTCTGTTCCCCTTCTCGGTTCCTCCCTATGTTCCCCTTCTCTGCTCCTCCCTCTGTTCCCCTTCTCTGCTCCTCCCTCTGTTCCCCTTCTCTGTTCCTCCCTCTGTTCCCCTTCTCGGTTCCTGACTCTGTTCCCCTTCTCTGCTCCTCCCTCTGGTTCCCTTCTCTGCTTCTCCCTCTGGTTCCCTTCTCTGCTTCTCCCTCTGGTTCCCTTCTCTGCTCCTCCCTCCATCCTGCACTCTCTGACCACTAGGTTACACTGCTTCCTTTCATCTCCTCTCCTCTCTCTGCTCTGACATAGATGCTGTATGTGGGACAAATGACTGTGTCCTCAAGCAACAGACTTGTCTGCTCTGTGCTCTGCTCTGCATGCCACGCACCGACGCTGATGCGCTGAACTGGCCTTGCAGGGGCAAGGGTGTGTGTGTGTATGTCTGCATGAGTCTGTCTGTGCATGTGTGTGTGTGACCAGACAGCCACACAGAGACCAGCCTAGTTAGTTTACATCTAATTATAGAAACTGGTCTATTTTACAACAAGCCTTTTTCTTCTGGAGTTTTAGATTCTACAGTAGAGAGTGAGTGAGTGAGTGAGTGAGTGAGTGAGTGAGTGAGTGAGTGAGTGAGTGAGTGAGTGAGTGAGAGATGCTCTAGAGCACACCAAAAACTATACCTACCTCAGCCTAAACATCAGCGTAACTTCCACAAAGCTGTGAACGATCTGAGAGACAAGGCAAGAAGGGCCTTCTACGCCATCAAAAGGAACATACAATTTGACATCCCAATGAGGATCTGGCAAAAAATACTTGAATCAGTTCTAGAACCTATTTCCCTTTATGTTTGTGATGTCTGGGGTCCACTCACCTGACCACTGTGACTGACCCAAACTTATGGAAAGCTTTGAATATGTACAGACTCAGTGAACATAGCCTTGCTATTGAGAGAGTCCACCGCACACTTCCCACAAAATGAGGTGGAAACTGAGCTGCACTTCCTAACCTCCTGCCAAATGTATGACTATATTCAAATGTTGATGCAATCACAGCAGCAAGATTTGTGACCTGTTGCCACAAGAAAAGGGCAACCAGTGAAGAACAAACACCCTTGTAAATACAACCCATATTTATGTTTATTTATTTTCCCTTTTGTAATTTAACTATTGGCACATTCTTAGAACACTGTATATAGCCATAATATAACATTTGACATGTCTTTATTCTTTCTAAACTTTTGTGAGTGCAATGTTTACTTTTCATTTCTCATTGTTTATTTAACTTTTGTTGATTATCTAGTTCCCTTGCGTTGGCGATGTAAACTGGAGAGTTGGGGGAGCGGGGGGGCTTGTTCAGCAGGTTAACAGTCCACTGGAAAGTGGGGGAGGGGCTTGTTCAGCAGGCTAACAGTCCACTGGAGAGTGGGGGAGGGGCTTGTTCAGCAGGCTAACAGTCCACTGGAGAGTGGGGGAGGGGCAAGAATGTCTAGTACATGTATCCTAACCTCCATTCAACCTCGGTGTGGAACTATCAAAGGAAGCTATATCACTATCTGGTGTATTTGCCTGGATTTTCACTGGAAAACTGTTAGCTATCAGACCAACACCACGAGAACCCCTTTGAGTTAGACACCACCCCTCCAACCCCCCAACGTCACCCCCCTCCCGCCTCAATTCATTCAAAACGAAAGTGCCGTTCATCACTTCAGTCAAAACAAAGGGAAAAAACGGTTTATATTAGGGATTAGCATTGTATAAAATGTATCTTATATTAAAGAGACAACGCTATCCCTCTGGTTAATCCCTTAAGATGGGTGACTTGTGTGTGTGTGTGTGTGTGTGTGTGGTGCCTGATATCCAGCTGAATGGATGGGGCTTCTGGAGTTAGTATTATCCGAGCGGAGGGGCTTGGAGGGGGAAGCTAGCTGTCTGGCTCGTGTGTGTGTTCGCTGTCAGGATTGACTGTACATGCGGTGGCTGCCAGGTGAAGAGGGCCAGGCTGTGAAGACTACAGCCAGGTTACAGGCTGTATAGCTAGCTGACAAGTGAGGAGGGACCAGCCATGTTACAGGCTGTAAAGCTAGTTGACAGGTGAGGAGGGACCAGCCATGTTACAGGCTGTATAGCTAGCTGACAGGTGAGGAAGGACCAGCCAGGTTACAGGCTGTATAGCTAGCTGACAGGTGAGGAGGGACCAGCCAGGTTGCAGGCTGTATAGCTAGTTGACAGGTGAGGAAGGACCAGCCAGGTTACAGGCTGTATAGCTAGCTGGGCGGTGAGGAGGGACCAGCCAGGTTACAGGCTGTATAGCTAGCTGACAGGTGAGGAGGGACCAGCCAGGTTACAGGCTGTATAGCTAGCTGGGCGGTGAGGAGGGACCAGCCAGGTTACAGGCTGTATAGCTAGCTGACAGGTGAGGAGGGACCAGCCAGGTTACAGGCTGTATAGCTAGCTGACAGGTGAGGAGGGACCAGCCAGGTTACAGGCTGTATAGCTAGCTGACAGGTGAGGAGGGACCAGCCAGGTTACAGGCTGTATAGCTAGCTGACAGGTGAGGAGGGACCAGCCAGGTTACAGGCTGTATAGCTAGCTGACAGGTGAGGAGGGACCAGCAGGGCACAGAGCCCACTGTAAGAAACAGGAGCCAGGTGCCACACATGCAAACACGCACACACACCCTCCCTCCCCACCACCCACCCCCTGTATTCTCAGACGTGGCAGGCAAATTAATTGGCCATGAATGTGTAACGTATATGCCTAGATAAAGGTGTGCTGTCTAGGCCGAGGCGTAGCGTAATGGCTGTAATGATGGTTCCATTGTGTTGATGTTAAGGGGGGTAGTTAGCGTTGCATCACGGTGCGGCTAGCTGGCGCCCTCGCTTCCTTGGAGGGCTGGATAGCTCCTGATTAATAGTGGGGAATGCTTTGAAGTGACACATAAGTGCAATGGGCTCACCAGGCTAATAGTAATAACATCAGCGTGTGTGTGTGTGTGTGTGTGTGGAAATGCTCTCACTTCCTCAACCGTCATTAGCCACTATTCTCTCTCACTCGCTGTATTTCGCTAAATCGCTATCTCGTACACACCAGTGGATTAATATTATGGGATAGTCTTCATTCATACAGGTGAGATGTAGATTAATATTATGGAATAGTCTTCATTCATACAGGTGAGATTAATATTATGGGATAGTCTTCATTCATACAGGTGAGATGTAGATTAATATTATGGGATAGTCTTCATTCATACAAGTGAGATGTAGAGTGTGTGTGTGTGTGTGCTCATGAACATGTGTGTGTGTGTGTAAGTATATGTTTTATTGTGTGTGCACAGGGTTGGGTAGGTTACTTTCTAAATGTAATCTGTTACAGTTACTAGTTACCTGCCTATAATCGTCATCAGCAACGTAATATTGGGATTACCCAAACTCAGTAACGTAATCTGATTACTTTCAGTTACTTTTAGATTACTTTCCCCGTAAGAGGCATTAGTTTATAAGGGAGGAACTCTCTCAGACTGTTATTCCATAGGCTGGGATCTGAACGATGCAGATGTTGCAAGAGAGCATTTTTCACTGGCTGTCAACTGGTCGCAAAAACAATGATTGATAGGCAGCTTAAACTTCATAAATTCAACCATTATTGTGTAAAATACACATATACATTTGTGAAGGGGACTAAGAACGCACACCTGAGGGGCCCCCGTTTTGAGGGTCAGCGTGGCGGATGTGTTGTTGCCTGCCCTTACCACCTGGGGGCAGCCTGTCAGGAAGTCCAGCATCCAGTTGCAGAGGGAGGGGTTTAATCCTAGGATCCTTAGTTTAGTGATGAGCTTGGAGGGCACTATGGTGTTGAAAGCTGAGCTATAGTCAATGAATAGCATTCTCACGTAGGTGTTCCTTTTGTCAAGGTGGGAAAAGGGCAGTGTGGAGTGCAATAGAGATTGTGTCATCTGTGGATCTGTTGGGGCGGTATGTAAATTGGATTGGGTCCAGGGTGTCTGGGAGGGTGGGATGTGTATGCCCGTGTGTGTGTGTCTGTCTTTGTGTGTAGGAGTCGAGAGCGGCAGGGCTGGGCCTGTCAGCTGGTGAGCTAAAGTAAACTATTAGTGGTAGGTGGTTTCCTCAGATTTTTTGTGAAATGCTTCTAATTGCTGTGAGGCAGGGGTATGATTACATGATGGCTAATGCACTGACAGAGAATTCACTTGACTGGGAGTGAGCCAGGAGGCTGCTTAAATGGCTGAATGCCTTTTGGTTAGTCTCCATACTCGAGGTGTGTGTGTGTATGAGTGCGTGTGTGTGTGTGTGTGTGTATGTGTGTGTTGGTGTGTTGGGGTCCAGGCCAGCCCTTGTGTTCCCACTAGATGGCCAAGCTGCACAGTCAAAATAGGCTATATAGTAAGGTTAGCCTTAGGCATAAGGTTAGCATGGTGGTTAAGGTTAGCCTTAGGCATAAGGTTAGCATAGGGGTTAAGGTTAACCTTAGGCATAAGGTTTGCATGGGGGTTAAGGTTAGCCTTAGGTATAAGCTTAGCATGGGGGTTAAGGTTAACCTTAGGCAAAAGGTTTGCATGGGGGTTAAGGTTAGCCTTAGGCATAAGGTTAGCATGGGGGTTAAGGTTAGCCTTAGGCAAAAGGTTTGCATGGGGGTTAAGGTTAGCCTTAGGCATAAGGTTAGCATGGGGGTTAAGGTTAGCCTTAGGCATAAGGTTTGCATGGGGGTTAAGGTTAGCCTTAGGCATAAGCTTAGCATGGGGGTTAAGGTTAGCCTTAGGCATAAGGTTAGCATGGGGGTTAAGGTTAGCCTTAGGCAAAAGGTTTGCATGGGGGTTAAGGTTAGCCTTAGGCATAAGGTTAGCATGGGGGTTAAGGTTAACCTTAGGCATAAGGTTTGCATGGGGGTTAAGGTTAGCCTTAGGCATAAGCTTAGCATGGGGGTTAAGGTTAACCTTAGGCAAAATGTTTGCATGGGGGTTAAGGTTAGCCTTAGCCATAAGGTTAGCATGGTGGTTAAGGTTAGCCTTAGGCATAACGTTAGCATGGTAGTTAAGGTTAGGGTTAGGTTGTAAATCCAATGTTAATTGTAGAAATAGGTGGGGCTTAGGACTTTGCAGCTTGGCCAGATAGTGACACCCTAATTTCAGCCCAGCGTTTGGCCTTCTTATTTTCCAACATGTATTTACCCAGTAGATCTGTCTCTTACCTGACAGATAGCCTCCGCCCAGAGACATGCATCTAGAGAGTGGGGTTTCTGCATTATGATGCATTTAGATTACACTACAATGTTCTATGACAGCCATGTTAGCATTAACATTAACATTAACATTACATGAGGAATATTTGAACTATTCTATGTAACTGAATGTCTAGAATTAGAACAATATTGAACATTCTACAAATTGGTCCAACTCTGGTCTCATCTTTCCATTATATTCACTCAGCTATAAAGGTTCCCTGCTAGATAACAGTATTTACTCAGCTATAATTTAATTTAATTTTTATTTCACCTTTATTTAACCTGGTAGGCCAGTTGAGAACAAGTTCTCATTTACAACTGTGACCTGGCCATGATAAAGCAAAGCAGTGCAACAAAAACAACAACAACACAGAGTTACACATGGGATAAACAAACATACAGTCAATAACACAATAGAACATCTATATATAGTGTGTGCAAATGTAGGAAGATTAGGAAGGTAAGGCAATAAATAGGCCATAGTGGCAAAATAATTACAATTTAGCATTAACACTGGACTGATAGATGTGCAGATGATCATGTGCAAATAGAGATACTGGGGTGCAAATGAGCAAAAATAACAATATGGGGATGAGGTAGTAGGGTGGGCTATTTACAGATGGGCTGTGTACAGGTGCAGTGATCGGAAAGCTGCTCTGACAGCTGATGCTTAAAGTTATTGAGGGAGATGGTAGTCTCCAGCTTCAATGATTTTTGCAATTTGTTCCAGTCGTTGGCAGCAGAGAACTGGAAGGAATGGCGGCCAAAGGAGGTGTTTGCTTTGGGGATGACCAGTGAAATATACCTGCTATGGGTGGGTGTTGCTATGGTGACCAGCGAGCTGAGATAAGGAGAGGATTTACCTAGCAAAGACTTATAGATGACCTGGAGCCAGTGGGTTTGGCGCCGAATATGTAGTGAGGGCCAGCCAACGAGAGCATACAGGTCGCAGTGGTGGGTAGTATATGGGGCTTTGGTAACAAAACAGATGGCACTGTGATAGACTACATCCAATTTGCTGAGTAGAGTGTTGGAGGCTATTTTGTAAATGACATCGCAAAGTCAAGGATCGGTAGGATAGTCATTTTTACGAGGGCATGTTTGGCAGCATGAGTAAAGGAGGCTTTGTTGCGAAATAGGAAGCCGATTCTAGATTACATTTTGGATTGATGCTTAATGTGAGTCTGGAAGGAGAGTTTACAGTCTAACCAAACACCTAGGTATTTGTAGGTGTTCGCATATTCTAAGTCCGACCCGTCGAGAGTAGTGATGATAGTCCGGTGGGCGGGTGCGGGCAGCGTTCGATTGAAGAGCTTGCATTTCATTTTACTAGCATTTAAGAGCAGTTGGAGGCCACTGAAGGAGTGTTGTATGGCATTGAATCTCGTTTGGAGGTTTGTTAACACTATTAGATAGATAGATAGATAGATAGATAGATAGATAGATAGATAGATAGATAGATAGATAGATAGATAGATAGATAGATAGATAGATAGATAGATAGATAGATAGATAGATAGATAGATAGATAGATAGATAGATAGATAGATAGATAGATAGATAGATAGATACTAGTAGCTAGTTAGCAGGCTAGCTTCTGTCTGAGGTTCAGTTTAATGGGAAAGAAATAAAGAACTAAATAAATAAATAAATAAAGAATAAAGAACTAAAGAAATAGTAGATCCAGGAAAAGGCGGGTTGCAGGAAAAGTAAATGAGAATAAGAAATATATACGGAAAAACAGAAAAGAACAGACTATTTACACGGGACGCGGGACAGGGCAAAAAAGTTTTAAGAAGATAGAGTTAACACATGCACACAAGTCCTGGCAGAAAGCTTTCCCATGGTGGAGCATATAGGGGATTCTGGAGACACTCTCCTCTTTCTTCTCCAAGTCTGTAGACTCCCCAATCCTATACACCCCATCACTCTCCCTTGTGCTCAGGGCTGCTAGTCTCTCCCTCTCTGTCTGTTCTCCACCCCCCTGTGTGTTTTTATTACATTTACGTCATTTAGCAGACACTCTTATCCATAGCAACCTACAGTGAGTTAGTGCATACACATTCATACTGGTCCCCTGTGGGAATTGAACCCACAATCCTGACATTGCAAGCACCATGCTCTGCCACCTGAGCTACACAGGACTTATGTGACAGCGTGTGCAGGGTTTATTTGAGCATGGGTGCTCATATCATGAACTGTTGAGAATTCAAGTCCCTTTACATGATGGTTATGAATGTGATAGACTATGGTTTTGGGTTGACCCACTCTGATCTCAGTGTAGGGGTGGTGTAAAGTAACCATTTTTCTTTTAGAGGTGTCAGATTGAAGGCAGTGTTGCTTTGAAGCCTGCACTGTTCCTGACTGGGAGTGATTTTATGAGCCTCCGTCTGTGTCAGGCAGCCAGGCCGCCCTTCCATAACCAGGAGGATGCCATTCCAGCGCACACACCCTCTGGGGAAGGGGTGTGTGGGGGTTGTTGTGTTTTTGTGTGTGTGCATTTGTTTTGAGTACAGATGCCGTATCTTAATTCGAGCCAGTTTACTACAGAAGGAAAATAATCCTGCAGCAACAGGACATCTGAATTATTATGTGGATTATAATTAATGGACATTTTTGTAGGGGTTGATACATTTTTCCGGTAGGGCAAATCACGCCCTGCCAGTGTCTTCTGGTTTTTGGGCTTGTGACGTAAATCTCAAATTTTTCACTTTTCATCTATTTTCTTCCCTTCTCTTGCTTTTCCCTCAATGGGATTCAGCTTTCCTAAATCTTTCCCTAAATGGGATTCAGCTTTCCTAAATCTTTCCCTCAATGGGATTCAGCTTTCCTAAATCTTTCCCTCAATGGGATTCAGCTTTCACAAATCTTTCCCTCAATGGGATTCAGCTTTCCCAAATCTTTTCCTCAATGGGATTCAGCTTTCACAAATTTTTCCCTCAATGGGATTCAGCTTTCCCAAGTACTTTCCTCAATGGGATTCAGCTTTCCCAAATATTTCCCTCAATGGGATTCAGCTTTCCCAAATATTTCCCTCAATGGGATTCAGCTTTCCCAAATCTTTCCCTCAATGGGATTCAGCTTTCCCAAATCTTTCCCTCAATGGAATTCAGCTTTCCCAAATCTTTCCCTCAATGGGATTCAGCTTTCCCAAATCTTTCCCTCAATGGGACTCAGCTTTCCCAAATCTTTCCCTCAATGGGATTCAGCTTTCCCAAATCTTTTCCTCAATGGCATTCAGCTTTCCCAAATTTTTCCCTCAATGGGATTCAACTTTCCCAAGTATTTTCCTCAATGGGATTCAGCTTTCCCAAATCTTTCCCTCAATGGGATTCAGCTTTCCCAAATCTTTCCCTCAATGGGATTCAGCTTTCCCAAATCTTTCCCTCAATGGGAGTCAGCTTTCCCAACTCTTTCCCTCAATGGGATTCAGCTTTCCCAAATCTTTCAAGTGCGTCACTGATTCCAATACAGAGACAAAAGAAAAGGAGAAGGAAAGGGTGAAGGAGGAAACAGAGCTCTGCTGTCTGCTGTCTGTATCTTGTTAAAGGGTGAAGGAGGAAACAGGTCTGCTGTCTGCTGTCTGTATCTTGTTAAAGGGTGAAGGAGGAAACAGGTCTGCTGTCTGCTGTCTGTATCTTGTTAAAGGGTGAAGGAGGAAACAGGTCTGCTGTCTGCTGTCTGTATCTTGTTAAAGGGTGAAGGAGGAAACAGGTCTGCTGTCTGCTGTCTGTATCTTGTTAAAGGGTGAAGGAGGAAACAGGTCTGCTGTCTGCTGTCTGTATCTTGTTAAAGGGTGAAGGAGGGAAACAGGTCTGCTGTCTGCTGTCTGTATCTTGTTAAAGGGTGAAGGAGGGAAACAGGTCTTCTGTCTGCTGTCTGTATCTTGTTAAAGGGTGAAGGAGGAAACAGGTCTGCTGTCTGCTGTCTGTATCTTGTTAAAGGGTGAAGGAGGAAACAGGTCTGCTGTCTGCTGTCTGTATCTTGTTAAAGGGTGAAGGAGGAAACAGGTCTGCTGTCTGCTGTCTGTATCTTGTTAAAGGGTGAAGGAGGAAACAGGTCTGCTGTCTGCTGTCTGTATCTTGTTGAACAAAAAGTTTGTATTGGAGGACGTGTTTTAGTAAATATTCATACGTGCTGACATGTTAGCAGAGTGTGTTGTGTTTGTGGTAAGGAATACGTGTCATTAAGCAGGGTGTTCTCGTGTGGCTTTATTGTTTGAAGAAAAAAACTGAAAAACACACTGTCTCTATTGGGTGGATCATCCACCAGCTCTCATTTTGTAGGAGTGTGTGTCTGTGTGTGTGTGACACACAGCTGGTGTGTGAACGGAAGAAGCACACACAAACACAGCCCATCGACTGCTAGGTGGTCATATGTCCTGACTCCAGGTCGGACTGTCACAGGAGGTTGTCGAGGGGAGAACGGCTCATAATAATGTCTGGAACCTGTGTGGGAACCTGTGCCTGTACTGTGTGTGTGTCTGTGTGTGTGTCTGTGTGTGTGTGTATGTCTGTGTATGTCTGTGTGTGACTGTGTGTCTGTGTGTATGTGACTGTGTGTGTGACTGTGTGTCTGTGTGTATGTGACTGTGTGTGTGACTGTGTGTCTGTGTGTATGTGACTGTGTGTGTGACTGTGTGTCTGTGTGTATGTGACTGTGTGTGTGACTGTGTGTGACTGTGTGTGCGTGTGTGTGTGTCTGTGTGTGCGTCTGTGTGTGCGTGTGTGTGTGTCTGTGTGTGCGTGTGTGTGTGTCTGTGTGTGCGTCTGTGTGTGCGTGTGTGTGTGTCTGTGTGTGCGTCTGTGTGTGTGTGACTGTGTGTGACTGTGTGTGACTGTGTGTGACTGTGTGTGTCTGTGTGTGACTGTGTGTGCGTGTGTGTGTGTGTGACTGTGTGTGTCTGTGTGTGTCTGTGTGTGACTGTGTGTGTGTCTGTGTGTGTCTGTGTGCACCTTACTCACCAAAATGCTAACTATAAATCCTGCTCACCCTTCCCTGCCCTGCTGCATAAACACTGAGACCTGGGGGCTCACACCCAGCCACACAGAGAGAGAGAGAGAGGAGAGGTAGGATGGAGAGAGAGAGAGAGAGAGAGAGAGAGAGAGAGAGAGAGAGAGAGGGAATGGAGAGAGGAAGATGGGGGATGGAGAGAGGAAGATGGGGGATGGAGAGAGGAAGATGGGGGATGGAGAGAGGGAGAGGGGGGAGAGAGAGGGAGAGGGGGGATGGAGAGAGGGAGAGGGGGGAGAGAGAGGGAGAGGGGATGGAGGGAGAGAGGGGGGAGAGAGGGAGAGGGGATGGAGAGAGGGAGAGGGCGGCTGGAGAGAGGGAGAGAGAGAGAGGGAGAGGGGGGATGGTGAGAGGGAGAGGGGGGAGAGAGCGATATAGGGGGGATGGAGGTGGTTAAACACTGGCACAAAATAAACAAGTTGGGTAAGCAGTAATGCATTGGTCATCATAAGTGGAATGTGAGTGTTGATATTGGAACAGATCCAGGTTGGCAGATGGGGGCCATTTTTACAGCTAGCTTACTTATTATCACATGAAGTACCTGACTGGAACATTAGGGGTGCCACCACTGAAAGCTGAGCCCATAGAAATAGAATCCCTAGAAGGGACACAGCCCTTGTATTTCATTGGCTGAGCCCCTCATTAGGCGTAAGGGCAGCTGATAGGTAAACTCTGTGGTCAGAGCAAACAAGCAGTGCTGTAAAATGTCAACAGAACCGTGAGGCTCCTTCAGAGCAGCCTGTGTTGACATAACTGCTCTCTTATCTAAGAAGTGACAAATCCTTCCAGCCCACAATAGAACATTGTGCTACAACAAATACAGTTAGGGGAGAGAAACCACACACACACACACACACACACACACACACTGACTGACTGCTTTATATTAAACGCCAAGACCTAATAGAGAAAACAATAGGAACTATAGCAGTTTGCTGATTTGAGAAACTTGTTGTTTTTATTGTGACAAAGTTGATTGGCAGACATAGGGTTGCAAAATGAGGGTGTGTGTTTGTGGCCTGTTGCCACAAGAAAAGGGCAACCAGTGAAGAACAAACACCATTGTATTTACAACCCATATTTATGCTTATTTATTTTCCCTTTTGTACTTTAACTATTTGCACATCATTATATAATGGTACATAGCTGTAATATGACATTTGAAATGTGTCTATTTCTTTGAAACTGAGTTCACTTGCTTTGGCAATCTACACATATGTTTCCCATGCCAATAAAGCCCCTTCAATTGAAATTGAATTGAGAGAGAGCGAGAGAGAGGACAGGGAGAATAAGAGGGTGAGTGAAAGGGGGAGACGTTAAAAGCCCACCCTTGTTTAAGTGCCGCTGTCACCTTTGCTATCTTTTCATGTAAAAACACATCACAAGTCCCTCTCCCCCTCACTGCCTCACTTCAACCTAATAACTCTCCTTTATTCCTGTCGTCTGTCGTTCCCCCTTTCCTCTCCTCCCTCCTCCCTTCCTCCTCCAGTCAGTTTTCGGCAGCCCCGTGCCAGATCGAGGCTGGGGTTGGCTCGTCTGCAGAGTTGTGATAGGTTGTTGAAAGCTAATGTTCCTACTGTGACGTGAGGAGGATGGGGTTTCTTCTGTGCTGTGCTCCCTCTCTCCATCTCTCTCTCCCTCTCTTCTTCTCCCTCTCTCCATCTCTCTCTCCATCTCTCTCTCCCCCTCTCCATCTCTCTCTCCCTCTCTTCTTCTCCCTCTCTCCATCTCTCTCTCCCTCTCTTCTTCTCCCTCTCTCCATCTCTCTCTCCCTCTCTTCTTCTCCCTCTCTCCATCTCTCTCTCCCTCTCTTCTTCTCCCTCTCTCCATCTCTCTCTCCATTTCTTTCCCTCTCTATACATCTCTCTCTCTTTCTCCCTGCGCACGCCCGTGCACACACACACACACACACACACACACACACACACACACACACACACACACACACACACACACACACACACACACACACACACACACACACACACACACACACACACACACACACACACACACACACACACACACACACACACACACACACACACACACACACACACACACACACACACACACACACACACACACACACACACACACACACACACACACACACACACACACACACACACACACACAGCAGGTCTCAGCCCAGAGGCGCTGACATGTTTTACGGCCAGCAGAGCTAAACGTATAAGTAAGAAAAGCTAACATGTGAACGTACTGTAGTCCTGCTGTTCCAAGTCCGTTTAACGGCTACATGGATTCAATGGTTTGATTTCAGACCAAAACAGTGCCAGTGTGCCATTGCCTGTAAATCATTTTCAATGCATAGACAGGCAGATTGAAGTGTATTAAAATATTTCCTGTTGCGGGTAACACTCAGACCCAGCCATGTAAGGGCACCACTGATCAACAGGTCCCTTTATACTGGGTCACATGCTTATCTTCCCAGTACGTCACAAGATTATCTTCCCAGTAGGTCACATGATTATCTTCCCAGTAAGTCAGTGGTAGCCAGTCAGCCAGCCAGCCAGCCAGCCAGCCAGCCAGCCAGCCAGCCAGTGGTTCATCATGTTGATATCCCCTCTCTTCCCAGTCCCCGGCTTGACCTTGGAGCTGCTGTGTTTTTGCCTGGCTTAACCAATTGGAGAGGCAGAGGGAGGGAGTCAGCCCAGGGTTTTATGACCGGCCTGCTGTATGTTTCACTTGGTCTGCTGGTGTTCCAGTACAGATGACCTTCTCTCAGCTCCGTACAAATTGCAGGAAATGCTCTTAATTTGACTCACCCCCGCTGAAGTGTGTTTGGGGCTGCAGATGTTGAGCAGACAGAGTGTAACATCATTTCAGGGATGACCGGTGTCGGACTCAGTGTAACATCATTCCAGGGATCACCAGTGTCAGTGGATGGGAGGTATAACTCAAGTTTAAGGCCGAGTTTGACTGGCGGGTTATCTGCATGGGCAGGGCCTAGACAGGAGTGTCCTTATGGTGGAATGACTTTATGAGCGGAGGAGTCTAGGAGAAATGTCCTTGAGGGCCCCAGTTGTACACATACACACACACACACACACACACACACACACACACACACACACACACACACACACACACACACACACACACACACACACACACACACACACACACACACACACACACACACACACACACACACACTCTCAGTTGCTTATTGTGTATCCTCTTGAAGTACAAATTAACACCGCCATCCGGCTGACCTTGACTACCCAGGTGTCTTTCCTCAGTCCATCTCCAGGTTATCTCCCAAACGCTCACATTTGTCTCAACCAACGTTACAAGAATTTAACCTGCCTCCTGGTTGTTCTCCTCTCTAAATGATATTCAGGGACCTTGGCAAGGCTAGCCGCTAGGTTATCTGCTGTGTTCTGTCTCCGCTCCCCTCGGCTGGTCTGACAGAAGACATCAGAGCAGAGAGAAGCCAGAGCAGGGATGGCTGCCTTGTGTTCCTCTCACACAGATCCACACAGGACTTTATCATATTACACTCAGCCAGCGCTGAGAACACACAGGACACCACCCCTTTGCTCTGCTCTGCTCTGCTCTCCACTCAACCCTCCACCCTAGAGAGAGAGAGAGAGAGAGAGAGAGAGAGAGAGAGAGAGAGAGAGAGAGAGAGAGAGAGAGAGAGAGAGAGAGAGAGAGAGAGAGAGAGAGAGAGAGAGAGAGAGAGAGAGAGAGAGAGAGAGAGAGAGAGAGAGAGAGAGAGAGAGAGAGAGAGAGAGAGAGAGAGAGAGAGAGAGAGGCTGGGTTCTCGATACACGGAGAGACAGACAGCGAGACAAGAGACAACAGGACATTCCAGTGATCACTGGGCTGCCAGTGGACAAGAGACAACAGGACATTCCAGTGAGCATGCTGGGATACTGATTTATGGGTGTCTCTGAAGGGGTGAACAGAGGTAGGGGTGAACAGAGGTAGGGGTGAACAGAGGGAGGGGTAAACAGAGGGAGGGGTTAACAGAGGGAGCGGTTAACAGAGGGAGCGGTTAACAGAGGGAGGGGTAAACAGAGGGATTGGTTAACAGAGGGAGCGGTTAACAGAGGGAGCGGTTAACAGAGGGAGGGGTAAACAGAGGGATTGGTTAACAGAGGGAGCGGTTAACAGAGGGAGGGGTAAACAGAGGGATTGGTTAACAGAGGGATTGGTTAACAGAGGGAGCGGTTAACAGAGGGAGCGGTTAACAGAGGGAGGGGTAAACAGAGGGAGGGGTTAACAGAGGGAGGGGTAAACAGAGGGAGCGGTTAACAGAGGGAGGGGTAAACAGAGGGATTGGTTAACAGAGGGAGCGGTTAACAGAGTTCATTACTGCCATCGACAGTACTGTGCAGCCGTCTTCATCGACCTGGCCAAGGCTTTCGACTCTGTCAATCACCGCATTCTTATTGGCAGACTCAACAGCCTTGGTTTCTCAAGTGACTGCCTTGCCTGGTTCTCCAACTACTTCTCAGACAGAGTTCAGTGTGTCAAATCGGAGTGCCTGTTGTCCGGTCCTCTGGCAGTCTCTATGGGGGTGCCACAGGGTTCAATTCTTGGGCCAACCCTTTTCTCTATATACATCAACGATGTCGCTCTCGCTGCTGGTGACTCTCTGATCCATATCTACGCAGACGACACCATTCTGTATACATCTGGCCCCTCTTTGGACACTGTGTTTACTAACCTTCAAACAAGTTTCAATGCCATACAACACTCCTTCCGTGGCCTCCAACTGCTCTTAAATGCTAGTAAAACTAAGTGCATGCTTTTCAATCGAACGCTGCCCGCAACCGCCCACCGGACTATCATCACTACTCTCGACGGGTCTGACTTGGAATACGTCGACACCTACAAATACCTAGGCGTCTGGTTAGACTGTAAACTCAACTTCCAGACTCACATTGACCATCTCCGATCCAAGATTAGATCTAGAATCGGCTTCCTATTCCGCAACAGGGCTTCCTTCACTCATGCTGCCAAACATGCCCTTGTAAAACTGACTATCCTACCGATCCTACCGATCCTACCGATCCTCGATGTCATTTACAAAATAGCCTCCAACACTCTACTCAGCAAATTAGATGTAATCTATCACCGTGCCATCCGTTTTGTTACCAAAGCCCCATATACTACCCACCACTGCGACCTGTATTCTCTCATTGGCTGGCCCTCATTACATATTTGTCGCCAAACCCACTGGCTCCAGGTCATCTATAAGTCTTTACTAGGTAAATCCCCGCCTTATCTCAACTCGCTGGTCACCATTGCAACACCCACCCATAGCATGCACTCCAGCAGGTATATACTGGCCACAACCAAAGCCAACACCTCCTTTGGCCGCCATTCCTTCCAGTTCTCTGCTGCCAATGACTGGAACGAACTGCAAAAATCTTTGAAGCTAGAGGTTCCTATCTCCCTCAATAACTTTAAGCATCAGCTGTCAGAGCTGCTTATCGATCACTGCACCTGTATATAGCCCTTCTGTAAATAGCCCACCCTACTACCTCATCCCCATATTTCTTGTTTTAGCTCATTTTGCACTCCAGTATCTCTATTTGCACATCATCATTTGCACATCTATCACTCCAGTGTTAATTCTAATCTGTAACTTATTTCGCCACTATGGTCTATTTATTGTCCTATCTTCCTAACCTTACTGCATTTTGGACTACATTTGCACACTCTGTATATAGATTCTCTATTGTGTTATAGACTGTACGTTTGTTTTATTCTCATGTGTAACTCGGTGTTGTTTTTTGTCGCACTGCTTTTCTTTGTCTTGGCCAGGTCACAGTTGTAAATGAGAACTTGTTCTCAACTGGCCTACCTGGTTAAATAAAGGTGAAAAAAAAGGGGAGGGACTTCAGGCTAAATCTGCACTGATGAAACCAAGCTGCTCTCAGATTTATACGGTGTCGTGGGTGGGGGTTGTGTACAGTGGGGCAAAAAAGTATTTAGTCAGCCACCAATTGTGCAAGTTCTCCCACTTAAAAAGATGAGAGAGGCCTGTCATCATAGGTACACTTCAACTATTACAGACAAAATGAGTAAAAAAAATCCAGAAAATCACATTGTAGGATTTTTAAAGAATTTATTTGCAAATTATGGTGGAAAATAAGTATTTGGTCAATAACAACAGTTTATCTCAATACTTTGTTATATACCCTTTGTTGGCAATGACAGAGGTCAAACGTTTTCTGTAAGTCTTCACAAGGTTTTCACACACTGTTGCTGGTATTTTGGCCCATTCCTCCATGCAGATCTCCTCTAGAGCAGTGATGTTTCGGGGCTGTCGCTGGGCAACACGGACTTTCAACTCCCTCCAAAGATTATCTATGGGGTTGAGATCTGGAGACTAGCTAGGCCACTCCAGGACCTTGAAATGCTTCTTACGAAGCCACTCCTTCGTTGCCCGGGCGGTGTGTTTGGGATCATTGTCATGCTGAAAGACCCAGCCACGTTTCATATTTAATGCCCTTGCTGATGGAAGGAGGTTTTCACTCAAAATCTCACGATACATGGCTCCATTCATTCTTTCCTTTACACGGATCAGTCGTCCTGGTCCCTTTGCAGAAAAACAGCCCCAAAGCATGATGTTTCCACCCCCATGCTTCACAGTAGGTATGTGGTTCTTTGGATGCAACTCAGCATTCTTTCTCCTCCAAACACTTTGAGTTGAGTTTTTACCAAAAAGTTATATTTTGGTTTCATCTGACCATATGACATTCTCCCAATCCTCTTCTGGATCATCCAAATGCTCTCTAGCAAACTTCAGACGGGCCTGGATATGTACTGGCTTAAGCAGGGGGACACGTCTGGCACTGCAGGATTTGAGTCCCTGGCGGCGTAGTGTGTTACTGATGGTAGCCTTTGTTACATTGGTCTCAGCTCTCTGCAGGTCATTCACTAGGTCCCCCCGTGTGGTTCTGGGATTTTTGCTCACCGTTCTTGTGATCATTTTGACCCCACAGGGTGAGATCTTGCGTGGAGCCCCAGATCGAGGGAGATTATCAGTGGTCTTGTATGTAATAATTGCTCCCACAGTTGATTTCTTCACACCAAGCTGCTTACCTATTGCAGATTCAGTCTTCCCAGCCTGGTGCAGGTCTACAATTTTGTTTCTGGTGTCCTTTGACAGCTCTTTGGTCTTGGCCATAGTGGAGTTTGGAGTGAGACTGTTTGAGGTTGTGGACAGGTGTCTTTTATACTGATAACAAGTTCAAACAGGTGCCATTAATACAGGTCACGAGTGGAGGACAGAGGAGCCTCTTAAAGAAGAAGTTCCAGGTCTGTGAGAGCCAGAAATCTTGCTTGTTTGTAGGTGACCAAATACTTTTTTTCCACCATAATTTGCAAATAAATTAATTAAAAATCCTACAATGTGATTTTCTGGATTTTTCTTTCTCATTTTGTCTCTCATAGTTGAAGTGTACCTATGATGAAAATTACAGGCCTCTCTCATCTTTTTAAGTGGGAGAACTTGCACAATTGGTGGCTGACTAAATACTTTTTTGCCCCACTGTATGTGTGTATGTAGCATTATACTCATGTTCTTCTCGGTCTTACCTAAATTATATCATACTCACATTTAGCTATTTAAGTATGTCTTCCTGTCATTTAGCTGTACAGTTAATTTAACCATGCAAATATTCACTTACCTGTACATTTAACCAGACTCTATATTAAGTAAACTATTATTAACCTCACATATCTTATTCACATTTAGCTATTTAAGTATCTTTCTCTGCCATCGACCTGTATAGTATATTTAACCATGCAAATATTTTTTATTTATTTATATCAACTTGCAATATTTGTATAATATTTTCACCTAACACTCAGTATTCAGCCATTCACTCATACTATGCAATGCCTTTTTATAGCTTTTTGCACTCCATACTTCTTGTATTTTTATACTTTTTCATACTGCCGCACTATGTTTCGTGTATCTGTCTTTTGTGTATTTCGTTCTGGCATTTTGCACATGCCTTGTGTTTTTCGTTGCTGCTTGACAAAGAAATTTCCCCTCAGGGATCAATAAAGTACCTATCTATCTACTTGCTATCTCAGCCAAAGCAAACTAATCAAACATGTCTTCCGAGTTGGATTAGACAGAACATAGTAGCCCACGGTACCCCTCAGTTGGTCGTAAGGCAAGGGGAGACCACGGTACCCCTCAGTTGATTGTAAGGCAGGGGGAGACCACAAACCCCTCAGTTGGTCGTAAGGCAGGGGGAGACCACGGTACCCCTCAGTTGGTCGTAAGGCAGGGGGAGACCACGAACCCCTCAGTTGGTCGTAAGGCGGGGGAGACCACGGTACCCCTAAGTTGGTCGTAAGGCAGGGGGAGACCACGAACGTCTCAGTTGGTAGTAAGGCGGGGGGAGACCACCCAGCACTTGGTTATGAGGAGTCCTTTGATGTGGTTATGTGTGGTGTACTGGGTAAAGTCCCCTCCTTAGACACACTCACAAAACACACTTTTACTGCCTCCTGTGTGGCGTCACTGCACATAGCCCTGAACCAGTGGGAAATACAGGGAGCACACACACACACACACACACACACACACACACACCCACACACACACACACATGTGCGCACACACACACACACACACACACACACACGTTCGCGTGCGCGCACACACACACACAGAGCAAGCGAGAGAAAGTGGCATCATCCCCTGTGCCAGGCTTTGCCAGTCTGGAGCCTTCTGGTACCCCTGGGGGAAGGAAAATCTGCCCTAGGTTTACACCATGTCTTCATTTGCCATTTGCCAAGTTTTTTTGTCACGTGCACAGAGTTGCTTACTTACAAGCCCTAACCAACAGTGCAGTTTAAGTAAAAAATGAGTATTAGTTCAAGGGAGTAATTACAGAGAATTGCTGAACACCTTATTTTCCAACTACATGTCTTGCATGTGTGTGAGTGTGTGTCTGAGGACGATTTTCCTTTGTCGAAAAATGCACGCAACAGTTAGTCACCAAGCCAATCCAAACCATGCTTACAGGACATAAAACCAATGGATTCAGTAAGATCAGTCATCCGCTGTAAAACTAACCCTATCCGGAACGTTCCATTTGATGTTTCCAGTGAAAATGGAGGAGTGTGAAAATGCTGTTTGGAAGGAGACCTGTGAGACGGAGTGGAGAACATTGGAACTTAGTCATATTTAAAGTGGAACAGACAGCATTTAAGCAACATTAAATGTTATTAAAATCTGTACATCTATACCCCCATGAAGACTATGACATCTTTTTTTACATTCTCTAACAGAAAAGCACTTAAATATGGTAATTTTCACATTTTCATAAATTCACAATTAATAGACACTCCAGGACCGGAGTCTACACAGACCGTTGTGCCATAGCCAATCAGAGCTACAGTAGGCCTATCTGTATATGAAAATAAGCCATTAGTCACGTGACGTGCCTGCCATCATTCACATTGAACTGGACTGTGTGTTTACAGGCAGTAGCAACAGCGTAACTTAAGATCATTAGAACGCATTCGCCAAAAGACACAAAATACACCTGAATGGATTTCTGCAAATATGTAAATACCACTGGAATCCTCTTACATTTGGGAACGTCACAGTCCTATAGATCAAACAACCATGACCAGGTAGGCTATCTCTCCCTCAGTTGCCTATGCACAACAACAACAACTAATGCTAGCCAGAGAGAGAGGAAACTTTTGGGGCGGCAGGTAGCCTAGCGGTTAGAGTGTTGGGCTAGTAACTGAAAGGTTGCTGGTTTGAATACCTGAGTCGACAAGGTGAAAAACCTGTCGATGTGTACTTGAGCAAGGCACTTAAAACTAGTTTGCTCCAGGGGCTGACTCTGTAGGTAGGACGCCATTGTAAATAAGAATTTGTTCTTAACTGACTTGCCTAGTTAAAAATAAATAAAATAATAATAAACCTTTTAAGCTAGTTGGCCGTTAAAGTTGCACTGAAACGATGGGGAATAGGAGCCTGTTTGTCTTTCTGCAGCTTGCCTGACAATGCATGCTTGTCCTAACCCATGTTTTGACAGCTGAATGGGAACTCGCCTGCCCGCCCATTTGATCGATGCCAAATACATTTGATTGACAGCTAAGAGATGCGCTAACTGTGGATAACAGTCGTTCAAGTTCAGCATAGCTAGCTAGCTAACAAAGTGATTCACATTTCTTGCTAGCCAAACAAATGACAACTGCATCTTTAGCTGTTGCCACCAAAAAACAATATGAGAAAGTAAAAGTTGGTGGCTTGGCAGGGTCTGTATGGTCCTCTACCCTCCCTACTGTATGGTCCTCTACCCCCCCTACTGTATGGTCCTCTACCCTCCCTACTGTATGGTCCTCTACCCCCCCTACTGTATGGTCCTCTACCCCCCCCTACTGTATGGTCCTCTACCCCCCCTACTGTATGGTCCTCTACCCTCCCTACTGTATGGTCCTCTACCCCCCCTACTGTATGGTCCTCTACCCTCCCTACTGTATGGTCCTCTACCCCCCCTACTGTATGGTCCTCTACCCTCCCTACTGTATGGGCCTCTACCCTCCCTACTGTATGGTCCTCTACCCCCCCTACTGTATGGTCCTCTACCCTCTCTACTGTATGGTCCTCTACCCCCCCTACTGTATGGTCCTCTACCCTCCCTACTGTATGGTCCTCTACCCTCACTACTGTATGGTCCTCTACCATCCCTACTGTATGGTCCTCTACCCTCCCTACTGTATGGTCCTCTACCCCCCCTACTGTATGGTCCTCTACCCTCCCTACTGTATGGTCCTCTACCCTCCCTACTGTATGGTCCTCTACCCTCCCTACTGTATGGTCCTCTACCCTCACTACTGTATGGTCCTCTACCCTCCCTACTGTATGGTCCTCTACCCTCCCTACTGTATGGTCCTCTACCCTCCCTACTGTATGGTCCTCTACCCTCACTACTGTATGGTCCTCTACCCTCACTACTGTATGGTCCTCTACCACCTGGGTTTCAATCCCCATTCGGCTAATTTTCATCCTGTCATTCCTCATGTATCTGTCTCTGATGTACCTTTCTAACAACAAACTAAAAAATAGTCCAGGCTGTTTTCTGATTGGTGTATTGGTTGATATCATTATAAGAATATGTTTTGGGGGCTGTATTAAATGATAGAGATTATACAAACTGTATTAAATTATAGATTTGGGCGGCAGGTTAGAGTGTTGGGTCAGTAACCGAAAGGTTGCTGGTTCGAATACCCAAGCCGACAAGGTGAAAAGCCTGTCAATGTGTCCTTGAGTAAGGCACTTAACCCTAATTTGCTCCAGGGGCTGACCCTGTAGGTAGGCCGTCATTGTAAATAAGAATTTGTTCTTAACTGACTTGCCTAGTTAAATAAAGGTTAAATATATAAAAATGTAATAGAGATTATACAAGCCCCTGGGCTGAATACAGTGGAACCAGGTGATGGAATCCCTGGGCTGATTACAGTGGAACCAGGTGATGGAATCCCTGGGCTGAATACAGTGGAACCAGGTGATGGAATCCCTGGGCTGATTACAGTGGAACCAGGTGATGGAATCCCTGGGCTGATTACAGTGGAACCAGTTGATGGAATCCCTGGGCTGATTACAGTGGAACCAGGTGATGGAATCCCTGGGCTGAATACAGTGGACCCAGGTGATGGAATCCCTGGGCTGAATACAGTGGAACCAGGTGATGGAATCCCTGGGCTGAATACAGTGGAACCAGGTGATGGAATCCCTGGGCTGAATACAGTGGAACCAGGTGATGGAATCCCTGGGCTGATTACAGTGGAACCAGGTGATGAAATCCCTCTTTGCGTTTGTCCTGATTCTCGCGGGGATATTTTTATGCTATTTATTTTGGGAGGCTTTATTTGAAATCTGTGATAATTTACGTTCCCGCGCTTGATTGGATTTTGTGTGTATACGTGTTTGTATACGTGTGTGTGTGTATGTGTGTGTCATGGGGAGTGTGAGAGAGCTCTTGGATGTCAGGATACAGTGTGAGGGGTGAAGGACTCCCCGTTGTAAGACTCTCCCCTAGGAGAATCCCCTTCCTCTCCTCCTCCTCTCCCTCCCTTCCTCCGCTCCTCTTTCTCCTCCTCTCCCCCTCCCTCATCCTTCCCTCTGTGAGATGCACAATGCTGGGAAGAAATGTCTATCATTAACGGAGGAGACATAAATAACGTTATGGGCTCAAGCAGCCTCTGAAATCATTTTCCATATCAGTGCAACTGTATGGGCCCTGTGGGGGAGTAAATCTGATTTCTCCTCTGTGTGCCAATGGGAAACATCATGGGAAAGAAAACAGATTGGGTTGTTGGGAGATGGGCTGACACAGCTGTGGGCGGCTTCGCTCTGTGTATGTGTTTGTGTGTGTGTGGAAAGAGAGTGTGTGTGTGCGCGTGTTTGTGTGTCTGTATGTGTGTGGAAAGAGAGTGTGTGTGTCAGTGTGTGTGTGTCTGTGTATGTGTGTGTGTGGAGAGAGAGTGTGTCTGTGTGTCTGTGTGTGGCGAGTGTGTGTGTGTGTGTGTGTGTGTGTGTGTGAGAGAGAGAGTGTTTGTGTGCGTGTTTGTGTGTGTGTGTGTGTGTGTGTCTGTGTATGTGTGTGGAGAGAGTGTGTGTGTATGTGTCTGTGTTTGTGTGTGGAGAGAGAGAGAGGTAGAGAAGGAGATGGATGAGCCCCACTATGGTAATCCTAACTTCATGGATGAGCCCCACTATGGTAATCCTAACTTCATGGATGAGCCCCACTATGGTAATCCTAACTTCATGGATGAACCCCACTATGGTAATCCTAACTTCAAGGATGGGCCCCACTATGGTAATCCTAACTTTATGGATGAGCCCCACTATGGTAATCCTAACTGGATGAGAAATAAGGACTCTGGCTCCAACAACGGCCCATAAAACACAATGGTGTTTTATGGTGCAGTTTAGAGAAGCGTTGTGTTTTGTCTGGTAAAAAGAAGGCACTAATGGTGTTTTATGGTGCAGTTTAGAGAGGCGTTGTGTTTTGTCTGGTAAAAAGAAGGCACTAATGGTGTTTTATGGTGCAGTTTAGAGAGGCGTTGTGTTTTGTCTGGTAAAAGAAGGCACTAATGGTGTTTTATGGTGCAGTTTAGAGAGGCGTTGTGTTTTGTCTGGTAAAAGAAGGCACTAATGGTGTTTTATGGTGTAGTTTAGAGAGGCGTTGTGTTTTGTCTGGTAAAAGAAGGCACTAATGGTGTTTTATGGTGTAGTTTAGAGAGGCGTTGTGTTTTGTCTGGTAAAAGAAGGCACTAATGGTGTTTTATGATGCAGTTTAGAGAGGTGTTGTGTTTTGGCTGGTAAAAGAAGGCACTAATGGTGTTTTATGGTGCAGTTTAGAGAGGCGTTGTGTTTTGTCTGGTAAAAAGAAGGCACTAATGGTGTTTTATGGTGCAGTTTAGAGAGGCGTTGTGTTTTGTCTGGTAAAAGAAGGCACTAATGGTGTTTTATGGTGCAGTTTAGAGATGCGTTGTGTTTTGTCTGGTAAAAGAAGGCACTAATGCTGTTTTATGGTGTAGTTTAGAGAGGCGTTGTGTTTTGTCTGGTAAAAGAAGGCACTAATGGTGTTTTATGATGCAGTTTAGAGAGGCGTTGTGTTTTGTCTGGTAAAAGAAGGCACTAATGGTGTTTTATGGTGCAGTTTAGAGAGGTGTTGTGTTATGTCTGGTAAAAAGAAGGCACTAATGGTGTTTTATGGTGCAGTTTAGAGAGGCGTTGTGTTTTGTCTGGTAAAAGAAGGCACTAATGGTGTTTTATGGTGCAGTTTAGAGAGGCGTTGTGTTTTGTCTGGTAAAAGAAGGCACTAATGGTGTTTTATGGTGCAGTTTAGAGAGGCGTTGTGTTTTGTCTGGTAAAAGAAGGCACTAATGGTGTTTTATGGTGTAGTTTAGAGAGGCGTTGTGTTTTGTCTGGTAAAAGAAGGCACTAATGGTGTTTTATGGTGCAGTTTAGAGAGGCGTTGTGTTTTGTCTGGTAAAAAGAAGGCACTAATGGTGTTTTATGGTGCAGTTTAGAGAGGCGTTGTGTTTTGTCTGGTAAAAGAAGGCACTAATGGTGTTTTATGGTGTAGTTTAGAGAGGCGTTGTGTTTTGTCTGGTAAAAGAAGGCACTAATGGTGTTTTATGGTGCAGTTTAGAGAGGCGTTGTGTTTTGTCTGGTAAAAAGAAGGCACTAATGGTGTTTTATGGTGCAGTTTAGAGAGGCTTTGTGTTTTGTCTGGTAAAAGAAGGCACTAATGGTGTTTTATGGTGCAGTTTAGAGAGGCGTTGTGTTTTGTCTGGTAAAAGAAGGCACTAATGATGTTTTATGGTGCAGTTTAGAGAGGCGTTGTGTTTTGTCTGGTAAAAGAAGGCACTAATGGTGTTTTATGGTGCAGTTTAGAGAGGCGTTGTGTTTTGTCTGGTAAAAGAAGGCACTAATGGTGTTTTATGGTGCAGTTTAGAGAGGTGTTGTGTTTTGTCTGGTAAAAGAAGGCACTAATGGTGTTTTATGGTGCAGTTTAGAGAGGCGTTGTGTTTTGTCTGGTAAAAGAAGGCACTAATGGTGTTTTATGGTGCAGTTTAGAGAGGCGTTGTGTTTTGTCTGGTAAAAGAAGGCACTAATGGTGTTTTATGGTGCAGTTTAGAGAGGCGTTGTGTTTTGTCTGGTAAAAGAAGGCACTAATGGTGTTTTATGGTGCAGTTTAGAGAGGCGTTGTGTTTTGTCTGGTAAAAGAAGGCACTAATGGTGTTTTATGGTGCAGTTTAGAGAGGCGTTGTGTTTTGTCTGTAAAAAAAGGCACTAATGGTGTTTTAGCAGGTGGTGAAGAGTGGAATGTAATAAAGTTAAACTGTGTTGTAAATAACAAAGGATGTTTGGAGAGAAAACACGCTGTGTAGTGGGAGTCTGCTCCAGTCTGGAGTAACATTGCTGTTTCTGGGATGTTAACAATGTTCTAAAAGTGTTGAGACAGATACCCCTTTACCACCAAAGCATTTTGAGAGCCGGTTCGGAGCTGGTGCCTACTCGCGAACCAGTTCTTTGTGTTTCGACAGCCAAAGAACCGGTTCTCGGCCAGGAAAATTGGTTCCAAAGCGGCACCAACTCTTTGCTGGACTCTTTGCTGGACTACTATCAACCGTTCTTTTACCACGTCATGCTTACGTCGGGGGCTGGGGGCGGGGTTATTGTGACCAACAACACGACGGGAAAGGTTGTGACCGCCATTGCTAAAAACACAGCGCTAGTAGAAAGATAGTACAACGATTGAAGAAAGATGGATTCTAAAGCCAGGAGAAACATTTGCAGAAAGACAATGTAGTCCGCCATTGTAATTGTTATGCTTGAAGTTGGCTATCTATCTATCTATCTATCTATCTATCTATCTATCTATCTATCTATCTATCTATCTATCTATCTATCTATCTATCTATCTATCTATCTATCTATCTATCTATCTATCTATCTATCTATCTATCTATCTATCTATCTATCTATCTATCTATCTATCTATCTAAACGAGGAGAGAGAGAGAGAGAGAGATTGTATATTTAGGGATACTTTTTTATTTTAGTGCTGTAATTTATCCATGTCTGTCTACAGCCAGATGCATGCTTACTCACTGTGTGTGTGTGTGTGTGTGTGTGGGCATAGAGGGAGAAAATGGGGCTTATACTCATTTGTCCTGGTTGTCCCTCCTGGCCTGGAATGTTTCTCTGTCTCCCAGAGAGTATAGGGCTGTGACTCAGCACCCTGCTCTGCTTTCACACGCAGATCAAGACTCCCATGCCTCTGTCCCAGCCCTCCTCCCATCCCTACTCCCACCCTAATCCCAGCCCTCCTCCCATCCCTACTCCCACCCTAATCCCAGCCCTCCTCCCATCCCTACTCCCACCCTACTCCCAGCCCTATTCCCAGCCCTAATCCCAGCCCTCCTCCCATCCCTACTCCCACCCTAATCCCAGCCCTCCTCCCATCCCTACTCCCACCCTAATCCCAGCCCTCCTCCCATCCCTACTCCCACCCTACTCCCAGCCCTATTCCCAGCCCTAATCCCAGCCCTCCTCCCATCCCTACTCCCACCCTAATCCCAGCCCTCCTCCCATCCCTACTCCCACCCTAATCCCAGCCCTCCTCCCATCCCTACTCCCACCCTACTCCCAGCCCTATTCCCAGCCCTAATCCCAGCCCTCCTCCCATCCCTACTCCCACCCTAATCCCAGCCCTCCTCCCATCCCTACTCCCACCCTAATCCCAGCCCTCCTCCCATCCCTACTCCCACCCTACTCCCAGCCCTATTCCCAGCCCTAATCCCAGCCCTCCTCCCATCCCTACTCCCACCCTAATCCCAGCCCTCCTCCCATCCCTACTCCCACCCTAATCCCAGCCCTCCTCCCATCCCTACTCCCACCCTAATCCCAGCCCTACTCCCATCCTTGCTCTCCCAGCCCCAGCCCTGAAAGCTCAAAGCTCTTATTGTCTTCTCCTCTGTAAATATCTACCCCCGCGCTGCATGTCCAGGCTCTTATTGACCATCAGCAGGATCCTGATCAGTCAGCCATTCCTGACGTTTTCGTCTGTTTTCCACGCTGGTGGCACAGTAGTGAGAGTATATGAGCGGGCGGCGGACGAGACCATTTCTTGACAATGAGAAACCTGTGTGAGTAGAGGCTTAAGGTTTAGAAAGGATTCATTATATTAAAAGAGAAGCTTCCTTCCCCGGGGGAGGAGGGCGCTGTAGGTATGAGAACACAGCATGTGTTCCCTCCATCACCCTGTCAGAGCTGTCCAGATGTGTTTTCCCTTCACACACACACACACACACTCAGAGCGTAAAAGGCTATTATGTCGGTAGGATGTGTCTCCTCAGAGAATGCCATGTACTCCACCCTCCACACAAACTATAACAGGATACCATAGAGCCTTTATGCACCTATCGGCTATTCTCTGTCTCTCTGGCATCAAGGCCTGTGTGTGTGGCAGCATTGTTTAGATCAGGACCAGCCAGGATTACATTTGTTTGGGATTACAATCTCTCATCCTGATCATGTAAAGGACTATATTGTCTAAACAGCTGGCTGAGGTGGGTGGGGAGGTACAGTTGACCTTTTCTAAGCCATCCCAGAATCCACGAGCGAGTGGCTAACCACAAACACACTCAACAAACACAGACTGTCAAAATCAGAGACACCCACCACACACACACACACACACACACACACACACACACACACACATACACACACACACACACACACACACACACACACACACACACACACACACACACACACACACACACACACACACACACACACACACACACACACACACTCCTAAAACCTTATCTCCACCAATACACCCTTTCTCTCCTGTACATTACATCTCTACTGTACACACCCTCTCTCCCTCTCTCCCTCTCTCCCTCTTTCCCTCTTTCCCTCTGTCCGTTTCTCCCACCCTCACTCTGACCACATCCACTAAAGTCACTCCACAGGCACGCAGTGTGCAGAGTGTTGGAGGCGTGCGCTGCTGCCACTTTCCCCCCACCCCTACACCCCGGCTCTGGCCTGACTCCAGCTACAGCCTGGCTCTCTGGTTCTGATCAGACGGGCCCCCGCGCTCCAGTCCCTGGGGGGTCCAACTCTCCCACTCCACCCTCTCCAAAACACAGAGAGAGAGGGGGCCAATAAACTCTTGTCTTCCCACCACAGTTGTTTCCAAACCAACAGGAATTTGGCTACCAGTTCCTTTAATGTTTTCAAGATGACTCTGACTGTTCTAAGGAAATCCCCCCCATTTTAGTAGCCATTTGAAATTCCTCTTCGTTTTTTATTGCGAGGAAGTACGCACCGAGGAAGTACGCACCGAGTTACTCAGTCGGCTCCCAGGCTCCGTTGTGTGTGCAGTCTGTCAGCCAGTTGCTCTCTCTCTAGTTAACTTTTCCATGGGTTTAGTTGCTCGGTTCAACTCGGAGCCGTTTGTCTAGGAGTATTTGTACAGTCTGGCTATTTTCAGTGTTGGTCTGGGTTCCTGTGACTGAGACGTGGGTATTACTCTGATAGGACAAGTCTGTTGTTCTGAAATCCACTGAAGGAGAGGACTGGAATATTCCACTGACAAAGAGAGCAAAGAGTCTGCTGACACTAACAGTATGTTTCTACTGGGTAAGTAGAGATTGGACTGGACTCTCTCCTTCTATTACAATTCAATTCAAAGGGCTATTTCTCTCTGTCTCTCTCTCTCTCTCTCTGTGTCTTTCTCTGTGTCTCATTCTGTTTCTCTCTCTCTGTGTGTGTCTCTCTGTCTCTCTCTCTGAAGGTAGCTGTGACTGTCTCAGGAGACTCTCCTGTTGGGATGATGTAAGGCTGGTGTCTTGTCTTAATGTGGCAGAGAGCAGATGCCAGCCAGCCAGCCACGGGTTCATTCGCTACTTCTACTTGTTTTCTGACTCACAAAAAAACTTTTCTGACTTTAATGTTTGATCACTCAGCTCTTCCTTATATTGATTCAATCTCTCTGCGAGAGGAATGGAGGGACTTTATTTTCTGGGCGTAGATGACAGGAGAAACGTTGGGGAGTATAATCATCAAG
>CM042397.1:36859557-36887057 GCA_023634145.1 Thymallus thymallus | reverse complement strand
TTCTACTATCTCTCTTCTCTCTCTTCCCTCTCTTCTCTCTCTTCTCTTTCTTCCCCTTTTAGCACCTCCTCCCCTATCTATCCCTCCCTGTGGTCCTCTCCTCTCCTCTCCTCTCCTCTCCTCTCCTCTCCTCTCCTCTCCTCTCCTCTCCTCTCCTCTCCTCTCCTCTCCTCTCCTCTCCTCTCCTCTCCTCTCCTCTCCTCTCCTCTCCTCTCCTCTTCTCTTCTCCTCTCCTCTCCTCTCCTCTCCTCTCCTCTCCTCTCCTCTCCTCTCCTCTCCTCTCCTCTCCTCTCCTCTCCTCTTCCGTGTGGCGGTTTCATGGCATGTGTTGTATTGTAGATATGTTGTGGTAGAGTCTCTCTCTCTCTGGGACAGGCATGTTAATAATGCAGGAGGATTAGTTGATTCATGTGGGGGCTTGGTGTGGGTGTGTGTGGGGGGGCTGGGAGTGTGGAGGCCTTGACAGGAGAGTGGTTGAGAGGACTGGCTGGATGGCTGACTGGCTGGCTGGGCTCATATTCAGCCCAACACCTTGGGCTCGTGGTTGTCCTTAGAGATGTGGGTGAGAGGAGGGGAAGTGTCAGGAGAGGAGAGGAGGCTGGAGGAGGGTGGACTGTACAGGGCTGTTTTATTCCCCCCTCCTCTATCTCAATGTATTAGTGTGGATTCTAGTATTAGGCTGAAGCAGTAGTGCATCCCAGACTGTTACCTAAACCGTCCCCTAACCCCTAGAGCTAGCTAATGTTAGCGTTAGCCACCTAACCACCTAGCTAACGTTAGCCACAATAAATTGGAATTTGTAATATATCATACGTTTTGCAAATATGTAACATATTGTACGTTTTGCAAAATCGTAATACATTATATGAATTGCAATTCGGAACATGTACGAATTGTAATTCGTAACATATCATACCAAATGGTGGATGGACATCCACAAATGAATACATACCATACGAAATGTAACATATCATACGAAATGTAACATATCATACTAAATGTAACATATCATACTAAATGTAACATATCATACGAAATGTAACATATCATACGAAATGTAACATATCATACGAAATGTAACATATCATATTAAATGTAACATATCATATGAAATGTAACATATCATACTAAATGTAACATATCATACTAAATGTAACATATCATATGAAATGGAGTATCTCGGATTAGAGACTACGTTGTGCATTTGTGTAGTTTTGTTGTAGGACAATCATTGCTTTAGAATACAGGGAGAAAAGTCAGGTCTGGTCTATGTTATATCTGTGCTGTGTGTCCATGTTTCAGTGGGTCTGGCTCTTAACCTTGCTATGTAACATGAGCCCTATCACACAGTTACATACCGCACACGTACACACACACACACACACACACACACACACACACACACACACACACACACACACACACACACACACACACACACACACACACACACACACACACACACACACACACACACACACACACACACACACACACACACACACAGAAACGCATGCATGCGCAAACACACACACAGCGGGTTGGGGTTTTGTGTGGTGTTGGAGCCAGAGGTGGCCAGGTTGGGGCTGTGGTGGTCTGATTGAGAGGTGTGAGATAAGCTCAGGGATTGTGGGGGATTTCCACCTGTCTGGGGCTGTGGGGGAGACAGGGGGTGGGAGAGGCATGCAGAGTGTGTGAGTAGGAGATGGAGAGAGCAGTAGTACTGCTGCCATAGGCTATTCACCTATTCACCTATTCCCTGCAGGGCTCCGCAGCACAGATGCCTTGTAGTCGTCCTCTCTGAGATCAAAAACCAGTCTGCTTGATGATTAGTGCTGAGGGATTAGTGCTTTTTGAGGTAGGTTTGGTTTCGGTTTGATTATTAAATCAAGGTTTTCGATTTCGGTTTAGATTATTTGGGTTGAATGCTGTAACAACACTGAATAAAACAATTAATAAAAGTCCCATGATGGTAGTGAATGTTCATTACTGCTTATCACTAATTAAACATAATTTATTCACATTACTTTACTTTAATACAATATTTCAGTTGTTGTATATATTACATTTGTTTTATTTGATATTGAGTCCTTTAAAACTACAACTATTTAGTTGTTTAAAACTACAAACGTTCAGGCTGGATCTGATGTATTGTCACGAGAGGGTGCATGCATAGACCAAGACGCAGTGCAGGGATAGTAGTTCGACATATTCTTTAATTACTGAATATTCAATAAAGATGTCCAAACTACACACACAAAACAAACTCGATAGACAGACGTTTGTACCAAATAAACACGACAATATAAACGTAACGTTTCAAATAAATAATATACACTTACTACTCCGTGACTTGCGACATATACATAGCGATATGAAACGTATAACGACCCACACCAGAGTGAAGGACAGACAAAATTATATAGGATCCCTAATTAGAGACAATGCGGTGCAGCTGCCTCTAATTAGGGATCCAACCCAACACCCACACAGAAACAGAAAAGAAAGACACTGTCAGGCTCTGACCATAGCTACATAGAGAAGCAAATAGGCCTCTCTATGGCCAGAGCCTGACATGTATCTCTAAAGAAAACCGAACAAAATGGAATTCAAATCATTGAACCAATGTCGGTCAATTAGTTGTTTAAAAAACAATATTTTGGTTAATCACTCAGCTCTATTGATGATTAAGGCGTCACTACAGACAACCTGGTTCGAATCCAGACTGTATCACAACCGGCCGTGATTGTGAGTCCCATAGGGTGGCGCACAATTGGCCCAGCGTTGTCCGAGTTTGGCCGGTGTAGGCTGTCATTGTAAATAAGAATTTGTTCTTAACTGACTTGCCTAGTTAAATAAAGGTTAAATGAAAAAATATATATATATTTAAGATATCCTCACCGTTGTTCCCAAAGGAAATATCGATTCATGTTTAAAGAAATCGAATCACCTTGACTCTAGTCTGTCTGAGAAAGTCTCATAACGCAGCTATCCCTAGTCTCTCTCTGACATGGTCAACACACACACACACACACACACACACACACACACACACACACACACACACACACACACACACACACACACACACACACACACACACACACACACACTGTACTCTTTCTTGAGTGCTCATCCAAGGAAACCTCAGCCAGTGACTTTGTGTAAATGAATGTGTGAGCTGAACCGGGGGAGAGAGAGAGAGAGAGAGAGAGAGAGAGTAAGAGAGAGAAACATTGCAGAGGCCTGTTCCTCAAGTGTGCGGGCAGCGCCATAATGGGAATACAACTGAAGCAGTGGTTAATCAGTGTGTTTTCTCTGGCTTGGCCCTGTAATGTGTAGCAGTCAATCAGCCCAGTCACACAGGGGTTACTGAGAATGATCAGTTACTCATCGTTGTCTTGTTAAACACACAGTCTGCCGAGCCAGGGACAGATTGCTCTGCTGGTGCCATTATTACAGAGCAGAACAAAGCCAACCCAAAGCAGTGTGTCTTATAGGGGGAGAAGAGAGGAGACAGGGAGAGGATGAGACAAGGAGAGGAGGAGAGAGAGGAAAGGAGGAGAGGAGGAGAGAGAGAGGAGAGGAGGAGACAGGGAGAGGAGGAGAGGCGGCTGGGGACTTGGTTCACTTATGGTGTAGTAGTCTTTATGGGGTCTAGAGTAGAGGAGAAGAGGGTCATTTTGAGAAAGCAGAGTGGGCTGGAGAGACGAGGAGTAAAGCAGAGTGGGCTGGAGAGACGAGGAGTAAAGCAGAGTGGGCTGGAGACACGAGGAGTAAAGCAGAGTGGGCTGGAGAGGCGAGGAGTAAAGCAGAGTGGGCTGGAGAGGCGAGGAGTAAAGCAGAGTGGGCTGGAGAGGCGAGGAGTAAAGCAGAGTGGGCTGGAGAGGCGAGGAGTAAAGCAGAGTGGGCTGGAGAGGCGAGGAGTAAAGCAGAGTGGGCTGGAGAGGCGAGGAGTAAAGCAGAGTGGGCTGGAGAGGCGAGGAGTAAAGCAGAGTGGGCTGGAGAGGCGAGGAGTAAAGCAGAGTGGGCTGGAGAGGCGAGGAGTAAAGCAGAGTGGGCTGGAGAGACGAGGAGTAAAGCAGAGTGGGCTGGAGAGGCGAGGAGTAAAGCAGAGTGGGCTGGAGAGACGAGGAGTAAAGCAGAGTAGGCTGGAGAGACGAGGAGTAAAGTAGAGTGGGCTGGAGAGGCGAGGAGTAAAGCAGAGTGGGCTGGAGAGGCGAGGAGTAAAGCAGAGTAGGCTGGAGAGACGAGGAGTAAAGCAGAGTGGGCTGGAGAGACGAGGAGTAAAGCAGAGTGGGCTGGAGAGGCGAGGAGTAAAGTAGAGTGGGCTGGAGAGGCGAGGAGTAAAGCAGAGTGGGCTGGAGAGACAAGGAGTAAAGCAGAGTGGGCTGGAGAGGCGAGGAGTAAAGCAGAGTGGGCTGGAGAGACGAGGAGTAAAGCAGAGTAGGCTGGAGAGACGAGGAGTAAAGCAGAGTGGGCTGGAGAGACAAGGAGTAAAGCAGAGTGGGCTGGAGAGGCGAGGAGTAAAGCAGAGTGGGCTGGAGAGACGAGGAGTAAAGCAGAGTGGGCTGGAGAGGCGAGGAGTAAAGCAGAGTGGGCTGGAGAGGCGAGGAGTAAAGCAGAGTGGGCTGGAGAGGCGAGGAGTAAAGCAGAGTGGGCTGGAGAGGCGAGGAGTAAAGCAGAGTGGGTGAGACAATGAAAAAGGAGAGTGAAACGAAAGAGAAAGAGAGAGGGGGAGAGAAAACAGAAGGAGATTGCCATAGAGAGAGAGCGAGAGAGAGAGGGACATGGAGCAGAGCAATAAGAGAGATTGAGGTCATGAGACAATGGAGGGAGGGAGAGAAATTGGGAAAGGGACACTGGGGAAAAAAAGAGCGAGAGAGAGATCGGGAGAGGGCGAAAGGTAGAGGGAAAGAGCCTGAGAAAGTGTGTACTCAGCTGTGAGATGAGACCTGTCTCCCCATGGGGAGAGAGGGATGGTGAGAGGGGAGGTTGTGCTGCTCTGAGGGGGAGGGGAGCACGCAGGCACACACGCACGCACGCACAAACACACACACACTCCTCAGGGAGCTGATCTGTCAGACATAGCGAGTCTACCACAGAGCGGTGAAACATACAGGTCTGCTGATCCCTGGTCCCCATGCTGTGGGGCGGACAGATGGCCAATGTCAGGCACCATGACGTCAGCTAACGTTGTATTACAGTATTCTCTCTCCACTATCAATGTATTTGTGCTGTTTAGTAGCATTGATGGTCGAACGCACATCCCTTATGATGTTGGTCCTTAAAGGTAGTAGTAATGAACACAGACCTTTATGAAGTTGGTCCTTAAAGGTAGTAGTAATGAACACAGACCTTTATGAAGTTGGATCTCCGTCAGGTTATATGTGCTTTGCCATAAGTAATAAAATATACTGTACCCACTATCCAGTGACGTTCAGGTACAGCGTACAGCAAGTGTAGTCATGAAACATAGATACCCGCACTCCGTTGGATCAATGCTCCCCTTGTTCATGAAGTGCAAATCTTCGACCAGAATGTCTTTTCCATCAGGTTTTCTACCATGTTTTATGCATAGCCATAACATAACATAACATAACAACATAACATAACATAACAACATAACATAACATAACAACATAACATAACAACATAACATAACATAACATAACATAACATAACAACATAACATAACATAACATAACAACATAACATAACATAACATAACATAACATAACATAACATAACATAACATCACAACATTACATCACAACACAACCATAGTCTCACATTGCCACACATTTAAGGGCCGTTCAATCGCCTATTCATTGAAATATCAGAATTAATGTGAGAAAATGTGCCTGAAATCAAGGTTCTTCTAGCATAACCTCTTCTCTCTCTCTCTCTCTCTCTCTCTCTCTGTCTCTCTGTCTCTCTCTCTGTCTCTCTCTCTGTCTCTCTCTCTCTCTCGTTCTGTTCATTCTCTGTGTGGCTATAGGCAGTGGTTTGATGGGGAACTCCTCTGCCTCCTTCATGGGTACGTTCCTGGCCAGCAGTCTGGGCTCACCCTCCCACCCCTCTCACTCCTCCCGGCCCCCCTCCTCACCCTCTTCACCCGGATCCTTCCGTGGTGGGCCCCACTCCAGCACCTCTCAGATCTGGTTTCCTCACTCACACGAAGGTAAGAGAGAAACCCCACAGGAAAAACAACTTAATGAGTGACGCCTCACCACCAAGTTAGCATGATGTAATCTGGTATATTTAGCTAGCAGTCTTCTCAACGTGACGGAGGCCTTTAAGGATCGACAGCCACATAACATATCCTGATGATACACACATCCAGGGGTTTAAGGTGTTTTAACTTTTAGATCAAAGATAATCTTTAGCTAAATGTGAAGATGACTCAGCACTCTGCAATCTATGCTCCCATCATCCCCTACTTCTCCCTATGAAGTCTCAGGGCTCTATATTCGGCTGGCTAGTGTCAAACGTTTGTTGGCAATTTCGAACTGTTAAAGCCAGAGCTCTGCTATTTTCAAACTGTTGGGCAAGGATTGGTAATTTACCTGCCTTATTTCAGCTAGCTTGTGCTCAGGTGGGAGGGGTGGAAATATTGTAGAGGTGATCCAAAGTGCTAATTTCAGGCAGCTCTCTTTTTAGGCCTTATCAATAATTAATTGAATCTTGCTTATGGACAATGTTTGGCATGCCCATGCTCAGCCGTAATGCTATTTACAGTAGGCCTATTCTCTATATCAGACATGATGCAATTTACAGTAGGCCTAGTCCCTATATCAGCCATAATGCTATTTACAGTAGGCCTAGTCCCTATATCAGACATAATGCTATTTACAGTAGGGCTAGTCCTTATATCAGACATAATGCTATTTACAGTAGGCCTAGTCCCTATATCAGACATCATGCTATTTACAGTAGGCCTAGTCCCTATATCAGACATAATGTAATTTACAGACATAGGCCTAGCCCCTATATCAGACATAATGCTATTTACAGTAGGCCTAGCCGCTATATCAGACATGCTATTTACAGTAGGCCTAGCCCCTATATCAGACATAATGCAATTTACAGTAGGCCTAGCCCCTATATCAGACATAATGCAATTTACAGTAGGCCTAGTCCCTATATCAGACATAATGCTATTTACAGTAGGCCTAGCCCCTATATCAGACATAATGCTATTTACAGTAGGCCTAGCCCCTATATCAGACATAATGCTATTTACAGTAGGCCTAGTCCCTATATCAGACATCATGCTATTTATAGTAGGCCTAGCCCCTATATCAGACATAATGCTATTTACAGTAGGCCTAGTCCCTATATCAGACATAATGCTATTTATAGTAGGCCTAGCCCCTATATCAGACATAATGTAATTTACAGTAGGCCTAGCCCCTATATCAGACATAATGTAATTTACAGTAGGCCTAGTCCATATATCAGACATAATGTAATTTACAGTAGGCCTAGCCCCTATATCAGACATAATGTAATTTACAGTAGGCCTAGTCCCTATATCAACAATAATGTAATTTACAGTAGGCCTAGTCCCTATATCAGACATAATGTAATTTACAGTAGGCCTAGCCCCTATATCAGACATAATGTAATTTACAGTAGGCCTAGCCCCTATATCAGACATAATGTAATTTACAGTAGGCCTAGTCCCTATATCAGACATAATGTAATTTACAGTAGGCCTAGTCCCTATATCAGACATAATGTAATTTACAGTAGGCCTAGTCCCTATATCAGACATAATGCTATTTACAGTAGGCCTAGTCCCTATATCAGACATACTGCTATTTACAGTAGGCCTAGCCCCTATATCAGACATAATGTAATTTACAGTAGGCCTAGCCCCTATATCAGACATAATGCTATTTACAGTAGGCCTAGCCCCTATATCAGACATAATGTAATTTACAGTAGGCCTAGCCCCTATATCAGACATAATGCTATTTACAGTAGGCCTAGTCCCTATATCAGTGTGAATGCAATGTATATATTTACACATTTAAGCCATGCAATTATTTATAGCAATGTGGAGCAAACAGGTTCAAGTTAACGTATTTAGCAAAGATGTGATAGATCTCCATTTTGTTATTTTATTTCTGTAAGCTATTTAACAAACTGAAACAGACTAACATTGGAATTGCAGTTGATTCCAAGGCAGTACATAAAATACAGTAAATACACAACTTGAAGCAGCCACATATTTAGCCATGGAGCACGTTCTGATTCGCTCCACCCAGCCCATTATTCTTGGTTGTGAAAATAGCAGCAATATTTCTGACACTCCCCTGAACCTATAGCACTACCGCTAGCACATACATTTACCATTGGGTTGGGTTTGTTAAAATAGAGCCCTCAATATGAATGTCCCCTGGGTCGTGTTCATTAGGCACCAAACGGAATTAAATGTTCAGAAACTGAGTGGAACCTAATCTGAACTAATCTAATAAGAAACGCCCATTTTCATGTTCTGCTGCAAACTGCTTTCAAATGTTTTTCATTGTATGCCCTAATGAACACAACCCAGGTCCTGGTTCTCAGTAGTACGGAGATGGAGCTTAACAGTGAGTAATCTTACTCTGACAGTGTGCATTCTCAGCCTGTGTTGGGTTTCCAGTGGAGGATAGGTGGCTTGTAATAGTTAAGAAACTAGCCTGGCTCCCACCCTTTTATTTGGGCTCTGAAATAGGCCTCTGCCCCTCCCTGGAGCATGTTTTATTTGGGCTCTGAAATAGGCCTCTGCCCCTCCCTGTTTGGGGCAGAGGCAGTGTTTTTTTGGATGGAGATGACGGGTCAATAGTTCAGCCAAAGAATGTTGCGGTATTCGAATTCACGTCAGAAAGAATGTCACTCAGCCGACTGAACAACACACATGCGCGCCAGTAAAGAGGTTGCACAGACTGCAGAGTTGGGCTGTTCAGCTATTGTGTCTTTGGTGGTTGTGGTGGTTCCCACCCTACCCAGGCTCTGACTGCCTCACCCGACCAGCCTTAACACATCAGACTCAGGGTATGCCAAGCCCAGTCATAGCCTCCTTGTTTTAAGGGGTTAGTTAAACCAAAATACAAAATTAGTTAGATGGTTCATGGCGTACAGACTATTTCCAGAATAAGATAACATCTAACTAATGTTGTCATTAAGGTGAACTACCCCTTTAAGAAGGAACCCTCTAACTAATCTTGTCATTAAGGTGAACTACCCCTTTAAGAAGGAACATTCTAACTAATGTTGTCATTAAGGTGAACTACCCCTTTAAGATGGAACATTCTAACTAATGTTGTCATTAAGGTGAACTACCCCTTTAAGAAGGAACATTCTAACTAATGTTGTCATTAAGGTGAACTACCCCTTTAAGAAGGAACATTCTAACTAATGTTGTCATTAAGGTGAACTACCCCTTTAAGAAGGAACATTCTAACTAATGTTGTCATTAAGGTGAACTACCCCTTTAAGACTAGGCCAGCTGTTGTGTCTTGGCCAGGGCACGCCAGCGGGGAGTGTTTTGCAGGATCTCCACTGTGTTTGTGGTCACCGATAATCACTGCTCTGGTCGTATGATGTGTAGCTGGGGCTGATGCTGTTTGATGCAGCTGTGATTCTGTTTGTTGTTAATGGATACTGTGTTTGGGGATGGGCAGCCCTTAGATGTGGCGGCCACAGAGAGTCATGCACTTGTTCACTTCCCGCCATGGATTTATGGGATTTAAAGGGGCAATCAGCAGTTGCTACATCCATTTTATGACTTATAAATGAATTATATGTACCCATTGATTCTTGAATAATATATCTTATGAATGCCTCATGAGCTTAGTTTAACTGTCGTACCCCATTAGAGCCCAAAATATAAGCTTGTTTTACTCCAATGTTTATTTTTTTATTATTTTTTATTTCACCTTTATTTAACCAGGTAGGTCAGTTGAGAACAAGTTCTCATTTGCAACTGCGACCTGGCCAAGACAAAGCAAAGCAGTGCGACAAAAACAACACAGAGTTACACATGGGAAATAAACAAACATAGTCAAAAACACAATAGAAAATCTATATACAGAGTGCAAAATGTAGTGCAAAATGCAGTAAGGTTTATAAACATAGAACATGTAAAGAAACACTATATAGCCTTAAACCATGGTTAAAACTATAATGTTGATACAATTGATGGTCAATCCTTTCATCTATAGCTCTGTCTATGAATTTGAGAGTTGTTACATTTCTCCAGCCCCATCCCTCAGCTGTTTACTGAACCAGGGGTGGGGAGGACACTTTATTATTGTTTCAACTGCTGATTGCCACTTTAGGGATTGGTGTAAGGAACATGGTGGAAACTAACTCTAGCCCATGTTTAGACCAATCCATTACTTCTCAATGTTCGAGGTGTTCACATGGGAGGCAGGCAACATGGTGTTAGTGGATGGAGTTACAGCCATCTCTATGAAACAACATGGAGGTACATATGAGAGGGAGAGAATGGTGGAACAAGAGAGATGGGCAGTTGCAGTTGCTATAGGGAATCTTCTAGTTCCTTCACACACAAAACACAAGTTAAGATACCCAAACGTATGTTTAGTTTTCACCTTTTAGCAACGGGTATCGAATTCACACGGAGATTTTGTGCTGGAAAACAGAATAATATGAATAAGTCTGACGATGATAATGCCAAGCCTAATAAAAGTAATGGAGGTGGTAATGACTGGGATTATTACTCAGTTTGCAATGGAGGCCATTACCTAGATTACAGTTTAATTGCACATAATGCACTAAGATCATGATTGAATCCAGACTGTTCATCAACCACATTCAGCTGCTCTGTCTTCAACATAATTGCATATTGTCTTTTTCCTGTTTTGCATTAAAATCAACTCATCAAAATGATGAGCGGGAACAATTACCCAGGCTCCTCGCCTTCTCTCTACGGGTGTCGGCCTATCGGCTGTATCCCACCAGCAGCAGCACAGAGCATACTGTGTGAGTGTGTGTGTGTGTGTGTGTTTGTGCATGAGATTGTGTGTGTATGTGTGAGCTGGTATTTGTTCTAAGATCCTCGTGTCTCTCTGTCTCTCATGTTGCTGTGATTCTGACACATTTTCATATGGAGCTGGTCTGTTGTTCATTTCATGGGAACCGTATGGAGCTGGTCTGTTGTTCATTTCATGGGAACCGTATGGAGCTGGTCTGTTGTTCATTTCATGGGAACCGTATGGAGCTGGTCTGTTGTTCATTTCATGGGAACCGTATGGAGCTGGTCTGTTGTTCATTTCATGGGAACCATATGGAGCTGGTCTGATGTTCATTTCATGGGAACCGTATAGAGCTGGTCTGTTGTTCTTTTCATGGGAACCGTATGGAGCTGGTCTGTTGTTCTTTTCATGGGAACCGTATGGAGCTGGTCTGTTGTTCATTTCATGGGAACCGTATGGAGCTGGTCTGTTGTTCATTTCATGGGAACCATATGGAGCTGGTCTCTTGTTCATTTCATGGGAACCGTATGGAGATGATCTGGAGAGGAGGGCTGTTCATTCTCACACAGTGAGAGGGAGAGGTGGAATGGGGGAGGAGCTGTTGTTGGGATCTGGGTGTATACACAATATATATACAAAAGTATATGGACACTCCTTCAAATTAGTGGATTTGGCTATTTCAGCCACACCCGTTGCTGACAGGTGTATAAAATTGAGCACACAGCCATGCAATCTCCATTGGCAGTAGAATGGCCTTACTGAAGAGCTCAGTGACTGTCAACGTGGCACCGTCATAGGATTTGTCAAATTTCTGCCCTGCTAGAGCTGCCCCGGTCAACTGTAAGTGCTGTTATTGTGAAGTGGAAGCGTCTAGGAGCAACAACGTCTCAGCCGAGAAGTGGTAGGCCACACAAGCTCACAGAACAGGACCGAGTGCTGAAGCGTGTAGCGCATAAAAATTGTCTGTCCTCGGTTGTAACACTCACTACAGAGTTCCAAACTGCCTCTGGAAGCAACATCAGCACAATAACTGTTTGCTGGGAGCTTCATGAAATGGGTTTCCATGGCCAAGCAGCATCACACAAGCCTAAGATCACCATGTGCAATGCCAAGCGTCGGCTGGAGTGGTGTAAAGCTCGCCGCCATTGGACTCTGGAGCAGTGGAAACGTGTTCTCTGGTGTGATGAATCACGTTTCACCATCTGGCTACCTGCCCCAATGCATAGTGCCAGCTGTAAAGTTTGGTGGAGGAGGAATAATGGTCTGGGGCTGTTTTTCAAGACCTCTTGACCTTTTCCACATTTAGTTACATTACAGCCTTATTCTAAAATTGATTAAATTAATGTTTTTCCTAATCAATCTACACACAATACCCCATAATCAGAAAACAAAAATACATTTTTATTAAAAAATAAAAGCAGAAATACCTTATTTACATAGGTTTTCAGACCCTTGACATTTTGCTCAGGTTCATCCTGTTTCCATTGATAATCCTTGAGATGTTTCTACAACTTGATTGGAGTCCACCTGTGGTAAATTCAAATGATGAGGTCGAAGGATTGTGTCGAGGCACAGATCTGGAGAAGGGTACCAAAAATGTTCTGCAGCATTGAAGGTCCCCAAGAACACAGTGGCCTCCATCATTCTTAAATGGAGGAAGTTTGGAACCATCAAAACTCTTCCTAGAGCTGGCCAAACTGAGCAGTTGGGGGAGAAGGGCCTTGGTCATTGAGGTGACCAAGAGCCCGATGGTCACTCTGACAGAGCTCCAGAGTTCCTCTGTGGAGATGGGAGAACCTTCCAGAAGGACAACCATCTCTGCAGCACTCCAACAACCAGGCCTTTATGTCAGATTGGCCAGATGGAAGTCATTATTCAGTAAAAGGCACATGAGAAACAAGATTCTCTGGTCTGATGAAACCAAGATTGAACTCTTTGGCCTGAATGCCAAGCGTCACGTCTGGAGGAAACCTGGCACCATCCCTACGGGGAATCATGGTAGTGGCAGCATCATGCTGTGGAGATGTTTTTCAGCTGCAGGGACTGGGAGACTAGTCAGGATCGAGGGAAAGATGAACGGAGCTAAGTACAGAGAGATCCATGATGAAAACCTGCTCCAGAGCGCTCAGGACCTCAGACTGGGGCGAAGGTTCACCTTCCAACAGGACAACGACCCTAAGCACACAGGTAAAACAACGCAGAAGTGGCTTCGGGACAAGTCTTTGAATGTCCTTGAGTGGCCCAGCCAGAGCCCGGACTTAAACCTGATCGAACATCTCTGGAGAGACATGAAAATAGCTGCACAGCGATGCTCCCCATACAACCTGACAGAGCTTGAGAGAATCTGCAGAGAAGAATGTGAGAAACTCCCTAAATACAGATTTGCCAAGAAGAGTCAAGGCTGTAATCACTGCCAAAGGTGCTTCAACAAAGTACTGAGTTAAGGGTCTGAATACTTATGTAAATGTATTATTTCCATGTTTTATTTTTAATACATTTGCAAATTTATGGGGTATTGTGTGTATATTGATGAGGGGAAAAAACGATTTAATCAATTTTAGAATAAGGCTATAATGTAACAACATTTTCAAGGGGTCTGAATACTTTTCGAAAATAGAATGACAACATTAGCTAGATGTTACCTTGTTCTGGAAATAGTCTGTACGCCAGGAACCATCTAACAATTATTATTTTTTTGTTTAATTATCCCTTTGAACAAGAATCACACAGAAAATCAAACTGAGAATCACACTGAGAATCACTCTGAGAATCACACTGAGAATCACACTGAGAATCAAACTGAGAATCACTCTGAGAATCAAACTGAGAATCACTCTGAGAATCACACTGAGAATCAAACTGAGAATCACACTGAGAATCACACTGAGAATCAAACTGAGAATCACACTGAGAATCAAACTGAGAATCACACTGAGAATCACACTGAGAATCACACTGAGAATCACACTGAGAATCAAACTGAGTCCCAAAAAATATAGAAGGGAAATTTGGAAAAAAGAGGAGAAGGAAACCCTTATTGGCCTGTTGCCAGCTGGTCTCTGTCCAAATTCCAGCTTGAGTTATGCCAAACACAACGACAGCCTCATACGGTATCTCTGTCCACACACACATGTACACACACATACGCACGCATGTACACCCACACACACATGCAAGCAAACATGAGCGCACACGCACATGTGCCTCTGCTCACACCGTTCACAGTAATCAGGCTCTTTGATATTTCGTCACAGTATATTTTCAGTTTTCAATCCTTCTTTCTGTAAACCCAGTAGCTATAGCCTTTCCTTATTTTGTAGGATATAATCTCTCTCTCTCTCTCTCTCTCTCTCTCTCTCTCTCTCTCTCTCTCTCTATCTCTCTCCCCCCTTCTCTCTCTCTCTCTCTCCCCCCTTCTCTCTCTCTCTCTCTATCTCTCTCGCTCTCTCTCTCTCTCTCCTCCCCCTCTGGCTCTGAATTATTACAGCATGTACATGTATGTTTTGTGTGACAGACAGTGAAAGTGAAAAGCCAACCCTACAATAAGTGAATGACTGTGTGTGTGAGTTGCTGTAGACTGTAGGCCATACGTTATGGCAGGCTAACCCAACCAATCAGAGTGAAGCTGTACTGTACTGGCCTGGTCACTCAACCACCACAGTTGCTGCATCTGTGCTGGAAAGGACAATGTGCTGAACCAGCACAGTACGGTTCAGGTTGGCATGATGTACTGAACCAGCACAGTACGGTTCAGGTTGGTATGATGTGCTGAACCAGCACAGTACGGTTCAGGTTGGCATGATGTGCTGAACCAGCACAGTACGGTTCAGGTTGGCATGATGTGCTGAACCAGCACAGTACGGTTCAGGTTGGCATGATGTACTGAACCAGCACAGTACGGTTCAGGTTGGCATGATGTACTGAACCAGCACAGTACGGTTCAGGTTGGCATGATGTACTGAACCAGCACAGTACGGTTCAGGTTGGCATGATGTGCTGAACCAGCACAGTACGGTTCAGGTTGGCATGATGTACTGAACCAGCACAGTACGGTTCAGGTTGGCATGATGTGCTGAACCAGCACAGTACGGTTCAGGTTGGCATGATGTGCTGAACCAGCACAGTACGGTTCAGGTTGGCATGATGTGCTGAACCAGCACAGTACGGTTCAGGTTGGCATGATGTGCTGAACCAGCACAGTACGGTTCAGGTTGGCATGATGTACTGAACCAGCACAGTACGGTTCAGGTTGGCATGATGCGCTGAACCAGCACAGTACGGTTCAGGTTGGCATGATGTGCTGAACCAGCACAGTACGGTTCAGGTTGGCACGATATTGTGATAATGACCTCTTCCTCTAAAACACATGGCTTAATTCTCCTCTGCCTGTATGTGCTGTTAAATATACAGCTGTTCTCTGTCCTCTGTCCTTTGTCCTTTGTGTGTGTGTGTGCGTGCGTGTGTGTGCGTGCGTCAGCAGTCTGCAGTCTGTGTGGTAAGACCCTGCAACAGTAAAAACAGTAGCAGCACCTTCCCTTGTCCAGATTAATGGCTGAATAGGCTCTGCCCAGCAGAGCCCCTCTCCCTGCCCCGACGGCGGGCATGCTGAAAGCGAGAAGGCTGGCATTATCGGGCACAGCCAGACTGCGCTGTGAAAGGGGATTACTCTGCCAACCGTCACGCTCACAAACACCACGACGCCCCAGAAAACAACACAGTCTCCTCTCCCAGGCCAAACAACTCTCTCTATCTCTCTTCTCTCTCCTTTTTCCTCCCTTCTCTGAATCAGAGAGAAAATTATTTTTTCTCTCTCTCTTCCTCTCTCTGTAAATGAATTGACATAAATGAGTGAGATTATTAATCATGACAGGCGAGAGAGAGAGAGAGAGAGAGAGAGAGAGAGAGAGAGAGAGAGAGAGAGAGGAGCACCCCCCTGCTCTCCTCCTGTGTTATTTCAGAGATGTTTGCCCTCTTCTCTGTGTTTCATAAATTTTTGGGGTCTGGAGGTTTCGGATTTCTCAGCACTTCGGCCTGTCTTCCATCTCGGACAAACCGATGCACACACAGGCATACAGTACAGACACTCACACAGACACACAGGCATACAGTACAGACACTCACACAGACACACAGGCATACAGTACAGACACTTACACAGACACACAGGCATACTGTACACACACAGACACTCACACAGACACACAGGCCTACTGTACACATATAGACACTCACACAGACACACAGGCATACTGTACACACACAGACACTCACACAGACACACAGGCATACAGTACACACACAGACACTCACACAGACACACAGGCATACAGTACACACACAGACACTCACACAGCCCCCCCCACCCCCCTCACCCACCCACACCTCACCAAATGTGTCTGTCTTTCATTTAGCTTGTACCTCCATGTCCCACCACCTGGACTGGTGATGATGTCATAGGGACAAGGGAGGTGTATGCATACACAGTGAAGATCACTCAGTCTCTCTCTCTCTCTCTCTCTCTCTCTCTCTCTCTTTTTCCATGGCTATAGGTGGTTGGGGGAGGGTACTGTGTGGTTGGTAGGGTGTGGACGGGGGAGGGTACTGTGTGGGTGGTAGGGTGTGGACGGGGGAGGGTACTGTGTGGGTGGTAGGGTTTGGACGGGGGAGGGTACTGTGTGGGTGGTAGGGTGTGGACGGGGGAGGGTATTGTGTGGGTGGTAGGGTGTGGACGGGGGAGGGTATTGTTTGGGTGGTAGGGTGTAGATGGGGGAGGATATTGTGTGGGTGGTAGGGTGTGGACGGGGGAGGATATTGTGTGGGTGGTAGGGTGTGGACGGGGGAGGATATTGTGTGGGTGGTAGGGTGTAGATGGGGGAGGATATTGTGTGGGTGGTAGGGTGTGGACGGGGGAGGATATTGTGTGGGTGGTAGGGTGTGGACGGGGGAGGATATTGTGTGGGTGGTAGGGTGTAGATGGGGGAGGATATTGTGTGGGTGGTAGGGTGTGGAAGGGGGAGGATATTGTGTGGGTGGAAGGGTGTGGACGGGGGAGGATATTGTTTGGGTGGTAGGGTGTAGATGGGGGAGGATATTGTGTGGGTGGTAGGGTGTAGATGTGGAAGTATATTGTGTGGGTGGTAGGGTGTGGAAGTGGGAGGATATTGTGTGGGTGGTAGGGTGTAGATGGGGGAGGATATTGTGTGGGTGGTAGGGTGTGGACAGGGGAGGATATTGTTTGGGTGGTAGGGTGTAGATGGGGGAGGATATTGTGTGGGTGGTAGGGTGTGGACGGGGGAGGATATTGTTTGGGTGGTAGGGTGTAGATGGGGGAGGATATTGTGTGGGTGGTAGGGTGTAGATGGGGGAGGATATTGTGTGGGTGGTAGGGTGTGGACGGGGGAGGATATTGTTTGGGTGGTAGGGTGTAGATGGGGGAGGATATTGTGTGGGTGGTAGGGTGTAGATGGGGGAGGATATTGTGTGGGTGGTAGGGTGTGGACGGGGGAGGGTATTGTTTGGGTGGTAGGGTGTAGATGGGGGAGGATATTGTTTGGGTGGTAGGGTGTAGATGGGGGAGGATATTGTGTGGGTGGTAGGGTGTAGATGGGGGAGGATATTGTGTGGGTGGTAGGGTGTAGATGGGGGAGGATATTGTGTGGGTGGTAGGGTGTAGATGGGGAGGATATTGTGTGGGTGGTAGGGTGTGGACGGGGGAGGGTATTGTTTGGGTGGTAGGGTGTAGATGGGGGAGGATATTGTTTGGGTGGTAGGGTGTAGATGGGGGAGGATATTGTGTGGGTGGTAGGGTGTAGATGGGGGAGGATATTGTGTGGGTGGTAGGGTGTAGATGGGGGAGGATATTGTGTGGGTGGTAGGGTGTAGATGGGGGAGGCTATTGTGTGGGTGGTAGGGTGTAGATGGGGGAGGATATTGTGTGGGTGGTAGGGTGTGGATGTGTACCCTCCCCCATCCTGTAAATTGATTCAGTTCTATCCCTCTGTTGCTTGAGCCAGCGTGAAATATATACAGTATATTAAAATCTATGGTTGATTATGAATCGGATAAACTTCCAAGTGAGATAACGGCCTTGAGCTGTGATGGGTCTCTGATGCGTGAAGAAGATGTTGTCAGAGCGGTGGCTGTTTTCATTGTCTAAAGGCTTTAGTATAGTCTATCTCTCCAATTGCTTTCTCTCCTTCGCTGTCTCCTCTCTCATTCTCTGTCTCTTTCTCTGTCTCCTTCTCTCTCCACCTTCAAAGTCCTGTGTTTGAAATCTAATCCTGGTAGATTGAGATAGTGTAAATATTCTCCAGATGGGCTGGTTGTCATAGAACCAGGTGCCGAGTCATAAAGGTCTCCAGTCAAATTGACCTTTGAACCCTAGAAAAGGGCAGCGAAGGGCAACAGCCAGTCAGTGTAGATAGAGGCCTTTAATCCAATGTAAATATCACAGATTGGCCTTTTAAAATTGGTGTCTGTGTTATCTGTTGCTTTAGACGGAAGGAACATCTAGCTTCCTCAGCTCAGAGAGAGACAGCCATGTGTTTAGAGGACAACTTTTCTCCATCACTGCAATCCCCAAGACAGAGATTGTCTTCTATTGTTTGCATTCAAAACCCAAGCAGGAAATATGACAAGCCAAGGCTGTATAGTTGTTAGTGTATATAGAACACCTGAAGTATCGTTTCCACAGACGTGACGGGACGACTCCAACTCAGTGGCTGCTGTCTGGTCTTATCAGTCTCTCACTCTCTCTCCCTCTCTCTTTCCCCCCTCTCTCTCTCCATCATTCTTTTTTTCTCTCTCTTTCTCTCTCTCCCTCCCAGCAGCCCCAGGGTATCCTCGATTCTCAGGGAGTCTCACCCATACCTTCCTTCCCATGAGCCACTTGGATCACCATGCCAACAGCGGCGTCCTCTATGGGCAGCACCGTTTCTATGACACTCAAAAAGGTGAGTTTGCAAAACAATTAAAATGAAATCAGACGGAAATAAGATATTCAAATCCAATTGAACACAACAAATGTATATTGTTAGCTATGTGGATGCCCACAGGGATATTACCTTAAATGCAATAATGTAATCCTGTCTTTTAGATTTGCTGCCTGGTTGGCCGATGAATGATTTTTAAAGGGGGAGTTCAGGATTTTACAACTTGATGTTAGATAGTTCCTCACCCTGAAAGTAGTCTATGGGCTAGTAAAAACATGGTTTAGTTTTCTATTAAACAGCCACTACAAACTTAAGATAACTTTAGCCACTACTAGCTAACAGTCAATGGAAGGGATATTTTTTTTTAAAAGGCCAAACCACCTCTAAGTAACATCAAACCAAATATGGAGTTGACTTCAGTTGATTTCAGTAGATTTGGTCATGACATTTTGACAATTGCACACATTCACCATTCACTTCTATTGATTATGAGCGAGTGGTGGCTAAAGGTGCTGAAGTTTGTAGTGGCTGTTCAAAGAAAAACACTTTATCCCATTGACTACTTTCAGGGTGAGGAAGCATCTAACACCCTTTAGGAGCCTGTTTGTTTTATACTGAACAAAAATATAAACACAACATGCAACAATTTCAACGATTTTACTCTGCTAAATGACGAGGCCCAGCTCATCTAAAACGACGTTGGAAGTGGCTTATGGTAGAGAAATTAACATCCAATTATCTGGAAACAGCTCTGGTAGACATTCCTGCAGTCAGCATGCCAACTGCATCTGTGGCATTGTGTTGTTTGACAACTGCACCTTTTAGTGGCCTTTTATTGTCCCCAGCACAAGGTGCACCTGTGTAATGATCATGCTGTTTAATCAGCTTCTTGATATGCACACCTGTCAGGAGGATGGATTTAGCAAGGTGAAATGCTCACTAAAAGGGATATAAACACATTTCTGCACAAATGTTGAGAGAAATAAAAGTTTTGTGCGTATGGAATATTTCCTGGATATTTTATTTTAGCTCATGATACATGGGACCAACACTTTACATGTTGCGTTTATATTTTTGTTCAGTATATATAATTTAAATATTTTAGATTTATAAAATTTGGAACTTTTATATCTTACAGAGAACTTCTATCTAAGAAGCCTTCCGTCCCAGCCACCTCTCATCTCAGCCAATCACGGCCTTCCACCCATCTCCAGGGCAGGGCCGGGACACCCTCAGGGCTCCTGCAGTCGGGACATGGACCCAGGAGGCGGAGTCAGCCTACACAAGGGGCTGAAGGAGGTGTCCGTGGAGAGAGGGGTGGTCCCCAGCACCAAGGACAAGGAGAGGCCCAGCAGCAAACAGGAGGCCAAGGAGCGACAGCAGCACCACAGCCACCACCCCCAGCCTTCACATCCGTACCACCACCACCCCCACCCCGGCCACACACAGCCCCACCCCCACCAGCAGAATCCCCAGTACCCCCAGCACCCAGTCTCCCTGGAGGAGGTCAATAGCAGAGCCCTGGAGAGGCACAAGGCTGCCCTGGCCCTGGAGCACAAGGAGCACCACCAGGCCATGGGTATGGCCAGACCCCTCAGCGCCTGCCTGCTCAACGGAAAGATGCAGAACGGGGGAGACTCTGGGACGGGTGGGGCCAAGGCTTCCATGACTGGCTATGGGGGGGAGGTGGTGGGGAGCAGGGGGGCTCAGACACAGGCCAGCCACAGACACACGGGGGGTGGGGGGAACATCCGCTGCACCAAGGAGGGGGTGAGCGGTGAGATGAGGATCAGCGAGCAGCCTTCGGACTGTCTGGAGGGGAGGGGCCAGATGCTCCACCACGCCCTGCCTTACTCTGTGGCGCCGCCCCTGCAAATTGGTTCAGCTGCTGGGGGAGGCCACCCCCACCTCCACCCCCACCACCACCCTCACCCACATCCGGGGGGGTTCCACTGCCTTCAGCTCCACCCCAGCCATCCCCATCACCCCCACCACTCACACCCTCACACACACCACCACCCGGACTTCTTCTGCCCGGCTCCGCCTGCCCCTCTAACCAACCCCTCGCCGCACGAGAGGGGAGGTCCGTCCAGTGGGGGAGTGGGGCGAGACCCCAAAGTGACAGGGCCCAAGTTCATACCATCTGTAGGGGGAGGACAGCTGGGGGACAAGTCCAGCGGACAACCCTTCCAGATGGGCACCCCAACTGACTGCCAGGGGTTGGTGGGTGGGGGCGGCAGTGCCAAGGACAAGGCTATGGAGAAGAGTGCAGGAGGGGGCCCCGCAAGTAACTGGCACAGGAAACAGCAACACCCATACAGAAAGGCTGAGAAGGCCCCGGACTGGATGCAGCAGCAGAGTCACCACCACCACCACCAGCCCCAACAACCCCAACAGCCCCAGCCCCAGCCCCAACAACCCCAGCAGCCCCAGCATCCTCAGCCACAGCAGCAGCAGCCTCAACCCCAACAGCACCAAGCCGTGCGTTCCCGCAGCGTCGAGTGCATCAACAGAGTGGGAGTGGACACCACCGATGTGTTCCGGCCCTCTCTTCCCCAGGGAGCCAAGGCCGGACACTCCCTCCCCCACTCAGTCAATACCTCCCCCTACAGGGAATGCTCCCTCCCGGGTCCCCTGCCCAACGCCTCACCCCTGGGGGGTCGGGGAGGTGCAGGCGGTGGTGCTGGAAGTGGGAACTGTTCCTTACAGAGAGATGGTCAGAAGGTGGCCCGAATCCGCCACCAGCAGCACGGCGGGCCCGGCACGGACGCCCCAGCAACAGAGCTGAACCAGAGCATCAAACAGAACCAGGACCAGGACCTGAACAGGAAGCTGGAGATGGAGATGTCCCCGTACAGCTACAGCAACAGTGGGCAGGGGCAGCAGCAGCCTCACCCCCAGCAGCCCCCGGTTCCTCCCTGGGCCATGAGGCCTCCCCACGTCCACCCTGCAGAGGAGGAGCTGCAGCGTAAGGCCTACATGGAGTCTCTCAGTGGTGGCAGGCAACAGCCCCAGCAACAAACAGGGCAAGGTATGGGCCTCCCTCCTCATCCTTCTCCCCAGCCCCAGCCACCTCCACCCCCAGCCCCCTCTCAGCAGCAGGAACCCCAGGTCGCCCCACAGTCCCAGGGTGAGAGCAGTGCCATGAAGAGCCTTCTGAAGTACAGTGCCCAGCAGCAGCCCCTGCTCCTCTCCCAGAAGAGTCCTTTCGGAGGCCTGGGGAGCCTCAAATCTGGTGGCCCTGGTGGTCCTGGAGGTGGCAACCCCGGGGTTAGCTGCACCCTGCAAGGCAGCAAACAACAACAGGCCCTGCCCACCAGGAAGGGCCCGGCCAATGACGGAGAACGCACTGACTGTGGGGGGCATGGCCGGGAGGTGGGCGAGGCGGTAGGTCACGGCGAGGGAGAGGTGCGCCAGCCGCCTGTTGGCATCGCAGTCGCCGTGGCGAGGCAGAGGGAGCCATCCTGTCGCCCGGGGGAAGCCCACCCCAACAGCCGGCAGGGGCGGGTGCACCCCTCCATGAAAGGTACGGGGGTAACCTCCGGATCCTTGGGGTCGCTTGCTTAAATAAACAGAAGGAGCAGGGGAACTGAGCAGAGATTATTTATCTACGACCTTTGGAAGACCTCGCTGATGAAAAATAAACAGCGTGCTTTGCCAAAGCCTCAAGTAGAAACAGCTTTATTTGACTAAACGGTTAAAGGCCTGGGAGGAAAAGAGGAGAGAAGTACATGAGTCTGAGGCAGTAGATCTGTAGTGGGTATGTTTGGGAGAGAGAGAGAGAGAGAGAGAGTCAGGCAGTAGAGCTGTAGTAGGTATGGTTGGGCGAGAGAGGGAGAGAGAGAGAGAGAGAGAGAGAGTTAGGGTTCCATGGTAGTTAGGGTTCACTGGAAGTTAGGGTTCCCTGGGAGTTAGTGTTAGGTAGAGATTCTACTTTTAATGTCAGGGTTAGGTTGAGATCTCACCCTTAAGGTTAAAGATAGGTTGAGATTCCACTCAGGTTTTTTTATTTTTAAATTAACCTTTATTTAACTAGGCAGTCAGTTAAGAACAAATTCTTATTTACAATGACGTCCGACCTACAGGGTCAGCCCCCGGAGCAATTTAGGGTTAAGTGCCTTGCTCAAGGACACATCGACAGGTTTTTCACCTTGTCAGCTCGGGTATTCAAACCAGCGACCTTTCGGTTACTGGCCCAACGCTCTAACCGCTAGGCTACCTGCCGCCCCAAAGGTTATGGTTAGGTAGAGCATCCACCTTTAAGGTTAGAGTTAGGGAGAGATTCTACCCTTAAGGTTTGTTTTAGATAGAGATTTGTTAAGTACAGCATCTGAGTGTCGGGGGTTAGGGTTCCTCAGGGGACAGGTTGTGAAGACTTCTCCCTGAAGTGGTATTTGTCTCCTAGGACCTCCTCGCTCCATGTACCCCTCAGAACCTGCAGGAGAGGACGAGAGGAAGAGGATGAGTGGAGAGCGGATGGGTCTGACTGGCCTGGACCGAGACAGAGAGGCCTACATCAGGTGAGACCCAGTCTTACATTACTCAGAAATATGACATCGTCATACACAGCGGGGAAACTTCCTGATTACAGAGGTCAACAAGAACAAAACTTAGACCTATGAAAGCCGTCACTATACGCTTGGAAAGAGGATATGTCACAAACAGCAACATGTAAACATACCATTAGTGGAGACACCCTACCAGTTTTGGAGACAGGGTGGTGTTTGCTACCATAGAGCAGTACGCTAGCCAGCTAACAGTGAATAAGTGAATTGTTTCACCCCACAGTTAAAGTTGTTTACAGTTAGTTAGCAACCACTCACACACTCATTGCTAGCTACCGTAACGCTGTAGTGTCAAAAACAGGTCTTCAAAAAGGTGTCTCCAGTTGTGTTTACATTGACCAATTGTGACTTAATCCACTTTCCATGAGTACTGGTATTTTCTCAGTTAGAGCTCTACTCTCACCTTCCTCCTCTACTCTACGTTCCCTCTCTACTCTAACCTTCCTCCTCTGCTCTAACCTTCCTCCTCTACTCCACCTTCTCTCTCTACTCTAACCTTCCTCCTCTACTCTAACCTTCCCCCTCTACTCTAACCTTCCTCCTCCACTTACACCTTCCTCCTCTACTCTCAACATCCTCCAATACTCCACCTTCCCTCTCTACTCTAACCTTCCTCCTCTACTCCCACCTTCCGCCTCTACTCTCACCTTCCTCATCTACTCCACCTTCCTCCTCTACTCCAACTTCTCTCTCTACTCTAACCTTCCTCCTCTACTTTCACCTTCCTCCTCTACTTGCACCTTCCTCCTCTACTCTAACCTTCTCCCTCTACTCTCACCTTCCTCCTCTACTCCACCTTCCCCCTCTACTCTAACCTTCCTCCTCTACTCCACCTTCCTCCTCTACTCTAACCTTCCTCCTCTACTCTCCCCTTCCTCCTCTACTCTCACCTTCCCCCTCTACTCTAACCTTCCTCCTCTACTCTCAGCTTCCTACTCTACTCTCACCTTCCTCCTCTACTCTCACCTTCCCTCTCTACTCTTACCTTCCTCCTCCACTCCACCTTCCCTCTCTTATCTAACCTTCCTCCTCTACTCCACCTTCCCTCTCTTCTCTAACCTTCCTCCTCTACTCCACCTTCCCTCTCTTCTCTAACCTTCCTCCTCTACTCCATCTTCCCTCTCTTCTCTAAACTTCCTCCTCTACTCCACCTTCCTCCTCTACTCTCCCCTTCCTCCTCTACTCCACCTTCCCTCTCTTCTCTAACCTTCCTCCTCTACTCCACCTTCCCTCTCTTCTCTAACCTTCCTCCTCTACTCCACCTTCCTCCTCTACTCTAACCTTCCTCCTCTACTCCACCTTCCCTCTCTACTCTTACCTTCCTCCTCCACTCCACCTTCCCTCTCTACTCTAACCTTCCTCCTCTACTCCACCTTCCCTCTCTACTCTTACCTTCCTCCTCCACTCTACCTTCCCTCTCTTCTCTAACCTTCCTCCTCTACCCCACTTTCCCTCTCTACACTCACCCTCTACTCTTACTTTCCTCCTCTACTGTCCCCTTCCCCCTCTACTCTAACCTTCCTCCTCTACTCTCACCTTCCCTCTCTACTCCCACCTTCCTCCTCTACTCTAACCTTCCTCCTCTACTCTAACCTTCCTCCTCTACTCCCACCTTCCCCCTCTACTCTCACTTTCCCTCTACTCTACCTTCCTCCTCTACTCTCAGTTCCTCTACTCCACCTTCCCTCTCTATTCTAACCTTCCTCCTCTACTCTCACCTTCCTCCTCTACTCTCACCTTTCTTTCTCTACTCTAACCTTCCTCCTCTACTCACCTTCCTCCTCTACTCTCACCTTCCTCCTCTACTCTCTCCTTCCTCCTCTACTCTCACTTTCCTCTATGTTATTATATGTTTTCTGTCTCTCCTCATTTCTCTCTCAATGGTCCTCAGGGATAATAAGGATCCAGTGGAATTCACAAGGATCCATCCGTCCAACAGCTGTCATGGTGACATCACCTCTCACCTCATGGTGCCCGGTGGGACTTCCCTACAATCTGGCCAATTAGGAGACGCCTCAGCACACGCACACACCCACTCGGCCCACCACCATTGGATGCCGAGCACTGGAAGCCCCTCCATTTGGATGACAAGCCACTCCTACGGTGAGAAAATTATCTTGGATTCAAATTCAGAAAACTTTATTGCCATAATAACCAACATGTGTTGTTGTTGCACTATAAATCTAAGCAATAAATTGTAATGCCTCAATAAAGATAAAACACAATAAAAACAATCATGGGAAAAGAGATAGGACGGCCTACAGTATTCTAGATAATTCTTAGTCTTACTATTTCATGTCCTGTTGTTGCCTCTGCAGGCTGTGTTGCAGTATAGCTGTATTGGTAATGAATTGCACGTAGCTACTGAATCTGTTGTAACATCTTTCTGATGTTGCAGGGATCGGCCACTCAGCCCTTCACCAGAACCTCACCCCAGGGTTCTCTGCAGCCATGCCAGGGTCTCTACAGCCTGTGCTGCCTCTGCCCCAGGACCCGTCTACCCAGCTGGTGGTGCTACCCACAGAGCCTGCTGCCCACCCTGCCACACATCACCTGGGTAAGCCTACCCTCAACCCTTCCCTCACCTCTTAACCCTTAACCCATAGCCTCAACCCTTAACACTTAACCCTTCCCTTACCTCTTACCCCTTAACCCATACCCTCAACCCTTAACACTTAACCCTACCCTCAACCCTTACCACTTAACCCTCAACCCTCACCACTTAACCCTCAATCCTTACCACTTAACCCTACCCTCAACCCTTACCACTTAACCCTCAACCCTTACCACTTAACCCTACCCTCAACCCTTACCACTTAACCCTCAACCCTTACCACTTAACCCTACCCTCAACCCTTACCACTTAACCCTCAATCCTTACCACTTAACCCTACCCTCAACCCTTACCACTTAACCCTCAACCCTTACCACTTAACCCTCAACCCTTACCACTTAACCCTACCCTCAACCCTTACCACTTAACCCTCAACCCTTACCACTTAACCCTACCCTCAACCCTTACCACTTAACCCTCAATCCTTACCACTTAACCCTACCCTCAACCCTTACCACTTAACCCTCAACCCTTACCACTTAACCCTCAACCCTTACCACTTAACCCTACCCTCAACCCTTACCACTTAACCCTCAACCCTTACCACTTAACCCTCAACCCTTACCACTTAACCCTACCCTCAACCCTTACCACTTAACCCTCAACCCTTACCACTTAACCCTCAACCCTTACCACTTAACCCTACCCTCAACCCTTACCACTTAACCCTCAACCCTTACCACTTAACCCTCAACCCTTACCACTTAACCCTACCCTCAACCCTTACCACTTAACCCTCAACCCTTACCACTTAACCCTCAACCCTTACCACTTAACCCTACCCTCAACCCTTACCACTTAACCCTCAACCCTTACCACTTAACCCTACCCTCAACCCTTACCACTTAACCCTCAACCCTTACCACTTAACCCTCAACCCTTACCACTTAACCCTACCCTCAACCCTTACCACTTAACCCTCAACCCTTACCACTTAACCCTCAACCCTTACCACTTAACCCTCAACCCTTACCACTTACCACTTAACCCTATCCTCAACCTTGAACGCTTGAACTTTGGTTCATTTTATTCTCGTATTACAGTTGTTTTCTACTGGTGCTTGTATTTTCCATCCAGTGGTTTTACTCCAATGTTTCCTTTATTTGTTGGTTTCATTAGTATACAGGTATGTCGGCAGCTGATGAGCTTTCTGTTAACGGCCGTCTCACACACAAACCAACACCCACACACATATACACACCCACAAATACACACACACATATACACACCCACAAATACACACCCACAAATACACACAAACCAACACCCACACACATATACACACACACATATACACACCCACAAATACACACCCACAAATACACACCCACAAATACACACCCACAAATACACACCCACAAATACACACAAACCAACACCCACACACATATACACACAC
>CM042397.1:36617057-36857057 GCA_023634145.1 Thymallus thymallus | reverse complement strand
AGAGAGAGAGAGAGAGAGAGAGAGAGAGGAATGCGTCGGCAGCTGAATCCCCAAAGCTGAGCTCCATGTGTCATGTTCAATGTGCTCAGCTGCCCTCTACCCAGATTCTCAGTCCACACACACAGCATTCCTCTCTAGTCTGTAAAGAAGACACATCAGGGGAATGGCTGAGCTATGCTCCTCCTGAACATGGGAACTAGCATCCCTGCTGGTCCACAGGCTACTCATGTGGCCTGGAGAACGGGCTGGAGTATGCTAGGCTGGATGGGTGGGGGAATTTTTACGGAGCACTGCAGGGTCGATCGTTCCAAGGGGACATTCATTTGGTTACTGGTCAGTGGCTCTCTGTCATCATCATCATCATCATCATCATCATCATGTAGTATCTATAGTCATGACTCCCACATTCCAGTGTATTCTCAGGACAGCTCCTATGAGAGGGAGGAGGGAGAGAGAGAGAGAGAGAGGAGAGAGAGAGAGGGAGAGAGAAATAGAGAGAGAGCAGAGAGAGAGAGGGAGGAGAGACAGGTGTGAGAGAATGAGAGAGCGAAATAGAGGGAGAGAAAGATAGGATGGAGAGAGGAGAGAGAGAAAGAGAGAGGGAGAGAGAGGGGGGGAGATAGAGAGGTGGGAGAGAATGTGAGAGAGAGGGAGAAAGAGAGAGGAGGAGAGAGAGGTGGGAGAGAATGTGAGAGAGAGGGAGAAAGAGAGAGGAGGAGAGAGAGGTGAGAGAGAATGTGAGAGAGAAAGAGGAGAGGGGGGAGAGAGAGAACAAGCGTGGGAGTGCTGCTGTTTAGGTGACCATATTCTCAGCATAAAACAGCAGTCTTTGTTCAACAGGGGGATGTGATCAGCAGTCTTTGTTCAACAAAGGGGTGTGATCAGCAGTCTTTGTTCAACAGAGGGATTTGATCAGCAGTCTTTGTTCAACAGAGGGATGTGACCAGCAGTCTTTGTTCAACAGAGGGTTGTGATCAGTGTGTGTTATCTTGTGTGTCTTTGCTTTTCTGTGGGAGATGGCAGTATTGGTGTTCCAGCTTTGAGACATACAGATACATGTCTGGGTTATACCTTCTGAGAAATATACATTTATGTACAGTGTTTGTGTGTGCATGCGTGGGTGTATCCCAGCTAGCACATTTGGTTCCTTGGAAGTTGTGGGAACGTATGTTTTTGGTTTCCCATTGGGTCTGGGAACGACACCATAAGTTTAATGACCGGTAAACTGGAACGTTTTTTAAACGTTCTTAGAACGGAAATGAACATTTAGCCTCTTCTGGGAGCGTTCATTTTTAGGTTGCAGGTAGGTTCTGACAAAGTTTTACTTTGGTTCCATGAGGTTTTATTAATGTTCTGAGAATGGAAATTATAGGTTATTTGAAGGTAATTAACTTTCGGAGAACGTTTCAATAAGACTTTTAATAACACTGCTAGCTTAGTTTAGGTTAACTGTTTTGAACTAATTTAATTAATTTGAACTAATTTTGATAAAAATGCAAGCATATTTATTTTTTATTGTGGCACGGCGTCAGTGAAATTCTAACCTATGATCTTCTGTTCTCTATGGAATTAGTTCACTGCGGCCCCAGGATGGCGCTAGCATGACATGACAAATTCCCCCCTAAGAAACATATGGTTCTCAGAACGTTATGTGCTAGCTGGGTATCCTGCACCATTCCCAGAAAGTTGTGGGAAAGTTGTATGCAAAATAACCATAGGACAACCACACTGTCACCAAGCTCTAAGAAACGTGTGGTTCTCAGAACGTTATATGCCAGCTGGGACATGTATATGTACTTGTACATATACATGTGCATGAATGCATTTGTGTGTGTGCTCCTCTCATCCACTCCTCTCTCTCTCATTAGATGTGATGGAGCAGCCTGGGCTGTGGCCCCCTGTGTACGGAGCCCGAGGGCCCTCCTCCCACATACACCCACAACACCCTGCTGTGTACTCCCGCTCACAGTTTCTACGGCAACAGGAGCTGTACGCTCTCCAGCAGCAGCATCAACAGCATCATCATCTGCAGCAGCAGCATCAGAGTCACCAGCCACACCCCCAGCCACACCCCCAGCCACACCCCCATCCCCAGCAGCACCACAGGGCAGGACAGACCATGGAGCTCCAACACAGACCCAACCACGCCCAGGTGGGTGGTGACACAGATTAACATGAATACATACATACACACAAACACAAGTATGCACGGATGCATACACACACATTATTATGAACACACACATGGCCTTATTTTCATGATAACGACAGCAGTTTTGTTACATAGTACAATACTTCACCACACACAAACAGTGTTGGGCCACAGCAGGTACAGTACCTATTCATAGCCCAATATTATTCCAGGATTTGCTGACTCTCCCTCTGGAATAGTGGGAGCTCAATATAGATGGTGATGCAAACTGTCTGGTTTGTCATTGCACACAGTATGAGTCAATATATGCAGGCTGAACACAGGTGCCACACACCTAGGGTTGCAAAATTCTGGGACTTTCCCAGAATTCCGTGGTTTTCCAGAAATCCTGGTTGGAAGATTCCTGGAATTACAACGAAATAAGGAGGAAATCCACAAATCCTCCAACCAGTATTTCTGGAAAAGGTTAATTTTTCAACCTTACACACACAATACCAATACAGATGAAGCCTCTTGGTCAATCAGCAGATTGCTCAAGATTTGGATACACATCTTGAATGTAGACACTACACTCTTAGAAACAAAGGTGCTATCTAGAATCTAAATGGGTTCTTCGCTTGTCCCCATAGGATAACCCTTTGAATAACCCTTTTTGGTTCCAGGTAGAACCCTTTTGGTTCCAGGTCTAACCCTTTTGGTTCCAGGTGTAACCCTATGGGGTTCCATGTAGAACCCTTTCCCCAGAGGGTTCAAAATGGAACCCAAAAGAGTTCTACCTGGCACAAAAAGGGTTCTACCTGGAACCAAAAGGGTTCTCCTATGGGGACAGCCGAAGAACCCTTTTTTCTAAGAGTGTAGGGCATGTTCTCTAGGGCTTGTCTTTGGTTATTATGGTTATTATGGGGTGCTCCACTATCGCTACATTCAGTCTCATTGTGTGAGTTGTGCATGGTTTACTCCAATGGATCAGTGGTTAAGGAATTGTGCTGGCAACACCAGGGTTGCGGGTTTGATTCCTGCAATGGGCCACATAATAGAATATGTCACTGTCAATGTTGACACTTTTATCCAAAGGGACTTCGAGAACTGTCAACATTGACAGAGCCACATACAGTATATTCACATATACCGTAAATGGAACATTCTGTTGACACACCTGCTATATGATGGGGCTCCCAAGTGGCGCAGTGGTCTAAGACACTGTGTTACAGCCAACCTGGTTCGAATCCAGACTGTATCACAACTGGCCGTGATTGGGAGACCCATAGGGCGGTGCACAATGGCCCAGTGTCGTCTGAGTTTGGCCGGTGTAGGGCGTCATTGTAAATAAAAATATGTTCTTAACTGACTTGCCTAGTTAAATAAAGGATAAATAAAATATAAATGTTGTATGTAGTGTTTATTCTGTGTATTTGTCTGTCTGTGGGTAGATGCAGAAGAGACCAGAGGAGCCTTCAGTGGAGCTGGAGGAGCTGCTCTCTGAGCCACCAGGTTCTAAACCTTCCAAACCCTACTCCTCCTACCATAACCCCTCCTCCAACAGAAACACCCCCACCCCGGGGGCCTGCACTGCTCACCTGTCCCCTTGCTGCCAGTCCCAGTCCCCTTCCCTGCGCCCCCACCCCAAGAGCACCCCCCCCACCCCCTGCCCCGCCCCTAGCCCGGCAGCCACCGCCCCTCTCTCTCCGGCAATCAGTCCCGCCCCCCCACAGCTGCCAAAAGGGGCGGAGTCCCAGGACAAGAGAGTAGAGGGGCAGCCCCCACAGGATTACCCACAGTCCATGGAGCCTGGTAAGTTAACTCACACTGTCTATCCACTATGTCCCAATTATCTCTCCTTCCTCCCAGTGTGTGAACTTGTTAAATTCCATTCACTGATTTGAAAGGCAATGACTGGTATAACACAAATTCCCACAAAATGCCCACTAGCCCATGCCTCCACCAGAGGATTTGTGGGAAGAAGTGAACAGGTGCTCTCTTCAGGAGATTGGAAAATTTATTGGGATGCATCCCCAGGTTACATTCCAATTATCACACTAGCATGCCACTCATAATTCATGCCCAATGCATCACATTGGCTGTGTTTACACAGGCAGCCCAATTCAGATGTTTTCCCTACTAATTGGCATTTTGACAAATCACATCAGATCTTTTCACATCAGATTCTTTCACATCAGATCATTATGTGGCTGCCTGTGTAAACACAGCCTAAGTGATATGATAGTGTGAATATTGGAGCAGAATCTCTCTTAGGGATATATGAGAAATATGTCAGATGATAATAGACTGTTAAAAGGGATGTGCAAGAAACACACACATGGCTCATTCAGCTGTCAAGGGTTCTACACTAACAACCCTGGCCTTCAAAGTCTATCTGTGAAAACTGTAAATGCCACAGGTCTGACACAGCAACAGAGGACATAGCACTACAAGTCATCATCCAGCAACAGAGGACATAGCACTACAGGTCATCATCCAGCAACAGAGGACATAGCACTACAGGTCATCATCCAGCAACAGAGGACATAGCACTACAAGTCATCATCCAGCAACAGAGGACATAGCACTACAGGTCATCATCCAGCAACAGCCACAGCCTCAAGCCTATAGGGTCCTTAATGATATTGTTCTGCCTCTATGGCTCTTGGCTATGGCTGCGTCCCAAATGGCAGCCCTGGGATTGACACATAAAGCAGCTCTAAGCTGGAGAAATAAACAAATAAAATGGCTGCCGGTCCGGCTGGTCTCTCTCTCAGCGCTGTCACCTCGGTAATGACGGAGAAACACCTCGCTCAGAGCCTTGGCGGCTCTGCCCCCCCCAGGCCCGCACCCTCTTCATCACCATTACCGCCTCTCTAACTGCCGCATTACGCCATTCCACGGCAGAAGATATAAAAGTGGCATGTCCTCTTTGATAAACAAAATGCCCTTCTACACTTCCAATAGCAAGATAACACACACACCTATGCTGAATAACACGTTCACACACACACGGTTCACTCCCCTTCCTGTGTGTTGTGAGATCAAGGTGCAGTGCCACTTACATCATTTCCTCTTCCTGTGCCTCTATACCCTCTCATGACCCTGGAGTGAGTTCTATTCAGGGCGGGTCCTCAGGGTTAGGCCTTTTGAACAGCCTTTGACACCACTTCACAGGAGAGAGAGAGAGAGAGAGAGAGAGAGAGAGGGAGAGAGAGGGAGAGAGAGGGAGAGAGAGAGAGAGAGAGAGAGCGAGAGAGGGAGAGAGGGAGAAGAAGTCGTAGGGACAATCATCTGGTTTTTAAGAAATGTTTCTGCCCTTTGTTGTGAAGCTGTTTTAAACCTCCCTCCCTTTCTCTTTCCTCTGTTTTTATAGACTTGCCTCCTGGATACACCTACCCTGCCATCGCCATGGGTTACAGGAGTGGCCCGTCCCCCCACGATGTACGATTGGCCGAGCCAGCCGACCTGGAGGCGGTCCAGGCGGAGCCTGCTGAGCATGCTCCCCAGCCTGTCTCCAGTCTGGGGGTGGAGCTAGAGTGTCAGGCCGTGGTGAGGGCCCTCCCACACCAGGAAGTGGAGGAGGAAGAGGAGGTGCAGAGAGAGGAGGTGGAAGCCGGAGTAGCAGCAGGCAGCTGTGGACCTCCAGATCAGGAGCAGAGGCAGGAGCAAGAGGAGCGGGTGTTAGTGTGTCCTCCTGTGTGTGAGAGCCCTGTGTGTGAGAACACCTCCTGTCCCGTCCCTATCCCACTCTCTGAGGAGGAGAACCACAGAGCTGAGACCGCCTCCACCCTGGAGAAGCAGGAGGAGGAAAAGTGGCAGGTGAAGAGAGGACATCAGCAGGAGGTGGCAGGAGAACAGGAGGAGCCAGAGAAGGGCTCCACCATCATCGACCTGGACCCTCCCTGCCCTGTCCAGCCCCACCAGGAGGCACACGCTGAGGAGGAGGAGGAGGAGGAGGGAGGAGAAGAGGAGAGAACCCCTCATGATGACAATCACTCAGTAGAGTTGGTGTGCCTCTCCCCTGCTCCCTCTCCCTCTCCCAGCCAGTCTATCATCACCCTCTCCACCTCCCTCACACCCATTGTGCCTAGTTACTGGAGCCTAGAGCTGCTGATCGCCGCGGCCTTCTGCGCCGACGTCCCTCCGTTTCCCATGCTGGCCTCCAGCACCCTCCAGCCCCAGGCCTGCGACACCCATCCCTGCCCCAGCCACCCCCACCACGGCATGGAGCTGCTCAGCGAGCTGGCTGACCTGGAGCTGCAACAGCACCGACACAACACAGGAAACAGCCAAGGTGAGAGAGATACGGACAGACGGATGGACGGGTGGACAGACGATAGTCTGAAATTATGTCATTATAACTAGAAGCTGGTTTAAATGACAATCATAAACAGATTGAAATGATGACATCATTTTAACCTGCATTGCTCAGTTTTGCCAGCTAGGCTGATGTCACTTAAAGCTGGAATCCTTCATGTATTTATTTATTCATTAGGATCCCCATTAGCCGACAAAAATACATTACAGACAAAACTCTTTCCCCACCTGTGAGTCTCTTGTGTATCCTTCCAACTACAGCTCTATTGCCTGCCTGCCTCTCTCTCTCTCTCTCTCTCTCTCTCTCTCTCTCTCTCTCTCTCTCTCTCTCTCTCTCTCTCTCTCCCTCTCTCCCTCTCTCTCCCTCTCCCTCTCCCTCTCCCTCTCTCCCTCCTCTCTTTGATCCAGACACACACACGTGCACACATTTGTGTAATACACACACAAAAGCAGTGGATGTTGTTGGGACCCTGGAGCATTGCCTCAGTAATTAGAACCTATTGTTTTAAAGTGCCTTTAAAAGCTTCCCCGGTTTCAAAGCGCCGCAGTCGTGTTTAGTTTTTCTTCGTGTTCATGCAAAATGATATTTTGTGTTTCCCCAACTTCCTAATGCATTTAACTGGTCCCTAAAGATGCAGACTATAAAAGGGACATCATCAAGTGATTTTTAGAGTGTTGTTGTTTTCGCTGTGTGATATCATCGCAGGCTCTGAGGAGTTGCTAAAGACATCAGTAAGCATGACTAGGTAACTTTTTGTAATGATAGAACTTCACACAGTCCCTCATCATGCATAGGCCCCAAGGGTTGAGATAGAGGTCCCTACCCAGTACAGCAGTACGATATTCCTTCTACTGAACCAAGCCAAGCTGTACTCCACTAGTCTGGTAACACATCCACCATGGTTCTAAGAACCACGCTGAAAGGACAATGTGAAAAGAAGACATCTGAGCCATGATGGTGTAGAAAGGGTACAGTATTTAGCACTGTAGATATAGCCCACAGCCACTGACCTACAGTAATACCCTTTTCAGTCAACTGAGCCAAGCTGAGCCCATCCCATCTGTACTGCACTGGTCTGGTTACAGTATACACTGGTCTGGTTACAGTATACACTGGTCTGGTTACAGTGTGAAAAGGGTACAGTACTATTCAATATATTCCACCACAGCAGCCACAGGCCTACAGTACATTACCTGGACCAGATGGTCAGGCAGTACACAGCAGCCACAGGCCTACAGTACAGTACCTGGACCAGATGGTCAGGCAGTACACAGCAGCCACAGGCCTACAGTACAGTACCTGGACCAGATGGTCAGGCAGTACACAGCAGCCACAGGCCTACAGTACAGTACCTGGACCTGATGGTCAGGCAGTACACAGCAGCATCTGTTTGTTCCACACTGACATGACCTCTTAGAAGAACGTTCCTGTGAGTCCGTCAGCTCATTCTAGCTTAATCTCCAGCTCTTTCCTCCATCTCACCACCCCCATTCACACGTTGTTTGGATAGCAAGGTTGGGGTCAATGTAATTTAAATTCCTGTCAATTCAGGAAGTACACTGAAATTCAAATTCATTAGTTTCTAATGAGGAAACTGTCAAATTGGAATTGGAATTTGGTTTACTTTATGAATTTATTAGAATTGAAATGGATCTGACCCCAACCCTGTTGGATAGACCATATGTAGATGCTCTACAAACAACCACAGACTATAAGTAGCATATCAACTGCATGTGACTTTCAACAAGAAAGTGTCTGTAGTCCATCTGCAGATGTTCAACGAACAAACAAACATTTGACAGTAGACTATCAGCACAGCAGCATCTAGACAGCATGTCTTCCGCCTTTCAGCAGCATCTCAACAGCATGTCTTCAGCCTTTCAGCAGCATCTCAACAGCATGTCTTCAGCCTTTCAGCAGCATCTCAACAGCAAGTCTTCAACCTTTCAGCAGCATCTCAACAGCACGTCTTCAGCCTTTCAGCAGCATCTCAGCAGCATGTCTTCAGCCTTTCAGCAGCATGTCTTCAGCCTTTCAGCAACATGTCTTCAGCCTTTCAGCAGCATCTCAACAGCTTGTCTTCAGCGTTTCAACAGCATGAGAGTATTTCCAAAACAGCATGTCTGCCATAAAGATGCTGTAGAGAGTGTAGTTCACTAAGAACCAATGGATTAGTGCTGTGAACCTTGACCCTTGACCGAGTCTGTGTTTCGTCCCACAGGAGACGAAATGTTGATCTTTGACCTCCAGAGTCTTGCCACCCTGGCAGCAGCCCGTGCCCTGGAGCTGGGTGCCCAGGAGGGTAGTGGGGCAGGCGCCGGGCGTCACTGTCCGGCCCGCAAGACCCTCAACCTGCGCAGGAAATGCAGCTGGACGCCTCGCCACGAACCGGTAGAGTACAACTATACTGTGTCCTAACGTTCTATTTGGCATTAGAACAGAATGTAGTACATTCTAAAAAAACACTGGGGGCCAAAAGTTTGGAATATTACTCATTCAAGGGTTTTTCTTCATGAAGCTGGTTAAGAGAATGCCATGAGTGTGCAAAGCTGTCATCAAGGCAAAGGGTGGCTACTTATATAAATATATTTTTATTTGTTTAACACTTTCAGTTACTACATGATTCCATATGTCTTATGTCATAGTTTTGATGTCTTCACTTTTATTCTACAATGTAAAAAATAGTGCAAATAAAGAAAAACCATTGAATGAGTAATATTCCAAACTTTTGGCCCCCAGTGTACATTAGAAGGAATTTTAAATGGTTGACTGTACACTCTTACTTTAGACTGTTAGTTTAATAGCATGTATACGCATTTATAGGCATTTATAATAATTTATGAAGCATTTATAAATACTTTCGCTTCCCTCATAATGTCATTATGCTTCATTGCTTGCTCTTTGGGGTTTAGATAGATAGGTACTTTATTTATGCTCGGTATCTGTAAAGGTTTAGGTTGGGTATCTGTAAAGGTTTAGGTTGGGTATCTGTAAAGGTTTAGGCTGGGTGTCTGTAAAGGTTTAGGCTGGGTATCTGTAAAGGTTTAGGCTGGGTGTCTGTAAAGGTTTAGGCTGGGTATCTGTAAAGGTTTAGGCTGGGTATCTGTAAAGGTTTAGGCTGGGTATATGTAAAGGTTTAGGTTGGGTATCTGTAAAGGTTTAGGCTGGGTATCTGTAAAGGTTTAGGCTGGGTATCTGTAAAGGTTTAGGCTGGGTATCTGTAAAGGTTTAGGCTGGGTATCTGTAAAGGTTTAGGCTGGGTGTCTGTAAAGGTTTAGGCTGGGTATCTGTAAAGGTTTAGGCTGGGTATCTGTAAAGGTTTAGGCTGGGTATCTGTAAAGGTTTAGGCTGGGTATCTGTAAAGGTTTAGGCTGGGTATATGTAAAGCACTTTGTGACAACTAAAAGGGCTTCATAAAATACATTTGATTGATTGATTAGTATTGTGAACGTTCAGGCGTGCCCGGCCAAGGGTGCCATGGATAGGATGGAGGGTCCGGAACTGGCCATGCGGGTGAAGCTGGCAGAGCTACAGAGGCGCTACAAAGAGAAACAGAGAGAGTTAGCCAAGCTACAGAGGAAGCATGACCACCAGTAAGATAAAATATCTCCTTTACTATAGTCCTATACATTATCTTTCAACACATCCTTTACTATAGTCCTATACATTATCTTTCAACACATCCTTTACTATAGTCCTATACATTATCTTTCAACACATCCTTTACTATAGTCCTATACAATACCCGTCACCTCTTTGGAAGTGTTTTAACTCTCATGTGAAATCAAACTCTCCTTTACCCACGACTACCTCCTAGTCTCCTTCAACTGATTTCTAAAAACAGCCCAGAAAACAAACTGAAGCCATGACAACACACACATTTCTATCTCATGAAGGATTCCCTCCTTCCTTCTTAAGTTTATCCGGTCCTGTGCTCAAATACAGTATCTTAATGTGAGTGTGTGTGTGTCTACAGGAAGGACGAATCGCCTCGCAGCCCTGCTCGTAGAGGACCGGGGCGACCCAGGAAACGTAAATCAACCCCCGCCGCTGGCCCAGGCTCCTCATTCGAGACCCATAGAAAAGTCAAGTGAGTGTGTGTGTGTGTGTGTGTGTGGTAAGGCTCATCTCCCTCTCTGCCTGGCCGCAGCCCAAACACACTGATAAGCCTCCTACATATCACTGCAATCCAGGAGACTCATGCCATCAACTGGAAATGGGAGAACCCAGCTGACCCCTTCAAGGAAGTCCAGTTTAACCTAATCAGCACAGGGACTGAATTGTGTTACAGTTTAATTCACGTTGGGGGGGGGGGGGGGGGCTCCTTCCTTACCCTGTTTGTGCGAGTGTGGATGTTTTAAGTTTATATGTCCATTTCAGGATGTTGTCTGTGTAGTGTGTGTAGTGTGTAGTACTGTACATGCGTATGTGTGGTTGTGTGTGTACGTCCACATACTGTCTGTAAATGCTTCTATGTGACTCTGTCCATGTGTCTCAGCCAGTTTCCGCCCAGCTAATTTAAAACCTGAATGGCATTACTGTGGGCCAGACCTCTGGCCAGGAAGGCTGGGGGGCCAGAGAGGGGCCAGGAGGGCTGGGGGGCCAGAGGAAGGCCAGGAAGGCTGGGGGGCCAGAGGGAGGCCAGGAAGGCTGGGGGGCCAGAGAGGGGCCAGGAGGGCTGGGGGGCCAGAGGGAGGCCAGGAAGGCTGGGGGGCCAGAGGAGTCTGGGGGTTGTCCGTGGTGCGCTGGTGAGCTGAGAGCGGTGGAAGGGGACTGTAATTAGAGTCCTGTGAATTCTTCTGTAATCTGCCCCGGCTCGAGGAATGGGACATGGCCTTTCATTAAGCCCAGGGAGTCAGGAGGGGTCAGAAGGGTCACACAGGGCCGTACAGCCGCCAAGACACGCTGACACATACTGACATTGGAGGGGGGGGGGGGGGTTGGGTGTGTGTACAGCCTATTGCCCTCAATTTATCTCACAAATTATAGTCGCATGCATTGGTTGAAGCACAATGTTCAATTCAAATCTCCCTACCATCATATTTAAGCCAATATGACACCAATGTCAATGAGAATTTGCAAGTCAACTTGATTGAAGGTACACAACACACTACCGCCTCTCGTCATCAGCTGTCTGTCCGTTACCAAGAACTGCTATACCTGATTTCTGACAGGGTCATTAGCAGTAGGGTTGTCAGACTGTTTCTCTCTACCAAAATTAGCTGAAATTCTAGACGTGGGATTAAAAGGGAACCATTAGATTTGGACTGGATAAGTTTGTAGGTGCAAAAGTTTTTATTAAATTCAAATTTTTATTGCTCTCACGTCCACATTTCTGCCCAATAAAAACCAACAATGTGCTACCCTTTTGTAGTATTTCTGACAATGCTAACATATTTTCAGCCGAATCTCAGACTTCAAAAACCGGGTTGAGCAACTTGGTTGCTGCGCAACAGTAGAAGCTAGCTAGTAGAAGGCTAGCAGCTTTAGCTAGCTAGCTAGCGTCAGTTGGATGAGAAGCAAAAGGAAGGTAGCTAGCTAGCTAGGTATATTTGGCTATGGAAGGTTTTTCATATGGCTAAAGAAATCTGTGTAAATTGATGACCTGGACACTTGCGTGTAATCAGAGCACAAACAAATAAGCTGTATGTATATATATATCAGAATAATAGTATAGAGAATTATTTATTTCAGCTTTTATTTCTTTCAACACATTCCCAGTAGGTCAGAAGTTTACATACACTCAATTAGTATTTGGTAGCATTGCCTTTAAATTGTTTAACTTGGGTCAAACGTTTCAGGTAGCCTTCCACAAGCTTCCCACAATAAGTTGGGTGAATTCTGGCCCATTCCTCCTGACAGAACTGGTGTAACAGTCAGGTTTGTAGGCCTCCTTGCTCGCACACACTTTTTCAGTTGTGCCCACAAACTTTCTATAGGATTGAGGTCAGGGCTTTGTGATGGCCACTCCAATACCTTGACTTTGTTGTCCTTAAGCCATTTTGCCACAACTTTGGAAGTATGCTTGGGGTCACTGTCCATTTGGAAGACCCATTTGCGACCAAGCTTTAACTTCCTGACTGATGTCTTAAGATGTTGCTTCAATATATCCACATTATTTTCCTTCCTCATGATGCCATCTATTTTGTGAAATGCACCAGTCCCACCCTGCAGAAAAGCACCCCCACAACATGATGCTGCCACCACTGTGCTTCACGGTTGGGATTGTGTTCTTCGGCTTGCAAGCCTCCCCCTTTTTCCAAACATAACAATGGTCATTATGGCCAAACAGTTCTATTTTTGTTTCATCAGACCAGATACTTTTGTACCTGTTTCCTCCAGCATCTTCACAAGGTCCTTTGCTGCTGTTCTGGGATTGATTTGAACTTTTCGCACCAAAGTACATTCATCTCTAGGAGACAGAACGCGTCTCCTTCCTGAGCGGTATGACGGCTGCGTGGTCCCATGGTGTTTATACTTGCATATTATTGTTTGTACAGATGAACGTGGTACCTTCAGGTGTTTGGAAATTGCTCCCAAGGATGAACCAGACGACCAGAAGTTTTTTTTCTGAGGTTTTGGCTAATTTCTTTTGATTTTCCCACGATGTCGAGCAAAGAGGCACTGAGTTTGAAGGTAGACCTTGAAATACATCCACAGGTACACCTCCAAATGACTCAAATGATGTCAATTAGCCTATCAGAAGCTTCTAAAGCCATGACATCATTTTCTAGAATTTTCCAAGCTGTTTAAAGGCTCAGTCAACTTAGTGTATGTAAAATTGTGATATAGTGAATTATAAGTAAGATAATATGTCTGTAAACATTTGTTGGAAGAATTACTTGTGTCGTGCACAAAGGAGATGTCCTAACCAACTTGCCAAAACTATAGTATGTTAACATAAAATCTGTGGAGATTGATTTCAACCTAAGTGTATGTAAACTTCCGACTTCAACTGTATATATATCTCATTAGGCTGTATGCATTTTTAGTAGATATAGGCCTATGTTTTATGTGTATTATTGTAGCGTCACTGTCTGTATTGAAAAAATAAATACAAATACACACATAACTTTAAGCTACATTGTCATTTGAGGTAATTAACTGTCCATTGTTCAGCACAGCAATTAATAAAACAGGACCATTTTTGAAAAACAAGTGGTTCTGAGTTTATGTCAAGATTACACAGGTAAACTAACAGTTAGAGAAATCAGGAATGCAGACAGGCTCTATAGACCTCTATGTCTACATGAGTGACTGTGTCCAACACACCACCTCCTGTTGTTCTGTTGGGTACCTACTGACCCAAAAATATATTATGAAATATATTTATTTTTCAATTACATATATTGTTAAAATAAAGGTTTAACATTACCATACTACTACAAGGCAAAACGGCTCACTCAATCAACCCTGATGATGTTGTCAGTATAAAATCATATCATAAAAAAGCCTAAAAAGGTAATGGAGAGGGATAATGTCTTAGTGTGTAGTGGGAAGCATGCAATACATTACCTTGTATGTGATGCAAATCACATTATCGTGGAAGCCCCTCCTCTAAGAGTATGAATTAGGCTGTTTGAGAAGGTTTGAATCCTAAACAACCTGCCTACATATAGTTGGAAGTACAATATACCAACATAGCTACTGTAGTAGGTCAAAGCTGTGTGCTGGATAACCTTGGTAGAGCATGGGTAGAGTAGGCAATCCCTTAAAACATAGTTTTTTGTTTTTAATAAGTGAATGGGTAGCTCATAATTGAAATAAAATATTAATAATACATTAATATTAATAATTAATCTGGATGTGGGTTTTATTGCTCGTCCCAGGGAAACACAGAAACTAAAAAAGGTTCCCACAAACATCAGCCGCCCATATCTTTATTTTACTATATCAGTGTGTAAATGCTCATTGGTGGTTTCAAGATTGGAGTGTGTATGTGTGTTTGTACATGAGTTTGTGTGCTTGTGTGTGCATGTATACATCTGTGTATGCATCCGTGTGTGTGTGTGTGTGTGCGTCTACTCGCGTGTGTACATCTGTGTGTGTGTGTGTGTGTGTCTGTGTTGTCAATTTTCAATTCATGCTGTCATCAGTGTCCATATGGAAGCCTTGGAGGGGCTTAGTGCTGTCATCAGTGTCCATATGGAAGCCTTGGAGGGGCTTAGTACCACCCTAGAGCAGCCAACAGTTCATTTCCCTCTCTCCCATTTCTGTGCTGCGTTCCATACTGCTTCCAGCTCTCCCACTGCGATGTCACCTCCACTCTCCTTCCATCTGTGTACCCCTGCCCCCTGCCCCCTTCCCTCACATTCCCCCCCTCCCCCCGCCAGTCCTCCCCTCCCCACCCCTCGCCCAGCCAGTGCCGCACAGGGACACTGATGCCCTGTGACAGTGACACCAGAAATTAAAGGGGCAGGGCCTACAGCAAAGGGGTGGAAGGAGGAGGGAGGGGGAGATGGAAGGATGGATGGAATGAGGGGAAGATGGAGGGAGGAGGGAGGGGGAGATGGAGGTGGGAAAGAGGGAGGGGAGATGGAGGGGGAGTAGAAGAGGTCTCGGTCCAGCAGTGGCCAGCATGACTGGTCTCCAGTTACAGTAATGTCTCCACGACTGGCCTCCAGTTACAGTAATGTCTCCATGACTGGCCTCCAGTTACAGTAATGTCTCCACGACTGGCCTCCAGTTACAGTAATGTCTCCACGACTGGCCTCCAGTTACAGTAATGTCTCCACGACTGGCCTCCAGTTACAGTAATGTCTCCATGAATGGTCTCCAGTTACAGTAATGTCTCAATGACTAGCCTCCAGTTACAGTAATGTCTCCACGACTGGCCTCCAGCTACAGTAATGTCTCCACGACTGGCCTCCAGTTACAGTAATGTCTCCACGACTGGCCTGCAGCTACAGTAATGTCTCCACGACTGGCCTCCAGTTACAGTAATGTCTCCATGACTGGCCTCCAGTTACAGTAATGTCTCCATGACTGGCCTGCAGCTATATGAACGTGTGTGTTTTTGAATGAGACCCAGTGCAGACAGGGACAAATTGGCCCAATGTTGTGTTACATTGGAGGGCTATGCAAAACCAATTTTCTTTGAGTTGCTTGGGCACTTTGTGGTGCTGGCTGTTCTGATTGGACTGTGTGTGTGTGTGAGTGTGTGTTTGCCTGTGTGTGTGCACTAGCGTGCGTGAGTTTGTCTGTATCTGTGTGTGTGTGTATGCATCTGTGTGCATGTGTGTGCGTCTGTGCGCGTGTTCACGCGTGTGTGGGTTCATGTTTGTGTGTGCGTGTGTTCGTGTGTACAAACTAGGAGCTGCTAATCAGTCAGTGTGGGGCCGTGTGCATCTTCACCCTGCAGACCCTCTGAGGGGAGAGGCTCTGTCACATTGTTTGTCAGCGTGTGAGGGAGGGAGGAAGGGGTCAGAGGGGTCCGCCTCTCAGGGACAGCTCACACTTCTGCCACCTCTGCCATTCTCCTGTCAATCTCACACACACACACACACAGACAGCCAGCCCTGCGTCACATCTAGTCTACCCCTCTTTCCCTCCCTCCCTCCATCCATCTCTCTCTCCCTCTCTCTCCCACCCTCCATCTCTCTCTCCCTCCCTCCATTTCTCTCTCCCTCTCTCTCCCTCTCTCTCCCTCTCTCTCCCTCCTTGCTAAAACAGATGTGCTTCAATGTGCACGTATGAAGTACAAGAACACACACTTGCTCAGTCAGTTTGTCACGTTTTTACCCCGGCACATATTACAAACATGCACGCACGCACATGCACTATTCTAGCCCGTGTGTAATGATGTAAACAGGACTATTCTAGCCCGTGTGTAATGATGTAAACAGGACTATTCTAGCCCGTGTGTAATGATGTAAACAGAGGACTATTCTAGCCTGTGTGTAATGATGTAAACAGAGGACTATTCTAGCCCGTGTGTAATGATGTAAACAGAGGACTGTTCTAGCCTGTGTGTAATGATGTAAACAGAGGACTGTTCTAGCCTGTGTGTAATGATGTGAACAGAGGACTGTTCTAGCCTGTGTGTAATGATGTAAACAGAGGACTGTTCTAGCCCGTGTGTAATGATGTAAACAGAGGACTGTTCTAGCCCGTGTGTAATGATGTAAACAGGACTATTCTAGCCCGTGTATAATGATGTAAACAGGACTGTTCTAGCCTGTGTGTAATGATGTAAACAGGACTATTCTAGCCCGTGTGTAATGATGTAAACAGGACTGTTCTAGCCCGTGTGTAATGATGTAAACAGGACTATTCTAGCCCATGTGTAATGATGTAAACAGGACTGTTCTAGCCCGTGTGTAATGATGTAAACAGGACTGTTCTAGCCTGTGTGTAATGATGTAAACAGAGGACTGTTCTAGCCTGTGTGTAATGATGTAAACAGAGGACTATTCTAGCCTGTGTGTAATGATGTAAACAGGACTATTCTAGCCTGTGTGTAATGATGTGAACAGAGGGCTGTTCTAGCCCAGGTGTAATGATGTAAACAGAGGACTATTCTAGCCTGTGTGTAATGATGTAAACAGAGGACTGTTCTAGCCTGTGTGTAATGATGTGAACAGAGGACTGTTCTAGCCTGTGTGTAATGATGTAAACAGAGGACTGTTCTAGCCCGTGTGTAATGATGTAAACAGAGGACTGTTCTAGCCCGTGTGTAATGATGTAAACAGGACTATTCTAGCCCGTGTATAATGATGTAAACAGGACTGTTCTAGCCTGTGTGTAATGATGTAAACAGGACTATTCTAGCCCGTGTGTAATGATGTAAACAGGACTGTTCTAGCCCGTGTGTAATGATGTAAACAGGACTATTCTAGCCCATGTGTAATGATGTAAACAGGACTGTTCTAGCCCGTGTGTAATGATGTAAACAGGACTGTTCTAGCCTGTGTGTAATGATGTAAACAGAGGACTGTTCTAGCCTGTGTGTAATGATGTAAACAGAGGACTATTCTAGCCTGTGTGTAATGATGTAAACAGGACTATTCTAGCCTGTGTGTAATGATGTGAACAGAGGGCTGTTCTAGCCCAGGTGTAATGATGTAAACAGAGGACTATTCTAGCCTGTGTGTAATGATGTAAACAGAGGACTATTCTAGCCCGTGTGTAATGATGTAAACAGAGGACTGTTCTAGCCTGTGTGTAATGATGTGAACAGAGGACTGTTCTAGCCTGTGTGTAATGATGCAAACAGAGGACTGTTCTAGCCTGTGTGTAATGATGTAAACAGAGGACTGTTCTAGCCTGTGTGTAATGATGTGAACAGAGGACTGTTCTAGCCTGTGTGTAATGATGTAAACAGAGGACTGTTCTAGCCCGTGTGTAATGATGTAAACAGAGGACTGTTCTAGCCCGTGTGTAATGATGTGAACAGAGGACTGTTCTAGCCTGTGTGTAATGATGTGAACAGAGGACTGTTCTAGCCCGTGTGCAATGATGTAAACAGAGGAGTATTCTAGCCTGTGTGTAATGATGTGAACAGAGGACTGTTCTAGCCTGTGTGTAATGATGTGAACAGAGGACTGTTCTAGCCCGTGTGTAATGATGTAAACAGAGAAGTATTCTAGCCTGTGTGTAATGATGTGAACAGAGGACTGTTCTAGCCTGTGTGTAATGATGTAAACAGAGGACTGTTCTAGCCCGTGTGTAATGATGTAAACAGAGGACTGTTCTAGCCTGTGTGTAATGATGTAAAAAGAGGACTGTTCTAGCCCATGTGTAATGATGTAAACAGTGGACTGTTCTAGCCTGTGTGTAATGATGTAAACAGAGGACTGTTCTAGCCTGTGTGTAATGATGTAAACAGAGGACTGTTCTAGCCTGTGTGTAATGATGTAAACATAGGACTGTTCTAGCCTTTGTGTAATGATGTAAACAGAGGATTGTTCTAGCCTTTGTGTAATGATGTAAACAGAGGACTATTCTAGCCTGTGTGTAATGATGTGAACAGAGGACTGTTCTATCCTGTGTGTAATGATGTAAACAGAGGACTGTTCTAGCCCGTGTGTAATGATGTAAACAGAAGACTATTCTAGCCTGTGTGTAATGATGTGAACAGAGGACTGTTCTAGCCTGTGTGTAATGATGTGAACAGAGGACTGTTCTAGCCCGTGTGTAATGATGTAAACAGGACTGTTCTAGCCTGTGTGTAATGATGTGAACAGAGGACTTACAGTGCAGTGTAATAGATATTTCCCTTTTAACTCTGAAAGGTTTGGAGCCAGCGATCCACAATCCCAAGTAGGCGGGGGGGGAGGGGGGCTTTCCCAGTCAATGTGACTGATGGCATGGCTAAGGTTGTGCACACAGTAGGAGAGCGGAAGTTCATCTTTTGTTTGAGTACGGCCTGGCTCACATCTGTGTGGTCGCCGGGCAGGTTTCCAGGGGGAAATTCAAGGGCATTTTCTCTCTGCTTCTATCCAGCCCTGTGATGTTACTACTCTGTAGGGGGAAGAGGAGCTTCCAGCCGCACTGATATGGAAATGGCAACTGGAGTGCTATGATATTCAACTGCCAGAACAATTGAATGGCAACTGGAGAGCTATGATATTCAACTGGAGAGCTATATAATATTCAACTGCCAGAACAATAGAATGGCAACTGGAGAACTATGCTATTAAACTGGAGAGCTATGATATTCAACTTCCAGAACAATAGAATGGCAGCTGGAGAGCTATGATATTCAACTGCCAGGACAAGCCACATACAAATGCAGCGCGTGCCTTCAGACCATTCACTGATTCCCTGTGTATTTCAAAGCCTCTCTCTGTGCCTGTATAGGCCAGGGGGAACTGCCATGATAATGTTACCTTCCTAATCTTACTAGATTTGCACACACTGTACATAGATTTTCTATAGTGTTATTGACTGTATGTTTGTTTATCCCATGTGTAACTCTGTGTTGTTGTTTTTGTCGCACTGCTTTGCTTTGTCTTGGCCAGGTCGCAGTTGTAAATGAGAACTTGTTCTCAACTGGACTACCTGGTTAAATAAAGGTGAAAAAAATAAATAAATACAAATAAATAAAGCGTTACGGCTTCTTATCCCACACTGGCCTCCAACAATCCCAGGTTTGCCCCGTTAGATCCCAATTTTTCAAGCGTGCCGGTTTGGGGGTTTGGGAGAACAGGGCTCCGGGGTTTTCTTCTGTTCATCAGCTATAAGAATCCACAGAGAGGTGACTCAACCCCTCCTTTCCCCCCTCTGGTCTTTCTTTCTTTCATTCCACCACTGTTCTTCTTCCTCTAATGAATGCTTCTCCCGTGTTTTGACTGGCAGGTCGTTAGGGGCGGGACTTGGTCTGTCACCCGAGGACCTGCAGGGAGGAGGGGGCGGGGACACCCAGAGTAAGAAGAAGAAGCTGTCCAATCGAGGCTTTGAGCGTCCCGGCGCTGCAGAGGTCAGGGTTCTTTAGTTTTATCTCTTTGTCCTCTATACCTTCAAAACAGCTACACACTTCTCTGAGTCCCTCCATACAGTATTCTACCATTACTGCTATGTAGCCTACTAGCCTTTGTGTTATACTATATGCTATGTTAGCTACTAGGCTAGTTGTTGTGTATATATTGTATGTTGTGTGATCTATGTTTACCCTAATAGGCTAAATTAAAGTGTGAGGGTTTTGTACACTCTTTGTTTCTTGACACATTTCTAGTCATTAGAACCAGTGGAGGCAGGTGGGAGGAGCTATAGGAGGATGGGCTCATTGTAATGGCCATCTGTGGGCTGAACTGAGCTCTGTCCCTCTGGCTGTCTGTGGGCTGAACTGAGCTCTGTCCCTCTGGCTGTCTGTAGGCTGAACTGAGCTCTCTCTCTCTCTCTCTCTCTCTCTCTCTCTCTCTCTCTCTCTCTCTCTCTCCTCATAGATTAAAGTGCAAGAGGACAGCAGAAAGAGTGTCCTCCATGGTGTCCTCAGCTCTAAGCTGGCTCGGGACGTGGACAAGGGCGGGAAGAGGACTGGGACAGAGGCGGGGCCACGGGATAAGGAGGAGGTGGCCTCTGCGGCTAGTTCCGCCCCCAAGCACCATGGACATCGAGGTCAGGCCACCTCCAAGGCTGAGTCCAGAAGAGTCATTAACGAGTCCGGCGGTCAGAGTGACACAGGTAAGAATCACGATGATTGATTTCATTTGTAACCTTTGGAGTTCGCTCACAATGTTGTGTTTCAGTTATGTGACGGACAGTGATGTTATTTAGGCATGTTATTAGTGTCATATGATGTGGGAACCACATGGTGGGAAACACCATTTTTTCTGTATTGGGATAATGAGTGCATTCCTTATTTTTCCCTGACCTGAGCAGTGACTGGTGTGCTCTGTATATGTAGGCTACCATAGAGAGAAACACTACCATAGCCCACCTATAATAATAATACAAATATGTCTGCCCTGTAGTTAAGTTATTAGACTGACAATGTCCGTTCTAGTGTTGTAATTCTATTTCTATGAGTCACGACACCAATGGAACCGGCCAGCGGGTGCTAGCTATACTCAGACTCTGTGTTCCCTCCCTCTCTCAGCAGCCAGTGCAGACAGCGGTGGCCAGGAGGGCTGGACGGGGACCCCGCTGATGATGCATGGGGGCAGGAGGAAGAGGATGGGGGGAGCTCTCGGGGTCCAGGGGTCCGCACGGCTGCAGCAGCCCAGGGCCAGGGTCCTCCGAGCCAGGAGCCAGGAAGCCATGGAGGAGGGAGAGACCACCCCCGCAGAGAGTGAATCCTCCGACCAGGGTGAGTGGGCTGAGGAGTCTGGGGGGAGGGAGGGGAGGGGGGTGGACAGTGTAAGAGGAGTGAGTAGGGGAGTGAGGGAGACAGGGTGTGAGTGGGTCAGGGAGACAGGGGGTGAGTGGGTCAGGGAGACGGGGTGAGTGGGTCAGGGAGACAGGGTGAGTGGGTCAGGGAGACAGGGTGTGAGTGGAACAAGGAGACGGGGTGAGTGGGTCAGGGAGACAGGGGGTGAGTGGGTCAGGGAGACAGGGTGTGAGTGGAACAGGAAGACGGGGTGAGTGTCACGGTGAGTTTGAAGGGAACGAGGTGCAGAGCGAGAGTACGATGCGAACATGTTTTATTCACAAATAAAACACTACAAAACAATAAATGTATTAAACACCGTGGCGTTGGCTTACACACACGAAACACAAACAATGATCCACAACGCAGGTGGCTGTGCAGTGCACATAAATAGAATCCCCAATTAGAGACAACTCTAGACAGCTGTCTCTAATTGGGGATCACTAACAACCCACTCCTGTGATGTGAGGACCTGACTGTGGCCATCCCACTCCCTCTAGTGGGAGTCAGAGGCCTGCCTCAGTCAGGCCCTCACAGTACCCCCCCCTAAGGCGCGGGCTCCCGACTGCGATACTTCCCCCCAACAAAAATACACAAAGTCCAAATACAAAAAAAAAAGAGAAGGGGGAAAAGGCGGAGCATTGGGGAGGTTGTTGGTGGGGGCTCCGGATCCGGCACTGGACGTGACGCTGGTAGTGAGGACAGCTCCCTCTCTCTCTCCCAGAGGCACACCCGGTCCTGTCCGGACCCCGGCGTGATGGATCCCTCCCCAGTACTTCCCTGACATACCAAGTCCAGTCCAGACCCTGGTGTGGGGACCTCTTCCTCTGAAGAGGGGCAGACCACCGGTCCCGGACTGGGCCCCAGTGGAGCGGACTGCTCCGACATGGGGGTAGAGCAGACAACCGGACCCGGACTGGGCACCGGTGGAGCGGACTGCTCCGGCATGAGGGTGGAGCAGACAACCGGACCCGGACTGGGCCCCGGTGGAGCGGACTGCTCCGGCACTGGAGCGGAGCAGATGATCGGATCTGGACTAGGCACCGGTGGAGCGGACTGCTCTGGCATTGGAGTAGAGCAGAAGACAGGACCCGGACCAGGCACCGGTGGAGTGGACTGCTCCGGCACTGGATTGGAGCAGATGACCAGTCCCGTGTACCACCCCCTCCTCTGAGCAGGGCTGGCTGTCGGCCCCAGACTGGGCACCGGCACGCTATGGAGCTCCTGCTCCAAAGCGGGGCTGCACGTCGTGCCCACCCTGGGCACCAACGCAGAGGTGGATTCCGAACGCATCTTCTCGTCGTCCTCTTCGGCCCACCCGAAATACCTCCTCAGCCGCTTCTCCTCCTCTGTGTCCCTCGCGTCCCAAGGACCCCACAACCCCCCCTACCGTTAATATGGGGGACCTTCGGGGCTGTCCACGGTCGGTCCTTCCTCTCCTCTAACTCCGTTGGTACGGGCTCTGTCCCAAGCCCCCACGCTGGTCCAGTCACAAGCTCATCTTCTCCCGCAGGTGTCGATGAGCCCCAGATGCTCCCCACCAGCAGTGGCTGTGCAACCTCCACAGTTTTTTCTCCCTGACGTCTCCGCCGATTGCGTCGGTGTCCTCCACGCTCCTCCGCAAAGCCCATGGTGTCAACTCTCCGATATTCCTCCTCTTCCTCTCGTTGCGGGTTCCCATGGTGGTGGATCATTCTGTCACGGTGAGGTTGAAGGGAACGAGGCGCAGAGCGAGAGTATGATGCAAACATGTTTTATTCACAAATAAAATACTACAAAACAATAAATGTATTAAACACCGTGGCGTTGGCTTACACACACGAAACACAAACAATGATCCACAACGCAGGTGGCTGTGCAGTGCACATAAATAGAATCCCCAATTAGAGACAACTCTAGACAGCTGTCTCTAATTGGGGATCACTAACAACCCACTGTGATGTGAGGACCTGACTGTGGCCATCCCACTCCCTCACAGTGAGTGGGTCGGGGAGACGGGGTGAGTGGGTCAGGGAGACGGGGTGAGTGGGTCAGGGAGACAGGGTGTGAGTGGAACAGGGAGACGGGGTGTGTGGGTCAGGGAGACAGGGTGAGTATTCAGGTGGGGTGTGAGAGATTCCTGTCCTACCTGCAAGCACTCAGGTCAGGTACACAGGCACACTGTACCCTTCACTAAGTGTGGAAGGCACATCTGACGTGTCACCAAGCACATAAACAACCTTCTTCATTAGTCAACTACTTCTATAGAGTACAGGATGCATTTAAAATCACATCACATTGTCTCATGCACTCTAAACACACTCTAAGTTAGGGAATAAAACACACACGCACACACACACACACCACACACACACACACACACACCACACACACACCACACACACACACACACACACACACACACACACACACACACACACACACACACACACACACACACACACACACACACACATGCAGAAGGCTGCCACTCGATCCCTCGTGTGAGTTTTGTTAATTTGTTAATTACTCTGAAAGGGATCCCTGTCAGTGGTCAGTGAGTATGTGTTGATGAACGCCTCGTAAATGACAAGTGGTGTCGGCAGCGCGCGGACACCCGACACTTCCGCTAGTGTGTTTGTGTGTGTGTGTGTGTGTGTGTGTGTGTGTGTGTGTGTGTGTGTGTGTGTGTGTGTGTGTGGTTGTGTGTGTGAGAAGCTGGGCCACAGCTGTGGACAGCTGCCAGTGAGAGACTCTGACAGGTCATGGAGATGAGCAGGCTGGACCACAGAGCAGTTACAGGCTGCAGACACACACACACACACACCGCGTCCACGTAACACACGAGCACACACACGAAGACAGACACACATACACATGCACAAGCAAACGAGCTAGCATATGCACGCAAACCCACACACACACACACACAATATCACTCAGAACTCAGTACTCCAGACACACTTTATGTCCCAGCCAGAGAAAACAGCAGTCAGAAGCTCCTGGTATTTCATCATTATGAATGGTTCTATGTTTTCCTCCAGGAAGACAACAAGATAACAAGCTAGTTGCTAAGACAACAAGATAACGAGCTAGTTGCTAAGACAACGAGTTAGTTGCTAAATGTTAGAATGTAAAAAACTAGTTTTAGACAATGGGGAAATACAAGCATCTACATGCTTTCTAATGATAAGCAAAGGAAGTCTGTAAAATGAACTGGATAGGCTGGATTTAAACACAATACTGTGTATGTTATTCTCTCTTTAGAAGAGGAAGGAGAGGAAGGAAGTTATGACAGTGACGATGGACAAGACATCAAAGTACAACCCTCCTGTGACGCCTCATCATGCTCCGCCGTGACTGGTCCATCCCCCTCGTCTGTCGTCAAACTGGAGGCCAACCAGAAAGCCCGGAACAAGAAAGAGAGGCAGGAGCTTTACGGTAAGAAGACAGGCCTGGTGTGTGTGTGTGTGTGTGTGTGTGTGTGTGTGTGTGTGTGTGTGTGTGTGTGTGCGTGCGTGCGTGCGTGCGTGCGTGCGTGCGTGCGTTATGAATACGAGTTATGTATATGTGTCATACACAAGTACGGATGCTCACAAGGGACAACACTGACTACCACTGAACCTACACACTCACACCTGTCTACCACTGAACCTACACACTCACACCTGTCTACCACTGAACCTACACACTCACACCTGTCTACCACTGAACCTCCACACTCACACCTGTCTACCACTGAACCTCCACACTCACACCTGTCTACCACTGAACCTCCAAACTCACACCTGTCTACCACTGAACCTCCACACTCACACCTGTCTACCACTGAATCTCCACACTCACACCTGCCTACCACTGAACCTCCACACTCACACCTGTCTACCACTGAATCTCCACACTCACACCTGCCTACCACTGAACCTCCACACTCACACCTGCCTACCACTGAACCTCCACACTCACACCTGTCTACCACTGAACCTCCACACTCACACCTGTCTTTTCTTACTGGCACTGATTTGACAGATTGTGGCTGTTTTGAGGACTGTAGTTTTTACACAGTCACACTCTGTAAAATATGATGTGGTTATTTGACCTACTTTTTGTTAAATGCACTAATTGGATTGTAAGTCACACAGAATTAGAGGGCTTATGACTCAAATACTAAATGTAATTAGTCATGTATTACTAAATATAATTCTCGATTGAACCACACAGGTTCCCAGAGTCTGGCCGGGGCGGAGGGAGAGGTGAAGGTGAGGAAGAGGGCCCCCTGTAGGCTTGGCATGGTCACTGCAGCCAAAAAGCACCCAGAGTACCAGGACCAGTCACAGGGGGTGAGGAGGGCCGGCGGACCCAGGCCCCAGGAGCCTCGCTGGGAGAGCCTAGGGACCAGGGGTAGCCTCTACCGGAGAACCATGGGGCCAGTCACCTTCCCCACCACCAGTGAGAGGCTGAAGAGGGCCACACGCAAAAACACCATGCTGAGAGGACCCATTAACAAGGTTAGTGTTAAGGACGTCACCCTGTTTGCTTGGCGAGTATTCGGCACTGCAAGTGGAGACACAGGGTTTGTCCTAGAGATCAGGATTATTCAGTCATTAATATGCACCTGAGTGTGTATGTTATGTATGGAATATATCCAGGTGAAGTGTCCCCTAGGTTCAGTGGTGGAAAAAGTACTAAATTGTCATACTTGAGTAAAAGTAAGGATACCTTAATAGAAAATGACTCAAGTAAAAGTCACCCAGTAAAATACTACTTGAGTATGTGGTTTTAAATGTACTTAAGTATCAAAAGTAAATGTAATTGCTAATTTATATTTAAGTATCAAAAGTAAAAGTATAAATAATTTCAAATTCCTTATATTAACCAAACCAGATGGCACAATCTTCCTTTTTTAAAATGTACAGATAGCCAGGGGCACACTCCAACACTCAATTTACAAATGAAACATGTGTGTTTAGTGAGTCCACCAGATCAGAGGCAGTAGGGATGACCAGGGGGTTCTCTTGATAAGTGCGTGAATTGGACCATTTTTATGTCCTGCTAAGCATTCAAAATGTAACTAGTACTTTTGGGTGTCAGGGAAAAGTAGATTATTTTCTTTAGGAATGTAGTGAAGTAAAAGTTGTCAAAAATACAAATAGTAAAGTACAGATACCTCAAGAAACGACTTAAGGACTTTACACCACTGCCTAGGTACAGATCTAGGATCAGCTTCCCTTCTCCAAATCCTAACCTTAACCATTAGTGGGGGAAATTGCTAATCTGAACAATTACACAACTTCAATCTGTTAGAGCATGTGAAGTTAACCAAGAGTGTGATCCAAAGGGGTTCTTCTACTCTTTTTGGTTCCAAGTTCAACCAACGTCTCACACTGGGATGATTCATACTGTAGCACTAACTAGCGATGCAGAGATCCACGCAAGCGCACACATGCTCACACGCACACACACACACTAATTTATTCACTCACTCACACCTCTCTTCCTGGTCACATGTCACAGAGGAGGAGTTGCTGGTCAGGCGGTGTCCAATCACCTCAGAGTGACGGCAACACTGGCAGGGGGAGGAGGAGCCGAAACAAACAGGTAATCAGAATCACTCAATCAGCCCTCAATTCTAACCTCTAACCTTTCATTTGGCTGATCTTATTTGCCATTGGTAGGTCCTATATTTGTAGGCTATACGACGCTCAGAGGTTGTTGTATGTATCGGTATGTCAAAGGATTTAGCAAAGCTTCTGACAGCCTGGAATTCAAAGTGATATGCTCTGTGTCACCATGGATATAGTTCCAGGCTACATCCGACTTTCTCCCTGCTGAGTAACTGTGTGAGAGTGGGAGGGGGCAAGAAATGGGGGGATGGGGGGAGTGTGGAACACACCTTCTTATGTGGAAGAGTGAAACTATGTCAGGGAAAATGGCTAGGTACCCCCAGGGAACATATACTGTACATGCACTGTTTAGTGTCAATCTCTTAGTTGCATGCTAACTAACTCTCTCTCTCTCTCTCCTCTCTCCTCTCTCGCTCTCCTCTCCAGCCCAAGGGCCGTGCGGTGAGCCGTCTACTAGAGAGCATGGCAGCGGACGAGGGCTTTCAGATGGATGAGGATGATAGCAGCTTCTCCGAGGGGGATGAGGATAGTAACCCATCATACCCTCACAACCCCAGGAGCCCACTAGGTGAGGAGGGAACACTGTCACACACACAAACACACAGTTTTGTATTGCTATCCTTGTGGGGACCAAATAATTGATTCCTATCCAAAATCCTATTTCCCCTAACCCCTAAATCTAACCCTAACCTTAGCCCTTAACCCAACGCTAACCTTAATCCTAAACTTAACCCCTAACCCTAACCTTAATTCTAACCCTAACCCTAATTTCACAGGAAAATGTCCCCACTTGTCTGAATGTTCCTTGTTTTACTATCCTTGTGAGGACTTCTGGTATCCACAAGGATAGTTAAACACACACCACACACACACACATATACAAGCAAGATATGAGGGTAAAAAGATGCTCTTCCATACACACTGTTGATGTGTGCTGTCTTTATAAATGACTGTGTGTGTATCTGTGTCTACGCCTCCCCCTGCAGCCCCTAGCTGTGTCCTGACCAAACAGCTGCTGACAGATGGACTCAGGGTGCTCATCTCCAAGGAGGACCAACTTCTCTATGCAGCCCGGGTCCACACACTGGAGCTGCCAGACATGTAAGTATACATTTAAATGTACATTTGAGTCATTAAGCAGACGCTCTTATCCAGGGCAACATACAGTAGTGAGTGCATACACACACACACTCACACTCACACACACACACACACACACACACACTCTCACACACACACACAGTATCACCCACTACTCCTTGGTCTTCTCTGCAGTGAGTGACTCAGTGTAGGTATCTTAGCCTCTCACTGCAGAGCTATCTCTTCCTTACTCTCTCATTCTATCTCCATCTCCCCCTCCCTCTCTCTCCTCCTCCTCACTCTCTCTCTGTCCCTCCCTCTAACCCCCCTCCCTCTCTCTCCTCCTCCTCACTCTCTCTCTGTCCCTCCCTCTAACCCCCCTCCCTCTCTCTCCTCCTCCTCACTCTCTCTCTGTCCCTCCCTCTAACCCCCCTCCCTCTCTCTCCTCCTCCTCACTCTCTCTCTGTCCCTCCCTCTAACCCCCCTCCCTCTCTCTCCTCCTCCTCACTCTCTCTCTGTCCCTCCCTCTAACCCCCCTCCCTCTCTCTCCTCCTCCTCACTCTCTCTCTGTCCCTCCCTCTAACCCCCCCTCCCTCTCTCTCCTCCTCCTCACTCTCTCTCTGTCCCTCCCTCTAACCCCCCCCTCCCTCTCTCTCTGTTACATAACTCCATGTCTTCTCACACCCAGCTCACTCTGAGCAGAAGAGTGTCGATAAGGCAGCAGGCAATAAAAAGTGGAACGGGGGCGTGGGACAGTGACACGTGAAGCCATGCAGGCATAATACCCACACAGCTGAAAATAGCTCTCTCTCTCTCTCTCTCTCTCTCTCTCTCTCTCTCTCTCTCTCTCTCTCTCTCTCGCTCTCTCTGCTCCTCCTCTCTCTCTACCTCTCTCTCTCTCTCTCTCTCTCTCTCTCTCTCTCTTTCTTCCTCTCTCGCTCCGCTTCCGCTTCCACTCTCTCTCTCTCTCTCTCTCTCTCTCTCTCTCTCTCTCTCTCTCTCTCTCCAGCTACAGCATTGTTATTGACGGGGAGAGAGGAAACCGCCCCAGAATCTACTCCCTGGAGCAATTGCTGCAGGAAGCGGTGAGTTCAGTTCCTACCCCCTCTTTAGAAAACAATAGTTCCCCCACACCCCTAGACCTCTGGGCTGTGGCCCCGCTGGACTATCCCTCTGGATCCTCTCCTCTCCTCTCCTCTCCTCTCCTCTCCTCTCCTCTCCTCTCCTCTCCTCTCCTCTCCTCTCCTCTCCTCTCCTCTCCTCTCCTCTCCTCTCCTCTCCTCTCCTCTCCTCTCCTCTCCTCTCCTCTCCTCTCCTCTCCTCTCCTCTCCTCTACTGTCCTGTACGTTATACCAAGTCACTGTGTAGGGATAATCCCTCTAGCACCTGCTCCATATATGCTTTGTGTCTTAATGGGAGACGACGCAGACTTCCCCTCCTGGTAGCACAGGCTGCCCATACTGTTGGAGACACAGGCTCACACTGTAGACAAACTGTAACTGCCAAAATAAAAGAAACACAGTGGTGGTTCCTGAGTTAATGAAGCAATTAACACCTCATCATGCTTAGGGTCATGGGAGATTCTGGAGTGGGATTACCTCGACGTGTCCAAGAAGAAACGCTCACTTCCATTTGCGTAGCGCTTAAAAAAATCCCCTAATGAACACGAACCTGCTAATGATGAGCAGTGTAGGATAGCAGCCTTAGCTAGAGAAAATGTATACCAGATGCCAGTTATTACTTCAATAAAACAGAGAATATTAACCCTCAGTTAGATTCTCTTTAGCACCTGGGTTTGAGTGCCATAATGTGTGTGTTTACCCTCTGTAGTGTCTGGTGGAGCTCCATGCTAAGCTAACATTACAGTTTATCTAAGTCATCAGGGAAATGGAGCCTAATTATACACTGTAAACCGCAGGGCATTCTTGGCGGGCGTTCATTTGCGTTTCGCTGTGTAACCTGTTCAAGCTAGCTTCCTCGTTTCTGTGTGTGTGTGTGCATGTGCATGCGCGTATGTGTATGTGTGTGTTTTTCCTGGGAGGAAAGCTCTGCTGGTGTTTATTGTAAACCGAACCAGTTAATTTTTCCCCACATTCTGGTGCTACAGTGGCAGCTGGGTCATCTCATAACAGAGACCTCAGACCCACACACAGAAGAGGAGAGGAGACAGGAGAGGATTGTGTGTAGAGGACAACCTGGTGGTTCCTCAATGTTTTTTTGCATCACTGCTCCATGCTATACTTTAGTAACTAGGAGGATCCTCTCCAAGTCACCAGTAGCGGGGCCAGGACAACAACACTCTCTCCCTCTCCCTCTCCCTCTCCCCCTCCCTCTCCCCCTCCCTCTCCCCTCAGCCCAGTTGCATAGTCAGTCCATCAGTACTCTAGTCTTGGCAGCTGTGCCGTCCACTTTGTAACGTGTGTGTGTGTGTGCGTGCCTTCCGCTGTGTAACGTGTGTGTGTCCGCTGTTAATAATTACACCATACTTCCACTTTCTTGTTTTTCAATTCTTCCATCGGCTGTTCATATATACCTCTTACCCCAAGACCCCATATTCCCCTGAGCAGAGGTCCCACTCACACACAACCGTGAACACACACATACACACGCCCACCTATACCCCACACATCATCAGTCAAAGGACCCCTCTCCATGGCAACTGTAAATTAAAACATCCTGAAAGGGGCTCCACTGAGTGGCGGACGCTGGGCCCTGGCTGCATTGTCAGGGAGGAGAATCTGGCAACCTGTAATCACAGTCCCCCCATTCATCTTCGCCTTAGTATTACTTCAGCAAGTCAGGATTTACTGCATCACAGCTTCCGCTCCTTTCAGCTGTGACTGGCACATTGGCATGAGATAGTGCTGCTTGGCGATGTGGCACAGTGACCAGCCGTGTGTGTGTGTGTGTGTGTGTGTGTGTGTGTGTGTGTGTGTGTGTGTGTGTGTGTGTGTGTGTGTGTGTGTGTGTGTGTGTGTGTGTGTGTGTGTGTGTGTGTGTGTGTGTGTGTGTGTGTGTGTGTGTGTCTTTGCTGTCTGTCTATAATGAATCTTGCTTGACTCAGTGTCTGTTTGACTTTCAGGTCCTGGATGTGCTTCCAGAGACAGAGTCGGTGCTCGCTGAGGGGACGAGGGTGTGTGCCTACTGGAGCGAACGCTCCCGCTGCCTATACCCAGGCAACATACGCGGAGGTAAGAGATAGCATTGTATGCATTTTTTTAGCATTATCATTTCATTCATATGATAATTTCATTAAAAAATTGCATTAGCATTTTATACATTTGTTAGCATTTTACTCAAATTTGCTTTTTTATGAATTTTTGTATTTTATTAATTTCAGCATTTTAGTCATTGTTGCATTTTTTTGTATTTTATTCATTTTCGAAATGTATTAACTTTGACTATTTAGCTAACAATGCCTGTGGTTCCTCTTTTAAATGGGTCTATACTTCCTGCTGTTGCAGGTGGTTCAGGGGAGGAAGGGAAGCAGGGAGGTGTGATGGTGGAGTTTGATGATGGAGACAGGGGGAGGATCTCCCTCCCAAACATCCGCCTCCTCCCCCCAGGCTACCAGATCCACTGTGAGCGTCTCTTTTGTATGACTCGGCCATCCACCTTGTATTCTTACAGGGTTACTAACTATACTAGACATTCTTACAGGGTTACTAACTATACTAGACATTCGACAGGGTTACTAACTATACTAGACATTCTACAGGGTTACTAACTATACTAGAAATTCTACAGGGTTACTAACTATACTAGAAATTCTACAGGGTTACTAACTATACTAGACATTCGACAGGGTTACTAACTATACTAGGCATTCGACAGGGTTACTAACTATACTAGACATTCGACAGGGTTACTAACTATACTAGACATTCGACAGGGTTACTAACTATACTAGACATTTTACAGGGTTACTAACTATACTAGACATTCTACAGGGTTACTAACTATACTAGACATTCTAATTACAATTATTATGAGACCTTATAAGACCTTCCAGTCACATTATGAATGATGGACACATTGGGAATCATCGACAATATCTTGAGAGGCTCCATTCCGGCTCACACTTGCCAAGGCTTGTGCAAGGCTACTTACTTATACCTATTTGTTATGACAATGATTATGCAGGTGTATGTTAGAGATGTATTAACTCCTCCCCTTCCTGTCCCTCTGTAGGTGCGGAGTCATCCCCTGCCCACCTGGTGTCTAGCGGCCGGGAGGCTCGGAGGAGCGTCAGTCTGGAAAAAGCCCCCCTGAGTGAGAGACCCTCTGAGAGACAGGCCATCACAGAGCCTACCAGGAGACGACCAGGTCAGACAAGATCATCTAGATAGATGCTTTATAGCCACTCTATATTAAAAACAAATGCTAGTAGATTTAGCCTGATGGGACGCAGAAAAGGTGTGTGTCATTCATTTCTTGTAACCTCTTGATCTTGTAAAGGTAGATGTAGTGTGTACTGATTGGTGACTTACCAGACATTCAATTGGTTTGAATTCCAGGGAGACCCAAAGGTTCAGGGAAGAAGAAGAACCTGTCAGACAGCACCAATAAGAACGCAGCCCCTCTGCTCAGCTGGCCGTCTGTGGCCGTCCCCAGGAAGAGGGCCTCTGAAAATCTGTTCCAGCTCAACGGGACCCCCAGGAAGGCCCTGAGGGGGACGAGGGAGGCCCACTTGTTCCCCCTGCCCCCGGCCCCTGTCTCTGCCCCGGCCAAGGGCCTGTTCAGCAGCAGCTCTTTCGAGGTTGACTCCTTCAGCAGCATTGCTAACGGCTACTCCTCCTTCTGTAGCACCCAGCCCACCGGCATGTCCCTGGGTTCCAGGACCGGACATTACGTCCAGAGAAGGAGGCCCGGCGAGGTGCCGCGGAGCAGCAGAAAGAGCGGTCAGGAGTTCCTGGTCAAACTGGATCACGAGGGGGTGACTTCACCCAAGACGAAGAACAGCAAGGCCCTGCTGCTGCTGGGTGGTGGCTCTGGGTTCGGGGCCAAAGGCGTGGGCGGCCTCCCCAGGCCTGAGGCCTACTCCCACCCAGTCCTGCTGGTCAAGGACAACAGGAAGGGAGGTTCGGCCTCGAGGGTTGAGCTCCTCCTAAAGGGTGCTCCTCCTCCACAGAGGAAAGCTTCTAACTCCCTGGCAATGGGTGAGTACGGTGTTGGCGAGCTGGGTCTCAGCTGCCACCGGGACTGCCACAGCTCCTACTCTGACCTGGACGACGAAGAGGAGGAGGAGGAAGAGGAGGAGAGAAGGGCTGCAGCGCTGGCCACAGCAGCCTCTGGAGGCCTGAGGACGACGGGAAGCTTCCTCTCGTGCCTCTCCGTCTCGTCCTCTTCCTCTGGTTCCTCAAGTTCGTCCAGCTCGGGCTCCATGTCCAGTTCCAGCCTGTGCTCCTCGGATAACGACTCGTCCTACAGCTCGGAGGATGAGGAGAGCTCCACGCTGCTGCTACAGAGCTGCCTGTCCTCCCACCACAGTCTGCTGCAGCCCCCCGAGCCCCCAGCTGCAGCCGGACCCCACCAGGGCCAACAGTCCTTTGTGGCCAAGGCTGTGGCCGTATCTAACACCAAGGGAGGAGGGGCCGCCAGCAACCACAGTGCCAACAACAAGCTTCTCAAGAGGAAGGAGTGCGGCAGCTCGTCCTCCTCCAAACCCCCCAGAGACCTGGTGAAGAGGCAGAGGATTATCCAAGATGATGCAGGCCTAAGACCCAAGTTGAACAAGTTCCTACCGGGGGGACAGATGTGGAGGTGGTCGGGGAACCCAACTCAGGTGAGACGGGTTGATATTTTTAAAGATACGGTTTTCACACCATAAAAAAACTGAACAATTCTGTGGTCATTAAATTTATGCCAATCTATTCCCGGATTGAATCCCGGGCCCAAGTTCCTAGACATGACTGTGTGTACTGAGTGTAAACTGTGTCTCCACAGAGGCGGGGGCTGAAGGGGAAGTCCAAGAAGCTGTTCTACAAGGCCATTGTACGGGGAAGGGACACGGTGCGAGTGGGCGACTGTGCCGTGTTCCTCTCTGCCGGCCGGCCCCACCTGCCGTACGTGGGCCGCATCGAGAACTTCTGGGAATCGTGGAGCTCCAGCATGGTGGTGAAGGTCAAGTGGTTCTACCACCCAGAGGAGACCAAGCTGGGCAAGAGGCACCGCGACGGCAAGGTACATCCACATTCAGGTTTTAGACCACTCTAATGTAATTTAGGTTGAAAATCCTGGTTTTAGGAACTGGGCATCCTTCACCTAGGATTTCTGAAAAACCTGTGCATTTTGGGAATTTTGGAACCCTGGGAATTTTGGGAATTTAAGTTGGGAATTTGCATTGATGTTGCACAAGCGATAAAAAATCTGTTATTATACCGATCGTATTGCACAGGTTGTTTATCAGTTTGTAACGCGACCATAGAGTCACATTAGAGGTGGATAGCAAACTCATAGATTTTTGGTACCTCAGCATATTACATTTGCTGTTCTCCCTCTATCTCTCTCTCTCTCTCTGTTTCCTAGCACGCTCTGTATCAGTCGTGCCACGAGGACGAGAATAACGTCCAGACAATCTCCCACAAGTGCCAGGTGGTGAGCCACGAGGAGTATGAGCGTGTGACCCGCGGCCAGAGACCCAGCAGGAGCGTGACCACCAAAGGCCTGTACTATCTGGCCGGCACCTACGACCCCACTAGCGGTCAACTGCTCACTGCTGAGGGGATGTCCATCGTCTGCTGAGCTGAGGACATCTTGTCCTCAGGATACTACTGAACCACCCATCTGATGGGAAATGAAGGTGAAGGTCCCCGCGGCTTTGCCTGAAGGTGCCCATGGCCTGATTCAGTCCATAGGAAGGTTCCCAGATGGGTCAGTCCTGGAGGAAGTGAAGGTCAAGGTGCCTGTGGCTTTGCCTGAAGGACCCCTGGCCTTACTCAGTCAGTGCTGACTAGTGGGGGACGTCAGGGCCAAGGCAGGGCGGTCCCGTCTACACTGGATATCTCACTATACATGACTGCTAGACAAGGGTCTAGTTAGAAGAAGGGGAGGGGTAGCCATTCACAGCAGTGAACCCCATTCTGCTCCCACCCTCACTGGGTAACTTAAGACAAAGATCTGGGTCCTGAACCTGAACAACCAGGACCCTGGAGTTTAATGACATCCGACTGACTTTCCATCGGTCCAACTTAACATCTCTTTAGTTTAGACTGAAGATGGCGTGTTTGAGGGACAGTTTCACGCCTGATCTTTACACCACTCACCCATCATAGGTCACCAAATTAGAGCTGAACGTAGGTTTGGATTGGACAGCTCAAGGCACCATAAGGTCCCTCTGGACCAGGCCTGTTGTTGCCTCATTTTAGCTGAGCGCGTGAGTGAGGTATGGGATGTACTCTGCATAGTTCGTCTTCGTTATTCCAGGGATGTTAAAATATGTATAAGATATCGATGATAAAGATGTAAATATTTGGAATGATTTTTCCAATCAAGCCATACACTTCAGTACCTCTTGTCTCTCTTATGGATCAGGTGTATATTGTACAGGTCAATTATCTGTTCTTTTTGCTGTTGTTGATGTTGTTGTCTATATGTATATAAAAAGTATTTTATATAGAAGTATATATGACAAGTATCTTTCCATGTTTTTTTATTGATTTATTTTTCTATGAGGGGTGCATATGGCTCTTTGTGTTTTGCTTTGGGACGATGAGCTGAAGATGTAAAAGCGTTGCACTACACATATCCTGCTGAGAGAGAGAGACAGACAGACAGGCAGAGAGAGAGGTAGAGAGGGAGGAGAGAGAGAGGAGAGAGAGAGAGAGAGAGAGAGAGAGAGGAGCGAGAGAGGGAGGGAGGAGAGAAAGAGAGAGACAGAGGGAGGAGAGAGCACAGAAATTAGAGAAGGATATGACAGGGGAGGTCTCACTCTGAGAGGAGCCATCCTGTTGAAGTGTAAATGTCCTTAAATGTGTTTCATAACCATCTTTATTTATGTACCGTTCAGTTTTTCCTCGCTACATAGCAGATCCACGTGGACTGCATTCACGGGTTACAAAAGAATACTATTAACAAGTGAGAAATGCATATATTTACATATATTTATTTTTATTGGTATTGAAATACATTCTAATATTGCCCTGGCATCACTTTAACCATGTCATTGTGGCATGCTCTCCACATTATTCAATTGAAAATTACTTGGTCTGCATATGCAGGTGTGTAGAAGTACTATACTTCAAGTACACAGTTGGACCTGTAAAAACCAAAGCTTCTACTCTGTAAGATCTTCATGAAGTACTATTGAAGTATTACTTACTTAAGTACATCAAGCAGCTGTATTATTCAGAGATCACTGGGAACTTAATAATCAAACTGTTTCTCACTCTGAGAAAACAATACATCCCCCTATGTGCATATATGGCTTTGCTTTGTGACAATGGGTTTTCTTGCACACGTACCTGTAGCTCTGTGAGGTCCAAAATTCCTGTGGCCAAAAGTCATCGGTCACCTGAAACAGGTGGCTGATAAGGTCATACCAAGGTCAAGGTACTGTCAACATGAACTTTTTTTTTTTAGTATTGACAGTTTGTTGGAGATTTGTCAGTTGGGTTTATTGATTAATTAATAGACATGTCTCTTAATTAGGAACACACACGCACTCAATGTTAACGGTGAAGGACAATCAAATTCACAAAGCAATGGATATAGTTCAAAAGGCTCACTTGATCAAAATATTGCTTTTTAAATATTTTATTTTCTGCCAAATCCATTTTGTCTCAGTCTCTGTCGTTTTGATATGCAATCCTGACTGTGTTGTTTATGTTCTTAAAGTTTTTTTTGCTCGTCATCAACCTTTATTTATTGTCAATGTTGCTGTTTGCTCGGCAAGCCAAGAGCTCTCCATGACAACATGACGTTGTTTCTCCATGCGATGTCGCATTTGGATTTCTTAATAACAGTTTGGTCTTGTAGAGGACGCGTAGTGAAAAGGAATAAAGGAACACTGGATTATTCTCATCCACAAACCTCTCTGAATAACTTGATGTTTGGACCCTCCTGCTCTCAGTCTGTGGTGGCGCGACTGACTGACTACATTGCAGACATTGCATTGCGTCAACCAATAGTTCTGCGCCACATCATCGACTGCACAGTCGGACATCAGATTGCTATGTCATATGATGTGGTTAGCTGATGTGTTAAACACCTACCCAAGTGTTGAGATCTGGCAGGCGTCTGCAATGTAGTCAGGCAGGAACGCCACCGATGACTCTGCACCCCTGTAGCTCCATCTCAGGGTCCCTCAGTGTCTGTGACCCTAACCTCCTGAAAGATTGACCTCCCATTTGTTTCAAGCAACAAAATGTTTTAACAGTCTAAAGCCGGGATGTGTGTGTGTTTCTGTGGCCTGGATGTTTGTGTGTGTGTGTGTGTGTGTGTGTGTGTGTGTGTGTGTGTGTGTGTGTGTGTGTGTGTGTGTGTGTGTGTGTGTGTGTGTGTGTGTGTGTGTGTGTGTGTGTGTGTGTGTGTGTGTGTGTGTGTGTGTGTGTGTGTGTGTGTGTGTGCGTATGTATGTATGTGTGCTTGCGTGCAAGATACTTCATGCCTGTTAGAGGCCACTGGATATGATGATATTAGAATGTAGGTTTGGAACTCATGTGTCTTCACTTGTATAGCGAGAAAGACAGCCTTAGCATTTTGTTTGGAGGCCAGGTGCTATACTAAGATGGCTCAGAGAAGTTGCATTGAAGTTCAGTGATTGAGCAGAATATTGCAAAGGCTCATGGGCCAAAGGAAATCAGGATGCATCTTTCTTTTCAACTCACTTTTGGTTATAAGGGAACGAAGATATAAGGTGTCAAAGGTATACAGTCTCCCATAGAGTTGCTTGGTAAATATTAACATAATTTTTTACATAGATATGTTTTATTTTGATGTTTTATTATTTTAATATTGTTAAATAGAATTATCTCCTGCGTGTGTCAATGTTGTAAAGACATAGATGTGTATAGCAAGTTTGGCGGTAAACGTTTTACAAAAAAATACTTTAATAATATCAATCTGTAAAAACTGTTTTAGTATCAAGATTTTTTTTATCTGGCTTATGAATAAATATCATAACTTAAAACAACATATTATTTGTATTGCTAATTTATACACCTACGTCTGGATGACAATTAATAATTTGTCTTGATTTATTATTTGATAACAATATGAATTTGCTGCTTGTGATGTCCTTCATTGGCCAAAAATATCTTGGATCGTTGGTGCTGGTGAGACTGCTCTGTTTCGACCAATGAGAATGGTGCTCTATGGTGGAATCTGGAGTGCCTTGCACTACGTTCCATGACTAACATGGATGCAGTGAGTAGTGTACTCACAGTGTTATGAGTGCAAGGTTGGGGTCAATCCCAATTTAATTTGAAATTCCAATTCAATTCTTGAATTCAGTCTTTAAGTGGAGAATTTACCTTGAATTCAATTTGAATTTCAACAATGTTCAAGTTTCGGAATTGGAATGCAATTGGAATTAGACTTTTGTTTTAAATAATTTCAACGTGTACCTCTATAATTCCAGTAAACGGTATCTAGGCTGCCTGCTGAACAGTGACATGAAACCCTGATGGCATTTAATATGAATGGGAATTTGTTGGGGATAATATTGAATTGCGAATGTAATTCTTGGAATTGACCAAACATTGGAATTGAGAGGAATTGAATTCTTGGAATTCCAAAACTGACATGGAATTGGATTTGAATGAAATGTAATTTACAAGGACAGAGAATTTAATTAGAATCAAATTTGTGGAATTAACCCCAATCCTGGAGAAGCGTCTGTGTGAGAGTCCTCTTTCTCAGTCAGTTATCACCATACTGAAGACCCGTGGATTTGCACATACAGTACTAACAATTGAGTTAAAACTGTTCAGTATTCAGTCAGTCAGTGTGTTCCCTCTGTTCTCTCAGCACTGCCTCAAGGCCCAAGCTGAGGTGTCATCCCACCAGCCATTCATTGGTCTACCATATACTATCTGCACATTTGTGCGTTTCCTTTGATAACTTGAGAAAGACAATTTCCGTCACCAGACTCAAGTGAGATAACCTCACTGGCATTACCGGAGGGTGGGCACAATATGGGTCACTGACCTTTCTCTCCGAGGGGCCTGGGGGGTCCAGCGCCAACCCCCCCCCCCCCTGGCCAAAACCTCCTCCATCTCCTCACCCCTGGCTCAGACTGCGGGTTAATGAGACATCAGTCCTCCCTCCCCCGGACCTCCTCCACCTCCTTAATGAGACATCAGTCATCACGATCTCCACCAGTGGCTCCCAGGGAACACAAACACTGTCTGCTGTTTACTGTGAGCAGCCCTTTGTGTGTTAACCATGGCCACTGACCCATGTCCTGCGTCATCACTGCAGGGGTGGTAGGAGCTGGCTGGCCGAATCACCGTGGGGGTGGAGGATGAAGGGTGGATGGTAATCACCAAAGGGGTGGGAGAGGCGCCTCAAGTCGACTCTCCGTGCTCCAAAGATATACAATCAAAACAAAGACCTTAGAGTTCATTACAGGCTTGGGTGACTTCCTGGCAACATGGGTTTGAGTATAAACCTTAGTAGCATACAGTACATTTTGTTATTCAACCCTAAAAGCACAAACGGGTCAATTTCTTTTCACAAAACACTCAATCGCCAATTTCTCAGAATAAGTATCACAGAAACAAACTTTGAATGAATAACAAAAACTTTTCCTGACAAGTTGCTATGGATGATATTGATAAAAATAACTAATACGTTCAAAACGTATATTTATTTTAAATAAATGTGTAAAAATATGTTTATTTTGGGGAATTAAAACAATTTGCTTGAGTAACAAAAAATAAACACTCATATTTTGTAATTATAATAAGGTTTGTAGCAACATGTGGAAATCATTGTGGAAATCTCTTGCAGCTCAAGTCTACAATCTCACCACGTTCTACCTGCAGATTGATGTCCCTCGCAGAGTGGATTGTGACATTAGCTACGGCACCATGCAACGGCACCATGCAATGCACCCTGGATTGAAGAGGCAGACATTACACATTTCTCCAGGTACGAATATGATCACGATCTAAAATGTGTATTCCTATTAACTTGACTAGTTAAATAAAATATAAATAAAACAAACTTCCAGTGTTGTGAGAGCAGCTGTATCGCAGTGCTACTTCATACCAGACACATTTCTACCTTCTTGAACGGCAATAGCTCACATACACTTGAAATGACCGCGGAATCAATAGAACGTCGCTCAGAGATGTACAGAAACAATATAACATTTAAAATGGGTGAATCTTTCCTTTAATAAAATTAGAACTGTTACTGCTTGACAGGGTGACCCAGCAAGGTGCTGGAGGAAGTGAACGGGGCAAATGGATCATTCAAACACTGACTGGGAATTAATTCAACCTCGGTCCAAGAGATACTGAAGCACACAACTACTACAGAATCTTTAAATGTGTGTGTAAGTTTGGACAAATCTACCATAAGTCATTTTTTTAACTCTACAAATAAGGGGTATAATAAAGTATTGTCCTCCTAATAGTCTATAGTGTTAGTAGTGTTAGTCTATAGTGTTAGTAATGTTAGTCTAGGGGGCAAGTCTATGTATTTACATGCCAATTACTTGTCCACTAGGGCAATGCGTGTGCTTGTTAGCATAGAGTACAGTGGTTCCCAACCAGGCATACTAAGACCACTGGGGGTAATTGACCTTTCCACAGCAGGTACTTCAGAAGACTAATGAAACCATATGCCTACTGGTAAAATGCACCAGGGGGTACGACAGGGGTACTCTGGGCAGAGCAAACTTCAGTTGGTGGTGCAGTAACCAAAATAGTTTGGGAACCACTGATCTAGTAGGCTCACAACGAGGGTGTTGGGGACAGGGTTGAGGAGGAAACCATGAGCTACGGCTCCCAACATTGGGGGTATTATTGTTAGTCGATAGTGTTAGTAGTGGTAGTCTATAGTGTTAATAGTGGTAGTCTACAGTATAGTGTTAGTAGTGTTAGTCTAATAGTCTATAGTGTTAGTAGTGGTAGTCTATAGTGTTAATAGTGGTAGTCTACAGTATAGTGTTAGTAGTGTTAGTCTAATAGTCTATAGTGTTAGTAGTGGTAGTCTATAGTGTTAATAGTGGTAGTCTACAGTATAGTGTTAGTAGTGTTAGTCTAATAGTCTATAGTGTTAGTAGTGGTAGTCTATAGTGTTAGTAATGTTAGTCTATAGTGTTAGTCTATAGTGTTAGTCTATAATCTAGATCCAGCCATGGCACCCCTAATCCATCGCTCTGTTGATCATTACCAGTGTGTTGTACAGATTCTGTATCGGCTATGCTAGCCAAGCTTTCCACAGCATTACATGGGATTACTATCTCTCCTGAACATATGGTGCTAACATGCCTATGCAATGATATGGCACTCTGTTGACAAATACTATTTATTGTATTTCAATTACTTTCAATCATATTTTAAGGAAGTATTTAGACACTTTGTTTGAAAATACAAGTAGTTGAAAATGGGAATGTATTTGGATATATATTTTGAAAGTATTGGCATGAATTAGAAAATACTCTTAATACACAGAACATTGTATTTTTGCATAGGCATATTTCAATAGGCAAGTCTTTGAACCCAGGTCTGGTTGACTCAATTACAACTGCAAGACACACAAGATCCGGCGTGTTTTCTTTTTGTTTTGACTCCCCCCTCCCTTTCGTCTTCCCTCATCCACTCTGTTCTTCTTTTAAAACTCGGCCACTCCAGCTGAAAGATGGATGAGAATAGGTGCTGAAGGACAAAAACAGGGCGGCAACAAACAGAAGTTTGGTACTGTTTATGGATGATGCTATGTCTACCCAGCTGAAGTTTGGTACTGTTTATGGATGATGCTATGTCTACCCAGCTGAAGTTTGGTACTGTTTATGGATGATGCTATGTCTACCCAGCTGAAGTTTGGTACTGTTTATGGATGATGCTATGTCTACCCAGCTGAAGTTTGGTACTGTTTATGGATGATGCTATGTCTACCCAGCTGAAGTTTGGTACTGTTTATGGATGATTATATGTCTACCCAGCTGAAGTTTGGTACTGTTTATGGATGATGCTATGTCTACCCAGCTGAAGTTTGGTACTGTTTATGGATGATTATATGTCTACCCAGCTGAAGTTTGGTACTGTATATGGATGATGCTATGTCTACCCAGCTGGATACTGGGATTTAAGGTTTGATTAGGAACTCGTATATCTTAGATCTCTGGTAAACAATAATCTATTTACCAGCAACATGACAAATTAACAGATTTTTTCAGTAATTGTGAGTCTTAGATAAAAAATAACCATACATTTATACTAAAATATGTACACTGAGTGTACAAAAGATTAGGAACAGCGTTCTACTAACACAGTTTATCAAGAATTGTCCACCACCCAAAGGACATCCAGCCAACTTGACACAACTGTGGGAAGCATTGGAGTCAACGTGAGCCAGCATCCCAGTGAAACGCTTTCGACACCTTATAGAGTTTATGCCCAGACGAATTGAGGCTGTTCTGAGGGCAAAGGGGTGGGGGTGCAACTCAATATTAGGAAGGTGTTCTTAATGTTTTGTACACTACAGAGCATGGTCTTCAGCCAAGCAAATAGCACCGAGAGAACAGGAGCACACTGTAAGAGTCTGTCCCTTGCTGACATTGGCTAGCCTTTGGATGTTGGTGAGAGATCATGAAGCTTCTGATGTCTGCCAGGGAGGTTCCTCATGCCGAGGGAGGTCTCTTGCCTCCTGGCTGTGTTTGCTCTAAGTGGCCCCACAGGGGGTGCTGTGCTGTGTAGCTTCTCTCTGCTACGGGTGCTTTAATAATAGTGGACGACTGCTAATCAGAGCTGTGAAGCTATCATGGGAAATTATAAGGCTGTTCTTTACGAGGTGGCTCACAGCGCCACTTCACGGGTGTAGCTCTCCTATTGGAAGTCACAAAGGGGATCTGCCTGCTGGCCGCTGCCTAATAGCTTTCTATCACCTCTAAGGGTCTGTGTTTGATTATTAGGGTACGCCCTGTCACTCTGTCGGCGACAGGTTACAAAATGGCGCCAGGGAAACTTTAAGGAATGGGCCCTCGTGGCCTCCAAACCTCCAAAGCTGTCACCTGCACAAAATCTGTCAGTGGCCCTTGGCCCTGTGGGAACCAACAACGGCCAAAAGTTATGGGCTGTCATAAAACACCCTGAGTTGCCCTCTCGTACTGTCCCGTGTTTAAGTGGTGGGACAGCTGGGAAATCAACCACACATCGTAAATAAGGAAGAGGGGCCTGTGGCTGTTAGGGCTGTTATAGGCTTACTTCTGAACCGGCAAGGCCAGTGAGACTGGAGCAATTACAACCTATTAGACTAGGGCTGTTCATAGATACTTAAACATGTCGGTGCGTTTTTTATTCTTGCTATGCATGGCCGTGTGGCCGTGCACGACTCAAACACCATCATCAAGTTTGACAATGACACAACGGTGGTGGGCCTGATCACCAACGACGATGAGACAGCCTATAGGGAGTACATCAGTACTGGTGCCTCCTACCCCTGAACATCAGTACTGGTACCTCCTACCCCTGCACATCAGTACTGGTACCTCCTACCCCTGCACATCAGTACTGGTACCTCCTACCCCTGCACATCAGTACTGGTACCTCCTACCCCTGCACACATCAGTACTGGTACCTTCTACCCCTGCACATCAGTACTGGTACCTCCTACCCCTGCACACATCAGTACTGGTACCTTCTACCCCTGCACATCAGTACTGGTACCTCCTACCCCTGCACATCAGTACTGGTGTCTTCTACCCCTGCACATCAGTACTGGTACCTCCTACCCCTGCACATCAGTACTGGTACCTCCTACCCCTGCACACATCAGTACTGGTACCTTCTACCCCTGCACATCAGTACTGGTGTCTCCTACCCCTGCACATCAGTACTGGTACCTCCTACCTCTGTACATCAGTACTGGTACCTCCTACCCCTGCACATCAGTACTGGTACCTCCTACCCCTGCACATCAGTACTGGTACCTCCTACCCCTGCACATCAGTACTGGTACCTCCTACCCCTGCACATCAGTACTGGTGCCTCCTACCCCTGCACATCAGTACTGGTACCTCCTACCCCTGTACATCAGTACTGGTACCTCCTACCCCTGTACATCAGTACTGGTACCTCCTACACCTGTACATCAGTACTGGTACCTCCTACACCTGTACATCAGTACTGGTACCTCCTACCCCTGCACATCAGTACTGGTACCTCCTACCCCTGCACGTCAGTCTGGTACCTCCTACCCCTGCAGATCAGTCTGGTACCTCCTACCCCTGCAGATCAGTCTGGTACCTCCTACCCCTGCAGATCAGTCTGGTACCTCCTACCCCTGCAGATCAGTCTGGTACCTCCTACCCCTGCAGATCAGTACTGGTACCTCCTACCCCTGCAGATCAGTACTGGTACCTCCTACCCCTGCAGATCAGTCTGGTACCTCCTACCGCTGCAGATCAGTACTGGTGCCCCATGCATATAGTCAAGCTATCATTGTGTATTTATTCCTTGTATTATTATTATTATTATTATTTTTATTATTAATAATGTTTTATTGTATTCTGCATTGTTATGAAGAGCCATAAGTAAGCATTTCACAAATTATTTGAGTATTTTCATAATATTTGTACTAATAACTTGAGCTTGTGTCCTCTAAAGAGAGTACACTTCAGCAATGTATAACTATTTTACCAGAAAGGTGGGCTCCAGACCTTTCTAGAACTATACAGCGTTACTAGTTATAGTTTGTGGCCATCTCATGAATAATAACTACTTCTGGGTGTGTCTATTTAGGCGGAAATCTACCTTTCACCATAACGCTAAAGCGGTTTTAAGGTCCCCAGCAAAACTTTCTTGAACTGAGAAATCAAGAAAGGTAGAATAGTGAAAGGTGCTTTCTCCTGAGCTGGTCATGTGTAAATATATGCCATGTATTCTCAGGACAGAGATGAGATGAGCTATGAGATGAGAGAGGTAGGCGCCTACTCCTAAATACTGTTCACTAGGCATAAAATGGTCAAAAACGTAGTGAAAAGGAATTAAATGTGGTGGTCCTATCTGAGCAGTTCAATAGAGAAACGCTTGCTTTCGTGTTCCTTTGCATTTTGAAACGTCTCTGTCCCATGTTTTCTTGTTTCCTATATTTGGGTATAGCTCTCCCTCTCCCTCTCCCTCTCTCCTCCCCTCTCTCTTGGACCGGCTTGTTCCTGGGAGTGTAGTGTAGTTTACCCCCTCATCCACAGCCAACACAGCTAGCTCCCTGAAACCCATGTCTGTTTACACAGCACTCTTCCTCTATTGACTGTTCTCCAGCTCTCTGGCGCAGCACGCTACAAACAGCTGTTCAGCAAAGAGTGAGTGGGCTGCTCTAAACCATACAGGCTCTAAACCATACATTATCTAAACCATACAGGCTCTAAACCACACAGGCTCTAAACCATACAGGCTCTAAACCATACAGGCTCTAAACCATACAGGCTCTAAACCACACAGGCTCTAAACCATACAGGCTCTAAACCATACAGGCTCTAAACCATACAGGCTCTAAACCATACAGGATCTAAACCATACAGGCTCTAAACCATACAGGATCTAAACCATACAGGCTCTAAACCATACAGGCTCTAAACCATACAGGCTCTAAACCATACAGGATCTAAACCATACAGGCTCTAAACCATACAGGCTCTAAACCATACAGGCTCTAAACCATACAGGATCTAAACCATACAGGCTCTAAACCACACAGGCTCTAAACCACACAGGCTCTAAACCATACAGGATCTAAACCATACAGGCTCTAAACCATACAGGATCTAAACCATACAGGATCTAAACCATACAGGCTCTAAACCACACAGGCTCTAAACCATACAGCCTCACACGCATGCACTACACCCCCCCTCACACACACAGGTGTGCTAGATTAGGGATGGAGTGAAAATCCACAGGACAGTAGCTCTCCAGGAACAGGGTTGGAGAGCCCTGATCTTGAAGGTATAGGAACAGGGCCACTGTCTCCACGCTGACTCAACAGTAACAGACTGGGTCAGGGTCATGCAGATCATGCAGCCATACAGCACTATGAATACCCATCTCCTCCTGGGGAAATATCCCCCCCTTCCTGGTGTTCATCCCCCCTTTTCCTCCTGATCACACACACACACGTACACACACGCGTACACACACACACACACGTACGTACACACACACACACACACGCACAGCTGGTTGCTGAGTCAGGAGGAGAGGAGGAAATCTGAGAGAAAGGCCACCATCACCATAAGCAGCATCGGGGACAGGAGACACTCCATTAATCACAATAACATGGCTCCTGCCTGGGGGAGCATGGGAAAATTGGAGGGGCCTGTTTGTGTGTAAGCATGTTTATATATTTATGTGAGGGAGTGATCGCATGTGTGAGTGAGTGTGTGAGTGTGTGATTGTGTGTGCATGCAATGTGCACGTGTGTGTGTGTGTGTGTGTGTATGTGTGACCCGTGAATGCATGTGTTTGTGCACTGTGTTTGTGTGTGTGAGTGAAACAATAGCTCTCATACAGCAATATCCATCTGACCCAAGTTATGTATTCATGTACTGTCTAAATCCCCCTCTACATGGAACACACAGAGAGCTGGAATAGCATAAAACTTCAATAAAAAGCTGTCGGATATAGCCGGGCAATGGCACACATGAGCAAATAAATGGCTGTTTCAAATAAACGCCTGTTTCAAATAAACGACGGGTCTAAATTAATTGTTTACGAGGTTTAATGTTTGATTTGTTACCTAAAATAATTCAGTAATGATTTTTAAACACCCAGGCTATTTACGTTTTATGGTAGGTATTACTTTAGTGATGTCATCCAGAGAATGCTAGGAGACAGTTGATCGATGACAAAAAGACAATCATCACTTACTGCTGCCATGGTAACAGCACAGCAAATAGTAGCAGGGGGGACACCTTAGGACAAAGTCGGCAACAATACTCCACAATGTTGTTAATTCATTGGTGTAGTCTGATAATAAATCCATGACCTCAGCTGTGGAGGCAGTTAGATAAACACGGTTCCCTTTATGCATGATAGTCTCTCTCTCTTTCTCTCTCTCTGTATCCGCTTCCCACTGCCTCTCTCTCTCGCTTTCTCTCTCCGCCTCCCCTGCCTCTCTCTCTCTCTTTCTCTCTCTCTTTCTCTCTCCGCCTCCCCTGCCTCTCTCTCTCTCTTTCTCTCTCCGCCTCCCCTGCCTCTCTCTCTCTCTTTCTCTCTCCGCCTCCCCTGCCTCTCTCTCTCTCTTTCTCTCTCCGCCTCCCCTGCCTCTCTCTCTTTTGCTCTCTCTCGCTCTCTCTGTCCTCTCTTTTTTGCTCTCTTTGTGTTCTCTCTCCTCTCTCTCTCTTTGTCCTCTCTGTCCTCTCTCTTTTGCTCTCTCTGTCCTCTCTCTCTCTTTGTCCTCTCTCTTTGTCCTCTCTCTCTTTGTCCTCTCTCTCTTTGTCCTCTCTCTCTCTTTGTCCTCTCTCTCTCTTTGTCCTCTCTCTCTGTCCTCTCTCTGTCCTCTCTCTGTCCTCTCTCTGTCCTCTCTCTGTCCTCTCTCTGTCCTCTCTTTTGCTCTCTCTCTTTGTCCTCTCTCTCTCTTTGTCCTCTCTCTCTCTATTTTACTCTCTCTGTCCTCTCTCTGTCCTCTCTTTTGCTCTCTCTGTCCTCTCTTTTGCTCTCTCTGTCCTCTCTCTCTCTCTGTCCTCTCTCTCTGTCCTCTCTCTCTGTCCTCTCTCTCTGTCCTCTCTCTTTGTCCTCTCTCAGGCGAGATAGAGAGGAGGATCTCCCTCCACAGAGGTCTGCTACTGTTCTATTACACACACCTGTATGCATGCAGGGACAGAGACAATGAAGAGACTAGCAGTCAGGCTGCCCAATACCCTGAATACACACCCTGTACACACACTGTCTTGTACAGCTAACTGTGTGGGGACACAATTCAGTCCCATTCAAAATCCTATTTTCCCTAACCCTAACACTAACCTCAACCCAGAAACCTAACCTTAACCCTAACACTAACCTTAACCCAGAAACCTAACCTTAACCCTAATTCTAACCCTAACACTAATTCTAACCTTCACCCTAAACCCCATAGAAATAGCATTTAACCTTGTGAGGACCAACAAAATGTCCCTAGTTGGTCACATTTCTGTTTGTTTAGTTAGACATGTACACACACACACACACACACACACACACACACACACACACACACACACACACACACACACACACACACACACACACACACACACACACACACACGATATCTATTGGCTCTGTCCTTTCAAACCCCTCTGTCTGAGTTGTGAGAGTGTGTGGGTCAAACAGCCAGTCATTCTAGTGTATTAAAATAGTCTGCCCAGATGCCAAGCCTCCAGCGCTGGCTTCCAAGGCCCCTAAACACGTTCTCCACTGTGTGTGTGTGTGTGTGTCCTCCACTGTGTGGCTCTCCGTTTTATATTCAGCATTTTAAAAATATACTATCTGCTCAGAGAACACTGAGTCATACACTATGACTGACACCCTTACATCTCATCACAGTAAAAGCCCCTGGGTCACAAAGCACTCCTTTGATCAGATATTTTGGAGACATCTTTCATTTCCTTCAAACAAATCCACAGGGTTATAGTGATGGTGAAACTCGACGACGCCAACTCAAAGCACAAAATGCACCTGGTGGAAAAAGTAAAGGCTGAGCCATGTAACAGTGTTGCTTTCGTCCCTCCCCTAGCTATCCATTTGCAATGTTTGTGATTGTACAGTCGAGGGGATTGTAGTTTGAGTGTAGAAAATAAAGTTATAGGAGGGATTTCTATTCTAGCCCTGCCACCCAAGGTGGAGGAGTAGAGAGAGAGAGAGAAAGAGAGAGACTTAAATGGTCCAATTCACTTAATGCCCTGTTTGGTCTCCATGGAGACCCTCCTGAGTGGGGACTATTTTATCTGGTCTGACTGCGCCGTCAACTCATGACGGTTATTGATTTTAATATTGTTTATGCTCCTCTGGTCTGATCAGATCAACGGCAGAAACACGGCTGTGGTCAAGATCACCTAGGAAACAGGCCAGCTCACACATTCACATCCAGGATCAATTCATGTCAATTTAGTGAGAGTCCAAGTATTATCTGCAGTGTCTGAGGTAGAGAACAACCAACAGCTCCTCTTCTCTTTCCCTATCCCAGAGTAACACAGTCAGTCATATGTGAGAGAAACGGATATCTCAGTCTCCCTGGTTGAAGATCTTGCAGGCATTCGTCTAGGAAGTCCACCACCACCACGTTGAATGCATTAAGATTTAAACACACCAACCACCTGGGGGATAAGACTTTGGCGTAGCGAGTCCAGTGGCTTAACGTTTATAAATACACGCACAACTTCATATCTGTCTTATAGTTATAGCAAGTGTGGACTCAAGCCCTGGGACTCAAGCCCTGGGGTAGTTGTCCATGATGACAGCCCCTCTCCATCCCCACTTCCTCCCTCCTCCCTACCCCAGAATTCCCACTTCCTCTGGTATCCAAACCACAGAGCCGGAGTACTGGGTTTAAGATGGTCTTTATCAGTGGTCTGTCCAGTGGTATCGGCTTACAAGGCAGCACTTTGTCCACACACACATTATGGACGTTTTAATAGGTGATCAGAGCAGCTGTTACAGACGCAGTGCTGATTTACTGCCCTTCGTAGGGGCTTAATGTCTACAGGAGACAGACGGCTCTTAAGCCTTTGATGTTCAGGGGGATAATGTTATATGATCAGGCGGCCCCCTTGGAAAACACACACACACACACGAAAACACACACGTGAATGTGCGTGCACGCACGCACGCACACACACACGCTCATATATGCAGGCACGCACGCACACACTCCTTTCTTGGATCACTACTGTAAGTGGAGAAGTGAAAGTCTTATTGAGGGTTCTGAATTTGTCCACCTGCCCCACCCCCTTCCTAGAACAATACTCTCAGACATACTGCCCCCTGCCCCCCCCCTTCCTAGAACAATACTCTCAGACATACTGCTCCCTGCCCCTCCCCCTTCCTAGAACAATACTCTCAGACATACTGCCCCCTGCCCCCCCCCTTCCTAGAACAATACTCTCAGACAGACATACTGCCCACCTGCCCCCCCCCTTCCTAGAACAATACTCTCAGACATACTGCACTTTCAGCTCCCGCTAACGTCCAAGACTACTATCAAACTGTCTCTATAAGTACTTAAACACACACAACACTTGTGTTTCTTAAAACAAGTTGACAGGTGGGACATGCTCAGGGGAACACAAGCAAAGGCTCCCAATAGGCTTAGCACTTCAGCACCGACCAATTGGAATAGTTATGCAGGAGATTCTGCACTATTCACACCATGCCACCTCTCTCGCTGAGGTCAAGTGTCACATTCTATTTGCACCTCAAAGACATCAATATCCTCTTTCTCTCTGCACCCTGCATTACAGCTGGACAGAAGAAAGCAATGATAACTGAGTAAAAACCCCAACAGTTACTGTACTGGCTTGAAATGTTGCCTAGACCCCTTAAAGAAAAACTCATTAGACACTGAAGTCCTTGCCAACTACAGGCCGATAAACTCCGCCCCACGCTTTGTCTGTCAGATGCTGAAAAACTTGTCCATGCTTTTGTCTCCTCAAGGCTGGACTACTGCAACGCTCTCCTCATTGGGACTCCTAGAAAGAGCCTTCAAAAACTTCAATACATCCAGCACAGCACCGCTAGGATCCTAATGAAGATACGAAAATACGACCATATCACACCCATCCTTCACTCACTCCACTGGCTTCCTGTCTCATACAGGATCGACTACAAAATCTCCCTTCTCACCCATCAGTGCATCCACGGAAACGCCCCTTCCTACCTGAAATAATTAATTACACCACAAACCTCTTCACGCAACCTCCACTCTGGAAACAATGCCCTTCTTCACCACCCCAGAACCAAGCTCCGTACCATGGGGGATCGGGCCTTCTGCTCAGCCGCTCCGCGCCTGTGGAACTCCCTCCCAGACCATCTAAGGGCCCCACAAACCAAAGACTCTTTTAAGAAGGACCTAAAAACCTTTATTTTTCAGAAAGCATTCTTATAATTGTTTTGCCTATGTTTTGCCTATGTTCTGTTTTAATCTTGATTCATTCTGTAGCACTTTGAGATTGTTTTTAATAATTATTTGTTTTTAGTATTATTATTTAAAAAAATGGCTTCTGGACTGTTGTCCTGTTCTGTTCACCAACCAGATGACAGAATGCCAGTCATGGTATCTGAGTGCCAGACGACAGAATGCCAAGTCATGGTCTCTGGATGCCAGGAGAGAGAATGCCAAGTCATGGTCTCTGGATGCCAAGTGAGAGAATGTCAAGTCATGGTCTCTTGTTGTAGCTGCTTGACAATGAAATTTCCCCCCCGGGGGATCAATAAAGTATCTATCTATCTATCTATCTATCTATCTATCTATCTATCTATCTATCTATCTATCTATCTATCTATCTATCTATCTATCTATCTATCTATCTATCTATCTATCTATCTATCTATCTATCTATCTATCTATCTATCTATCTATCTATCTATCTATCTATCTATCTATCTATCTATCTATCTATCTATCTATCTATCTATCTATCTATCTATCTATCTATCTATACCAAGTGAGAGAATGCCAAGTCATGGTCTCTGGATGCCAGATGACAGAATGCCAAGCACTTCCTTCTATAAACAATATAAAAGATAAGAGTAGGAAAATCACTAGAAGAGAACTACAGAAGGGCCTGATTGTTAGAAGAGAACTACAGAAGGGCCTGATTGTTAGAAGAGAACTACAGAAGGGCCTAATTGTTAGAAGAGAACTACAGAAGGGCCTGATTGTTAGAAGATAACTACAGAAGGGCCTGATTGTTAGAAGAGAACTACAGAAGGGCCTGATTGTTAGAAGAGAGCTACAGGAGAGCCTGATTGTTAGAATATAACTACAGAAGAGCCTGATTGTTAGAAGAAAGATACAGGAGGGCCTGCTTGTTAGAATAGAACTACAGAAGAGTCTGATTGTTAGAAGAAAGCTACAGGAGGGCCTGATTGTTAGAATAGAACTACAGAAGAGCCTGATTGTTAGAAGAAAGCTACAGGAGGGCCTGATTGTTAGAATAGAACTACAGAAGAGCCTGATTGTTAGAAGAAAGCTACAGGAGGGCCTGATTGTTAGAATAGAACTACAGAAGAGCCTGATTGTTAGAAGAAAGCTACAGGAGGGCCTGATTGTTAGAATAGAACTACAGAAGAGCCTGATTGTTAGAAGAAAGATACAGGAGGGCCTGATTGTTAGAATATAACTACAGAAGTGCCTGATTGTTAGAAGAAAGCTACAGGAGGGTGTGATTGTTAGAATAGAACTACAGAAGAGCCTGATTGTTAGAAGAAAGATACAGGAGGGCCTGATTGTTAGAATAGAACTACAGAAGAGCCTGATTGTTAAATCTACTTTTTTTCTATAAACACTGATATCAGTTTGTCAGAGAAGTTTGGCTCAATGTGTGTGTGGGAAATAAGGAACACTTATATCTACTTCTAGACAGACAGACAGACAGACAGACAGACAGACAGACAGACAGACAGACAGACAGACAGACAGACAGACAGACAGACAGACAGACAGACAGACAGACAGACAGGGCCTAGAGCTCACCATAGGGGTTGTCTAGGGGACCTGGGATGAGACACAGCCCCCATATTAAAGACTAGATCAGATTTGGTTCAGACGGCAGTAGTAACATAATTCAGACGGCAGTAGTAACATAATTCAGACGGCAGTAGTAACATAATTCAGACGGCAGTAGTAACATCATTCCCATTCACAGTATGCTCTACAAACTATAAAAGCCAGGAAAGATCCTCACTGTGTAATGTGTGGGATGTTTTCCACTGCAGTCCTGCAGCATGCTACTTTGTCGACCAGAGGCCTGCTAGAGGCCTGCTAACACATACCTCCGTGAAGTGGCTCGGACGGTGACGTGGTGTAAGGACAACGACCTCATGCTCAACGCCTCAAAAACAACAGAGATTGCCATAGACTACAGGAGAAGAAAAAACCCCAAGGCCCAGTCATAATCACTGACCAACCAATAACCCTGAACCCCAAGGTCCCGTCATAATCACTGAACAACCAATAACCCTGAACACCAAGGCCCCGTCATAATCACTGACCAACCAATAACTCAGAACCCCAAGGCCCCGTCATAATCACTGACCAACCAATAACCCTGAACCCCAAGGCCCCCTCATAATCACTGACCAACCAATAACTCAGAACCCCAAGGCCCCGTCATAATCACTGATCAACCAATAACCCCGACAAATTCTTTCAAATTTTAGAGAGGGTTATGTCAAGCCTCAAAGATCACTGGCTGGGACCTTCCCTCTATGAGCTCTCTGTACATCAGCAGCAGCAGTCTACATTGACCTCCCTACAGGAGAACTAGCACCATGTCTCTGTGACCTCCCTACAGGAGAACCAGCACCATGGCTCTGTGACCACCCTACAGGAGAACCAGCACCATGGCTCTGTGACGTCCCTACAGGAGAAACAGCACCATGTCTCTGTGACCTCCCTACAGGAGAACAAGCACCATGCTTCTCTGATCTCCCTATAGTATAACCAGCACCATGTCTTTGTGACCACCCTACAGGAGAAACAGCACCATGTCTCTGTGACCTCCCTATAGGAGAACCAGCACCATGTCTCTGTGCCCTCCCTACAGGATGACCAGCACAATGTCTCTGTGACCTATCTATAGGAGAACCAGCACCAACCTCTGTGACCTCCCTAGAGGAGAACCAGCACCATGTCTCTGTGACCTCCCAAGAGGAGAACCAGCACCATGTCTGTGTTCTCCCTATAGGAGAACCAGCACCATGTATCTGTGATCTCCCTACAGGAGAACCAGCACCATATCTCTGTGACCACCCTACAGGAGAACCAGCACCATGTCTCTGTGTTCTCCCTACAGGAGAACCAGCACCATGTCTCTGTGTTCTCCCTACAGGAGAAACAGCACCATGTCTCTGTGACCTCCCTACAGGAGAACCAGCACCATGCCTCTGTGACCTCCCTACAGGAGAACCAGCACCATGTCTCTGTGACCTTCCAGCACCATATCTCTGTGACCTATCTGTTGGAGAACCAGCACCAACCTCTGTGACCTCCCAAGAGGAGAACCAGCACCATGTCTCTGTGATCTCCCTACAGGATAACCAGCACCATGTCTCTGTGACCTCCCTACAGGAGAACCAGCACCATGTATCTGTGACCTCCCTAGAGGAGAACCAGCACCATGTCTCTGTGACCTCCCAAGAGGAGAACCAGCACAATGTATCTGTGACCTCACTACAGGAGAACCAGCACCATGTATCTGTGACCTCCCTACAGGTGAACCAGCACCATGTCTCTGTGACCTCCCTACAGGAGAAGCAGCACCATGTCTCTGTGACCTCCCTACAGGAGAACCAGCACCATGCCTCCTCTGTGACCTCCATTCAGGATAACCAGCACCATGTCTCTGTGACCTCCCTACAGGAGAACCAGCACCATGGCTCTGTGACCACCCTACAGGAGAACCAGCACCATGGCCCTGTGACGTCCCTACAGGAGAAACAGCACCATGTCTCTGTGACCTCCCTACAGGAGAACCAGCACCATGCTTCTCTGATCTCCCTATAGTAGAACCAGCACAATGTCTCTGTGACCACCCTACAGGAGAACCAGCACCATGTATTTGTGACCTCCCTAGAGGATAACCAGCACCATGTCTCTGTGACCTCCCAAGAGGAGAACCAGCACAATGTCTCTGTGACCTCCCTACAGGAGATCCAGCACCATGCCTCTGTGACCTCCCTTCAGGATAACCAGCACCATGTCTCTGTGATCTCCCTACAGGTGAACCAGCACCACGTCTCTGATCTCCCTACAGGAGAGCCAGCACCAGGTCTCTGTGACCTCCCTACAGGAGAGCTAGCACCATGTCTCTGTGACCTCCCTACAGGAGATCTAGCACCATGTCTCTGTGACCTCCCTACAGGAGATCTAGCACCATGTCTCTGTGACCTCCCTACAGGAGATCTAGCACCATGTCTCTGTGAACTCCCTACAGGAGAGCTAGCACCATGTCTATGTGACCTCCCTACAGGAGATCTAGCACCATGTCTCTGTGAACTCCCTACAGGAGATCTAGCACCATGTCTCTGTGACCTTCCTACAGGAGATCTAGCACCATGTCTCTGTGACCTCCCTACAGGAGATCTAGCACCATGTCTCTGTGACCTCCCTACAGGAGATCTAGCACCATGTCTCTGTGACCTCCCTACAGGAGAGCTAGCACCATGTCTCTGTGAACTCCCTACAGGAGAGCTAGCACCATGTCTCTGTGACCTCCCTACAGGAGATCTAGCACCAGCCTTGGAATCAGCATGTGAGGTTTGGTTGTGGAAATGAATTTAAAGCCATGGAGAAAAAATGCATTGGGACGAGGTATGTCCGGCCACAGCTATTGTACATAAACCTCTGTGAATACAGGGGAGCAAGATGTCGGTACAGTCCACACACAAAAACCTGCATCTGGGCAAACACACACACGACACATAGACACGCACACACATGCACAAACACACACATCTGCCAACACACCTGCCAGTGTAATTCATGTGGTCATTTTCCTTACATGAAAGAGACAGGCTTCTGTCAGAGAGGAGGGAGCTGCTGATGCCACAGATTACCTTTCCTGTCTGTCTGGGCTTGTGAACAGAGAGGACAATAACAGGGCTGCTGCTGCTGCTGTCCCCCTGAAGGCCTGCCTGGGCTGGCCCTAAGACCACCATTCTAGCTACACCTGGGTTCATATACTATTGGTTTTCTTTCAAATTCTGTGAGCGTTCAATTGAGCCTGTCTGGGAGTATTCCATTTACCCCAGTTTGCCATGAAAGCTGAAGGGCAGCTGAAGTATTTGTAAGAAAACAAATACTATTTGAACCCAAGTATGTCTATCTACACAGGTCTCCAACAGTAATTTATAACTAGTGATTTAGATCTGAGAGGTTTTTACAACAACAAACTACGAAGATGTTGTATTATGCGATATGTCAGAATGAATTGTTGAACCTGAAAGTAAGTCAAATAACCTGCTCTGTTTGCATGACCACTTTTGTTTTTCCACCACAGGAGGCTGCTGAGGGGAGGACGGCTCATAATAATGGCTTGAATGGAGTAAATGGTACGGTATCAAACACATGGAAAACATGTTTGATGTGTTCGATACCATTCCATTGATTCCGTTCCAGCCATTACTATGAGCCTGTCCTACCCAATTAAGGTGCCACCAGCCACCTGTACTTTACACACTAGAGAGAAAAAAAAGGGTTTAACAAGTTGGCTCACGCTAAAAACAAATTACAGCTCGCAAAACAATGTGCCGTTACAACTTGACATTAAAGAGCTGACATTTACTGAGGCTCGTTTAAATGACTGCCTGCACAGCACCAGGTACCCCCTATTACAACAGGTAGAGAACATGAGTGGGTGGGTAGGTGGGCTGGCAAGTGTGTGGGTGGATGAATCGATGGGTGGGTGAGTGGGGCTAGGCTGGGCTGGGTTGTACAGTGAGCCATTTACAGTCTTGTGGGAGGGCCGTCCCGTAAATGAATAAACACCTGGATTAATGGGGTCACAGAACACAGACATGCTGAGGAGGGAGAATCCCAGCCAAGGATGCCCTTTTAATCCCATCGCCCCTTTTTCGGCCATGCACCATTTAAAGGCAATGTTACCGTGGTCGTGGAAATCACATTCAAGGTAAACACTGCAATCTGAAATTACCTTTAAATGTCAACCGTGCTACAATGCGGATCTTCCACAGTCCAGATTGAATCCAGTAACAGCACATCAACACATTTCTCCTCTGGTCCTGCATGATCTAGAGGGGGAACAGGTGGAGGGACTAAACATTTACAGATGGAAGAGGAGAGGAGGCATGGAAGCTCTGTATCCATTTAGGGGATAATCTCAATTGTATTTCCTTGATTATTTTGCTCCTCCTGGAAACCCATTGGATGAGAAGGTCAGAGCATTGGATGATCATCCATTCTCATCCAATGGGTTTTGAATAGGGGGAGGAGAGAAGACGTGAGGATATGCAATTGAGATTCTCCCTAGAAATATTCCGGGTCTCTTCAAGATGTCGTGTACAGTAGCCTTTCACCATTCTAGCTATTTCACTTAACATATGAGAGAGAGAGAGAGAGAGAGAGAGAGAGAGAGAGAGAGAGAGAGAGAGAGAGAGAGAGAGAGAGAGAGAGAGAGAGAGAGAGAGAGAAAGAGAGAGAGAGAGAGAGAGAGAGATAATTTAATTGAGAGAGAGAATTTAATTGAGAGAGAGAGAGAATTTAATTGAGAGAGTGAATTTAAAAGAAGAGAGAATTTAATTGAGAGAGAGAGAGAGAGATCAAGAAAATTAATTAATATAAGACTAAATTGGTAATGCACACAGGCTTCTAAACAAAGTGGTTGGGTCCTTTTCCCACTGTCCTCATTAAGAACTTCATCTGCCAGCACTCTGGCTCACCCACCTCATGGTGCATTAGAGCATTCCAGAAGTCAACAATTCAACTTTATAGTAACATAGACACAAACACTTAGCCTACACACGTGCACGTGCATACACACGCACTCACACGTACAGTATATATGCTCAAACAAACACACACACACACACACACACACACACACACACACACACACACACACACACACACACACACACACACACACACACACACACACACACACACACACACACACGGATGCACTCACACAGTGTGGTACTCGGGGCCAATAAGACAAACAGGTAATTCCCAAGATCCAGCTTAATGCTAATTTCAGACACTGATCTAGGATCAGACAGCAGGAACAAGTCATTTTTATACCTGCAAACTTGTCAGACAGCAAAGTTATTATAAATCATAATTGATCAGCAATTATGATTTATAGTAAGAGTGAAAAATGGCCGTGGTCTGCCCCAAATTACACACGGTTCACTTGAGTTGGATCGCTTTATTGATTGACATAACAAGGGTTATTATTATACTGAATTCCCTTTAAATGCATTTTAGACAGTTGGCATAGTGTGCATGGAACTATGACTGATGGAACTGGTCACCAAGGATATTCCTAGATGGATCCAGAGCTTCTCTACTTCTCCTCCTCCTGCTGCCCCTCCAGACTAGATCAGACAAGTCCAGACAAGACCTGGCCTGACTAGACCAGGCCTGACTAGGCCAGACGAGGAGTAACGCATTTGAGAGCAGATATGCCGTTCGTCCATTGCTTTGTTTTATTAATTGATGGATGATATTTATGGATGATTCTATCATTGTCTGGAGACGAAATAACATTAAATTAAATATTAAATGACATCAGCACATAATTGTAGCTGTTATCCAAAGGTAAAATCCAATAGATAATTCACTCATCAATGAACTCACCAACTTGTCTCAATGATGTCATACCCCACAAGGGGCCAAAGCTACATGGATCTAAACGATGGAAAACAACAGTTAGTTGGGTGTAAAACTGTCCGTGGACTGCTTGTTCATGCCATTCCCAACCATTTCAAAAGACTGCATTGTGAACCAAATTGATTTAACCCACTTGTCAAACTCATTCCAAACACTTAAAAAACACACTCTATCCCCTCAGCCCTCAAATTAAGTGGACACTTCTGATTATTTATTATGACGTCTGACAAGTATACACTTGCAGGGCAAAGGAGGAAGAAATTATTTTTAAATGGACCGCCCTTGGCCGGAAATTAGTCACTCGTTCATCCAGCGATGATTGTGTTTTCAGCCACTGGTAGCTTGTGGGTGCTTTATATATTAACTATATCATTATTAATATAAACCTACTGTATGAATTAATTAGCTAACTAACGTTAGGCTGCCTAGCTGGAACTTCTGAAGGAAAATGTTTTATTTCTACAATTTCCAAAAGCTAACCAAACAAAATCATTAATAGACGTGTTTGTGCCGCCATGTGCATTAGTAGAACAATTTCTAAATTATTTACATTTGTATTTACTTACATTTGTATGTTGATGTTGTACTTTTCGGCTGGCTTTTCTTAGCGGATGTAGTCATCGCAAATTGAATTATGGGGCGTTTCAGGCCCCGAAGTGAACATAATTGTTCACATAATTGGGATTCCCCCAAGGGCATAAGGCGAGGGTAAGTAGATGAGGGTGTGTCTTTTATGAGTATGAAACGCAGCCCGAGTGTCTACGGGTTTTCACTCCCTTGTATTGATGAATTAAGGTCACAAATTACTAAGAAACTTCCCCTCACCTGGTTGTCTAGGTCTTCATTGAAAGGAAAAAACACAGACGCCACCCTCCATGATATGAGTTTGACACCAGATTTAACCTACGATTCTATACAGCAGGGATATTCAAATCATACCCTGGAGGTCCGGAATACTGCTGGTTATCTGTTCTACCTAATCATTAATGGCAACCTGGTGTTCCTGGTCTAACTCAGTCCCTGATTAGAGGAGAACAATGAAAAATAAAAGCAGTGGAACTGGTTTCCAATCCAGATATCAATGAGGGCTATACAGTAACAGTTCTAGGTACATGTTGCCACCAACCTTAATATAGACTAAGGCCCCTAAGGGTTTAGATTAAACCACTGAGGTTCTCCCGTGCTCAGTCAGCACTACCAGTGTAGGTCATGTGACAGAAAGTGAATGCAGCACTGCCATCTAGAGGACATAGTATGTGCATGTAAATAAAGGATCTCCAACTCATCCTGGAAGTGGCTGTGCAGGCGTTACTTCCAGCACTAACCATAGAGCTGTTCTATAGGATCATTAATTACACCCACCTGGTGTCCCAGGTCTAAAGCAGGAATGACAGCGGCACTGGCTTCGCGTTCCAGCTTGAAATTTGCCTGCCATATGAAGTCCCACCCAGTTGACAAGCGCTACCTATGCCAAAACAGGCTTTGGGTCAAAAGCGATCTCTTTGGTACCAACACACCTGCTTCAGTCGGATTTAATTACCTGAATCAGGTGTTTTAGTACTGGTGTAGAACAAAACCCTGCAAAGCTTTTCATGACAAGGCCCCCCCAGTTATAAAATAATTAGCTGTCCTCATATGTTCATTCCATCACTGATGTGATTAGAACAGCTACTACCGTTCATTAGCATGTACTCCTGTCAAAGACAGTGGGCCATCAGTATACATTATAGAAATGGCTTCTTCCCCTTGCCTTCATCTAAATTGAAATGAAAGAACATCATTCCTGGTCAGCACATCCCAAAGACCTGAGAGATTAAGCCATAGACTTGGTTTGTCAAGAGAATATAACAATGAGAAAACAGAGTTTGATTCACTCATTTGATTTCTAAATCCTAACCTGCAGTGTGTTCCAAGTGTTCCGGTCAATGACAAATACAGAAGGCATTTGATCTGTAGGCCTGTCATGTCGAGAAAGTCAAACGTTCCACTTTCCAGTAGAAAGATGAGGCAATAGTGACAACCAGTGGAAAAAGCCAGAACCGCAACCCAAGTTGTTCCAAATTAATGTTTATAATTGAATCTTTCCTTGAAATGATCAGTAAACCCCACCCCGCCCGAAAAAGTGACAAATGCATTCTGAAAATATATGACAAGCCTTAACGTTGCAAATACAGAGTATCACGTTACTGTGAACATTTATTCAATGGTCCAGGAGCAGCTGTTACATGGTACTGTAAGACTAATAGTAACAAATACAAAAGGCAGAACGTCACAACCCAAACACTGTACCTACCCAGAAACCACCATGTCACTACCCCCAGGCCACCATGTAGAACTGAAACATAGCTGTAGCTTCACCAGGCTCCGATTAGGATAGGTGGAATTAGCTTCTACTCATCTGATCATTTTAGATCCACACAAATGCTTAGAGGATAGGGTCAAGGTGTTTGCTTCTGGACAGGAGCGCCATCTGAGAAATAACAGATTCCCTGAAAGATGCACGACATGGAGGTTAAAGAGTCCAGGCTTTAGAAACATTTGCGGTGGACGATGGAAGGGCCGGACTCGTCGTATTCCTGCTTGGAGATCCACATCTGCTGGAAGGTGGAGAGAGAGGCCAGGATGGAGCCGCCGATCCACACAGAGTATTTACGTTCGGGAGGGGCGATGATCTGGAGATGAGATTTGAACATATTCATTAGGAACAGAACAGTAAAACAGAGGTCATCTAAAATAGTTTTAGTGCAGAACACAATTAGGTGATTTCTGATAACGATTGGCTAATGAAAGTATTTTGCAAGCCAAAGAGATAGTTGAGATGCTACACTTAATGCCTATGGGCAGAAATTCACAGAATCACACATGAATGCCCACCTTAATCTTCATAGTAGGGGGTGCCAAGGCGCTGATCTCCTTCTGCATTCTATCAGCAATGCCAGGGAACATGGTGGTTCCACCAGAGAGGACAGTGTTGGCGTACAGGTCTTTCCTGATGTCGACATCACACTTCATGATGGAGTTATAGGTGGTCTCGTGCACTCCAGCGCTTTCCATTCCTAATAAATAAAATGTACATGTTGATGGCAGCCCTAGGAACACATAAGTACGCCTACTAGTATGAGTCTTGTAATGAGGGCAGTGAACACAACTGTCAAGCTTCTCACAGAGAGCCCCATAGGAACATTGTGAACACAGCTGGTGTAGTGGTGAATGTCACTAAGCTGAGTTACATTGTCTAGACAAAAGAACTTGTACATGCATTAAGAAGAGTCTCCAGTGGCTGAATGCTACCTTCTCCGCTGATTTTCAAATACTGCCAAAAGGTTAGTGCTTATGAATATTCATATCAATACATAAATGAGGGTGCATCTTGTGTGACCTCTACCGAGATAAACCATAATTTTCAGAGCCTCCGTTTTAGTAGTGGCTAGTAACGCATGACTCAAAGCCCCAAAACTTCATAATGTGGATTTTAGGACTATAATTATTAGTCACCAACCACAGACAAATGGCTTCCTCTTTAATACGCAGAAAAACATCTCACCAATGAAGGACGGCTGGAACATGGTCTCAGGGCACCGGAAGCGCTCGTTGCCGATAGTGATGACCTGTCCATCAGGTAGCTCATAGCTCTTCTCCAAAGTGGAGCTGGAGGCAGAGGTCTTCATCTCCTGCTCGAAGTCCAGCGCCACGTAGGACAGCTTCTCCTTGATGTCGCGCACAATCTCCCTCTCGGCCGTGGTGGTGAAGCTGTAGCCACGCTCAGTCAGGATCTTCATGAGGTAGTCAGTGAGGTCGCGTCCGGCCAGGTCGAGACGCAGGATGGCGTGGGGAAGAGCGTAGCCCTCGTAGATGGGCACCGTGTGGCTGACACCATCCCCAGAATCCATCACGATTCCTGTGGTGCGGCCAGATGCGTACAAAGATAGCACAGCCTGGATACCTACATACATGGCTGGGCTGTTGAAGGTCTCAAACATGATCTGGTAGAATAAGAGGAGGTGGGAATTAGGACTACACAAGGCCCTTTATCACCTACAAATACTGCTGGGAATGCGAGGCCCACCACTAACCAATACCTACCCTCAGGCAAGGTGAACAGAGGAACCCTGATATCTACATTCTGGTAGTGGATTAGGAGTTTATTCACATTATGCAGTAAATAAAATTGCTGGGTTTATTTACTACTGCAGCATGGTGTTTTAGTGCATATCTCCCCCTTCCAAGATGGCGTAGCAGTGTGTACGTGCATTTGTCTTGTCCCGTGTAAATGGTCTTTGTTTTTGCTTTTAGTCTTTATCCGTACACTATTTGCTTCCATCAAACATCTCCTATACGAACTAAATATACTTTCCTGCAACCCACCTCATCCAATGTGGAACGGATCTGCTATTTCTTCATGCCATATAACCAGACACCTTCGACAGAAACTAGCCAGCTAACTAGCTATTAGCCATTGTCAGCGGTCTTCATTATTGCCCTTGGCCTGCACCAGCAAACTTTAGCTCGGACAATAAATCAGCCAGTCTGCACAGCGCGCTACCAACCCAGCGCATATCGGATTGCTTTCCCTACCACATCACCGGATTTCTGCTGCAATCACTGGATCATGGCAGCTAGCTAGCTACAACAGAGTGGCTGTTGTTGACTAACACCATTGTACCCGAAGCATGCACCAGTTAGCCTTGAGCTAGGCTCATCTCCCAGCTAGCCGACAAAATGTACTAGATAATTCCTGGGCTACAGTACCTCTTTGCCAACTGGCCGGGACCTTTGTCGACACGGAGCCCCGCCGATCCATCACAACTGGTCTGCCGACTTAGCCATCCGATGTGGTCCTTCAAACTGGCTTTTCCGATGCGATGCCGCCAAAAATCCATCTGCTAGCCCCAGCTCGCTAGCATTCTGAACGCTGTGCCTCCCGCTTATCTAGCACAGTAGTGGCTACCTAGCTGCTCCCTGGCTCACCTCTTGCTGCTCATTGGACCTACCGATCATTCGGCTACACAGCTGAGGCCTGCTGGACTAATCGTCGGCCAGGAGGTCGATGTTCCGTAACACGGTACCTCAACCGCTTTATCTGCTAGGCCTCAGCCTCGAACGCAGGCCCCGTGTGTACGCGCAGCATTCTCTCTAACGGACCCTCTGCCCATTCATCGCCAATACCCACTGTCTTAGCTCTCAATTAATTTATGCCTCGTCTATTGCGGTTTCTGTTGGCTCTTATTGTTTTAAAGCACTGCTTTGCTTTGCTTTATCTTGGCCAGGTAGCAGTTGAGAACTAGTTCTCAACTGGTTTAATAAAGGTGAAATAAAATAACAAATAAAATGACCTGGGTCAGTATTTTAGTGCATATCTCCCCCATTACCTGGTTCATGGTGTTTTAGTGCATATCTCCCCCATTACCTGGGTCATCTTCTCCCTGTTGGCTTTGGGGTTGAGGGGGGCCTCCGTGAGCAGGACGGGATGCTCTTCTGGGGCCACACGTAGTTCATTGTAGAAGGTGTGATGCCAGATCTTTTCCATATCGTCCCAGTTGGTAACAATGCCGTGCTCGATGGGGTACTTCAGAGTCAGGATGCCCCTCTTGCTCTGGGCCTCGTCTCCCACATAGCTGTCCTTCTGTCCCATGCCCACCATCACACCCTGGGGAAAGAGACATTACCGTTACACTTGGTCTCTGCACTATGCATAGACTCAAGTTACCATACACTATAGAAGTGGTTTTCATCAAACGTTGGCTTGAGAGTTGCTTGTATGTTTCATATACACATCATAATCAATATCTTAACTTTAGTTTTAGACTACCAATATATTATGCTTTTGTTAATGGGTTTGGGGAGATAAGTCCCTTTCTTTTTAATGATGCAATATTTGTCCATTGAACCTCTTTTGGCTGAGGAGCACCTCCAGAAGGAAGAGTGCTGTATAGCCAATTCAAACTTTATCCCAAAGTAAGTAAAAAATTTTTATATAAAGTGAATCAGAGATATCCAAGAGCTCAGTTTGGTTCCAACCTGATGTCTGGGTCTTCCAACAATGGAAGGGAACACAGCACGGGGAGCATCATCCCCTGCGAAACCAGCCTTGCACATGCCTGAGCCATTGTCGACCACAAGTGCAACAATATCGTCTTCAGCCATTCTGTAAAAAATAAAGAAGATTAGTGAATCAAGGCCTAAAAAGTAAAAACAAAGGCATACATCTTAAATGTATATTTCAATTAAATACCACCAACTAGAGTAATCTATATTTAACAAATTAGAAAGTCATTAGTAATTGTATACATAGGACCCTAGTAAACTTTAATTCGTATCAATTCATTAGTTAAAATGTTTAACCAACTGTCCAAGGTCTGTCTACTAACAGACCATGTAAAACAATGGCATTGAACCAAATACAATAATTTGGAACAAAAGCTAACATAATTCCAACCGGTCTTTTTTTCTCAATATATGACTGACTCCAACAGCTCAAACGCGTATTCACAGACAAATCCAAGCAAAGTTGTATTTCAAATCATGTGATTTAACCATAGCTAGAATACAAACACATTTAGCGATACCACTCGACTAAAAATGCCTCGACATTTCAGATTGGCTTTCCTAAACGTTGGGAGAGTGGCGTTTACTTACCTGTCAGTTAGGATGTTTTCTCTTCAAGAATCCGGTAATAATTGTTTTCAGCAAGGTGTGCGCGGCATCCTAATTCCAGCAGGAGACTTCCTCCTTTTCTTCCAAACGGTGCATCATCCTCCGCCTTTGCGGTCACCTGCTCACACCAAATATGGGCATAGTTTAAAAAAAAAAAGACACCGGATTGGATTGGAAGGTGTTTTACGGTGGAAGTGACCGACCATCGTATTGTCATTCACAGGGTAGACGACATTAAAGCGACTGGATAGACTGGAATCGAACAGGTACATGTTTGGTTAGCCTACAGGTTTTGGGTCATTTAAATTCAGTAGAATTTGGAAATGTAAAGCTTCGAACACACCGACTGTCATTGCGTTTTGATACACCAGAAGTACATTCATTTCCAATGGAACGCAGCGTTTGCCTTTCAGCATTGTGTTGCAGAGGCAGTTGCAATGCGTTCTGTGTGGTGCATATGTTGGATTTGTCGACTGTATGCGTAAACGGGATGACAGATATGGTAGCAGAAGGTGAATGTTGAACTTTTGTTGCGCACATATCTACATGATGCTGCATACTATTTTGCGCAATGATGCAGTCAGTCTGTTCAAAGCGTAAGAGACTTTGTTGCAAAGCCTGACTGCGTCATTCCGCAAAATAGTATAAAAATAGCATCTTTGGTCTACCTTTGGGTTGTTTATCTGCCTCCTGAAAGCTAAGTATGGTCAACAAGTCCCACCTTTAATATCCAGTCCTACAGGGGTCACTAATCATTATGAGACATTCAGTCCTACAGGGGTCACTAATCATTATGAGACATTCAGTCCTACAGGGGTCACTAATCATTATGAGACATTCAGTCCTACAGGGGTCACTAATCATTATGAGACATTCAGTCCTACAGGGGTCACTAATCACTATGAGACATTCAGTCCTACAGGGGTCACTAATCATTATGAGACATTCAGTCCTACAGGGGTCACTAATCACTATGAGACATTCAGTCCTACAGGGGTCACTAATCATTATGAGACATTCAGTCCTACAGGGGTCACTAATCATTATGAGACATTCAGTCCTACAGGGGTCACTAATCACTTTGAGACATTCAGTCCTACAGGGGTCACTAATCATTATGAGACATTCAGTCCTACAGGGGTCACTAATCATTATGAGACATTCAGTCCTACATTCCACAACAAACCAGTGATTATGGCTGTCATTCTTGCTGGACAGAAAAGTCATAGGTCAATAGGTTGTGTACAGTCCTGACACATTGTACAATAGTTACAGCTATTTGGCAATACCTATACATTATCTATACCTAATCCTGTTGTTAAAATAGGGGTTGTTTGTTTTCAGAATAAGCCAGGGGTCTCATTTAAAAAAGGTTGTTACTCACAACTTTGTATCCTTTACAGACAATAAATCAAAGTCCACTGTAAAGTTGAGATGTGTAATGCTTGATGTGAAAATGTGTGATTTGGTTTGATTGTCATTACAATGTGAATCCACTTACTGACTTTTATTCATAGGTGTAGTCATACAAACCTCATATGTTGTGAAAACTAATCTAATCTAAATTGCATTTCCTTGATTCCTCGCGTCCTCTCTCCTCGCCCCCTTCTCAAAACCCATTGGAGGAGAAGGTCAGGAGGGCGGGACCTCTGACCCTCTCATCCAATGGGTTTTTAGAATGTTGTTCTTGAGGCCTCTGGTCCAGTAAGTGCTCCTAAATGTTTCAAGCAGCTCCCACAGCAACCTCTATTGGCACCTGCACCACAAGGGTTCACCTGGCCATTTGTGATAATCCCGTTAGATTATCACGCCATGGCTGGATTAAGCCCTCCTGGAGAGAACCAGTGCCAAGAAGAATGAGTAACGCTAACTATCACTATACAGAGGTATACAGTGATAGGAGAAAACAAACTTTAGTCGTGTTATGACCTGCGTCTGTTCCGGCATGTTCTTGATTTTGGGTAACCCATCCCCTATACTGTACAATCTACAAAATATGCAGCCACACTTTATTTGGATAGTCCCGATTTTCCATCTGTAGAGCATCTTTTGATAAAGAACTGCTTGCTAGGGTTACGGTTCGGGTTAGGTTTAAAATAAGGGTTAGGTTTAGCTTAGGGCGATGGTTAGGATAAGGGTTAAGGTTAGGGTTAGGGTTAGTATAAAGTTATTTGAAATGTTACTGATAGTCTCTAGTGCATCTACAGATTGACTATACAAATAAAGTGTTTCCAAATATGCTTTTGTAGATGTTACAAAAAATACAACAAGCAAGGCCATTGAGAATTCAATGTCAGCACACCAACTGAACAAGATTGACATGTTGGGTCCAATTAAGGAAATACTTTGATCCTTATTGGAGATCAATGTTATGAGATGAGCACTTTACTGTATGAAAAAACAACCGGGTTGTATTCAGTGAGGTGAACCATTTAGAATGTTCTAGATAGACATTCGATTAACTACACGACAGACAATCAAATGTTCTACACTATACATTTATATCTGATTAAGTAACCAATGATGACTTGAGGCTAAAACTGAATGGGGTCTGATCGGGTGGACCAGGTTTAGCCTCTAATCATCATTGGTTAATTAGTAGCTTTCACCTCCGATTGAACCTTTGTATGGTGGTCTGAGAGTTAGAGATTTAACCTTTGTATGGTGGTCTGAGAGTTAGAGATTTAACCTTTGTATGGTGGTCTGAGAGTGCTATTTAACCTTTGTATGGTGGTCTGAGAGAGTTAGAGATTGAACATTTGTATGGTGGTCTGAGAGAGTTACAGATTTAACCTCTGTATGGTGGTCTGAAAGAGCTACACTCTTAGAAAAAAAGGTGCTACCCAAAGGTTCCAGGTAGAACCTGTTTGGTTCCAGGTAGTACCCTGGTTGCCTCTCCCAGGAGGTGGAAACTTGGCCGTTAGTAGATCTTACATCAAGACAATAATCCAATGCACACATTCAAATTCACAAAGAAATGGTTAATTGCTCACAAATCAACATTTTGCAATGGCCATCTCAGTCTCCAGACTTGAACCCCATTGAAAACCTGTGGCATTAATTGTCGAGGGCAGTCCATAAGCATAGATGGAGGATATAAAGGATCTGGAAAGAATATGTATGGGGGAATGGTCCAAGATCCCTCCCAATGTGTTCTCCAACTCATAAAACATTTTAGAAAAAGGCTCAGTGCTATTATCCTCTCAAGGTGAGCTAGTGAAAACAGAGTTGCCAATAATTTTGACCCCTATCTTTAAAAAAAGTATTACTCTTTCTCTGAGCAGTTGTGCTAGTATAAAATAATATAATGTTTAAAAAAAGTTTTGTATACAATACAGCTCAGTAATTTGTGTTATTTATCTTATACAGTCTTTTTTCCTCATCTTTTTTTAAATATATGTTTTATTTTTATTTAACCATTATTTAACTAGGCAAGTCAGTTAAGATCAAATTCTTATTTACAATGACGCTGTGCCAATTGTGCGCCACCCTATCTTTATCAAGGGTGCCAATATTTGTGACATGACTGAATACCCAGAACTGATGCAAAACAACACCACTAAACTCAGTGGCAATAGATTGAGCTGACACACTGCGCCTCAGCCTTGTGCAGACAGACAGACAGACACAGCGTTTCCTGTTTCCGCCACTTCTTTGCATAAGACACTCCTTATAGCACTGGAAACCTTAGTGAATGAGATTGGTAATGCTTGTGTGCCCTGGAGAAGGTCACAGGTCATGATTATAGCGTGTGCCCTGGTTTCTGGTTGGACAGGAGACTGTCAGGGGAGAGTGGTCTGGGGTTAGTAACAGACTGTCAGGGGAGAGTGGTCTGGGGTTAGTAACAGACTGTCAGGGGAGAGTGGTCTGGGGTTAGTAACAGACTGTCAGGGGAGAGTGGTCTGGGGTTAGTAACAGACTGTCAGTGGAGAGTGGTCTGGGGTTAGTAACAGACTGTCAGGGGAGAGTGGTCTGGGGTTAGTAACAGACTGTCAGGGGAGAGTGGTCTGGGGTTAGTAACAGACTGTCAGGGGAGAGTGGTCTGGGGTTAGTAACAGACTGTCAGGGGAGAGTGGTCTGGGGTTAGTAACAGACTGTCAGGGGAGAGTGGTCTGGGGTTAGTAACAGACTGTCAGGGGAGAGTGGTCTGGGGTTAGTAACAGACTGTCAGGGGAGAGTGGTCTGGGGTTAGTAACAGACTGTCAGTGGAGAGTGGTCTGGGGTTAGTAACAGACTGTCAGGGGAGAGTGGTCTGGGGTTAGTAACAGACTGTCAGGGGAGAGTGGTCTGGGGTTATTAGCCAGTGTTTAACTAAAGAAGGGATATTTAGATATTATCAAGTGGCTGTTTGATGGAAAAGAGATCAATATATCAATCATAGTAAATTGTAATTAAAGTGAAAGTGCTGAACGGTTCCTAGTGTTTAAGGGACTAATGACAGCTTAACTTGTTTAATGTTTTCCATTATGGCATTCTTCGGTCAGCCTAGTTCTCTCAGTTTATGACAATCTTGTTCTCTTGAATATCTTAGACTAGTTAATGGGTGTTTTTAATGATTTGGTCAAACAACCTGTTGCTTTGGTCAATAAATGACTCCCCGTCTTGAACCTGCTCATTTAGGGAACTAGTACTGTACAGTGCATTTGAATTACATTTGCATTACCTTTAAAAAAAATAGTTTTTTTCCCTCATCAATCTACGCACAATACCCCTTTATGACAAAGCGATTTATAACTGAATTCAAAACTGAAATATCACATTTACATAAGGAAACGGGTACTGGACATTCAAGTGAATTTAACTCAACGCATAGTATAAGACTCATGGCACGCTCTCCCAGTTCATTTAAATAAAGAGAACGAAGGACGGAAGTGAAAGAGAGCTTTGTGGACCTATTCAAATCCCCTCGTGTTAACATGGTGGGGACACAAGACAAAGCTTATTTGAATTAGGGAAATCTGGAAATTCAAAGGGTGACTATTGAACCATACGTTGTCCCTGTAAAAACCAATCCATCAGAGATAAAAACCTGTTTGAGCATGGGAAAGGAAAGATATGAGAATCTGAAGAGAGAGAGCGACAGAGAGAGAGAGAGAGAGAGAGAGAGAGGGAGGGAGGGAGACGAAGAGCACCTTTACTCGACTGGACGTTTACCAATTAGGCTGTGGCTCACCAGGAGATCAGTGCTGGGGTAATCCCCATGCTGGATGGGTTTGCCAGTATATACGGGCCTAACTATGTGATGGAGAGCCAGCCTGAAGGGACTTAAGGCTGAGAAATGAGAGTGTCAGTGTGAGTGATAGAGAGAGGGTGAAAGCAGTCTGGCCTCCAATAAGACATAGCGTGAGATAAAGTGTATATGTAGGGGGACATAAGAAGAGAATGAAGGAGAGGGAGACAGAGAGAGGGAGAGAGAGAGAGAGAGAGAGGGAGAGGTGGGTTTAGTGCACTGGTATGTGACGTCAGAGGCTTGTTGGATTGAGGTGCTGTGTCCTGCTGATTTTAATCCCGGCTGATTAGGTAACAGAGAGCAAGCGCCTGTGCAAACCCCTTGGGGGAGAGAGAGAGAGAGAGAGAGAGGGAAGTCAAGCATTCAGTTTGAGGGAGGTTGTTAAAGTGGTGGAAATCAGGCATTCAGATTGAGGGAGGTTGTTAAAGCAGGGAAATCTGCACCTGGAGAGAAAAGAAAGGGGCCCCCTCTACCCTCCCCCTCGTTTCCCCTAAAGCTTTCCACTCCAGACCTCTGTGTGTGTGTGGGCGACAGATCGACGATGCCCACGAACGGAATTAACAAAGCCTTGAAGCTGCAATTTGGCCTCATCAACCACGAGAGCCGCTACCTAACGGCCGAGGCCTTCGGCTTCAAGGTGAATGCCTCTGCCTCCAGCATGAAGAAGAAGCAGATCTGGACTCTGGAGCAGGAGGACCAGGACACCCAAGTAGTGTTCTTGCGCAGCCACCTGGGCCGCTACCTGGCCTCCGACAAAGATGGCAAGGTGAGCTGCGGGGCAGAGCAGCCCGACTCGCCCGGCTGCCGCTTCCTGATTGTGGCCCAGTCGGACGGCCGCTGGGCGCTGCAGTCGGAGCCATACCTGCGCTTCTTTGGAGGCTCGGCTGACTACCTGTCCTGCTTCGCCCAGGCCATCGGGGAGCCCGAGCTGTGGGCCGTCCACCTGGCCCTCCACCCGCAAGCCAGCCTGCTCAGTGTGGCGCGCAAACGCTACGCCCACCTGTTCGCCCGGGAAGGAGAGATCTCAGTGGACAGCAACATCCCGTGGGGCTCGGACTCCCTAGTCACCCTGGTATACTTGGAAGGAAAGTACTTCCTGAAGACGTGCGACAGCCGCTTCCTCAGCAGCGACGGGAAGCTGGTCAAAGAGAACGACCCTACCACCAGCTTCACCCTGGAGCTCAAGTCGGGCAAGCTGGCCTTCAAGGACTGCGATGGGAAGTACCTGACGCCCATGGGCCCGACCGGCACGCTGCGCTCAGGCAGGTGCTCCAAGCCTGGCAAGGACGAGCTGTTCGATCTAGAGGAGAGCCACCCACAAGTCATTTTCCAGGCAGCCAACAAAAGATTTGTCTCCGTCAAGCAAGGTAATTATCCATTCAATGTATCTATTTATTGCTATAATGTACATTATTTAAGTATTTTTGTATTGTTTCTACTAATTTGATGTTTGGACAATATTTTGAGTAGGAAATGTATTGTGTGATACATTCAATATCGTCTCTGAAGGTGCATATCTAGCTGCAGAAGAATTGAAAATAATAAAGTTAGCTGAGCCCCATTCGGCTCACTGTAGGGTTTCCAGGAGATTGCTATCAAATTTACCTGCTATATTGTCCTTGGCATCCACCCAGAACTGAGCAAGTCTGAAAATGGACTCACCAGGGAGGTTCTGCATGCTCTATTTTGAGAAAAGAAAGGGACAGAGAAAATAGCATAGGTATGCCTGCTGTGAACCCATTTGGGAAATAAAACAAGTGACATTCTCAGGGAGCTTTAGAGTTGCTGAACCTTTGAAAGGATTTACTTTTTTGGTCGACCCTTTTCGTCTAATTGCTAAAATCCTGGCATTACATTAAATACACTGTTCTGAGAAGAGTAGAAAACAAATTGATTTTGTTCAGAAAATAATTTATTGCTATACTGTACTCAGCACGACCAACCTCCAGTGTAATTGACCTGCAAATCCACACTTCATACGTCATAGCTGACGTCTAGAAAATCAAAGGAAAATGTCCATGTTTGCATAATTTCCCTTTAGAGGATGGTTGGTTCTATCACAGACAAGCAAATGGCAGTCAAATAGAATCACCATTAGTTAGCTCAGTGCCTGAAGCTCACTTTGTCTTTAGTTACACTCCTTAGCAATTAGATGAAAAGTTAATGCTGTTAAAAGACTCCTCACATCTCAACAATTAGAATCAGAAAATGTGTCTTGGCGCGGCAGGATGCTGGAATGGAGTCAATGGAATCCAAATGTTTGATACCATTCCATTGACTCCATTCCAGCCATTATTATGAGTCGTCCTCCCCTCAGCAGCCTCCGCTGCTCTACTCCCTTTAGTGAAGCCTGTGGGTCTGTCTGTCTGTCAATAGCAGACAGTATATTGAATTCTAATGACAGGTAGGTTCAGTTCTATCAATTTCAGAAACCATTCACTCAATTGAGTGAGCATTGAGTCATATCTCAAAATACAGTCATCATGCAGTGCAGTGGTGGTTGGTGCCATTTAAGATGAGGGAGGATGATTCATTTTTTTATGACCATGGTCTTATTTCTATTACAGCATATTGGATGACTCTCATTCATATTCCATTCACCCAGCTCAATGTAACATCGATAGGGTTAGGCTACTACATGGTGCTCAAATGTTCCCTATACCCATCATGAGGTTGCTTCAACCTAGCCTATGAATGAAAGTTTACAGCGTAGATGCACACAGGCTGAGAGACAAATTTGAGGTCACAGACAATGACACATGGACAGACAGTGACATTCAATACCGCCTTTCACACTTTTGCCTGCATCTAGCTGATCTATGGTGTAATCATTAGTCCAACATGTGCAAATGAGAGTTTCTATTGGACAAATTCAGGTACGTTTTTCCCTGTTTTGTAACGTTTGCTAACGTTTAAGAAAAGTTTTTCAACAGAATCAGCGGAATGAGTACACCCCTGATCACGCGTAAACACAGTTCCCTTTCATAGCACCTTCTTACTTGCTTCTGTTTCATTTTAGAAGAAATTAATTTGTTCAAAACTGTTCAACTGTTGTCTTTCTCTCTCTTTGAGTCAACTACTCACCACATTTTATACATTGCAGTGCTAGCTAGCTGTAGCTTATGCTTTCAGTACTAGATCATTCTCAGATCCTTTGATTTGGAGGACAACATATCAGTTCATGCTGAAAGAACTCTGATAGGCTGGAGGACGTCCTCCGGAAGTTGTCTTAATTACTGTGTAAGTCTATAGAAGAGAGAGAGAGAGAGAGAGAGGGTGATGCATTCTCCCTTTCCTCCCTGCACAGACCTCCCCTGGTAAGTTCTTACGATTTGGTCAAAATTTCATTTTAAATTGTACGCGTTCAGAATGATTCTACATAACAAATATTGAATAATTGAAAACAATGTATGTAGGCTACTGGCTCAAATATTGATCAGTGTTTCATGGAAATAATAGGGCATGAAATAGTATATTTGATCTAAATAAATGATCACTCAATATTATCCCCAGTTCATTCTACTCTTCCTTTGGTAAACAATTTCAACAAGGGGCTTTTCAAAAATTCCAACATGGCAACCCAACCCATGATGTTGTGCTTGGTCCCTCTGAAGCGGAGTGTTTTTGCCTGGGGTGTATTCAACAGATGGGACAAAACTGTGAGGGACTAACTTGAACTTTTGCTACAGTGTGCACTAATGAATACACCACTAGTGTCTTCTCTCTCCGAACATTTGTTTTAGGAACGAGGAAGGCACCACAAAGCTGCTTAGCGGGCCCTGTGGTGCAGATTTGCAGTGCACCACCAAGGGAATTACAGCAGGCAAATGAACACGATGGGTAGAGGGGTGTGTGTATGGGATTAGGGTGGTTACAGGCTTAAGAGAAAGGTTGAGGGATATTTCTGTGGTATCTAATTTGAACTCCAGCAGACACAATCTGCTATATACAGTACATTCGGAAGTACATTCAGACCCCTTGACTTTTTCCACATTTTTTAAAATGTATTATATGCTTTTTTCCCCCTCAATCTACACACAATACCCCATAATGTACAAATAATTATTATTTGCAAATGTATTACAAATTTATAACGTATATCACATTAACATAAGTATTCAGACCCTTTACTCAGTACTTTGTTGAAGCACCTTTGGCAGCGATTACAGCCTCAATTCTGCTTGGGTAGGACGAATAATGCACTAAAGTGAAAGGTTCAGTTTGTAATGTTGCAACACTTATAAAATGATTATATTTTATACAAAAGCTCAGCTATATGTAGCCTTCATTAAAGATGCACTCTCAAACTTCTGTATAATTTCAACCAGTAGTTTTAAAAGTGGTGCTCACGAGCCAAAAGTGGTCCCTGTTTTTTGTTTACTACTTCATAAAATTGTGTACTATGTAATCCATTTCGTCTGATATGTTACATTCTACAAACAATGTTTGTAAAATATATATATATATATATATACGAATATATATATATTTATTATATATATATTATATATTTTATGTGAAATTCATATGATATGTTATGAATTTGTTGTGCTTAAGATCCTGGAGTTACAGATGTCATTGTTACGTACTTGTTATCTATTGTGAATGCTGCGCTTTTCAAACATATTTGTATCCTCAGTCAATATCTATGCCTTTTGGATGATGGGCCATGCCCAACAGTTCTTTGGTCGCGCCAGGTTTGTCCAAATACATTTCCAGTCCTTCATTTGAGTATTTCTAGAACCGTTGCAGTAGGTGTGCTTCCCTACAGCACCACATGGGGGAGGTAATGCTATTTCACAGTGATATTACACCATTTTATGGGTGGAGTGAGGGGTCAGTGGTAAAAAGCAAGAGCTGGATTCAGTATTTATTTTCTATTAGATACTTGGGCTGTGCTTGATTGAGCTTACCTGGAGCAATGGCACCAATGGACTATACAAGGCAAACTCAATCGAACACTGAAAGCATTTAAAAGCTTTTTAATAGATTCGATTTGAACCCAGGTCTGGAAACATCTGAAGGAACTGAGGGGACACTGGCATGCAAATATATAAGTATTCAACATGTTGTTGTGTTACAGCCGGAATTTAAAATGGATTATATTGAGATTTTTTGTCACTGGCCTACACACAATACGCCATAATGTCAAAATCTGAAATGTCTTGAGTCAATAAGTATTCAACCCCTTTGTTATGACAAGCCTAAATAAGTTAAATAAATAAGAGTAAAAAGGTGCTTAACAAGTCACATAATAAGTTGCATGAACTCTGTGTTCAATAATAGTGTTTAACATGATTTTTGAATGACTATCTAATCTCTGTACCCCACACATTTTTTATTTTTTATTTTTTTATTTCACCTTTATTTAACCAGGTAGGTCAGTTGAGAACAAGTTCTCATTTGCAACTGCGACCTGGCCAAGACAAAACAAAGCAGTGCGACAAAAGACAACACAGAGTTACACAGTAAACAAACAGTCAAAAACACAATAGAAAAATCTATATACAGAGTGCAAAATGTAGTGCAAAAATGCAGTAAGGTTAGGAGGTAGGACAATAAATAGACTATAGTGGTGAAATAAATTACAGAATTATCATCATTAACACAGGAATGAAGGATGTGCAAATTATGATGTGCAACATACAATTATCTGTAAGAGCATTGAATTTCAAACACAGATTAAACCACAACGACAAGGGAGGTTTTCCAATTCCTCGCAAAGAAGGGCACCTATTTGTGGATGGGTAAAAATATAAAAAAGCAGACAAGTTATTAATTACACTTTGGATGGGGTATCAATACACCCAGTCACTATAAAGATACAGGCATCCTTCCTAACTCAGTTGCCAGAGATGAAGGAAACCGCTCAGGGATTTCACCATGAGGCCAATGGTGACTTTAAAACAGTTACAGAGTTTAATGGCTGTGATAGGAGAAAACTGAGGATGGATTAACATTGTAGTTACTCCACAATACTAAATGACAGAGTGAAAAGAAGGAAGCCTGTACAGAATATAAATATTCCAAAACATGCATCCTGTTTGCAGTAAGGCACAAAAGTAAAACTGCAAAATAATATATGGCAAAGCAATTCACTTTTTGTCCTGAATACAAAAGGGTTATATTTGGGGCAAATACAACACATTACAGAGTACACTCTCCATATTTTCAAGCATAGTGGTAGCTGCATCATGCTATGGTTATGCATGTCATCGTTAAGGACTGGAGAGTTTTTCAAGATAAAAATAAACGGAATGGAGCTAAGCACAGCCGAAAACCTGATTCAGTCTGTATTCCAACAGACACTGGGAGATGAATTCACCTTTCATCAGGACAATACCATATAACACAAGGCCAAATCTACACTGGAGTTGCTTACCAAGAAGACAGTGAACGTTCTTGAGTGGCCTAGGTACAGTTTTGACTTAAATCTACTTTAAAATCTGTGGCAATACCATAAAATGGTTGTCTAGCAATGATCAACAATCAATTTGACAGAGGTTGAAGGATTTTGAAGAGATTCATGGGCAAATGTTGCACAATCCATGTGTGGAAAGCACTTAGAGACTTACCCATAAATCCTCACAACTGTAATCACTGCCAAAGTGCTTCTACAAAGAATTTACTCAGCGGTGTGAATACTTATGTAAATTTGATATTTCTGTATTTCATTTTCAATACATTTGCAAATAATTTCTAAAAACATGTTTTCACTTAGTCATAATGGGGTATTGTGTGTAGATGGGTGAGAAAATGTTGAATCCATTTTGAATTCAGGCTGTAACACAAGAAAATGTGGAATAAATCGAGGGGTGTGAATACTTTTAGAAGGCGCTGTACACTGGCTTACATATGTTACCCAACATGTCATCTTGGCACTCAGTACCCAATCACGCATGTGCGCTGGTTCCTCTGTCACAAAACTAACAGACAGGTTTATTAAATCATTTTTGATCACAATGTAAGTGTCACAACTTGGGATCACCTTGGGACACGTGTCATCTGCTGTGTGAGATAAACTGGCAGGATAAGACAGGACGTGCAAACAACAGGCTCATTAGAGCAGCGGGATACCTCGGGACAAGGTCGACTCTTACATCACCTCACCCAGGGTCATGTTCACTAGGGCGTGCCGGTGCCAAGGTCGACTCTCACGCCACCTCTCCCAGGGTTGTGTTCATTAGGGCATGCAATGCAACGTTTCAGTCAGTTTTATCTTGTTTAGTGCCTAACGAACACCACCCGGCCTGTTCTCAGAACCAGTAACACACTGTACAGCTGAACTCTATAGTGGCCCAGCCTGGTCTCAGAACCAATAACACACTGTACAGCTGAACTCTATAGTGGCCCGGCCTGGTCTCAGAGCCAACAACACACTGTACAGCTGAACTCTATAGTGGCCCGGCCTGGTCTCAGAACCAATAACACACTGTACAGCTGAACTCTATAGTGGCCCGGTCTGGTCTCAGAACCAACAACACACTGTACAGCTGAACTCTATAGTGGCCCGGCCTGGTCTCAGAACCAATAACACACTGTACAGCTGAACTCTATAGTGGCCCGGCCTGATCTCATAAATAAATCTGGGACACTCAAATTATTATGATATGTTACATTTGGTATGACAGGAGTGTGATTGGCTGGGGTGGATGGAATTATAGCGAATCATAATGGCGTATAACGCAAACATCTAGCAACCCAAAGGCTGCGTGTTTGAATCTCATCACGGACAACTTCAGCATGTAAGCTATTTAGCAACTTTACAACTACTTACTACTTTTTAGCTACTTTGTAACTACTTAGCATGTTAGCTAACCCTAACCTTAACCCTTTAACCTAACTCCTTACCCTAACATTAACCCTAACCTTGAGCCCTAACCTAACATATCATGCTAAATGGAGTGGCACAGATTTTGGTAAAATATAATACATTTTGCAGCGGCCATGACCCAGCAATTCACATTCAGATTGTTGGTGCAATGTGTTAATGTCCTCATAATTTTTTATTTAGGTTCTTTATGAGCCCACAGTCCTGCAGTAGCGGTGTTTGCATAATATCCCCCCTGCTCACAACATGAGGGTATACATCCAGATTTACACAACGAGAAGACCAGGACTATTATACTATTTAACAGAAGGATCTCATCTCTGGGGTTGGTTGATACAGAAAGCAAAGACCCTTTATATCCTGTCTAGGTCGGTGGAGCTTGGTGCCCTACTCCTTTAAAAAGAGAGAGATACACTCCAATCCAGTCTAGTCAGCTTTCAGAGAAGCTCTACGAGGAAGAACTCAGCATGCCAAATGAGGATGTCTAAAGCTTCGGCCTACAAGACATACAGCCATACAGCCCATTCAGATAAGGCCAGGGATATAAGAATAGCACTGTTTGCCTGACCAGGTTTTGTGCTGTGAGTCTCTGAGCTGTGTAACACCAGAGGAGAAGAGAAGAAAGACAGGCAGTTTTGTCACATCACTGTTGTGTCCATGGTTCTCCTGCAAATCACCTTTGAATGTAAATGGCTCGTGAGAAGAGCTTGTAATCATCGTCATTGTAAAGCCCTTCGACTCCGAGCCATGGCATTATTATCTCAACTGTCAATGGATTAATAAAGTTTTGTTGTTGTCTCTGTATAATGGATAAATAAAGTTTTGTTGTTGTCTCTGTATAATGGATAAATAAAGTTTTGTTGTTGTCTCTGTATAACAGATCAATAGAGTTTGTTGTGTTGTATCGTTATAGGTGTGAGCATCTCAGCCAACCAGGATGTGGAGACAGACATGGAGACCTTCCAGATGGAGATTGATAAGGAGAGCAAGACGTGCATGTTCAGGACCAACGGCGGTAACTACTGGACACTGGTCTCCCACGGAGGGATCCAGTCCACAGCCACGGAGGTGTAAGTAGATATATTTTACTGGACACTGGTCTCACACGGAGGGATCCAGTCCACTGCCACGGAGGTGTAAGTAGATATATTTTACTGGACACTGGTCTCACACGGAGGGATCCAGTCCACTGCCACGGAGGTGTAAGTAGATATATTTTACTGGACACTGGTCTCACACGGAGGGATCCAGTCCACTGCCACGGAGGTGTAAGTAGATATATTTTACTGGACACTGGTCTCGCACGGAGGGATCCAGTCCACAGCCACGGAGGTGTAAGTAGATATATTTTACTGGACACTGGTCTCACACGGAGGGATCCAGTCCACTGCCACGGAGGTGTAAGTAGATATATTTTACACTCACTAGTTTGTCATGAGAATGTACACCACAGAGTTGGCTGCAGACTGTTTCCCAATTCATTCTTTTTGACATTCTTGCTAACGCTATCTATTGGACATTCAGATGTAGTTGCCAGAACTAGCACACCTGATTCAACTCGTCAAATAATAACCAAATGAATTTAATCATAGTGTCCTTGTTCTGGAATAGAATAAATATGTGCCACAGTTTAGGGTGCCTGAAGAATGGATAGGGAGACCCCTCTACTGAAACAGAACAGCGATCAGAGGATATAAAGGAGCGATCTTACGTAATATCGCTTGTGAGGTCATTTATCAAAACATGTTGGTTTAAACAATAAAACTAGATGTTTTTAAACAAACCTTCCAATAAATTATTTTAATCTTAAAAACCCCTCTCTTTCCATTCCTTTCTTCCCTTCCCCCATGCGGACAACCACAGAGAGGACAACACAATGTTTCACATCGAATGGCTCGGCCGCAGTGTAGCACTGAAGGCAAGCAATGGGAAGTACGTGTGCACCAAAAAGAACGGGCAGCTTTCGGCCGTCAGTGATTCCGTAGGTAAGTGCTTCTCTATCCAAGTGTCTGATGTGATTCAGTTAGCATAGAGATCACGTTGAACGTGTCACGTGGAATGTGCTCACCGCAATTGAGGGACGAATGAGCACATGTCATGTGTAAAGAGAACTGTTACGTCATCAGAGGATGAAGAAGAGGAATTTCTGTCAAAGAATATGTGTTATTAAAGTCTCAACTGGCTGTGACCCCACTCTCAGGGGGAGTAGGGATATGCAAAAGCAGGTTGAATCAAAATTGTTTCCATGTCATTTCAACCCCAAAAAAATTTCACCCAGCTTTTTAACCTAAATCCAATGTCATGGTGACATTTTTTGTTGATGTCACGTTGAATTCACGTTAGTTGACAACTCAACCACTGGGTTCCAATTCCCACATGAGTATTAATACACACTAGATGTGTGAAATAGGACAAATATAAGCACCCACAATTTTTTTTTTTTTTTTTATTATTATTATTATTATTATTATTATTATTATTATTGTCATTGTTATTGTCATTATTATTATTATTATTGTAATTATCATTATTATTATTGTCATTGTTTTATTATTGTTATTATTCATGTTATCATTATTTTTATTATTATTAATGTTCTTCTTCTTCTTATTATTATTATTATTATTATTATTATTATTATTATGTCATTATTATTATTATTGTTAGTATTATTATTAGTAATATTGATATTATTACTATTATTGTTGTTATTATTATTGCTATTATTCATATTATTATTGTCATTGTTAATATTAATGTTATTATTATTGTCATTATTGTTATTATTGTTATTATTATTATTGTCATTATTATTGTCATTATTATTGGCATTATTATTATTTGCATTATTATTATTATTATTGGCATTATTATTATTATTGTCATTGTTATTATTTTTGTCATTATTGCTGTTATTATTTTCATTTTATTGTTATTATAATTGTTGTTGTTATTGTCATTGTTATCGTTATTGTTGTTATTATTATTATTATTATTATTGTCATTATTATTATTATTATTGTCATTATTATTATTGTCATTATTATTGCCATTATTATTATTGTTGTTATTATTATTGTCATTATTATTGTTATTATTATTGTTATTGTTATTATCATTATTATTATTGTTATGATTATTCTCATTATTATTGTTATTATTATTATCATTATTATTATTGTCATTATTATTGTTAATATTATTGTCATTATTATTATTGTTGTTGTTATTATTATTGCCATTATTATTATTGTCATTATTATTATTTACATTGTTATTATTATTGCTATTATTCATATTGTTATTGCCATTGTTAATATTAATGTTATTATTATTGTAATTATTATTGTTATTGTTATTATTATTGTAATTATTATTATTATTGCCATTATTATTATTGTCATTATTATTGTCAATTTCATTGTTATTTATTATTATTGTCATTGTTATTGTTATTATTATTGTTATTGTCATTATTTTTATTATTGTCATTATTATTGTTATTATGTCATTATTATTATTATTGTTGTTATTATTATTTCCATTATTATTATTGTCATTATTATTATTGTTGTTATTATTATTATTGTTATTGTCATTATGATTATTATTGTAATTGTTATTATTATTATTGCCATTCTTGCTGTTATTATTGTCATTATTATTGTTATTATAATTGTTATTATTATTGTCATTGTTATTGTTGTTATTATTATTGCCATTATTATTATCATTGTTATAATTGTTTTTGTTATTATTATTATTGTTATTATTATTGTTGTCATTATTTTTGTTATTATCATTATTATTATTATTATTATCATTATTATTATCATTATCATTATTATTATTGTTAATATTGTTATTATACCTTTATGTCATTGTGTTGCAGGTGATGATGAGCTCTTCCTGATGAAGCTCATCAATCGGCCCATGTTGATCCTGCGAGGGGAGAACGGTTTTGTGTGTCATCACAAGAGCTCCAACACGCTGGATGCCAACCGATCCGTCTATGACATCTTCTCACTGCTCTTCAGCGATGGCGCCTACCACATAAAAAGTCAGTGTGTGTGTGTGTGTGTTGGTGGAGAGTGGATGTGTGTGTGTGTGTGTGCTTGCATGGATGCATGCATGAATTTTTGCATGTATGTGTATATGTTCTATCTGCATGTGTCCTGCTGTCTTAGAGTTAAAGGTGGCATAGTCCTATCAGTGTTATTGTGTCTTAGAGTAAAAGGTGGCATAGTCCTATCAGTGTTATTGTGTCTTAGAGTAAAAGGTGGCATAGTCCTATCAGTGTTTGTCAGGCTCATTTCTATGGTCAGAGTCTGGCAGATCTATTATTTCTACGTCTGTGTGGTGTTGTGTGTGGGATCCCTAATTAGAGGCAGCTGCTAGGCATTACCTCTAATTAGGGATCTTACTTATATGTCTGTGTTCCACTCCGTTGGTGTGGTTCATTGTTAATGTTATGTTGTCTCGTGTTCGTGCTACGTGTGTTCCTTTCATTATATATTGCATTTGTTATTTTGTATAGTTCGTCAGTTAGTTCAATAAACATGTCGAACTATCGATACGCTGCGCCTTGGTCTCTCTACACACCCGAACGTGACAGAATGAACCACCACCCGACCAAGCAGCGTTATACTGGAGCTAAGGAGAGAAAAGGAAGACAGCGCGTAATCGTGGAAACGGAGCCCGTAGTCAACCCCAGGAAAATTTCGGGGGGGGGGCTATGGGGGTGGTCTGGGTTTGAGGAGGACAAGCCAGTACCACTCTCCATTTGGGATACACTGTGCCCTAAATATAAATGGGGGGCGCAAAGTGTTGAAGAGGAGGAATATTTGGAGAGACATTTTGGAGATGTTCTGGAGGAAATGTGGGAGATAGCGGAGGAAGTTGAAAGGGAAATGTCGGAATGGAATAGTCCGTGTCCAGTCGCCTACTCCACTCCCGTGAAAGAGCAGTCCGCTTTACCGGTGCCCAGTCGGGGTCCGGCCGTCTGCTCTACTCCAGTGCCAGAGCAGTCCGCTCCACCGGTGCCCAGTCTGGGTCCGGCCGTCTGCTATACTCCAGTGCACCTCTCCAGTCCGGTACGTCATGTGCCTGCTCCTCGCACTCGCCCTGAGGTGCGTGTCACCAGTCCGGTGCCATCAGTGCCGACTCCACGCACCAGGCCTACAGTGCGCCTCTCCAGTCCGGTACGTCATGTGCCTGCTCCTCGCACTCGCCCTGAGGTGCGTGTCACCAGTCCGGTGCCATCAGTGCCGACTCCATGCACCAGGCCTCCAGTGCGCCTCTCCAGTCCGGTACGTCATGTGCCTGCTCCTCGCACTCGCCCTGAGGTGCGTGTTATTAGTCCTGTGCCACATGTGCCGACTCCACGCACCAGGCTTCCAGTGCGCGTCTCCAGTCTGGTACGTCCTGTGCCTGCTCCCCGCACTAGCCCTGAGGTGCGTGTTATTAGTCCTGTGCCACATGTGCCGACTCCACGCACCAGGCTTCCAGTGCGCGTCTCCAGTCAGGTACGTCCTGTGCCTGCTCCCCGCACTCGCCCTGAGGTGCGTGTTAGTAGTCCAGTGCCACCAGTGCCGACTCCACGCACCAGGCTTCCAGTGCGCGTCTCTAGTCCGGTACGTCCCGTGCCGACTCCCCGCACTCGACCTCCAGTGCGTGTGCCCAGCCAGGTTCCTCCAGTGCCGGCTCCACGCACCAGGCCTCCAGTGCACCTCTCCAGTCCGGTACGTCCCGTGCCGACTCCCCGCACTCGACCTCCAGTGCGTGTGCCCAGCCAGGTTCCTCCAGTGCCGGCTCCACGCACCAGGCCTCCAGTGCGCCTCTCCAGTCCGGTACGTCCCGTGCCGACTCCCCGCACTCGACCTCCAGTGCGTGTGCCCAGCCAGGTACCTCCAGTGCCGGCTCCACGCACCAGACCGTCGGTGCGCCTCATCAGCCCGGAGACTCCCGTGATGGTCGACAGCCCGGAGACTCCCGTGATGGTCGACAGCCCGGAGACTCCCGTGATGGTCGACAGCCCGGAACCTCCCGTAATGGTCGACAGCCCGGAACCTCCCGTGGTGGTCGACAGCCCGGAGCCTCCCGTGATGGTCGACAGCCCGGAGCCTTCCGTGATGGTCGACAGCCCGGAGCCTTCCGCGATGGTCAAAAGCCCGGAGCCTCCCGCGACGCTCGACAGCCCGGAGCCTCCCGTGACGCTCGACAGCCCGGAGCCTCTCGTGACGCTCGACAGCCCGGAGCCTGCCGTAACGCTCGACAGCCCGGAGCCTCCCGTGACGCTCGACAGCCCGGAGCCTCCCGTGACGCTCGACAGCCCGGAGCCTCCGGTGACGCTCGACAGCCCGGAGCCTCCCGTGACGCTCGACAGCCCGGAGCCTCCCGTGACGCTCGACAGCCCGGAGCCTCCCGTGACGCTCGACAGCCCAAAGCCTCCCGTGACGATTGAAAGGCCGGAGTCGCCTGCCACACCGGTGCTCAGTCCTGGCCCGGTTATTTGCCCCGCTCCATGGCCTGAACTTTTTTCCCCACCATTGTTGTTTCCAGGACCGGTGGGTTGCCCCTTTATATGGCCGGAGTCGCCTGCCACACCGGTGCCCAGTCCTGGCCCGGTTATTTGCCCCGCTCCATGGCCTGAGCCTTTTGCCCCACCATGGTCATTTCCAGGACCGGTGGGTTGCCCCTTGAAATGGCCTGAATCGCCAGCCACACCGGGGCCCAGTCCGGGCCCAGTAGAAATGAGGAGGAAGACATCCACTTCGCCGGGGCCGGAACCGCCACCGGCGATGGTTAATGTTTGATGTTTTTCCCTCCCTGACCCTTCCCTCATGTTTTTGTGTTTGTTTTTCTTGCGGCCGGGAGTCCGCGCATTTGGGGGGGGGTACTGTCAGGCTCTGGCCATAGAGAAGCTTTGCTTCTCTATATTTCTATGGTCAGAGTCTGGCAGATCTATTATTTCTACGTCTGTGTGGTGTTGTGTGTGGGATCCCTAATTAGAGGCATCTGCTAGGCATTACCTCTAATTAGGGATCTTACTTATATGTCTGTGTTCCACTCCGTTGGTGTGGTTCATTGTTAATGTTATGTTGTCTCGTGTTCGTGCTACGTGTGTTCCTTTCATTATATATTGCATTTGTTATTTTGTATAGTTCGTCAGTTAGTTCAATAAACATGTCGAACTATCGATACGCTGCGCCTTGGTCTCTCTACACACCCGAACGTGACAGTGTTATTGTGTCTTAGAGTAAAAGGTGGCATAGTCCTATCAGTGTTATTGTGTCTAAGAGTAAAAGGTGGCATAGTCCTATCAGTGTTATTGTGTCTAAGAGTAAAAGGTGGCATAGTCCTATCAGTGTTATTGTGACCTGCTGTCTTGGAGTAAAAGGTGGCATAGTCCTATCAGTGTTATTGTGTCTAAGAGTAAAAGGTGGCATAGTCCTATCAATGTTATTGTGTCTAAGAGTAAAAGGTGGCATAGTCCTATCAGTGTTATTGTGTCTTGGAGTTAAAGGTGGCATAGTCCTATCAGTGTTATTGTGACCTGCTCTCTTAGAGTAAAAGGTGGCATAGTCCTATCAGTGTTATTGTGTCTTAGAGTTAAAGGTGGCATAGTCCTATCAGTGTTATTGTGACCTGCTGTCTTGGAGTAAAAGGTGGCATAGTCCTATCAGTGTTATTGTGTCTTGGAGTAAAAGGTGGCATAGTCCTACCAGTGTTATTGTGTCTTGGAGTAAAAGGTGGCATAGTCCTATCAGTGTTATTGTGTCTTAGAGTTAAAGGTGGCATAGTCCTATCAGTGTTATTGTGTCTTGGAGTAAAAGGTGGCATAGTCCTATCAGTGTTATTGTGTCTTGGAGTAAAAGGTGGCATAGTCCTATCAGTGTTATTGTGTCTTAGAGTAAAAGGTGGCATAGTCCTATCAGTGTTATTGTGACCTGCTCTCTTAGAGTAAAAGGTGGCATAGTCCTATCAGTGTTATTGTGTCTTGGAGTAAAAGGTGGCATAGTCCTATCAGTGTTATTGTGTCTTAGAGTTAAAGGTGGCATAGTCCTATCAGTGTTATTGTGTCTTAGAGTAAAAGGTGGCATAGTCCTATCAGTGTTATTGTGACCTGCTGTCTTGGAGTAAAAGGTGGCATAGTCCTATCAGTGTTATTGTGTCTAAGAGTAAAAGGTGGCATAGTCCTATCAATGTTATTGTGTCTAAGAGTAAAAGGTGGCATAGTCCTATCAGTGTTATTGTGTCTTGGAGTTAAAGGTGGCATAGTCCTATCAGTGTTATTGTGACCTGCTCTCTTAGAGTAAAAGGTGGCATAGTCCTATCAGTGTTATTGTGTCTTAGAGTTAAAGGTGGCATAGTCCTATCAGTGTTATTGTGACCTGCTGTCTTGGAGTAAAAGGTGGCATAGTCCTATCAGTGTTATTGTGTCTTGGAGTAAAAGGTGGCATAGTCCTACCAGTGTTATTGTGTCTTGGAGTAAAAGGTGGCATAGTCCTATCAGTGTTATTGTGTCTTAGAGTTAAAGGTGGCATAGTCCTATCAGTGTTATTGTGTCTTGGAGTAAAAGGTGGCATAGTCCTATCAGTGTTATTGTGTCTTGGAGTAAAAGGTGGCATAGTCCTATCAGTGTTATTGTGTCTTAGAGTAAAAGGTGGCATAGTCCTATCAGTGTTATTGTGACCTGCTCTCTTAGAGTAAAAGGTGGCATAGTCCTATCAGTGTTATTGTGTCTTGGAGTAAAATGTGGCATAGTCCTATCAGTGTTATTGTGTCTTAGAGTTAAAGGTGGCATAGTCCTATCAGTGTTATTGTGTCTTAGAGTAAAAGGTGGCATAGTCCTATCAGTGTTATTGTGACCTGCTCTCTTAGAGTAAAAGGTGGCATAGTCCTATCAGTGTTATTGTGTCTTGGAGTAAAAGGTGGCATAGTCCTATCAGTGTTATTGTGTCTTAGAGTTAAAGGTGGCATAGTCCTATCAGTGTTATTGTGTCTTAGAGTAAAAGGTGGCATAGTCCTATCAGTGTTATTGTGACCTGCTCTCTTAGAGTAAAAGGTGGCATAGTCCTATCAGTGTTATTGTGTCTTGGAGTAAAAGGTGGCATAGTCCTATCAGTGTTATTGTGTCTTAGAGTTAAAGGTGGCATAGTCCTATCAGTGTTATTGTGTCTTGGAGTAAAAGGTGGCATAGTCCTATCAGTGTTATTGTGTCTTAGAGTAAAAGGTGGCATAGTCCTATCAGTGTTATTGTGTCTTAGAGTTAAAGGTGGCATAGTCCTATCAGTGTTATTGTGTCTTGGAGTTAAAGGTGGCATAGTCCTATCAGTGTTATTGTGTCTTGCTGTCTTAGAGTTAAAAGTGGAATAGTCTTATCAGTATTACTACAACGTACACCAAATCAAGTATGTGACTCTGCATCTCTAACTAACAATAACGTTATCCATCTCCACTCAGGCGTGGGTGGAAAGTTCTGGTACGTCTCCAGCAGCGGCTTGGTGTGCTCAGACGGAGACAAGCCTGAGGACTTCTTCCTGGAGTTCCTGGAGCACGGGCGGGTGGGCATCAAGGGCAAGAATGGCAAGTACCTGCGCGGGGACAGCGGCACGCTGAAGGGCGACGCTGCAACCGTGGACCCCTCCTGTCTCTGGGAGTACTAACCTGGCGCGACCTCTGACGACCCATGAAGCCCACTTGGAGGTGTGGAAGGAGAAGGAGAGAGTAGGAGTGTGGAGGGTGAAGGAGAGAGGGGAAGTGTGGAAGGGGAAGGAGAGAGGGGGAGTGTGGAGGGGGAAGGAGAGAGGGGGAGTGTGGAGGGGGAAGGAGAGAGGGGGAGTGTGGAAGGGGAAGGAGAGAGGGGGAGTGTGGAGGGGGAAGGAGAGAGGGGGAGTGTGGAGGGGGAAGGAGAGAGGGGGAGTGTGGAGGGGGAAGGAGAGAGGGGGAGTGTGGAGGGGGAAGGAGAGAGGGGGAGTGTGGAAGGGGAAGGAGAGAGGGGAAGTGTGGAAGGGGAAGGAGAGAGGGGGAGTGTGGAGGGGGAAGGAGAGAGGGGGAGTGTGGAGGGGGAAGGAGAGAGGGGGAGTGTGGAGGGGGAAGGAGAGAGGGGGAGTGTGGAGGGGGAAGGAGAGAGGGGGAGTGTGGAAGGGGAAGGAGAGAGGGGGAGTATGGAGGGGGAAGGAGAGAGGGGGAGTGTGGAGGGGGAAGGAGAGAGGGGGAGTGTGGAGGGGGAAGGAGAGAGGGGGAGTGTGGAGGGGGAAGGAGAGAGGGGGAGTGTGGAAGGGGAAGGAGAGAGGGGGAGTATGGAGGGGGAAGGAGAGAGGGGGAGTGTGGAGGGGGAAGGAGAGAGGGGGAGTGTGGAGGGGGAAGGAGAGAGGGGGAGTGTGGAGGGGGAAGGAGAGAGGGGGAGTGTGGAGGGGGAAGGAGAGAGGGGGAGTGTGGAAGGGGAAGGAGAGAGGGGGAGTATGGAGGGGGAAGGAGAGAGGGGGAGTGTGGAGGGGGAAGGAGAGAGGGGGAGTGTGGAGGGGGAAGGAGAGAGGGGGAGTGTGGAGGGGGAAGGAGAGAGGGGGAGTGTGGAAGGGGAAGGAGAGAGGGGGAGTATGGAGGGGGAAGGAGAGAGGGGAAGTGTGGAAGGGGAAGGAGAGAGGGGGAGTGTGGAGGGGGAAGGAGAGAGGGGGAGTGTGGAAGGGGAAGGAGAGAGGGGGAGTATGGAGGGGGAAGGAGAGAGGGGGAGTGTGGAGGGTGAAGGAGAGAGGGGGAGTATGGAGGGGGAAGGAGAGAGGGGAGTGTGGAGGGGGAAGGAGAGAGGGGGAGTGTAGAGGGAGAAGGAGGGAGGGGGAGTGTGGAGGGAGAAGGAAGGAGGGGGAGTGTGGAGGGAGAAGGATGGAGGGGGAGTGTGGAGGGAGAAGGAGGGAGGGGGAGTGTGGAGGGAGAAGGATGGAGGGGGAGTGTGGAGGGAGAAGGATGGAGGGGGGAGTGTGGAGGGAGAAGGAGGGAGGGGGAGTGTGGAGGGAGAAGGAGGGAGGGGGAGTGTGGAGGGAGAAGGAGGGAGGGGGAGTGTGGAGGGAGAAGGAGGGAGGGGGGCCTGGTTCCCACCTGGGTTTACAGCTCAACCAACAAACATACACAGAGTGACTGGGGAACATTTACACTACTCTCCTTTCTACGTTAGCTGCAAAGGGGAGGCCGCTCCCACTTTTTTGTTTTGTATTGGAAAAAAGTCCTAATGTGTAGAAAGTTATTTCATTGTGTTTATTTTATTGTACTTTATTTGTTTTGCAAAAAAATTGATCTGTTACCTAAATGTTTGTGACATTGCCAACATCAACAACAGAGAATACTTCAGCTAATTTCAGTCACTCACACAGCCTATACAAAAAGGCATTACATACTGGTACTTAAACGATTATCTGAAAGCCTGAATAAAGGCAGCTTTTCACTTCAATATGTCTTGTTGTAATGTTTACTGTTGTCTTCAACAGTGTATCAGTGCGATGATTGCCCAACACTGCTCCCGAACATACTCACTGCTTCCAAAGAGGACACAAATCAACTTCCAAATTAGTGGTGTAGAATAGCAGACTCAGAGTATCCCAGAGTATTCCAAATGGCCCTGTTTGAGTATCCCAGAGTATTCCAAATGGCCCTGTTTGAGTAGTCCAGAGTAGCCCAAATGGCCCTGTTTGAGTAGTCCAGAGTAGCCCAAATGGCCCTGTTTGAGTAGACCAGAGTATTCCAAATGGCCCTGTTTGAGTAGTCCAGAGTAGCCCAAATGGCCCTGTTTGAGTATCCCAGAGTATTCCAAATGGCCCTGTTTGAGTAGCCCAGCGTATTCCAAATGGTCCTGTTTGAGTAGTCCAGAGTAGCCCAAATGGCCCTGTTTGAGTAGACCAGAGTAGCCCAAATGGCCCTGTTTGAGTAGACCAGAGTAGCCCAAATGGCCCTGTTTGAGTAGACCAGAGTAGCCCAAATGGCCCTGTTTGAGTAGCCCAGAGTAAGCCAAATTGCCCTGTTTGAATGATCTTACGACACAATACGATACTCCTTCCCTTCCTTGAAGTAATCACTGATTTGACATGACTGATGTAAGCAATCTTGCATGTCAGATAAGGGATTACTTGGAGGATGTATTTAAAGAGTAGTTGACCGGGGCCAATGTCTGGTCCTGCTACAGATAATATAGCACATTTGAAATAATTATAACAAAGACAGGAAAACATCAGTTGTCCACTATGTGGGACCATTCATTAGTATCACAGTACTAGAAAGTGGCAAGATATCAACATAAGGGAAAAGCAAGAGCCCAAAACAGTTTGAGAGGGGAGCAATACTACAAGAGGTGTCACTGCAGTCTCTGGTTCAAATCCAGGCTGCATCACATCTGGCTGTGATTGGGAGTCCCATAGGGCGGCGCACAATTGGCCTAGGTTTGGCCAAGGTAGGTCTTCATTGTAAATCTTTATTTTTTCTTAACTGACTTGCCTAGTTAAATAAAGGTTAAATAAAAAAATAAAATTCAACTCTGGACCTCGAAGCCAATTCCACTGCAATTTTTTCATTGTTCACCTCTAATCAGGGACTGATTTAGACCTGATTTAGACCTGGGAGCAATTAATTATCAGGTAGAACAGAAAACCAGCAGCCATCCGGACTTAGTAGAGTTGACTACCCCTGTTCTAACCCTTTCTGACTCTGTGTGGTTGACTGTATGAGCTGTAGCGTTGACTACCCCTGTTCTAACCCTTTCTGACTCTGTGTGGTTGACTGTATGAGCTGTAGAGTTGACTACCCCTGTTCTAACCCTTTCTGACTCTGTGTGGTTGACTGTATGAGCTGTAGAGTTGACTACCCCTGTTCTAACCCTTTCTGACTCTATGTGTGGGTGACTATGTGTGGGTGACTCTATGTGTGGGTGACTATGTGTGGTTGACTGTATGAGCTGTAGAGTTGACTACCCCTGTTCTAACCATTTCTGACTCTATGTGTGGGTGACTCTATGTGTGGGTGACTATGTGTGGGTTACTCTATGTGTGGGTGACTGTATGTGTGGGTGACTATGTGTGGGTGACTCTATGTGTGGGTGACTCTATGTGTGGGTGACTGTATCTGTGTGTGACTGTATGTGTGGGCGACTGTATGTGTGGGTGACTGTATGTGTGGGTGACTATGTGTGGGTGACTGTATGTGTGGCTGACTGTATGTGTGGGTGACTGTATGTGTGGGTGACTATGTGTGGGTGACTGTATGTTTGGGTGACTCTATGTGTGGGTGACTGTATGGGCTGTTCTGTATCATGTCAGTCTGCAGTCACAAGACGATAAAACCAGCGTGAAACACAGTGTTTCAGGAAGATTAAACCAGCGGGAAATACAGTGTTTCAGGACGATAAAACCAGCGGGAAATGCAGTGTTTCAGGACGATAAAACCAGCGGGAAATACAGTGTTTCAGGACGATAAAATACAGTGTTTCAGGACGATAAAACCAGCGGGAAATACAGTGTTTCAGGACGATAAAACCAGTGGGAAATACAGTGTTTCAGGATGATAAAACCAGCGGGAAATACATTGTTTCAGGATGATAAAACCAGCGGGAAATACAGTGTTTCAGGACGGTAAAACCAGCGGGAAATACAGTGTTTCAGGGAATCCGTTTGACCAAGGCAAAGCACAGAATAGTAGTTATTTAGATCAGTGATTCTGCGCAGTCAAACTGCAATGTAAAACTAAAACATTATCAAGTGCTGCTCTGATGTCTTGCCTTGGGTCTTTAAAAAATCTTCCATGGTGCACCAATTGAGTTGGAAAGACGGCCCACCCCGTTTGCTGTTTTCCCAACTGTGACAGCATGGACAGCGCCATTGAGAGCTATCTCCCTTTTAAAGTGGTCAATTTCTTCTTCTACGAGTTTATCAGCGTTGCATAAACAAAGTGAAAAGGTGCATACCACCACCTACTGTACTGCAGTGTGTATAGTCTAAACAGGAATAAAGCCAAGGTCGGTGATGTTTGCTGAGGAGTATCATTCATTGGCTGATTCCTCCTGCTGACCTGGATGGAATTCTGTGATCTCCCTTAACCCATAGGAAGTCCCACACAGTTGACTACTTAAAGATTGTTAAAACCTTCAGTGGCGCTGCCAATGCTAAACAGGCTTTGTGGCAAGTGTGCCCTCTAGCCGTCTCTATGGATACCCTCTAGCTTTGTCCCACCTCTCCTGTCCCATACCTTCTCCTTGAGCCTCTGTACTGCAATCAACTCACCCCAAAGACATCAAATTCTACCATTGAGGTACCACATCTGCAACAGTTTACAGTCGGAACCAGTTAAGACCAACGTTTCTGTGTTGTGTGAGTTTGTGATGTCTCCTAACCACCAAGCCCTGATGATGTAATGTCGGTCAAATAGATTTTTATTTTTGTCTATAAAAGTGTTTATGATAATAAAAATCCACAACGCCCATATACTGTACGTTGTGTTGTGGAAAATCTTCCCTTCTTTTCTTTAAATTAAGGCACATTCAGAGTTTGTAAAAGTAATATAGACTTTATTTACAGAAGCAATATAGTCTGAGGTGGCCTGCAGAGCATCCTGTTCTCCCAGCCTCAGTACACTTCTCTTATACAATATTTAACATGCATGTTCCTTCCCTCATATGGAAATGAGTCACTCCTCCTTCTCCCACTATTGTTTCAAAGCCTTTGGTCCTGAGTTGTCTACGCCCTTTCCCCTCCCCTTTTGGCACTATATCTTTGAGGTGATGAAACAAGAGTTGCGAAGCCCTAGCAATAGTACAAAAAAAAGAGGCATGCACATCTGTTCAATGTATTTCTTGGGTGCACTTATACAGGATTACATGATGTATACAGAAAACTTCAAATATAGTAATCTGACAAATATATTGACAACATAGTGTTCAAACGTTTCAACGTACTCAGGTCATAAGTTGTGCTTTACTCTCAGGACTGCAGCTGCTCATGCTCCCAGAGAACCAAATTGATAAAGAGCAAGGCCGTCTGAGAGGAACAGGTGCGTGGGGCCGTCTTCCGTCTGATACGTTTCTGTAGGCACAGCTCACCACGAGTTGACCTCCACTACAGTAGCCTGTAAGGTCTGAGAACCTGTAAGGTAGAGCAATATGATGCATTGTAAGACTTGTTTTAAGCATGTTTGATGCAGTTATGTTTGACCCCCTTATAATGTCTTATACTCGTCTCAAAGTTATCCAAATAACAGTCCTTTTGAGTCAGTTGTAGATGTGCTACATAGACAGGCATAACGTGTTATAAGCCTTACTATAAACTGGGTGGTTCGAGCACTGAATGATTGGTTGAAGGCTGTGGTATATCAGACCATATACCATGGGTATGACAAAACATTTATTTTAACTGCTCTAATTACATTGGTAACCAGTTTATAACAGCAATAAGTCACCTCTGGGGTTTGTGATATCGGAGATCATTATTGAGCGTTTGTAGGTGCGCGTAGACTGTTTCTTAATGATGAAGTCCCCAGTCTAGATTGAATATCATAATTAGTTGATTAGTTTGAACAATCGAGGACTTTTTAAGATGCCAAAATAGAAAATGTTTTCAGTATCCTAATGTTTTTGTTATGTGTTTTCTGATTGGTTAAACAAGCTTGAAACTTCCACAGGGCCTCCATCTCCAAAGTTCACTCAAAAAGTAAATAGTTCTGAACTGGGTTTGATTTTGTTTTTGTTGTTTTATTTATTAAAATTTGGTTCATTCTCTTTTAAACATCCATTGGTTGAAAGCTCATGGCTCAGTTATCTCTTGGCTCGTGTAAATTCTGTAGTTGGGTCATTACTAAAATGCGGTGGCTTTTCTGTCCCCAGGAAATATCAGTTCTTATTTAGTGTAATATGTGGATTCCAAAAGGCTTTAAATATAATATAATGTCAGCTGTCCTTTACCTTAAAAACACCAAAATGTGGATCCTGAAAGGGTATTTGATGCCTATTAAACACTTTTTGTCAGTGGATGTAGGCGTTGTTGCCATGTCCCCAGGTGTTATTTATCCTGTTCAAGTGTTCACCATTATGCTAGCTAAATCTTGCTCCCTCATAGAGCGATGGCTAATTTAGGCTCAAAATGTTCACCCTGTGTCACGCCCGTGCCGACTACCTCGACGGTGCTCCTCCCGCCCCGGTGCTCCGGCTCGCCGGTGTACTAACCACCGGCATGAGGACGATGGCAGCCAAATCTAAGCGCCCACACCTGTTTCACATTCCCCTGATTCCACTCGCCCACCCGCCCACACCGGTTCCCATTCCCCCCATTACACTCCCTATTTATGGATTATTGTTTTGATTGTATGTGCATGTCACTAATGAAGTATATCGCTAACGTTATTCCGTTTTGTTTCACCTCCTCCTTTTTCACGCCTCCCACGTTCCACCCTGTTAGGTTCCACCCTGTTAGGTTCCACCCTGTTAGGATTATGCACCTAACAAATTTGAAAATGCAACCATCATTTTTGTGCCTGATCTTGACCGATGTTTTTCTGAAGGTCCAAATGGCACCTCATTGTAGGAATGACCCATTTGCCCCTTTAAACTAAGGTCAACATCCCCATAATGTTCACGTCTCTCATGTAAATGTTGTAGCTACATAAAAAGATGAAATAAACAATTTATTTAACATGCTAATGATTTCCAATTGCATTGGATTTATTATCTGTTACCAAAATCCCCCTAGAGTCGATTGACGCATTTGATGCGTTTCAATCCACAAAATCTACGGTGAAAGGTGGCAGAGCTAGAGCGGTGTTTGTCAGACCATGAGACATCCCAATCATGTAATATTTGTTTTTGATACCTAAAGGGATCCTAAAATAGCTAAATGATCCATAGCACCTGAGTATCCTCAGGCTGAAGAAGGCTATTGAGGAAAGGAGCAGACTCTGTTGGCCTATTTAGAAATGGGCTCTACACATGGTGAACACTTCTCGGTTTCCAGGTCACGTAGGAGAGTAGGACGGGAGAGTCGAGGGGAAAGACCTTTGCCCAACTGAAAATCTCAGACAATGAGTATTAATATGAATATGGCTATTGTCTTCATAATGAGCAGTAAATTATTCATATAGCTACGTACATAATGCATCATGACGCAAACTCAGCATTTTCCTCTCAACCCTTTCCACTCCTCTTACCCTATTATAACCCAGAAATATAAATAATGAAGATGTTGTATTATTAGTTTACATGGCGCTCTACTATGCATTGCATTGTTTTAGTGTTTATATTGTAGTGTAGACATGTCTCTTAGGACTATTCTACAGGTGTTTGTCTCCCCATATCTCTATCCCTCTCTGGAGGTATACTGGAGAGAGACATATAACCTTTATTATAAGACATTACAAAGGCTAAAACATTCTTATAACAAGTTATAAAGCATTATATCTGCAGGCTTCGTTTAAAGTGCTCGTTCTATAAACTTACACTAATGAGTCCAGTTGATGGTGTTTTTAAGGAGAGTGGATTTCCAATATATTTAGACAGATCTAACAACCCAGTGGCTTTGTGTTAAGTGTCCGTCCTGAAAATTGGAAGTTTGGGGGTTTGATTTGATACTCAGCATTAAGGAGATGGATTGCGGGTAAGGCCCTGCGACAGACGAGTATCCTGTCCAGGGGGTTGTACATCAAGGTACAGAAACAGGTACTAGGCTGCTGTGGGGCCATTCTGGCTCAGAGAAGGCTTCCTTCTTTCGTCTTAGACAGATTTTATTTGCAGGGGGATATGGATGAGGGTGGAAGGCAGTAAAAAAGGTAGACGGGGATTGAACCCCAGTTAATTTTTGTGTCAACAGTGTTATCATTTGACATGGCTCTGCACCAGTTGATTGTTAAGGTAGTTTGAATTGGCTGTACACTCTTAGAGAAAAAGGCGCTATCTAGAACCTAAAAGGGTTCTGTCCCCATAGGACCCTCAAACTCAACTCTGGACCTCGAAATCAGTTCCACTGCGTTTTTCTATTGTTGCCCTCTAACCAGGGACTGATTTACACCTGGGACACCAAGTGGGTGCAATTAATTACCTGGTAGAACAGAAAACCAGCAAGCTCCGGACCTCACAGGTTAAGAGTTGAATACCCCTGCCATAGGAGAATATTTGAATAACCCTTTTGAGTTCCACATAGAACCCTTTACACAGAGGGGTCTACATGAAACCCAAAATAGTTTTACCTGGAACCAAAGGGGCTTCTACCTGGAACCAAAAAGGGTTCTCCTATGGGGATAGCCAAAGAACCATTTTGGAACCCTTTTTTCTAAGAGTGTACTTGTTCATCAAACAAGGCTGCCTTGTACAGCTACACTGCTGTGACACAACTGACCACTGTAGGAGCTGTTGAAGTTGCTTCATCCATTATCTGTTGACCGATTGAAATCAACAGTGACTTGTAGTAACACTTGACTTTAAAGCCTGCAGGTATAATGCATTGTAAGTCTTGCCATGGGCACATATGATCCCATTACAATTATCTCATAATAAATCCTGACTGAATACCTTCCATTTTGAGTCAGTTGACACATAGGAAGACAAAACATAATTATACACCTGGTTATAATGCTCAATCATGTTTATAACATGTTATAAAGCATTATATCTCCAGGCTTTATTTACATTTTTACCAGACTTGCTACTCTTATTTAGTTTTTAAAAATAAACTTGCATGGTTGTTTGGTTGAGGTTTGTCTTTGAGAGTCACACACCATGTCATTTCCTTTTTATCATGGCCCTGATCTCTACAATCTCTATTAAACAGAATGTTTCTGCAGATTAGGCTTGTGACCACGCTTCTCTGAACATGAAATGGAACACATTTTGACGCTGCAAGTTAATTAAAAGTTGTGAGAGAAACATCCTATTGACCTTCTTATTCGTTATGTAGTATTTTAGTATCTATCAATCAAATGTGTTTACAAAACCCTTTTTACATCATCAGAATCACAAAGTTCTTATACAGAAACCCAGCCTAAAACTGGGTGGTAGTTTGACTAGGAAACTTGTTGTTAGTTCCCCGATCTAGTGCATAGGCTTTTGCTCAGTGGGCTACAGCCTTGGCATGAGCAAGAGCTTCAGGGAACCCAGGGAACCCAGGGACCACTCCATGCCAATTTGGGACATGAGGGCATGAGAGGGTGCTGAATACAATGTAGTCCAATACAATAATTGTGGACCCAACTTGTTACAGAAGTAGCCTACACTTTAAAAAGAAAAGGTTCCTGGAGTATCCTTTAGGGGTTCTTCAAATTGAAACTGTGGGGGAACCCCTATAAGTTCTTCAAAGAACTCCTTTTAATGGATCCTCAAAGAACCTTTTGGGGTTCTTTTTTTAACTACCCCCTTATTACCTGTCAGGCTCTGGCCATAGGGAGGCCTGTGGCTCCTCTAGATAGCCATGGTCAGAGCCTGACAGATCTATGTTATCTAGATCTATGTGTATGTTTTGTGTTGAATCCCCAATTAGAGGCAGCTGCGAAGCGTTGTCTCTGATTGGGGATTCTATTTAAGTTGTTCTGTCCCACACCTGTGTGTGGGTCATTATTCATTCATTGTCACTGGATGTACCGGGAGTGTCTAGTCCTAGTAAGTACACGTTTCTTGTTTTGGTTGATTCAATACTAGTTTAAGTTAATAAACTATGTTCCAGTGCAACTCCGCAGCGTCTTGTTCCCTCTACACCCCACATCGTGACATTACTATTATTAATAATATGCATAACAATAACAACAATAACACTATATTCTAGTTGTCAGGGTTTGTTATGATTTTAGTGGCAAAGCAGAATTAAAAAATCAAAATATGAGGTAAACTCCCAGCAGAGCCCCAAGTCCAATAAGTATATCCTCTGGTGTGTTGATGTTAATGTGTTGATGGTCTCTGTATCCATAACCATAATTATTTGCAGTGCATGGTGATCAAACAGGTTTCCTGTTTATATTCAGAGGCTCAGGGAGGGTCTGTGAATCCAAACAATAGTAATTATACAGATGATTATCAAAACATGCACAGGACAGTATTCATTTCTTGGTTTCTGTGGTAAATGTGAATGAAACAAACTGCTTCGATAATGGTTTTCATACACATACCTTGTCCATAATGTAGAGGCCTATGGGGTTTTCATACACATACCTTGTCCATAATGTAAAGGCCTATGGGGTTTTCATACACATACCATGTCCATAATGTAAAGGCCTGTGGGGTTTTCATACACATACCATGTCCATAATGTAGAGGCCTATGGGATATTAATTGAAGAGGTAAGGGAGGAGGAGGAGGAGGAGGATGGTAAATGTGATCTGCATAACATACCAATACCAATTGACATACCTTTGTATGCCTCCTCGTCTGTATATCTGCAGACACAGACACAGACACAAAGGTGAGTGGTTCAGTCATCTGCACCCAATACAGCAAGCCTTCAACATGTTCTTATAGTATACATAGTATACCTCTTTGTTGATTGATATCCATTTAATTGTGCCCAGTTTCAGAAGGATTTGCACGAATATGAAAAGATAGATGGTATCAACATAAAACAACATCAATTTAGATCATAAAAGGGACAAAACTTACCTTCAATTGAGGAGATCTTTACATTTTTTCACTTAAGTGCCTGCACCTGCTGTCCTTTCAAATTCAAATCCAAATGTTTCAGTTGGAAAGTTAGGTTCCTGCAAGAACCCCCACCTCCTATGGTTTCTTTGAAGAACCTTTTGGGGGCAATTTTCAGTGCCAAGAATCCTAATGTCCTAACGTTGAGGATCTTAGAAGAACCATTGTTGAATCCCCAATTTTTAGTGTACTACTAATGCATTCCAGGTAACCTGAAGAAATGGTCACATTATTATGAACAGTTCCAAAATTTAGCTTGCTGTCTATTAATGGTTTCATGTAATGAATCAGCTGTTCCAAAATAGGCTCATTACTGAAATACAACATATATTAGCAGTGCCACTGCGCATCAAAAACGTTATAAGAGAATTATGTGGACTGGGCAGCAGCGTCATAGCCAATGCTACAAGTACCTTCTAGGCTAGGTGTAACCCATTGCTTAAAATGAGTACATATTAAGTTCATCAATATTGCACATTCCTTTATTCTATTGGGCTTCCCATTGACAGTCCTGCCTTCTGATTGACAGTCTCAGATGAGAACCTTCTGTTCAACCAGCTCAAGATGGAGAAAAGAAGTGCGTTTTGAGGCCTCATCAGCATCCAACAAAGTTTCCATTTAAATTTAAAGCTAGAAAAGTCGCTCAAAGTACAGTATTTTTCTGTTGTGATTTATATTCATATTCTTACTAAAGCCGGCTATTTTCTATATAATTTATTCCTGGTGTCCTGCTCATTTTATTTATAGGGCCAAATGTTCATACTCTCACTGCTCCTACGAACCTATAGCGTTGTTGTAGCCTACTTACCGATGATTGAGGAGTTGGTTACATAAAGCAACGGACCCTCTCAGTAGCAGCTAATAAAACACTCTCCCTTTCCCGTTATTCACTATTTCAAAGTGCAGTTCTCTTTTATTATTCGTTTTCATTGTAGCCTACCAGATGTAGCGGAGGATAATTGGACAAGTCAGCACTAGACGGCGGGGAGAAGAATAAAGACCACGTTGGAGAGCTTTGAGTATTTCTCCATCTCGGTCCAGACCGGTGTGTGATACGAATTTCTTTGTGACCATGAAGTTCATTTGAATTGCTCCCGGATTTATTTATTTTTTAATTTTAGACGACAATGAAGTACGGAATGGTTGTTATCACGGCTGGCTTTTCAGGTTTACTCAGCTTCAGCTTTCTTGCAGTGGCAATTGGGAGCGACTATTGGTACATCATCGATGTGAACAGAGCGAACCAGTCGGACTTGGAAGACCTGAGTTCGCATTCCGGTCTCTGGAGGATCCATGAAGGTATGTCCACGTAATTAACAATCGTAGACCACATTAATGTTTTTTTTACGCACCCCAAATAAAATGCCATAGCCTAGAGCGCGCACACTTTGATATAGCGGTTCACTATACATGTAGCTGTTTTTTCTGGTAGCTTGGAATACAATGCCTAATTTTAACAACGGAGTCTACCTGTTGAACCACCCATGTCAGCCTGCTACCACGACCAACTGGGCACAGACGTCAGTTCAACGTCTAGTTTTAATGTATATTTGGTTGAGTTGTCAGCTAACGTGAATTCATCGTGACATCAACCAAAAAAAGTAATGTAGGTTTTAAAAAAATGGTTTAAATAAAATATTTTTGGGTTGAAATTATGTGGAAACAACATTGATTCAACCCGTTTTTGCGCCGTGGGAAATATATGTTCTATGTAGGTTTTTTTTCTCTCTCTTTGCTTTCGTTACATTATATTAGATTACATTTATTTAAGTTCAACTACAAAAACTGAATGGAGTTTTACCTTCAAATTGCTAACCCCTTTCAGAATGGACCCAAACCATGGTCTATAGCCATCTCTGTTGTATGCCAGCTAATCTCACCCCCACCTGAGACTAATTTGCATGCACAGTACATTACGGAAAACAGGTGCACTTTAGAAGCATTTTTTCCACATCTGTTTTATTGCACTCCTGATCACTTAGAATTGGCACATACCTTGTTATTATTTGTTTTATTCACATAGCACACCTGTTTCTTTCCCTAACCCTAACCTGTTTCTTCAACAGCATCTCCTTCAGCCTAGAGCATATTTCCTGTTTACAGACAGTAGGCTGCATCCCAAATCACACCCTATTCCCAAATCACATCCTATTTCCTATTCCCATAGAGCTCCGGTCAAAAGTAGTGCACTACATAGGAAATAAGGTGTAATTTGGGACGTAGCCATAGGGGAGTGACATATTACGCAGGGGGCACCTGCAGTGTCAACACTACTGCAGTCCACAGTGTCAACAGTACTGCAGTACACAGTGTGTCAACAGCATCAATCATTGCTATAGATTTGTTGATTCATGCCCTGTAAAGATTTCTGCCTGAGAGCTCAGCGGTGAAGTAGCTGTCGATGTTAGACACACACTTAGTAACTGGATTAGCAACCTTATAGGCCTTACACAGCCATAGGTAGGTGTCTGGGCGTCATTCTCCTGCGTTTGACTGGTCATTTAACATACGCAGACCAGCTGGCATGAGTCTTCACGGACATTTTCAATCTCTCTTTGTCCCAGTCTGTAATCCCAATATGTTTCAAACTGACCACCATTGTCCCAGTTCCCAAGAGCTCCAAGGTAACCTGCGTAAATGACTATTGCCCTGTAGCACTCACATCTGTAATTATGAAGTGCTTTTAAAGGCTGGTCATGACACACATCAACACTATCATCCCAGACACCCTAGACCCACTCCAATTCACATACCACCCCAACAGATCCACAGATGATGCAATCTCAATTGCACGTCACACTGCCCTCTGCCACCTGGACAAGAGGGGAAATAACTGACGGGTCGGCCCCTGGTGGTGAGGGGAGGCAACAACACCTCCGTCACGCTGTACATCACTGGGGCCAAGCTCCCAGCCATCCAGGAGCTCTAAATCAGGCAGTGTCAGAGGAAGGCTTGAAAAAGACTCCAGCCACCCAAGCCATTGACTGTTCACTGGCAAACGATACCGAAGCATCAGCTCTCGGACCAACAGGCTCCAAGACAGCTTCTACCCCCAATCCATAAGACTGCTAAATAGCCAGACTGGTAGACAGTCAGTTAACGGTACCCAAACTATCTGCACTGACTCTGTCTTGCACTGTCCCTACACACACTCACAAGACTTTACATACTCACTCACACACACTAAACAGTCACTCCCACACAAATCCCTCACACATTCAAACACTACATACGCATTATCACAGCTCAGACAGAGACCCAAGTGCAGACGCATGAGACAGGTAGAATGTCAGGTATATTATTTATTTTACAAAATCGTTAGGCTATGTCGTTGTCGTAGGCAGGCAAAGGATTTGGCACACAGGAGTTCAGAGGTACAGAGACGGCAGGCAGGAATCTGGTTGTGTAAACAGGCAAGGGTCCGGTAACGGGAGAACTAAATAGACAGCAGGTATTCTAGGAATGCGGGGACGACCTGGTGAAACACACAAGACGAACTGGCAACCAGACCAATGAACAGATACGGGTTAAATACATAAGGAATAAGGGAACATAGGAAACACCTGGTAGTGGAGGAGCCAGGGAGAACAGGTGAACGGAATTAGGGTATGACATGCATATTCACATGCCATACACACATACCGACACAACATAAACAAACATGCATACACACACACACACACACACTTTTACACTCATGATATGCCGCTGCTACTCTGTTCTTTATTTTACTCTTATTATTATCTATCCTGATGCCTAGTCACTTTACCCTGCCTTCATGTACATATCTACCTCAAATACCTTATTATTATCTATCCTGATGCCTAGTCACTTTACCCTGCCTTCATGTACATGTCTACCTCAAATACCTTATTATTATCTATCCTGATGCCTAGTCACTTTACCCTGCCTTCATGTACATATCTACCTCAAATACCTTATTATTATCTATCCTGTGCCTAGTCACTTTACCCTGCCTTCATGTACATATCTACCTCAAATACCTTATTATTATCTATCCTGATGCCTAGTCACTTTACCCTGCCTTCATGTACATATCTACCTCAAATACCTTATTATTATCTATCCTGATGCCTAGTCACTTTACCCTGCCTTCATGTACATATCTACCTCAAATACCTTGCACCTCTGCACATTGGTCTGGTACTGGTACTCCCTGTATATAGCTCCATATTGATCTGGTACTGGTACTTCCTGTATATAGCTCCACATTGGTCTGGTATTGGTACTTCCTGTATATAGCGCCACATTGGTCTGGTACTTCCTGTATATAGTTCCACATTGGTCTTGTACTGGAACTTCCTGTATATAGCTCCACATTGGTCTGGTACTGGTACTTCCTGTATATAGCTCCACATTGGTCTGGTACTGGTACTTCCTGTATATAGTTCCACATTGGTCTGGTACTGGTACTTCCTGTATATAGCTCCACATTGGTCTGGTACTGGTACTTCCTGTATATAGCTCCACATTGGTCTGGTACTGGTACTTCCTGTATATAGTTCCACATTGGTCTGGTACTGGTACTTCCTGAATATAGCTCCATTCTGGTGTATTTTATTTTATTACACTTGTGTTAGTTACTATTTTATTTGTATTATTATTTTTAATTATGCATCGTTGGGAAAGATTCATAAGCAAGCATTTCACTGTAAAGTCAACACCAGTTGAATTTGGCGCATGTGATGAATGTATAATATAATATGCAATATCTGCCATTTAGCAGAAGCTTTTATCCAAAATGACTTACAGTCATGCATGCATGACATTTTAAGTATGGTCTACCAGTCTGAAAGGTCAACACATATCTTGTGTTTCCTCTTCTTTACAGGGAAAAATGCCACCTCTTGGCCAATCCAGTCCTTCTTTGTGGATACCTCCAACAAAACTGAGATAGAGAAGCACCTTATCAGTGAGTATGTGGTTTCTGCTATCTCCAACGGCAGCTACTTGGAAGACTATGTCTATCTTCCAAATGGCACCCTATTCCCTATATAGTTCATAACTTTTAACCAGACTCCCATGGGCCCTCGTCAAACGTAGCAGTGGTGGAAAAAGTCCCCAGTCGTCATACTTGACAGATACCTACTCAAGTAAAAGTGAAAGTCACCCAGTAAAATACTACTTGAGTAGTCTGAAAATATACTAAGTCAATATATTTGCCAAAAAATTAAAAGTATAAATCATTTCACATTCCTTATATTAAGCAAACCAGGCTGCACCATTTACAGATAGCCAGGAGCACACTCCAACATAATTTACAAATGAAGCATGTGTGTTTAGTGAGTCCACCAGATCAGAGGCACTAGGGATGACCAGGGATGTTCTCTTGCTAAGCATTCAAAATGTAACTAGTACTTTTTGGTGTCAGGGAAAATGTATGTAGTAAAAAATACCTTATTTTCTTTAGGAATGTAAAAGTAAAATGAATCCAAATTATAAATAGTAAAGTACAGATACCCCCCAAAACTACTTAAGTAGTATTTTAAAGTATTTTTACTTAAGTACTTTACACCATGGAAAGTAGTGCACTATATCGGGAATTGGGTGTCATTTAGGACACAGACTGTAGTTAGTTCTAGCTGTGCCTCACCCACACACAACAGCACAGGTTGTTGAGTCTGTACGATGGGGTCAACGTTTACAAAGTGAATCAGCATCTTTGCACTCCACTTGGACAATACAACATAGACCCCATACAATGAAGAGGTTCTTTACAAAACATCTAGTTTGTCGGCCTGTAGTGGACACTTGACTTAAGGACATTTCAGGACGACGGAGGTGAAACAGACCAAGCTGAGAAAAGTTTTAATTTATATTTTATATTTCTATCATTGTCTAACGTGTGTGTGTGAGTGTGTGTGAGTGTGTGTGAGTGTGTGTGAGTTTGTGTGTGTGTGTGAGTGCGGAAAGGTGAGAAGGCTGTCAGATGTGTGTGTGTGTTTTGCATGCAGCTTATTGCACAACACACTTCAAAGCCTTCTCACCTTTCCACACACACGCACACGCACACGCACACGCACACGCACACGCACACACACACACACACACACACACACACACACACACACACCATGTGCAAATGTGTTTGTGAGAGGACAATGTACAGTGATATGTATTTTTCCAGATCACAAGTAACCCTGTATGTTTTGCATTCTGGGTCTTCCTGCAGACTCCCACAAGGTGATAGTCACCCTGCTGCCTCTCAGCCTGTTGCTGGTGGTGTTGGGAGGGATCTGTGGTCTGGTCAGCTCTCTGGCCAGGAATCCCAGCCTGCTGGCCGGCTCCGCATCCTACTTCCTCTTCTGCAGTAAGTTACTTTCTGGAGCATCCCCTGGTGTTCAGGCCTGGGTCGTGTTCATTAGGAACCAAACGGAAGAGTACAGACTGAAACAGGGAGGTACTACCTGGCCTTGTCCAATGAGAAGCACTTTCTTTAGTTTTTTATTGCACATTAGTTTTTTTCTGTCCTAATGAACACAAACCTGGTTTTCAGACCTGGATTAAAATAATATTTGGGTTTGATTTCCCAGCAAAATGGAACCAATAGAACAGTCCCAAAAGGGCAAACTTCGCACACCTGGCACTCAAGGCAGACTCGATCAAAGGTGAACCTTTTGAAAGAAAACAATATGAACCCATGTTTGCATGGTGTTCTGGAGCTTGTGGCAGTGGCATTGTTATTTTAAAATAGACAAGAGAGCATAATTTTTTATTTTTTATTTTTTTATTTAACCTTTATTTTACTAGGCAAGTCAGTTAAGAACAAATTCTTATTTACAATGACGGCCTAGGAACAGCTCTGCGGCTGACCCTGTTCAACTCTGGTCCTGGAGGGCCGAAACACTTCTGTTTTTTGTTTCTACCTGGTTTTGTTTCTACTTAGTTATTAATTGTTCTCACCTGGTGTCTCAGGTTTGATTCAGTCCCTGATTAAAAGGAGATGCTGAAAACCAGGAATGTTTTTGCCCTCCAGGACCGATATTGAACAGCTCTGCTCTAGGAGAATAAAAAAAACAGACATGTTTCCATTTAGATTATTCGGCAATAACAGCCTGTCTGGAAAGATATATACCTACGCTGGGGTGGCATGAGTTCATGTCTAGCCCTTGAAAAATTGTGTAGGTTCGCAATCTCACATAAAGAAGACATTTAATTCATCAGTTTATTTCTTGGTTGCTGCAGCAGAATAAACATGGCGTTATGAGAGCGTCATGTCTCGTCATTTCTAACCCTTACATTATGAGAGTGTCATGTCTCGTCATGTCTAACCCTTACTTTATGAGAGTGTCATGTCTCGTCATTTCTAACCCTTACATTATGAGAGCGACATGTCTCGTCATGTCTAACCCTTACTTTATGAGAGTGTCATGTCTCGTCATTTCTAACCCTTACATTATGAGAGCGACATGTCTCGTAATTTCTAACCCTTACTTTATGAGAGTGTCATGTCTCGTCATTTCTAACCCTTACATTATGAGAGCGTCATGTCTCGTCATTTCTAACCCTTACATTATGAGAGCGTCATGTCTCGTCATTTCTAACCCTTACATTATGAGAGCGTCATGTCTCGTCATTTCTAACCCTTACATTATGAGAGTGTCATGTTTCGTCATGTCTAACCCTTACATTATGAGAGTGTCATGTCTCGTCATTTCTAACCCTTACATTATGAGAGCGTCATGTCTCGTCATTTCTAACCCTTACATTATGAGAGCGTCATGTCTCGTCATTTCTAACCCTTACATTATGAGAGTGTCATGTTTCGTCATGTCTAACCCTTACATTATGAGAGTGTCATGTCTCGTCATGTCTAACCCTTACTTTATGAGAGTGTCATGTCTCGTCATTTCTAACCCTTACATTATGAGAGCGACATGTCTCGTAATTTCTAACCCTTACTTTATGAGAGTGTCATGTCTCGTCATTTCTAACCCTTACATTATGAGAGTGTCATGTCTCGTCATGTCTAACCCTTACTTTATGAGAGTGTCATGTCTCGTCATTTCTAACCCTTACATTATGAGAGCGACATGTCTCGTAATTTCTAACCCTTACTTTATGAGAGTGTCATGTCTCGTCATTTCTAACCCTTACATTATGAGAGCGTCATGTCTCGTCATTTCTAACCCTTACATTATGAGAGCGTCATGTCTCGTCATTTCTAACCCTTACATTATGAGAGCGTCATGTCTCGTCATTTCTAACCCTTACATTATGAGAGTGTCATGTTTCGTCATGTCTAACCCTTACATTATGAGAGTGTCATGTCTCGTCATTTCTAACCCTTACATTATGAGAGCGTCATGTCTCGTCATTTCTAACCCTTACATTATGAGAGTGTCATGTCTCGTCATGTCTAACCCTTACTTTATGAGAGTGTCATGTCTCGTCATTTCTAACCCTTACATTATGAGAGCGACATGTCTCGTAATTTCTAACCCTTACTTTATGAGAGTGTCATGTCTCGTCATTTCTAACCCTTACATTATGAGAGCGTCATGTCTCGTCATTTCTAACCCTTACATTATGAGAGCGTCATGTCTCGTCATTTCTAACCCTTACATTATGAGAGCGTCATGTCTCGTCATTTCTAACCCTTACATTATGAGAGTGTCATGTTTCGTCATGTCTAACCCTTACATTATGAGAGTGTCATGTCTCGTCATTTCTAACCCTTACATTATGAGAGCGTCATGTCTCGTCATTTCTAACCCTTACATTATGAGAGTGTCATGTCTCGTCATTTCTAACCCTTACATTATGAGAGCGTCATGTCTCGTCATTTCTAACCCTTACATTATGAGAGCGTCATGTCTCGTCATGTCTAACCCTTACATTATGAGAGTGTCATGTCTCGTCATTTCTAACCCTTACATTATGAGAGTGTCATGTCTCGTCGACATCCGTCATGTCTAACCCTTACATTATGAGAGTGTCATGTCTCGTCATGTCTAACCCTTACTTTATGAGAGTGTCATGTCTCGTCATGTCTAACCCTTACATTATGAGTGTGTCATGTCTCGTCATGTCTAACCCTTACATTATGAGAGCGTCATGTCTCGTCATTTCTAACCCTTACATTATGAGAGCGTCATGTCTCGTCATTTCTAACCCTTACATTATGAGAGTGTCGTGTCTCGTCATTTCTAACCCTTACATTATGAGAGTGTCATGTCTCGTCATGTCTAACCCTTACATTATGAGTGTGTCATGTCTCGTCATGTCTAACCCTTACATTATGAGAGTGTCATGTCTCGTCATGTCTAACCCTTACATTATGAGAGTGTCATGTCTCGTCATTTCTAACCCTTACATTATGAGAGCGTCATGTCTCGTCATTTCTAACCCTTACATTATGAGAGTGTCATGTCTCGTCATTTCTAACCCTTACATTATGAGAGTGTCATGTCTCGTCATTTCTAACCCTTACATTATGAGAGTGTCATGTCTCGTCATGTCTAACCCTTACATTATGAGAGTGTCATGTCTCGTCATTTCTAACCCTTACATTATGAGAGTGTCATGTCTCGTCATGTCTAACCCTTACATTATGAGAGTGTCATGTTTCGTCATGTCTAACCCTTACATTATGAGAGTGTCATGTCTCGTCGACACCCGTCATGTCTAACCCTTACATTATGAGAGTGTCATGTCTCGTCATGTCCCGTCATGTCTAACCCTTACATTATGAGAGTGTCATGTCTCGTCATGTCCCGTCATGTCTAACCCTTACATTATGAGAGTGTCATGTCTCGTCATGTCTAACCCTTACATTACGAGAGCGTCATGTCTCGTCATGTTTCTACCCATAAAAAAACAGCTCTTGGTCTACCTAATGGAGATAGGAACACCTTGTGTGTTGACAACTTGACAAGTAAAAAGCACTAAGCACCTCCAGACAGAAGAAGATATGAGAACTAGTCCAGCTGAGAGTGAGTGAAGTGCTGTGATGAAGAAGATATGAGAACTAGTCCAGCTGAGAGTGAGTGAAGTGCTGTGATGAAGAAGATATGAGAACTAGTCCAGCTGAGACTGAGTGAAGTGCTGTCATGAAGAAGATATGAGAACTAGTCCAGCTGAGACTGAGTGAAATGCTGTGATGAAGAAGATATGAGGACTAGTCCAGCTGAGACTGAGTGAAGTGCTGTGATGAAGAAGATATGAGGACTAGTCCAGCTGAGACTGAGTGAAGTGCTGTGATGAAGAAGATATCAGGACTAGTCCAGCTGAGACTGAGTGAAGTGCTGTGATGAAGGAACAAAATATACACACATTTCAAATCTCCCCCACAGAGAAATAAAATAAATATTTATCTGAATATTTATTCAACACTTTCTGTGAGGAACACATACTGTATACAGAGCATTATAAGTAGATAGATAGATGGCTGAATATGTACACTATACATTGGTGGATGGTGCATGGTTAACCATACTATATAGGTCGATGGCAGATAAATACTTAAATAGCTAAAAGTGCGTATGTTATAAGTGAGGGTAATAATAGTTTACTTAATAGACAGACTAGTTAAATGAACAGGTAAGTGAATATTTTGCATGGTTAAATTAACTGTACAGGTAAATATACAGTTACATTTACAGGTAATTGTATATTTGCATGGTTACATTAACTGTACAGGTAAATGACAGGAAGAGATACTTAAATAGCTAAATGTGTGTATGATATAATTTAGGGTAATAATAGTAATTAAAGTAAAAAGTAAAAATACAGACCTTAGAGAGCAGGGTTTAATTACAGATAAATGCACATATTGCATATTCGACACACAGACACACACAGCCAAGGCTGCTGTACTGCTACACTGTTTATCTAAACACTGGATTCTAGACATAGGTCACTGTAATATCTGCTGCTATACATATCATTCTTAGTATATCTTTTTGGTATATATATGCATAGATTGCATTTGGATTACTGATAGTGTTATTTGGATTGTTAACTAGATTAGTCCTGACATTCATGATTTTTTGTTTCCATTTTTTATTTTTTATTTTTTTGTGTACTTGACATTTTTGCTGCTCTGTTGGGAGCTATAGTAACACAAGCCTTTAACGCTATAACATCTGCTAAACTGTGTACGAGACCAATTTAATTCATTTGATTTTGTGCATCTTTGAAGTAATCCTAGAATACAACATTAGATACGCCTACATTGGTGTCACATACATAACGATACTGACTGTTGTCAATCCAGTATCCAATGCATGACGCCATACCTTGCCAAGGCGATTTTTTGTTGTCGTGTTTAATTCAATGATATCAACAAGCTAAATTAGAAGGGCTTTTTCTATCTACAGCATCCATATTTGGACAACTGAGATAGTTTGGTCTAGCAGGTTCATAAAAAGGCTACAAGCTAAGACACACATAATCATGGACAGTGCCGCACTCCCCTCTACAGCAGGATAGTGCTGCACACCCCTCTACAGCAGGATAGTGCTGCACACCCCTCTACAGCAGGATAGTGCTGCACACCCCTCTACAGCAGGATAGTGCTGAGCACCCCTCTACAGCAGGATAGTGCTGCACACCCCTCTACAGCAGGATAGTGCTGCACACCCCTCTACAGCAGGATAGTGCTGCACACCCCTCTACAGCAGGATAGTGCTGCACACCCCTCTACAGCAGGATAGTGCTGCACACCCCTCTACAGCAGGATAGTGCTGCACAGGAGCAGCTTCAGTAGCAGGTTCATCCTGCCCAGAAGCTCCACAGAGCGGTTTAGACGGCCGTTCTTACCCACAGCCATGAGGCTTTTTAATGATTAACTAATTTACAATGTCTTCTTATTATAAATGTTGTTGTTTCTTGTTTCCCCAGAGGAGGATAAACAACAGTGTTTCGTAACTCCTTGAATTGGATTCTATATTTTATGGCTACTAAGGTGCATGGGCCTTCCTATCTGTCTCAATGTGTATTTTTTATCATGTGTTTGTCATTGAAATGTATTGATGATGCTGACTGATAAAACAATTTCCTAAGTAGTTTGGTCTGACAACTGAGGAAGTTCGGTTTAACAACTCATGATGTCTTATATAGATTCCATATATGGGGCTGGCTGTTTGTCTAGCTTGATTTAGAGCTTATCTGCATAGTGGTTGATTTGACGAGGTGGAACTGCGTTGGAGCTGTTAATGCGGAGTCGCATTAAGAAAAACCCCATGGAGCCTTGTTTACAAGTTGGAACACTGGAATGTGAGATGTAATCTACACCTCAATTAGGATGATAGAAATTATTATTAAACCATTATTTGGTTTAATTATTTTTTGATTATTTCTATATAGCCTACACTTTCTCTTTCTGAACTTCTAATGCGAGTGGAGCAGGTGTGGCTTTGTGACAATGATTGTAAGAGCAGCTGCTCACCAATTTGACAGCTCCAATGCAGTTCCGTCTCCGACAACCCTCTATACGGAACATAGACTATTGACAAATATCCTTGAGAAGTCAGACAGGTACTGTAATTATTGCTTTAGGCTAGCTTGTCCAGAGTTCAGCTAGAGAGCAGCCAGCGAGAGTAAACCAGTAAACATCACATCATTTATAAGATTAGCTAATGGCCACAAACCTAAAGCAATGTAATTGTCGCCTTGTTACTGTCCATGCAGGAAAAACTGGTTACCCATTGTGGATATAATTTTTTTTAGCTTTATTTTACAAGGCAAGTCAGTTAATAACAAATTCTTATTTACAATGACAGCCTACACCCCTACAGGATCAGGCACGGGAGCAAATTAGGGTTAAGTGCCTTGCTCAAGGACACATCAACAGGTTTTTTCACCTTGTCGGCTCGGGTATTCAAACCAGCGACTTGTTGGTTACTGGCCCAATGCTCTAACCGCTAGGCTACCTGCCGCCCCTAAATGTGGATTTGTTTTTCAGTGTACATCAATCAGCCTCTGTTTTCCTGCTTGTGGCCCTTGTGTCCACCACAACAACCTCCCGTTCTCCAGAGAGAGAGGCTGTTCAGTATGAGCACCACGTACTCTAGTCATCTCCGTCCTGTTTACCGTAGTAATAGCCTACCATCTCCCCCTTTGCCCACTCCTGTGCTCACATCTGAATTTACTCAAATTCTCATTATGCCAGTCTCCCAACGGACTCTAAAACAGTCTGGCTCAGTGGGAAGCTAGTATGGATATTAGAGGACACTGGACATTAGAACTGATCTAGAGCCAGATCTGTTTTAGAGGCAGATCTGTTCTATAGCCAGATCTGAACCCCAAAACAAACTCAGTCTCTGTTTTAATATCCACACTAGCTTCCCACTTATTATTCATAGTTCATGAACCATGACACAATGTATTGGGCATCCATTGTAAGTGTTGTGCTGGTATGGATCTGGGAACATCGCCCTCAGGACATGGATTTGTTGCTTTTCTTAGTCAGAAATTATTATTACCATAGGGCCTGCACATTGGCTAACATGCCCTAACACATTACACATTACAAGACAATGTTTCCAACCAATCAGATGTTTGGTCTTTGTTTGTCTGTCTGAGAGTAAACGGGTGATTCTGCTCGAATCCACCTACTTAGATACAATTCTCGACCGTAGCATTGATTGTTCAAAAGTTCCCTTGTTCTAGAAACTCGTGTTGTCTTTTGGGGGTCGTGACTTATCTTAGACTTTCGGCTGCAGTGCGAAGTCTTCCTAGTCAAGAAAGTTTATTTGAGTCTCAAAGGTTTTATACTTTGTGGGTGGAACAGGGCATTTCTGTCATTTACGACCTTCTTATCTGAACTCCCTAAACGTAGCTTGGCAAGGCAAGGCATTAGAATGATCTATTATCTTGTGTAAACAGTTAAAAACACAGTCTTATCGTCACAAAAACATTCTCTTTAATCTGGATATTTTCTACCAAACGTAACGGATGTAGACATCAGACTGTGGTCACTTTGGGCATTTTCCCTCCTCTTCCCTTGTGGGAGAGAGAGAAAATCTGGTTGTTGTCAGAGATAAAATGTGGCAAAACTCTTTTGGGTGGGAAAGGCGCTTGGCAGAAATGGCTCCATCACATGACCTGTTTAACCTCAAGTCATGACACCACAATGAAATGGTGTCTAAAACCCACAAACACTCTTACCCACAAGGACATTGTATTCAACAAGGAGCACTGAGAGCAATGTCTGCTATGATCTTTGAGCTTTACTAGGGTAACACAGATAGATAGATAGATAGATAGATAGATAGGTACTTTATTGATCCCCCGGGGGGGAAATTTCATTATCAAGCAGCTACAACAAAAACACAGGGCAGGTGCAAAATGCCACAACGAAAGTACACAAAAGACAGATACACGGTACATGATACATAGAGCGGCAGTATGAAAAAGTATAGAAATACAGGATATCTGGAGTGCAAAAAAAAGCTATAAAAGGACATTGCATAGTATGAGTGGTTGGCTGAATATGTACACTATACATTGGTGGATGTTGGATGGTTAACTATACTATACAGGTTGATGGCAGAGAAATACTTCAGTAGCTAATGCGTATGATATGAGCGAGGGTAATAATAGTTTACTTAATAGACAGACTGGGTAAATGAACAGGTAGGTGAAAATTTTGCATGGTTAAATTAGCTGTACAGTTAGGTATACAGTTATATTTACAGATAAGTGAATACTTGCATGTTTACACAAACTGTACAGGTAATGACAGGAAGAGATACTTTAATAGCTAAATGTGTGTATGATATCATTGGGGTAATAATAGTAATTCCCTTAAAATACAGTCCTTAGTGCGCAGGGTTTAATTACAGACAACTGCACTTATTGCACATTTGATATACTAAAAGCAATGAGAAAAGGTGCAACTGGCAGGATACTAATATGCATTCCTGAGTGAATGCCTAGGTCCAATAATTACTTACAATATTGCATGTGATATAATATAACAACTGTACATGGGTATGTATATACAGACCTGTATGAATACGTATGGCCTGAGTGGATGAGTGCTGACGGAACAGAGTTACTCACGGATGGATGCATAATTATTAAACTAGGTCCTAGCACCCCAACAGTTCCAGATCTATGTTGCCGACGGCACGGCACCCCGGTGAGGCATTATATAGTCTCATAGCCGCCGGCAGGAAGGACCTCCTGTAGCGCTCTCTGGCACACCGTGGTGGGATCAGTCTGTGACTGAAAGAGCTCCTCTGCGTCATAACCATAGCGTGCAGAGGGTGGGTGACGTTGTCCATGATGGCCAGCAGTTTGGCCAGGATCCGTCTCTCCGCCACCTCCTCTAGAGTGTCAAGGCTCATCCCCAGGACAGAGCTAGCTTTCCTGATCAGCTTATTTACCCGAGTAGCATCACCGGCTTTGATGTTTGCTCCCCAGCACACCACTGCAAAAAAGATGGCACTGGCCACCACAGACTGGTAGAAGGTATGCAGTAGTTTACTGCACACGTTGAAGGACCTGAGCCTCCTCAGAAAGTAGAGTCGGCTCTGGCCCTTTTTGTACAGGGCCCCGGTGTTACCAGCCCATTCCAGTCTGTTGTCCATATGGACACCCAAGAACTTGTATGACTCAACCATTTCCACATCCATCCCCTTTATAGGGACTGCAGTCAGTTGTGCCTTGGTTCTCCTGAAGTCCACCACCATCTCCTTAGTTTTGCTGTATGTTTCTGCATCAGACACTTTTCCCTCGGTTTCTTTTTTGTACTTTAGCTTGTCAGATATGATATGTTTTGGCTATTAAAAATATAATTCAAAGTTGTTTAGATGGTACAATAATTCTCTGCACTATACTTTGCTTGTTGTGTTACCAGTGACAATTTTAGCATGTAAATCTGGGTGGGGCAAAGTTTTTAGATGCATGCCAGCAAAGCCACTACGCAACACAACACTACGCAACACTAAACAAAACATTAATTGCACTATAACAGTGACAAACGGTGCCCACAAACTGTTAGGGCCTACATAAAGCTGTCCCAACAACACCTTACCACTGCTACACCTGGCTATCAGCGGAGCCTTGTCTGGCAGTGAAACAGATCATTCAGCCAAATAGGGCTATCTTCTGTATACCAACCCTACCTGTCACAACACAACTGATTGGCTCAAACACATTAAGAAGGAAAGAAATTCCACAAATTAACTTTTAACAAGGCACACCTAATAATTGAAATGCATTCCAGGGCCCAGATTCACAAAACACTTCTTACACAAAAACGTAAAGACCCTTCTCCCCCGATTGCTCAGTTTGCATTCAGCTCTAGGAAGAGTCTTGGTGGTTCCAAACTTCTTCCATTTAAGAATTACAGAGGCCACTGTGTTCATGGGGACCTTTAATGCTGCAGAAATGTTTTGGGACCCTTCCCCAGATCTGTGCCTCGACACAATCATGTCTCTGAGTTGTACAGACAATCCTTTGACCTCATGGCTTGGTTTCTGCTCTGACATGCACTGTCAACTGTGGGACCTTATATAGACAGGTGTGTGCCTTTCCAAATCATGTCCAATCAATTGAATTTACCACAGGTGGACTCCAATCAAGTTGTAAAAACATCTCAAGGATGATCAATGGAAACAGCATACATCTGAGCTCAATTTCGAGTATCATATCAAAGGGTCTGAATACTTATGTAAATAAGGTATTTCTGTTTTTTTTTTATAAATTAGCAACAAATTCTAAAAACCTGTTTTCACGTGGTCATTATGGGGTATTGTGCATTGTTTTAATTTAATCCATTTTATAATAAGTCTAACGTAACAAAATGTGGGGAAAGTCACATACTTTCCAAATAACAATACCCCAGGACAGTGAAGAACCTTCACATTTTTTTATTTAACTAGGCAAGTCAGTTAATAACAAACTCTTATTTACAATGACAGCCTAGGAACAGTGGGTTAAGTGCCTTGTCTGCAATGACCCTTGAGGTTATTTTAGGATACACAGACAGGCTCATGTTTATTAGGGATAAACAGACATGCTTATGTTTATTAGGGATACACAGACAGGCTTATGTTTATTAAGGAAAACACAGACAGGCTTATGTTTATTAGGAATACACAGACAGGCTTATGTTTATTAGGGATACACAGACAGGCTTATGTTTATTAAGGATACACAGACAGGCTTATGTTTATTAAGGATACACAGACAGGCTTATGTTTAAGGATACACAGACAGGCTTATGTTTATTAAGGATACACAGACAGGCTTATGTTTATTAAGGATACACAGACAGGCTTATGTTTATTAAGGATACACAGACAGGGTTACGTTTATTAGGGATACACAGACAGGCTTATGTTTATTAGGGATACACAGACAGGGTTACGTTTATTAAGGATACACAGACAGGGTTACGTTTATTAGGGATACACAGACAGGGTTACGTTTATTAAGGATACACAGACAGGGTTACGTTTATTAAGGATACACAGACAGGCTTATGTTTATTAGGGATACACAGACAGGGTTATGTTTATTAAGGATACACAGACAGGGTTACGTTTATTAAGGATACACAGACAGGCTTATGTTTATTAGGGATACACAGACAGGGTTACGTTTATTAAGAATACACAGACAGGCTTATGTTTATTAAGGATACACAGACAGGGTTATGTTTATTAAGGATACACAGACAGGGTTACGTTTATTAGGGATACACAGACAGGCTTATGTTTATTAGGGATACACAGACAGGGTTACGTTTATTAAGGATACACAGACAGGCTCATTTTTATTAGGGTTACACAGACAGGGTTACGTTTATTAGGGATACACAGACAGGCTTATGTTTATTAGGGATACACAGACAGGGTTACACAGGCTTATGTTTCTGTGTGTCAGACGTCTTTCTCAGAGCCATGACATTCTCTTGAGACTGACACGTATATCTGTTTGCAGCAGTGTATTTCAGACCAATGTTTTTCATTATCTGAAGAGTTTAGAATCTTAAGAAGTGCCATGTCTAAATCTAAGGAGGCTTCAGAACCTAAGTACGCTTCAATAAGATTCATGTTGCAACAACATCTTTTAGTTTTGTACAGAGGAAGTGTTCCATCAAAATTGTAAATCCACATTTGTAACAAACGCATGTCTACCGCTACCTTGTCACCTGAACGTCAGTGTAATTGGCCCTAATTCACTCTCAAAGGCGCCACTTGAATTGATTAATGATAGTTATATCCATCCATGATATCAACAGTATAGTCTGAACCATGTTTTGAGGACTGATCATCCATGATATCAACAGTATAGTCTGAACCATGTTTTGAGGACTGACCATCCATGATATCAACAGTATAGTCTGAACCATGTTTTGAGGACTGATCATCCATGATATCAACAGTATAGTTTGAACCATGTTTTGAGGACTGATCATCCATGATATCAACAGTATAGTTTGAACCATGTTTTGAGGACTGACCATCCATGATATCAACAGTATAGTCTGAACCATGTTTTGAGGACTGACCATCCATGATATCAACAGTATAGTTTGAACCATGTTTTGAGGACTGATCATCCATGATATCAACAGTATAGTCTGAACCATGTTTTGAGGACTGATCATCCATGATATCAACAGTATAGTTTGAACCATGTTTTGAGGACTGATCATCCATGATATCAACAGTATAGTTTGAACCATGTTTTGAGGACTGATCATCCATGATATCAACAGTATAGTCTGAACCATGTTTTGAGGACTGATCATCCATGATATCAACAGTATAGTCTGAACCATGTTTTGAGGACTGATCATCCATGATATCAACAGTATAGTTTGAACCATGTTTTGAGGACTGATCATCCATGATATCAACAGTATAGTTTGAACCATGTTTTGAGGACTGACCATCCATGATATCAACAGTATAGTTTGAACCATGTTTTGAGGACTGATCATCCATGATATCAACAGTATAGTTTGAACCATGTTTTGAGGACTGAATATCAACAGTATAGTTGTGAGGCTATAAGGTGTTTGTTTACATTTACTTTGTTTACAAACATTGGAGTAAAACAGCTGATGGGGTATGACAGTTGAACTAAGCTCAGAATCAGAATCATCTTAATTCACCAGACACATTTAGCCACACATACTCAGAATTGTGGTATTGTACTGCTCGTGATAACATTTAGAGACAGACAGTTTACACAAAGTTTACATACATTATCTTCAAATAGGTAGAGTGAACATAGAACAATAAGAGAACTATATGAGGCTTCTATAAGTTCTTCAACAATCAATGTAAATGCATGTTCCAATGTTAATTCAACTACTGCACTGTGACTGTGGAAAACAACAATGAAAATTGTTTTGAAAAATAAAAAAGTCAAAATAATGGATTGCCCTTTTAACACCTTGTGACGTGTTCGGGTTATGATCTGTTGTAAAGTTGGACATTTTCAGAAAACACCTCCCTCTGCTTGATTATTCAGCTCATAGTCCAGGTAATTAGGACTATGAGCTGAGTGTGAAATCAGAACAAGTCTGGAATTTAGAGTATTTAAAAAGCCAGATGTTTGTAAATGGACAATCATTATATATTTTTGTACCTTGAATGTCTGTTCTTTGTCCGTGTGTAAATGTCACAGTTCAAACATCTAAAGATAATGATCGCTGCTGTTTGAATACATTTCACATACTATGCAATTACTATTTGCATAGTATAAAGGCATCACAGCACGTGTTGTATTTACAATGGACTAGTTGTTTCATGTGTTGTATTTACAATGGACTAGTTGTTTCATGTGTTGTATTTACAATGGACTAGTTGTTTCATGTGTTGTATTTACAATGGACTAGTTGTTTCATGTGTTGTATTTACAATGGACAAGTTGTTTCATGTGTTGCGTTTACAATGGACTAGTTGTTTCATGTGTTGCGTTTACAATGGACTAGTTGTTTCATGTGTTGCTTTTACAATGGACTAGTTGTTTCATGTGTTGCGTTTACAATGGACTAGTTGTTTCATGTGTTGCGTTTACAATGGACTAGTTGTTTCATGTGTTGCGTTTACAATGGACTAGTTGTTTCATGTGTTGCGTTTACAATGGACTAGTTGTTTCATGTGTTGTATTTACAATGGACTAGTTGTTTCATGTGTTGCGTTTACAATGGACTAGTTGTTTCATGTGTTGCGTTTACAATGGACTAGTTGTTTCATGTGTTGGGTTTACAATGGACTAGTTGTTTCATGTGTTGCGTTTACAATGGACTAGTTGTTTCATGTGTTGTATTTACAATGGACTAGTTGTTTCATGTGTTGCGTTTACAATGGACTAGTTGTTTCATGTGTTGCGTTTACAATGGACTAGTTGTTTCATGTGTTGTGTTTACAATGGACTAGTTGTTTCATGTGTTGTGTTTACAATGGACTAGTTGTTTCATGTGTTGCGTTTACAATGGACTAGTTGTTTCATGTGTTGTGTTTACAATGGACTAGTTGTTTCATGTGTTGTGTTTACAATGGACTAGTTGTTTCATGTGTTGTGTTTACAATGGACTAGTTGTTTCATGTGTTGCTCTAAGATCTAAAGATAAAGAACGTGATGAGGATGTAAACAGATTGTGTCCCATAACTGTTTCCCAAGTGGCACCCTATTTTATTGGCCCTGTTCAAAAAGTAGTGTACTATATATAGGGAATAGGGTGCTATTTGGAAAACACATGCTCCTCATAACTAGATTATAATACTGTTGACACAGCGTGAGGAGACCATATAGCTGGGATTACATAATTTCCATCAGATCATTATACTGTAATTAAATGCATAAATTATGTATCATCACTCACAGCGTATACAGTTGAAGTCGGAAGTTTACATACACTTAGGTTGAAGTCATTACAACTCATTTTTCAACCACTCCACAGATTTCATGTTAACAAACTAGTGTTGGCAAGTCGGATAGGACATCTACTTTCTGCATGACACAAGTAATTCTTCCAACAATTGTTTACAGACTGATTATTTCACTTATAATTCACTATATCACAATTAAAGTGGGTCAGAAGTATACATACGCTAAGTTGACTGTGCCTTTAAACAGCTTGGAAAATTGGCTTTAGAAGCTTCTGATAGGCTAATTGACATCATTTGAGTCAATTGGAGGTGTACCTGTGGATGTATTTCAAGGCCTACCTTCAAACTCAGTAACTCTTCGCTCAACATCATGGGAAAATCAAAAGAAATCAGCCAAGACCTCAGAAAAGAAATTGTAGACCTCCACAAGTCTGGTTCATCCTTCGGAGCAATTTCCAAACGCCTGAAGGTACCAAGTTCATCTGTACAAACAATAGTACGCAAGTATAAACACCATGGGACCACACAGCCGTCATACCGCTCAGGAAGGAGACACGTTCTGTCTCCTAGAGATGAACGTACTTTGGTGCGAAAAGTGCAAATCAATCCCAGAACAACAGCAAAGGACCTTGTGAAGATGCTGGATGAAACAGGTACAAAAATATCTATATCCACAGTAAAACGAGTCCTATGTCGACATAGCCTGAACGGCCACTCAGAAAGGAAGAAGCCACTGCTCCAAAACCGCCATAAAAAAGCCAGACTACGGTTTTCAACTGCACATGAGACAAAGATCGTACTTTTTGGAGAAATGTCCTCTGGTCTGATGAAACAAAAATAGAACTGTTCGGCCATAATGACCATTTTTATGTTTGGAGGAAAAAGGGGGAGGCTTGCAAGCTGAAGAACACCATCCCAACCGTGAAGCACTGGGGTGGGTGCTTTGCTGCAGGAGGGACTGGTGCACTTCACGAAATAGATGGCATCATGAGGGAGGAAAATGATGTGGATATATTGAAGCAACATCTCAAGACATCAGTCAGGAAGTTAAAGTTTGTTCGCAAATGGGTCATCCAAATGGACAATGGCCCCAAGCATACTTCCAACGTTGTGGCAAAATGGCTTAAGGACAACAAAGTCAATGTATTGGAGTGGCCATCACAAAGCCCTGACCTCAATCCTATAAATAGATAGATAGATAGATAGATAGATAGATAGATAGATAGATAGATAGATAGATAGATAGATAGATAGATAGATAGATAGATAGATAGATAGATAGATAGATAGATAGATAGATAGATAGATAGATAGATAGATAGATAGATAGATAGATAGATAGATAGATAGATAGGTACTTTATTGATCCCCCGGGGGGGAAATTTCATTGTCAAGCAGCTACAACAAAGCAGCTATAGAACATTTGTGGGCAGAACTGAAAAAGTGTGTGCGAGCAAGGAGGTCTTCAAACCTGACTCAGTTACACCAGTTCTGTCAGGAGGAATGGGCCAAAATTCACCCAACTTATTGTGGGAAGCTTGTGGAAGGCTACCCGAAACGTTTGACCCATTTTAAAGGCAATGCTATGAAATACTAATTGAGTGTATGTAAACTTCAATGTGATGAAAGAAATAAAAGCTGAAATAAATCATTCTCTATACAATTATTCTGACATTTCACATTCTTAAAATAAAGTGGTGATCCTAACTGACCTAAGACAGGGAATTTTTACTAAGATTAAATGTCAGGAATTGTGAAAAACTGAGTTTGAATGTATTTGGCTAAGGTGTATGTAAACTTCTGACTTCAACTGTAGCTGAAAGCTGATTAGGTAAATAGGCTGAGTTCCTTGAATAGAGGTAGTGGGTTTCCGTGGGCAACAAGCTTGAACAAGCTAGCTCTATGATGGTAATCCTGACCTCGGCAGTCTCCATGGGAAAATGAGAGGAAACAACTAACAAAGCCTGCGCTTGTCATATTTCCTGTTAGTCTTTTGTTTATGGGAAAACAACTAGACTGTGGAATTTAGTGTTGAGATGTCTGAGATATTAGCTCAGTGGTCAAGAGATAGTCTCATGTTGTGAATCATATGTTTTTGCCCCCATAGCTATAAAAGGTTTTATACTGTAGTAACAGATTTGTAACCTTACTCCCCAGCTTGAAATGCTTCAGCCACGCTGCTGAATTTATAGCTATTCACTAGCGTAGCTTGCTAACACGTCAAGGAGGGCGGTCAGCTGTGTTTGCGAGGCAGTGGTCCAGGGTTCTAGTCTCGGTGTGATTTGGCTAAGACGTTGTCAAGGAGGGTGGTCAGCTGTGTTTGCGAGGCAGTGGTCCAGGGTTCTAGTCTCGGTGTGATTTGGCTAAGACGTTGTCAAGGAGGGTGGTCAGGTGTGTTTGCGAGGCAGTGGTCCAGGGTTCTAGTCTCGGTGTGATTTGGCTAAGACGTTGTCAAGGAGGGTGGTCAGGTGTGTTTGCGAGGCAGTGGTCCAAGGTTCTAGTCTCGGTGTGAGCTGGTTAGGGAGGAAGTAGTTAAGCTAATCAAGCACAGTGATGTCCTTCATACTTACTATGACTATGATATGTAGTTTTCTTGCCAACCTAGTTGAATCCACTGACCAGAAGGTCAGAAAGCTGATAATTCCATCTCTGAGGTCCAGATCCATTAGATAACCTTGTACATGTTAAACTGATAATTACATCTCTGAGGTCCAGACCCACTAGATAACCTTGTACATTTTGTTGCATGACAACTGTGTGAGCTAATACCTGGAGTGGATCTTTAAATGTCTTTACCCACAATCTTCTCTCCTAGCCTCCTCTTGAAACCCATTGGAAGAGATGGTCCGAGGGGTGGGACAACAGATCTTGTCCAATGCTTTTTTATGCGTCCAACATAGTAATTCGAAATTATATTAGCTATCGACGTCGGGCACCCCCAACAGTCAATCTATAATTAGAACACTGAAGGAAAGACTTGATCACTCACTGTATTTGAGTAACTTGGATTCAATCCGATGCACGTTCTAGAGCAGTGCACTAAACAGCTGTTGGCACAGATCGCATTCATGGTAAATACTGCGGATGGTGGCAAAAACGTAAATTCACTTTACAAAGTGCGTTGTCAGCTGTCTAGTGTGCCGCTCTATAACGTTCCTTTTATTGAATCCCAGCCAACTTTGACTATCTGTCTGTATCCCTCCAGGTCTTGTCACTCTCTCCGGGTTGAGCGTCTACGTCAGCTACTGCCAACAGGCTCGGGAGCTGTTGGAACCTGAGATTCTGGCCAGCGTCCATGTGTCCTACGGCTGGTCGTTGGGTATGGCCTGTCTCTCCTTCAGCCTGGAGGTGACCGCGGGCCTACTGCTGATGCTGGCTGCACGTATGGCCCACCTCATGGGAAACGACCATGGAGTCATCATTATCTCCATGGCCTGAAGAGGGAAAGAGAATGGACTGAAACTGGAAATGACTACTGGAAGGGTCCATTCAGAATCACTCGTTTTCATTATCTGTTGCAAGGACTGACTTGAATGTTGTATGTTCAAGGTTTCTCCTCTGAGCTACTGGTCCATATTAGGACAGTCTCAGAGGCACACGAACTTGGCTCCACAATGCAACCCTCTCTGAACACGGTCTCATTATGGGGGGCAGCAGCTCTATTTTACTAATTGAAAGCGATTTGGAAGGCTCCAATCGTACGCACACACACGGACACACAAAAACACACTCCCTCTGGCAATATTACGTAGCCAATCACTAGATTTGAATGCTACAAAGGACAAATGCTTTCACAACCTCAATGGCTGGAGGGCAACAGTAGTTAATAAAGCTTTGATCACTTCACAGCCCAGAAGCTACTTTCAACACATTACATACATTCTCACAATCTACTAATTTATTCATGTTGTGGCTCTTTGCTAATCAATTAGTTGTTGTGAGATGAGGAAACAAAGTTAAACATTAGGACATTATTGCTGTAGGGAAGTTTGGTTTTGGTGTCTCAGTGCACTTGTCTCTGTAATTGTGCATGGTAATGATAGTAGGCAGTTTCAAAATGCTTTAATGTAATACTTGTCTGGTAGACAGATGCCTGCCCTTGTGCTTGCATCATGGCAGTCTTGTTTGTGTTATGTTCCAACTGTAACATTAAATCATACTGACTATGAGGGCTAACAAATGAAGTTGGTTTCTTGTGTATGCTGCACCACCTTCTAAATGGCCTTAACATACTAAACTCGTCACCCTCACAATGTCGAACAACTCATCACCCTCACAATGTCGAACAACTCATCACCCTCACAATGTCGAACAACTCATAACCCTCACAATGTCGAACAACTCATAACCCTCACAATGTCGAACAACTCATAACCCTCACAATGTCGAACAACTCATAACCCTCACGATGTTGAACAATTCATAAACCTCACAATGTCGAACAACTCATCACCCTCACAATGTCGAACAACTCATAACCCTTACAATGTCGAACAACTCATCACCCTCACAATGTCGAACAACTCATAACCCTCACAATGTCGAACAACTCATAACCCTCACAATGTTGAACAACTCATAAACCTCACAATGTCGAACAACTCATAACCCTCACAATGTCGAACAACTCATCACCCTCACAATGTCGAACAACTCATAACCCTCACAATGTCGAACAACTCATAACCCTCACAATGTCGAACAACTCATCACCCTCACAATGTCGAACAACTCATAACCCTCACAATGTCGAACAACTCATCACCCTCACAATGTCGAACAACTCATAACCCTCACAATGTCGAACAACTCATAACCCTCACAATGTCGAACAACTCATAACCCTCACAATGTCGAACAACTCATAACCCTCACGATGTCGAACAACTCATAACCCTCACAATGTCGAACAACTCATAACCCTCACAATGTCGAACAACTCATAACCCTCACGATGTCGAACAACTCATAACCCTCACGATGTTGAACAACTCATAAACCTCACAATGTCGAACAACTCATCACCCTCACAATGTCGAACAACTCATAACCCTTACAATGTCGAACAACTCATCACCCTCACAATGTCGAACAACTCATAACCCTCACAATGTCGAACAACTCATAACCCTCACAATGTTGAACAACTCATAAACCTCACAATGTCGAACAACTCATAACCCTCACAATGTCGAACAACACATCACCCTCACAATGTCGAACAACTCATAACCCTCACAATGTCGAACAACTCATAACCCTCACAATGTCGAACAACTCATCACCCTCACAATGTCGAACAACTCATAACCCTCACAATGTCGAACAACTCATCACCCTCACAATGTCGAACAACTCATAACCCTCACAATGTCGAACAACTCATCACCCTCACAATGTCGAACAACTCATCACCCTCACAATGTCGAACAACTCATCACCCTCACAATGTCGAACAACTCATCACCCTCACAATGTCGAACAACTCATCACCCTCACAATGTCGAACAACTCATCACCCTCACAATGTCGAACAACTCATCACCCTCACAATGTCGAACAACTCATCACCCTCACAATGTCGAACAATGATCATTAGTCTGATTTTTTACTCTGTTTTTCAGTGTGCTGTTTTAGTCCCACATAGCTGCCCTCCCTCCCTCCCTCACAAGCCCCCTGGGGTTTCCAATAGTGCCAAAGGTCAGTTGCATACCAGCAGTAATAAAGGAATACAAATCCACTAAATAAAAAAAAGTGCATAAAACCAACTCATATGCAGAGAGAGATCAGCTTTAAACCAGAAACAAAAACCTTCCTAAAGAGAGAGCAGATGCTGGTTGAGAGAGATGATCTAGGTTATAAACCCTGAGAAATTAGTGAACTGTCATGAAAGATTTGTGTGTCCATGTGTATATTTGAGTGTGTGAATGTTTGTCAGTCTGTTCCTCTGTTCTCGTCAACAGAACAACCTTCTCCACAGGGATGGAGGTGTTTGGAATCCGGTTTGTATTTAGTCTCTACTGAGACAAAATCCTGGGATGAGAGCAGACAGGACTGTCTGAGGAGAAACGCAGACCTGGTTATCATAAACAGCTAAGAGGAACAGGTGAGAGAGACCTGCTATTATCAGGTATTTATCCATGCATTACACAGGCATGGATTCTAGATTGGTCTGACTGACTGAGGTAAACCACTGACTACAGCGTAAGAGATTAGAATAACAGTTCAGCTGTTTGTGCAGGGCTTTGTCCCAGCCCAGCATTACAACCCCTGATTAAAATACATCACAAATCAATTACACCGGGTTGCAAAATTCCTGTAACTTTCCAAAAATTACCAGGTTTCCAGTAATCCTGATTAGAAAATTGCCAGAATCAAGGGGCAATAAACAGGAAATCCAGAATCTGCCAAGTAGGATTTCTGGAAAACCAGCGAATTTTGTAAGGTTACTGATGTTAACTGATTTATTCCAGTGTGTTCCAGGTCCAGGAGAGAATAAGCGCGTTATTGTTTCCTAAATAAAGAGTTAATCATTAAATGCCTCTGGACATTGGAGGTTCTCTGTATTGTTAGAGTCTAATAACTATCACGGCAGGGAGGACTGTGCTGAACAATGGTCGTATTCTTCAGGGCCAGAGGAGAGATGGAGTGATACACTGTGCAGAAAGTGTCCATAACTCAAACTCCAATCCCACACAGTTCAACTGAAGTTCAACCGAAGTGAACGACTCCCTTATATAAAATGACATCAGCGTCATCTAGCCTGGGTTTTTATTATTATGCTCAAACTCCTTTCAAACCCTCTTGTTGCTAACATTAAATAGTTTTGACTCTTGGGCTGAAAATGGTTTCTCATACTAATCAATCACACCTTACTCACGTATCACCATGTGGAATGGCAATATGTGTGAGACTATAAACTCAAAGTGACATGATAAGTGAAAACACGTTGTGGAGTATCGCTGCATCGAAAGTTTAGCACATGGTACACCTACAGCTATGTAGTGACTCATAAACCAACACAGCTATGGGCCTACCATATATGTAGTCAGTGTGACTCATAAACCAACACAGTTATGGGCCTACCATATATGTAGTCAGTGTGACTCATAAACCAACACAGTTATAGGCCTATCATATATGTAGTCAGTGTGCCACATAAACCAACACAGTTATAGGCCTACCATATATGTAGTCAGTGTGCCACATAAACCAACACAGCTATAGTCTACCATATGTAGTTTGTGTGACTCATAAACCAACACAGCTATAGTCTACCATATGTAGTTTGTGTGACCAGCCCCAGAGGCATAGCCTCGTTAACGTATTAACATGCATGTTACCAGCCTGAGTGGTTTACCATTAACATAAGATGTTTGTGTCTCTCAGCTTCTGTTGTTGTTTGCTGCAATGTCATGTCAGTATAAATGCTGTCAATAGTCATGTATGTATCAATATTGCTCAGTGTCCATGTGTTAACCTAATTGTAGCATCAATTTATTCTTCTTTGAACAGACAATCTACCAATCTACCAATTTTGCCAAGCTTGCACCTGCTATTTACAGAGGGAAATGTTTCACAAACAAACAAAGCTATCAGCAAAATTCATTATTAAAGGCCGAGATTCAAACAAACATGACAGAGCTGGTAGCACACCTCTGTTGACTATTAATAAAGGCAGTTTCCTGTGGAGATACTGGCTCCATTCAATTGTAAATTATGCAGCGTTCACCTGCTAGTCGAAACTAGGAAACTCGGAAATGTCTGACTTGCTAACTGGTTATAGTTATACACACGCCGTGTTCAACCAGTAAGCAAGTCAGACATTCCCGAGTTTCCTAGTTTCGACTAGAACGTGAATGCGACATATTATAAAGTGCAGTGTGATGTCTGCATATTGTGATTTGTTTGAATCCCGGCCTTAGTTTTTTGCCTGCATTTTACATCTGTTAACTGCACTGACCTAATACCCACAGTATTGAATTGGAATAATCTTGTAACCTCTCTTTTACAATGTTGGGAGAAGTCAGTACAGGTTAGCATAGCGCATAAAATGCAGATACTGTATACTATTAAAGGCATACTGGTTCTAAAGTTTGATAAAACCATATAATTATGTTAAAAATTATGTACAATTACCACAGTATAAAAAGCCTAAGCTCTTTTCCTTACAAGGTGGCTGGCACAAAGACAGACAGACTAATGACACTGTAAGTTTCAACTGAATTGTAGCCAACTGCTTTAAGCCTTCTTTGGTTCTGCTTACTAGGCAAATTAAGCGTTATGCAAATAGACAATGAATTACAACATCACAACCACAGCTTTTAAAACCCCAATTTGTCCAAGTTCCACTCACTTAAATTAGCAAATTAAGCTTTTTGCAATATACAATGCCTACAAGAACATAACAGTATGTGTGCATTGTGCTGGTGAAAGCAGATGTGGCTTACGTAAAGCAATGTTTCTCCAGCAATTCCTATGGAGACAATCCTATGGTGGGCTGGTTGGTTTAATCGAGTACTAGCACATCAGATTGAACTAATGAAGGGCTAGTGCTGGGCTGTTAGTGCGGGGCTGTTAGTGCTGGGCTGTTAGTGCTGGGCTGGATCAAGAATATGCACCATCTATGTCCCCCGGGAATGGATTGAGAAACAGGGATCCTAGGTCTTTTCACACTAGTGAGCCAAACCAAGCTGAGCCAAACCAAGCTGAGCCAAACCAAGCTGAGCCAAACCAAGCTGAGCCAAACCAAGCGGAGTCAAACCAAGCTGAGCCAAACCAAGCTGAGTCAAACCAAGCTGAGCCAAACCAAGCTGAGGCAAACCAAGCTGAGCCAAACCAAGCTGAGCCAAACCAAGCTGAGTCAAACCAAGCTGAGCCAAACCAAGCTGAGGCAAACCAAGCTGAGCCAAACCAAGCTGAGCCAAACCAAGCTGAGCCAAAGCAAGCTGAGCCAAGCCAAGCTGGAATGCTCTCAGCCGTCTGGTTACACATCCATCATAGTTGCTGGAACTGTGCTGAAAAGGACGCAAAGTGAAAAGAAAATAACCGACCCGGCACGGTTTGGTTTGGGTCGGCATGCGCGATAGTGTGAAAAGGGTGGGTCACTGGGCAGTAGGGTCTGCAGGACTGTCAGTGGAGAACAGTTACGGTTGTGTTTAGTAATATCTCTGAATGGGATTGTTTGGACCGATCAGTGTTTGAGAGATTATTTCCCATCTAAGAGTGTGATCATCATCTGCTCTACCTGTGCATGCCTCGCCGGGCTTCAGGAGGGACCTGCATCGCCACAGTAGCCGTCACTGCAATCCATCACATGCAATTCCAACAGGAACTAAGCCCTTATGGAAGTGGAATTGGTTGAGGATGTCGAAGGTATGGCCTATACACTAGTGTGATTCCAAGCCATTCAATATGCAGAGGACGGGATAAGTCTAGCTATCGTTGTGAAAAATCAATGCGTAGTCATTGATATAATAGGGCTCCATGGGACATAAAAAATTCATAAGAGGTTATGCAATAATGGCCTGCACTGCACTGGTGTGAAAATGTACAGTGAGTCAGAATCAACCCATTAATGAAGCGTTCCAATTCTATGTCGTCAGCTCTTTGGCTGCAGGCACCCGCAGTCTTCTTAGTGTTAAAGGGGCAATCAGCAGTTGCTACATCCATTTTTGGACTTATAAATTAATGTACCCATTGATTCTTGAAGAATATAACTTATAAATGCCTGATGAGCTTAATTCAACTAATTCAGCTGTCATACCCCATCAGAACCCAAAACATAAGCTTGTTTTATTCCAAACATATACAGTGGGGAGAACAAGTATTTGATACACTGCCGATTTCGCAGGTTTTCCTACTTACAAAGCATGTAGAGGTCTGTAATTCTTATCATAGGTACACTTCAACTGTGAGAGACAGAAAATCACATTGTATGATTTTTAAATAATTAATTTGTATTTTATTGCATGACATAAGTATTTGATCACCTACCAACCAGTAAGAATTCCGGCTCTCACAGACCTGTTAGTTTTTCTTTAAGAAGCCCTCCTGTTCTCCACTCATTACCTGTATTAACTGCACCTGTTTGAACTCGTTACCTGTATAAAAGACACCTGTCCACACACTCAATCAAACAGACTCCAACCTCTCCACAATGGCCAAGGCCAGAGAGCTGTGTAAGGACATCAGGGATAAAATTGTAGACCTGCACAAGGCTGGAATGGGCTACAGGACAATAGGCAAGCAGCTTGGTGAGAAGGCAACAACTGTTGGCGCAATTATTAGAAAATGGAAGAAGTTCAAGATGACGGTCAATCTCCCTCGGTCTGGGGCACCATGCAAGATCTCACCTCGTGGGGCATCAATGATCATGAGGAAGGTGAGGGATCAGCCCAGAACTACACGGCAGGACCTGGTCAATGACCTGAAGAGAGTTGGGACCACAGTCTCAAAGAAAACCATTAGTAACACACTACGCCGTCATGGATTAAAATCCTGCAGCGCACGCAAGGTCCCCCTGCTCAAGCCAGCGCATGTCCAGGCCCGTCTGAAGTTTGCCAATGACCATCTGGATGATCCTGAGGAGGAATGGGAGAAGGTCATGTGGTCTGATGAGACAAAAATAGAGCTTTTTGGTCTAAACTGTTTGGAGGAAGAAGAAGGATGAGTACAACCCCAAGAACACCATCCCAACCGTGAAGCATGGAGGTGGAAACATCATTCTTTGGGGATGCTTTTTTGCAAAGGGGACAGGACGACTGCACCGTATTGAGGGGAGGATGGATGGGGCCATGTATCGCGAGATCTTGGCCAACAACCTCCTTCCCTCAGTAAGAGCATGGAAGATGGGTCGTGGCTGGGGCTTCCAGCATGACAACGACCCGAAACACACAGCCAGGGCAACTAAGGAGTGGCTCTGTAAGAAGCATCTCAAGGTCCTGGAGTGGCCTAGCCAGTCTCCAGACCTGAACCCAATAGAAAATCTTTGGAGGGAGCTGAAAGTACGTATTGCCCAGCGACAGCCCCGAAACCTGAAGGATCTGTATGGAGGAGTGGGCCAAAATCCCTGCTTCAGTGTGTGCAAACCTGGTCAAGAACTACAGGAAACGTATGATCTCTGTAATTGTAAACAAAGGTTTCTGTACCAAATATTAAGTTCTGTTTTTCTGATGTATCAAATACTTATGTCATGCAATAAAATGCAAATTAATTACTTAAAAATCATACAATGTGATTTTCTGGATTTTTGTTTTAGATTCCGTCACTCACAGTTGAAGAGAACCTATGATAAAAATTACAGACTTCTACATGCTTTGTAAGTGGGAAAACCTGCAAAATCGGCAGTGTATCAAATACTTGTTCTCCCCACTGTATACATAGAAAAGTTGTATTGCCACATAATATATCATCCTTGTATCCATAGCTCTGTCTATGAATTTGAGAGTGGTTACATTTCTCCAGCCCCATCCCTCAGCTTTTTACCGAACCAAGGGTGGGGAGCCATCTTTGCTGACAGGGAGAAATCACCGGATGTGGGAGTTAACAGACTGACTAAGACATGGTCTATGATGGTCTTTCCGCAAAGGCATTCACAGGATTTGGACAGAGTGCTGCTATTTTGACTTAGGTATCTGCCATTCTACTATCTGTGAGGAAACATAATTGCCCTACAAGCTTCATAATAACATTACCTTCAGTACTAACCACGCTCCACAGGCCTGTTGCCGGGTAGGAACACATGATCTCCAGTACTCAATATAACCACGCTACACAGGCCTGTTGGCGGGTAGAAACACATGACCTCCAGTGCTCCATCTAACCATTCTCCACAGGCCTGTTGCCGGGTAGGAACACATGACCTCCAGTGCTCCGTCTTCCTATTTTATTTACTTTCTAGCGCCGTTACTGATCTACCAACCAGATTACCTGTTCCGTGACAACAGAATTGTCTTGAATTGACAGCTGCTATATTTGGTCTACCTAACACATCACATTCAACAGACAGGCATGCAGGGAAACACTACATGTCTTATACATTGTTTGTCTTTCCCCTCAGAAGACTTCTGCTATTCTCTGTTTAATAGCCGTGGAGGTGTCCTGTAGTTGACAGGTATGAAAGGCTAACAGTAAATGTAGTATTGGAATTCAGTGAAACCCTTAATGCAGCAAACATGAATTGAAAAACAACATTTAGTACAAAACAACATTTTTAAGCTCTGCCTCCCTGACACTCACTCTCTGTACAGGAATTTCCATTGGATACTACTTTGGTCTCCGCCATATTTGTCACACACTGTAGTAATGGTGATAAAGGATCAATGACTCACTAATTACTGGTTTTCTCATCTGGTTTTCAAATGTAATATTTGCATCGTAGAGGAAGTAGTTTGCTGGCTTTATAGGTGATTGGTTGGATTTTCTTGTTTAATTCAAATTGACAACCCTAACCAGAAGGAGACACTGATGAACAAAACAACATTCTTCTCAATTTGGGGGAAATCCAATTGTGTTTTTGACAGCACCAACACAGTTACACTTCCGATACCGCCTAAACAAAAGCAATGTTAAGCTTTGCGTTTGTCGGCTGCCGCTGATCTGACTGAATCCTGGCGGCAGGTAGCCTAGAGAGGATAGACAGGCTTCCATGTACTGAGGCGGCAGGTAGCCTAGAGAGGATAGACAGGCTTCCATGTACTGAGGCGGCAGGTAGCCTAGAGAGGATAGACAGGCTTCCATGTACTGAGGCGGCAGGTAGCCTAGAGAGGATAGAGAGGCAGGTCAGTAGGTTCCTGGTTAAAATCTCATGTCAAAACAGACAAATCTGTAGGATATCCTAGCTGCTATCTGCTAACGTTGTGCTCTTGAACAAGGCTATATGTTCCTAACCCTGGCTTTTGACACCTCTGTGTGTATGTGTATATATATGTGTGTGTGTGTGTCTCCGGTTGTTTTGGAAGCAAAATACAAATTCCATAATCTGAAAAGAAAATGGACAATAGAATGAGCCATTCTCAATGTCACTCTATTGTGACATTGGAGAGTATTATATTGGAGAGTGTTATATTGGAGAGTGTTATATTGGAGAGTGTTATATTGGAGAGTGTTATATTGGAGAGTGTTATATTGGAGAGTGTTATATTGGTGTCACGGTGCGCATTAATGGGACGGTAAACGGAGCGCTGGTGAAGTGTCATCCTTTTTATTTTAAATGAGATGTTCTCACGAAGCATTTAAAATAACATAAGGAGAGTGAAAACAAAAACAGACTACAAAACAAAACACGGTGACTTACTGGCTTTCTGGTAACTCAAGGCAGACAAGCAGCAACAATGATCCACACACAGGTGGCTGTGTGTGGAGTCTAAATACTATCCCCAATCAGAGACAACGCTATACAGCTGTCTCTGATTGGGGATGATCATCTCCCTAATAATGTGTGAGAGCTTGGTTGTGTGCCTCTCTCCTCCCCTAGGTGGGAGTAAGAGGCCTTACCACAACCAAGCCCTCACAGTACCCCCCCCCTAAGGTGCGGACTCCCGACCGCACACATACAGTCCCCCCTCTCCTGAAAAGAAAAAAAAAAATGTCCAAAACTAGGGGGGACATGGCGGGGTACTGAGGTGGTTGCTGGTGGGGGCTCCGGTTCCGGTTCCGGGCGTGGCACAGGCTGTGAGAGTAGCCTCCCTCCTACCTCTCCGTTGCACGCCCGATCCGGTCCGGACCCCGGCGCGGTGGTTCCCCCCTCAGTACTCCCGCCAGTCACCAAGTCCTGTCTGGACCCTGGTGCGGGAGCCCTCGACCCTGGAGAGGGGCTGACAACCGGCCCCGGACTGGGCACCGGTGGAGCGGACTAATCCGGCACTGGAGCGACGCAGATGACCGGCCCCGGACTGGGCACCGGTGGAGCGGACTGCTCCGTCTCTGGAGCGACGTAGACGACCGGCCCCGGACTGGGCACCGGTGGAGCGGATTGCTCCGGCACTGGAGCGACGTAGACGACCGGCCCCGGACTGGGCACCGGTGGAGCGGACTGCTCCGGCACTGGAGCGACGTGGACGATTGGCCCCGGACTGGGCACCGGTGGAGCGGACTGCTCCGTCACTGGAGCGACGTAGATGACCGGCCCCGGACTGGGCACCGGTGGAGTGGACTGCTCCGGCACTGGAGCGACGTGGACGACCGGCCCCGGACTGGGCACTGGTGGAGCGGACTGCTCCGGCACTGGAGCGACGCAGACGACCGGCCCCGGACTGGGCACCGGTGGAGGTTCAGGTCTGCTCACCTTCCCCGGAGCTCTCGGGCTGCTGACCCTCCCCGGGGACCTCGGGCTGCTGACCTTCGCCGGGGACCTCGGGCTGCTGACCGTCGCCAGGGACCTCGGGCTGCTGACCGTCGCCGGGGACCTCGGGCTGCTGACCGTCGCCGGGGACCTCGGGCTGCTGACCGTCGCCGGGGACCTCGGGCTGCTGACCGTCACCGGGGACCTCGGGCTGCTGACCGTCACCGGGGACCTCGGGCTGCTGACCGTCACCGGGGACTTCGGGCTGCTGACCGTCACCGGGGACCTCGGGCTGCTGACCGTCACCGGGGACCTCGGGCTGCTGACCGTCACCGGGGACCTCGGGCTGCTGACCGTCACCGGGGACCTCGGGCTGCTGACCTTCTCCGGAGGTCTCGGGCTGCTGACCTTCTCCGGAGGTCTCGGGCTGCTGACCTTCTCCGGAGGTCTCGGGCTGCTGACCTTTACAGGAGACCTCAGGCTACTGACCGTCACCGGGGACCTCAGGCTGCTGACCGTCACCGGGGACCTCGGGCTGCTGACCTTCTCCGGAGGTCTCGGGCTGCTGACCTTCACAGGAGGCCTCAGGCTGCTGACCTTTACAGGAGACCTCAGGCTACTGACCGTCACAGGAGGCCTCGGGCTGCTGACCTTCTCCGGAGACCTCAGGCTGGATGCCGTGCCCACCCTGGGCACCGACGCAGAGGTGGTCTTCAGCCCTGCAGCTGGTCTGGCTGTCGGCCCCAGACTGGGCACCGACACGCTATGGAGCTCCTGCTCCACAGCGGGACTGAGCGTCGTGCCCACCCTGGGCACCGACGCAGAGATGGTCTTCAGCCCTGCAGCTGGTCTGGCTGTCGGCCCCAGACTGGGCACCGACACGCTATGGAGCTCCTGCTCCACAGCGGGACTGAACGTCGTGCCCACCCTGGGCACCGACGCAGAGATGGTTCCCAACCCTCTGGTTGGGCTGGCTGTCAGCCCCAGACTGGGCACCGACGCGCTATGGAGCTCCTGCTCCACAGCGGGGCTGAACGTCGTGCCCACCCTGGGCACCGACGCAGAGATGGTTTCCAGCCCTCTGGTTGGGCTGGCTGTCGGCCCCAGACTGGGCACCGACGCGCTATGGAGCTCCTGCTCCACAGCGGGGCTGAACGTCGTGCCCACCCTGGGCACCGACGCAGAGATGGTTTCCAGCCCTCTGGTTGGGCTGACTGTCGGCCCCAGACTGGGCACCGACGCGCTATGGAGCTCCTGCTCCACAGCGGGACTGAACGTCGTGCCCACCCTGGGCACCGACGCGGAGAGGGTTTCCAGGCCTGTGGTTGGGCTGGCTGTCGGCCCCAGACTGGGCACCGACACGCTATGGAGCTCCTGCTCCACAGCGGGGCTGAACGTCGTGCCCACCCTGGGCACCGACGCAGAGAGGGTTTCCAGCCCTGTGGTGGCGACCGTCGCGGTAGCCTCCGCGCGAGGGGTAGGCACGGGGCGTACTGGACTGGGGACACGCACCATAGGTCTGGTGCGAGGAGCTGGCACGGGTCGCACCGGGCTGGAGATACGCACCATAGGTTGGGTGCGAGGAGTAGGCACAGACCGTACCGGGCTGGGGGAACGCACCACTGGTCTGGTGCGAGTAGCTGGAACGGGCTGTACCTGGCTGGGGAAACGCACCGTAGGGTCGGTGCGTTGAGCTGGCACGGGTCGCGCCGGGCTGGGGAAACGCACCATAGGTTGGGTGCGAGGAGCAGGCACAGACCGTACCGGGCTGGGGGAACGCACCACTGGTCTGGTGCGAGTAGCTGGAACGGGCTGTACCTGGCTGGGGAAACGCACCGTTGGGTCGGTGCGTTGAGCTGGCACGGGTCGCGCCGGGCTGGGCAAACGCACCATAGAGCTGGTGCGCGGCGCAGGCGCGGGCCGTACCGGGCTAATGTTGCGCACCGATGGTTTGGTGCGCTGAGTCGGTCTCCTCCTCCTCCGACTCTGGACCGGCGCTGGAGGCACCGGACTGGGAACTGACGCTGGAGCACGACTGTGCCTGTCGTCCCTACTCCAACGCCAATCCCCATCCTGTGAGGGTTCCTCCGGGAACCCCCACGAGTGAGGGAACCGAAGCACATCGCTGTCGTCTTCCTCCGACTCCTCTCTGTACTCCTGCTCCCACGGCTGTAGGGGCTCCTCCTGGAACCCCCACGAGTGCAGTGGTCGGGGCTCTTCTCCCTCGATCCCCGACCACCCCCATAGCCCCCCCCCAAAATCAGTTTGGGGGTTTTTCTGGGCTCCAAGCTGGTCCTTCGCTTTAGCCCGGTAACGTTTCCCCCGTCTTCGGCACCTCTGCTCCGGACACCAGCCCTCCTCCACCGCACGATAATGGGAGTGTTCCTCCTCGGTAATTTTCCCCATACCGAGGAGGATGTCTCCCAAAGTTATCCCCCGTTGCGTCCCGGGAGGGTGGATCATTCTGTCACGGTGCGCATTAATGGGACGGTAAACGGAGCGCTGGTGAAGTGTCATCCTTTTTATTTTAAATGAGATGTTCTCACGAAGCATTTAAAATAACATAAGGAGAGTGAAAACAAAAACAGACTACAAAACTAAACACGGTGACTTACTGGCTTTCTGGTAACTCAAGGCAGACAAGCAGCAACAATGATCCACACACAGGTGGCTGTGTGTGGAGTCTAAATACTATCCCCAATCAGAGACAACGCTATACAGCTGTCTCTGATTGGGGATGATCATCTCCCTAATAATGTGTGAGAGCTTGGTTGTGTGCCTCTCTCCTCCCCTAGGTGGGAGTAAGAGGCCTTACCACAACCAAGCCCTCACAATTGGAGAGTATTATATTGGAGAGTGTTATAATGGAGAGTGTTATATTGGAGAGTATTATATTGGAGAGTGTTATAATGGAGAGTATTATATTGGAGAGTATTATATTGGAGAGTGTTATATTGGAGAGTGTTATATTGGAGAGTATTATATTGGAGAGTATTATATTGGAGAGTGTTATAATGGAGAGTGTTATATTGGAGAGTATTATATTGGAGAGTGTTATATTGGAGAGTATTATATTGGAGAGTGTTATATTGGAGAGTGTTATATTGGAGAGTATTATATTGGAGAGTGTTATATTGGAGAGTATTATATTGGAGAGTGTTATATTGGAGAGTGTTATATTGGAGAGTGTTATATTGGAGAGTATTATATTGGAGAGTGTTATAATGGAGAGTGTTATAATGGAGAGTATTATATTGGAGAGTATTATATCGGAGAGTATTATATTGGAGAGTATTATATTGGAGAGTGTTATATTGGAGAGTGTTATATTGGAGAGTGTTATATTGGAGAGTGTTATATTGGAGAGTATTATATTGGAGAGTATTATATTGGAGAGTATTATATTGGAGAGTGTTATATTGGAGAGTATTATATTGGCCCCTAAACATTTTTAAACTACATGACCAAAAGTATGTGGACACTTGCTCATTGAACATCTGATTACAAAATCATGGGCTTTAATATGGAGTTGGTACCCCCTTTGCTGCTATAACATCCTCCACTCTTCTGGGAAGGCTTTCCACTTGATGTTGGAACATTGCCTCGGGGACTTACAACCACAAGAGCATAAGTCAGGTCGGGCACTGATGTTGGGCGATTAAGCCTGGCTCGCAGTCAGCGTTCCAATTCATCCCAAAGGTGTTCAAGGGAGTTGAGGTCAGGGCTCTGTGCAGGCCAGTCAAGTTCTTCCACATCGATCTCGACAAACCATTTCTGTATGGACCTCGCTTTGTGCATGGGGATATTGTCATGCTGAAACAGGAAAGGGCCTTCCCCAAACAGTTTACACAAAGTTGGAAGCACAGAATCGTCTAGAATGTCATTGTATGCTGTAGCATTAATATTTGCCTTCACTAGAACTAAGGGTCCTAGCCCGAACCATGAAAAACAGCCCCAGACCATTATTCCTTCTCCACCAAACTTTACAGTTGGCACTCTGCATTCGGGCAGGTAGCGTTGGCATCCACCAAACCTAGATTTGTCCGTCGGACTGCCAGATGGTGAAATGTGATTCATCACTCCAGAGAACGCGTTTTCCACTGCTCCAGAGTCCAATGGCGGCGACCTTTACACCACTCCAGTCGACGCTTGGCATTGCGCATGGTGATCTCAGGCTTGTGTGATGCTGCTCAGCCATGGAAACTAATTGAATGAAGCTCCCGATTAACAGTTTTTGTGCTGACGTTGCTTCCAGAGGCAGTTTGGAACTCAGTAGTGAGTGTTGCAACCCCTATAACCCTCCTCTAACCCCCTCCTCTAACCCCTATAACCCTCCTCTAACCCCCTCCTCTAACCCCTATAACCCTCCTCTAACCCCTATAACCCTCCTCTAACCCCCTCCTCTAACCCCTATAACCCTCCTCTAACCCCTATAACCCTCCTCTAACCCCTATAACCCTCCTCTAACCCCTATAACCCTCCTCTAACCCCTATAACCCTCCTCTAACCCATATAACCCTCCTCTAACCCCCCCCACTAACCCATATAACCCTCCTGTTACCCCTATAACCCTCCTGTAACCCCTATAACCCTCCTCTAACCCCTATAACCCTCCTCTAACCCCTATAACCCTCCTCTAACCCCTATAACCCTCCTCTAACCCATATAACCCTCCTCTAACCCCTATAACCCTCCTCTAACCCATATAACCCTCCTCTAACCCCCCCCACTAACCCCTATAACCCTCCTCTAACCCCTATAACCCTCCTCTAACCCCTATAACCCTCCTCTAACCCCTATAACCCTCCTCTAACCCATATAACCCTCCTCTAACCCCTATAACCCTCCTCTAACCCCTATAACCCTCCTCTAACCCATATAACCCTCCTCTAACCCCTATAACCCTCCTCTAACCCATATAACCCTCCTCTAACCCCCCCCACTAACCCCTATAACCCTCCTCTAACCCCTATAACCCTCCTCGAACCCCTATAACCCTCCTCTAACCCATATAACCCTCCTCTAACCCCTATAACCCTCCTCTAACCCCTATAACCCTCCTCTAACCCATATAACCCTCCTCTAACCCCTATAACCCTCCTCTAACCCATATAACCCTCCTCTAACCCCCCCCACTAACCCCTATAACCCTCCTCTAACCCCTATAACCCTCCTCGAACCCCTATAACCCTCCTCTAACCCATATAACCCTCCTCTAACCCCTATAACCCTCCTCTAACCCATATAACCCTCCTCTAACCCCTATAACCCTCCTCTAACCCCTATAACCCTCCTCTAACCCCTATAACCCTCCTCTAACCCATATAACCCTCCTCTAACCCCTATAACCCTCCTCTAACCCATATAACCCTCCTCTAACCCCCCCCACTAACCCCTATAACCCTCCTCTAACCCCTATAACCCTCCTCGAACCCCTATAACCCTCCACTAACCCCTATAACCCTCCTCTAACCCCTATAACCCTCCTCTAACCCCTATAGCCCTCCACTAACCCCTATAACCCTCCACTAACCCCTATAACCCTCCTCTAACCCCTATAACCCTCCTCTAACCCCTATAACCCTCCACTAACCCCCTCCTCTAACCCCTATAACCCTCCTCTAACCCATATAACCCTCCTCTAACCCCTATAACCCTCCTCCAACCCCTATAACCCTCCTCTAACCCATATAACCCTCCTCTAACCCCTATAACCCTCCTCTAACCCCTATAACCCTCCTCTAACCCATATAACCCTCCTCTAACCCCTATAACCCTCCTCTAACCCATATAACCCTCCTCTAACCCCCCCCACTAACCCCTATAACCCTCCTCTAACCCCTATAACCCTCCTCTAACCCCTATAACCCTCCTCTAACCCCTATAACCCTCCTCTAACCCATATAACCCTCCTCTAACCCCTATAACCCTCCTCTAACCCCTATAACCCTCCTCTAACCCATATAACCCTCCTGTAACCCCTATAACCCTCCTCTAACCCCTCTAACCCTCCTCTAACCCCTATAACCCTCCTCTAACCCCTATAACCCTCCTCTAACCCCTATAATCCTCCCCTAACCCCTATAACCCTCCTCTAACCCCTATAACCCTCCTCTAACCCCTATAACCCTCCTCTAACCCCTATAATCCTCCCCTAACCCCTATAACCCTCCTCTAACCCCTATAACCCTCCTCTAACCCCTATAACCCTCCTCTAACCCCTATAACCCTCCTCTAACCCCCTCCTCTAACCCCTATAACCCTCCCCTAACCCCTATAACCCTCCTCTAACCCCCTCCTCTAACCCCTATAACCCTCCTCTAACCCCTATAACCCTCCTCCAACCCCTATAACCCTCCTCTAACCCCTATAACCCTCCCCTAACCCCTATAACCCTCCTCTAACCCCCTCCTCTAACCCCTATAACCCTCCCCTAACCCCTATAACCCTCCCCTAACCCCTATAATCCTCCCCTAACCCCTATAACCTTTCACTAACCCCTATAATCCTCCCCTAACCCCTATAACCCTCCACTAACCCCTATAACCCTCCCCTAACCCCTATAACCCTCCACTAACCCCTATAACCCTCCACTAACCCCTATAATCCTCCCCTAACCCCTATAACCCTCCACTAACCCCTATAATCCTCCCCTAACCCCTATAACCCTCCTCTAACCCCTATAACCCTCCACTAACCCCTATAATCCTCCCCTAACCCCTATAACCCTCCACTAACCCCTATAATCCTCCCCTAACCCCTATAACCCTCCACTAACCCCTATAACCCTCCCCTAACCCCTATAACCCTCCACTAACCCCTATAACCCTCCACTAACCCCTATAATCCTCCCCTAACCCCTATAATCCTCCACTAACCCCTATAATCCTCCCCTAACCCCTATAATCCTCCACTAACCCCTATAATCCTCCCCTAACCCCTATAATCCTCCTCTAACCCCTATAATCCTCCACTAACCCCTATAACCCTCCCCTAACCCCTATAACCCTCCACTAACCCCTATAATCCTCCCCTAACCCCTATAATCCTCCACTAACCCCTATAACCCTCCCCTAACCCATATAACCCTGCTGCTCTCTCACCCTCAGGCCTCCATACAGAACTGGAGCAAAGGAACAATCCAATGGTCTGGCAACCGCCTCTTCCTGTATGTTATAGTAAGAACAATAATAACATGGCATCGTTGTGAAAGTGCTGTAGAACAGGACTTGAAAGGTCAAATGTGTTCCTGCGTGTGTGCAGAGCCTGTGGTCTCCTCTAACAACATGTTCCCCCACTGCAGACCAGGGTTCATTACTGTCTGATAAAATAACAAAAAGGTGTTCCTGTGTGACAGGTTTTCTAGGCCCAACCATAGAGCCTACACTAAATGTTGAGGGGCACAAGGCTAGAGTTATAGAGGTCAAGGGTTAATGATACCAGTGTTGTGAATTAATATGTTTCCCTGTCACAACAGCCTGCAAAACATATATAATTTTGTATTTATTTTATTTTATGGGTTATTGCTAGATGATGGCTAATGAACTTGGTGCCAGCGAGAGAGTTTTTCACACTAACATTGTATAGTAGCTGGCTGCAGCACAGGCATTTAGAAAAGTAACTGTTGAACGCATGCATCTAGTGTAGGATTGTTACTTTTTTCTCTCTCTTTTTAAATATAATGCTTTAAACAATACATTTCTGAAACCCTAGTCAATCAAATTCAATGTCAATTTCACAAATGATTATATACTCTCTGCCCTAGACAATGTTTTTGCCACTAGGTGTCAGGTTAGCACAGTTTATTCATTCCTGTGGTCACGCTCCTTTGGCCTCCACCATCTGTCGGCATTCACCAAGAAGTCATGTATCAACTATCTTCTGGGTCATTCAGACAGACTGTGTTCACTGGTAGACTTATTCACTTTTCTATTTTAAATGAGAATGTGGTCAGAAATTAAGAAAAGGGACATAAATTAAGAAAAGGGACATAAATTAAGAAAAGGGACATAAATTAAGAAAAGGGACATAAATTAAGATCAGGGACAGAAATTACAGCATGACATATTTTTTAAGTAAGTGACATATTTGTATTAGAAGGCCTTATTATTTGACCTGTGTTCTAAATATACAGTAGATATTCCCTGTTAGGTTATTACAGTTGTATTCATTGTTAATCAACCTTTTAAAACCTGTAGAAGCAGACCATTTATGTTCTTAAACTAGTCCTAATCTCTACAGCATTACTGTGAATGCCTGTGAACTCCACATTTGAGTAAGATTGGGATTTATTCATGTATGTATTTTACGCATCTCATGACTCTAAAAGGATAACATCTGAGCTTTTGGTTACAATTCCTATAAAAACCCAGTTCATAATACATCATAGAAATATGCTTATAATGCATTATGAAGAGGGTATTCATAGTAAGTGTTATCTTAAAAAAATATTTTTGTCTCTATTATTGTCCTCTACCGCAGAGGAGACCGCAGGGATTGTTCTGTCTGAGTGACCGCTGTGTCTAAGCTGTGACCACATCTTTTGTCTTCCTGATGGCCCATAAAGGGGAGGTTCTATCTAAGCCTCGATCATCACAGAGGGTGTTGTGGTAGTGTGGTGTGTCCTCTGTCCTCATCTTAAGTTCAGGACCTGTATTAATAAAGCATCTCAGTGTAGCTGGGCTGATCTAGCATCAGTTCCCCCCAGCGTCCATATAATCTTATCCATTATGATCTAAAAGTCCAAACTGATTACACTCTGAGACGCTTTATGAATGCCCAGATCCAAGAGGTCCTTACAGTTAACCTCCAAAGCAGTATTATATTTCCCAGTGTTTACCATCACTTGACTTTGTAGTTGCAATGACCATTCTGAACTTTCCCTGCACTCTGGAGTTGAAATGAAATGTTTTTTAGTTTTTGCTCCGTCTGCCGTTTTGTTCACAGAGAGGTTGGAAGGGACAGGGGGAAGTCAGCTCTCTCTCTCTCTCTCTCTCTCTCTCTCTCTCTCTCTCTCTCTCTCTAAGGGCAGAGGGGAGGGAGCATCTCTGTTGGAAAACTCTTAACATGTCTCTTTCCTTCCTTGAAGTTATCGCTGATCTGACATGGCGGATCTGGTGCAAGCAAGATTTCCATTGCATTCACCAACTATGTTATACCAGTTTTTACTTCAAGGAAGTGAGGAAGGGAAGATGCATTTTAAGATTTGAATGAGACGCTTGAAATGCATCCATCCCACTTCAGCCCAGCGGGGCCCTAAACCTCAATGTAAGCTCTCGGTCGTGTTTATTAGGCACCAAACGGAAACGACTGAAATAGGGAGGCACTACCAATAAGACATACCAATAAGACATGCTCATTTTTCAATTTCCATTGCTAAATATTTTGCTATGGTGTAACCTAATGAGCAGGAACCTGCTCTGTGCCCCCAGGGAGATGAGAACTAAAGTTAAACCATGCAGGGTGGGAAGAGCCAAACAGCTATGAGCTCATTGTTGATGTTCCTGCCAGCTCTGAGCTCTCCCCTCTCCGGTAAAGGCAGAAAGGAGCTGAAGGGGTGGGGCAGACTTTACACTGAGGCTCCATACCCGGAGCCAGGCCAAGTGTTACGGTAAACAGAGGCTCTGCACTGTAATCTTATTAAACACAGAGTTGGTCCAACGGCTTTGGATTTTCACACCCTTGGACCATCGCTCTCTTTCTGTTTCTATTTCTTGATTTTCACTTTCACTTTCTGCCTATCTCTCTCTCTCTCTCTCTCTCTCTCTCTCTCTCTCTCTCTCTGCAGGACCATTCTGTGGTGTAACGGTGTGAACTGAAGGGAGTTGCTGGTTTGGAGTAGAGGCTAGTTTCCACAGACTGGTTAGCTGATTGATAGGGGAGAAAGAGGTGAGACAGCTGACAGCTGTGTAATGGAGATGAATTAAGGGAGAGTGATGGAGAAGAGGGGACAGAGGAATGGAACAGGCACACCATTTATATTATTTCCATTACTGGCTGGAGAGTTGTGAGATTGTTAGCAGTGAGAGCTCAGTCACTGATATAGTATATTACAGGGGGGCAAAAAAGGTATAGTTCCCCTTTCGGGAACAATAAAGTTGTTATATTTTATAAAGGAAAAATCAAAGTAAGCTTTCAAAGCCGAGAGGTTGTCAAAAGGGCAGGGAAGAACTATAGTAAACTGTCCCAAACGGCATCCTATTACCTATGTAGTGCACTACTCTCCCTATGGGCCCTGTTCAAAGGTAGTGCACTATGAAGGGAATAGGGTGTTTATTTGGATGCAGCCTATGTCTCTGGTGCTGATCACACAGTTAGTCACCACGTCCCATTCAAGCTCCTGCTCCATTCACAAACATACTGTACAGTACGCATATTAGGACAGACTCAATCTCAGCTATTTCAGCTGAAATTGAGGCTGTCCTAATATGGACACCGTAATCCCATGTTGTAACAGTACAACATGGCCGTCATTCTATACGCTCTGTTGAAGGTTGATGATTGGTCTATGGTCCTGTCTTATCTGTTATGTTATACAGTCACACCATAGCAGTCATTGGGTAACATGAACCATGACCTCTGTTTCTGGCAGAAGTGTGTCAAGTGGGTATACACGGAAAAGGTCATTACTGTCACTGTTCAAACAAGGACATTACATTTTATTTTTCAACTGAATTTCCTGGTTGCCTTTCCTGATCAACTAGGTGATTCCAGGCAGTCCAGTCATGTTATTCTCTACACAAAGAGAAGTCAGGTGTGAGATTAAAGTAGCACTGTGTCCACTCTAACAATTTGATTATATAATTTCTCTCTACGCTCAACTTCGCTCTTCTCTGTTAGGAGCCATCTACATAGTCTCCTAGGGAAACACCGCATTAAATATGAATGAATGACTAATAAAGAGCTGTGCATTCCAGTAAGACATGACTGGCAGGTCTGGTACATTTAAAATAGGTGTGTGTGTGTGTGTGTGTGTGTGTGTGTGTGTGTGTGTGTGTGTGTGTGTGTGTGTGTGTGTGTGTGTGTGTGTGTGTGTGTGTGTGTGTGTGTGTGTGTGTGTGTGTGTGCACGTGCAGAAGCGTGTGCGTACAGTAGCAAAAGTTTAATTTCTGCCCATATGGCACTCCAGGCTTGCCTAAGAAAATACAACAATTATTTGAAAGATTTAAAATACTATTTGAACCCAGGTTTGCTCACTTATACATGGCAGAGCTGAAAGAATGCCTCTTCCTCTTTCACCTCCTCCTCCTCCTCCTCTTCCTTCTCCTCCTCCTCCTCTTCCTCCTCCTCCTCCTCCTCCTCCTCCTCCTCCTCCTCTTCCTCCTCCTACTCCTACTCCTCCCATCTTGATGCTTCTATCTGTCTGTATTCTGAAGGGTTTTCACAGAACAGAACACTTCCTCCAGATCACCAGAAGACAGGAACTGAGAGGTGGTGTTTTACATTGTGTTGTAAGGGACAGCCCCTTGTTGTAGTTCCAGGAACAGGAGCAACACCTGATCACAGGTTCTATGTTAATGGCACTTGTAGTGTATATGGAGGTGCAATAGGTTTACTGTAAGGGTGTTTGTCTAGCCTTGTTTTTCTGCTTAGAAAGAGAGTGTTCTTATGTATGTATGTGTGTGTTTACGTGCGAGCGCCTGTGTGTGTCTGTCTGTTGTGCATGCCAAAATGCTGTGTGCGTGTATGTGTCTATGTTGTACAGTATGTACAGCGGGTGAAATAAGTATTGAACACGTCACCATTTTTCTCAGTAAATATATTTCCAAAGGTGCTATTGACATGACATTTTCACCAGATGTTGGTAACAACCCAAGTAATCCATACATACAAAGAAACCAAAACAAATAAGTTCAGAAATTAAGTTATGTGTAATAATGTGAAATGACACAGGGAAAAAGTATTGAACACATGAAGAATGGGAGGTGCAAAAAGGCATGGAAAGGCAAGACAACAGCTGAAAACTATCAGTAATTAAAAAGCAATCCAGCCCCCTGTCAGTGCAAACTAATATCAGCTGGTTCAGTCCCAACTGATGGCCTACAAAAAGGTCTCATTGTCAAGGTGTCACACAAGACACATCTCATGATGGGTAAAAGCAAAGAGCTGTCTCAAGACCTTCGCAACCTAATTGTTGCAAAACATAATGATGGCATTGGTTATTGGCACATTTCTAAGCTTCTGAATGTTCCAGTGAGCACTGTTGGGGCCATAATACGGAAGTGGAAAGACAATCATTTCACCATAAATTTGCCTCGACCAGGTGCTCCTCGCAGGATTTCTGACAGAGGAGTGAAAAGAATAATCAGAAGAGTTGTCCAAGAGCCAAGGACAACTTGTGGAGAGCTTCAAAAAGACCTGCAATTAGCAGGTACTGTTGTCTCAAAGAAAACAGTAAGTAATGCACTCCACCGCCATGGCCTGTATGCACGCTCACCACGCAAGACTCCATTGCTGAAAAAAAAGCATGTTGAAGCTCGTTTAAAGTTTGCTGCACAACATTTGGAAAAGCCAGTGAAATACTGGGAGAATATAGTGTGGTCAGATGTGAGCAAAATTGAACTGTTTGGATGTCATAATACACACCATGTTTGGAGGAGAAATGGCACTGCACATCACCCTAAAAACACCATACCAACAGTGAAGTTTGGAGGTGGGAACATCATGGTGTGGGGATGCTTTTCAGCAAATGATACTGGCAAACTTCACATAATTGAAGGAAGGATGAATGGGCAAATTTACCGAGACATTCTTGGCAAAAATCTGCTGCCATCTACCAGGACGATGAAGATGAAACGAGGGTGGACATTTCAGCAAGACAATGATCCCAAACACACAGCCAAGGAAACTCTCAATTGGTTTCAAAGATAGAAAATAAAGCTGCTAGAAAGGCCCAGCCAATCACCTGACTTAAATCCCATTGAAAATCTATGGAAAGAACTGAAGATCAAGATTCATAGAAGAGGCCCACGGAACCTTCAAGATTTGAAGACTTTGTGTAGAAGAATGGGCCAAAATCACACCAGAGCAATGCATGCGACTTGTTTTTCCATACAGGAGGCATCTTGAAGCTGTCATTACCAACAAAGGCTTTTGTACAAAGTATTAAATAAATATCAGTAAGTGTGTTCAATACTTATTTCACCCGCTGTATGTATGTATGTATGTATGTATGTATGTATGTATGTATGTATGTATGTATGTATGTATGTATGTATGTATGTATGTATGTATGTATGTATGTATGTATGTATGTATGTATGTATGTATGTATGTATGTATGTATGTACACTACCGTTCAAAAGTTTGGGGTCACTTAGAAATGAACTTGTTTTTGAAAGAAAATCAATTTTTTTTAAACTTGGATTAGCTAACACAACGTGCCATTGGAACACAGGAGTGATGGTCGCTGATAATGGGCTCCTGTACGCCTATGTAGATATTCCATAAAAAATCTGCCGTTTCCAGCTACAATAGTCATTTACAATATTAACAATGTCTACACTGTATTTCTGATCAATTTGATGTTATTTTAATGGACAAAAAAAGGGCTTTTCTTTCAAAAACAAGGACATTTCTAAGTGACCCCAAACTTTTGAACTGTAGTGTATGTAGATAGATAGATAGATAGATAGATAGATAGATAGATAGATAGATAGATAGATAGATAGATAGATAGATAGATAGATAGATAGATAGATAGATAGATAGATAGATAGATAGATAGATAGATAGATAGATAGATAGATAGATAGATAGATAGATAGATAGATAGATAGATAGATAGATAGATAGATAGATAGATATCTGCTCTACTATACAAAGAGGTCTGGAGAGATAACTGTTATCTGGTCTACTATACACAGAGGTCTGGAGAGATATATGTTATCTGGTCTACACTACACACAGGTCTTGAGAGATAACTGGTATCTGATCTACTATACACATAGGTCTGGAGAGATAACTGTTTTCTGAGCTGTTTCCATTACCTGAGACCGGAGGAGCTAGAGTGGGAAATGTGTTTTATAATTTTTTGTAATAGAACAGATGAAGTCAACGTTTGGGAGATAGCAATAGAGAGGGTCAGAAAGGATTTAGATAGACTCTAGGGTCATGTGTGGTCTAGAGATGGGAGCCACTGCCATTTATCTCTTATATAGTGTGGATATAATAGAACAGAGACGGTACTTGAATTGCTGTATTTAATTTTATTAGCACATGAATAAAAAACAGCATACAACATTAATGTATATCATAAGGCAGGTCAGGAATTACATATCCATATGTGATAAAATAAAAATAATAATAATAATAATAATGATACTATGGGAAGCCTCAACAGCAACTAAAACATAAACTGACAGTGCGGAATAAAAACATAAAACAACAAAGTACTGTATGTCTAATAATGTCCACAAATGTTTCACAGTTGCAGTGTATAAATAAAGTGTCACTGTGTGTACAAAGTAATGATGACTTCACTGTTTTCTTTGTGACGAAAGGGAGAGAATAGGTTTGATACAGAGTGATATGTGATCCCTGTGAATGAGCTCATAGAGACTACTGTGTCTTTCATAGAAACATGGCACTCAACAAACACAGACTGTCAAAATCAGAGAGACACCCACTACACACACACACGCCCGCACAAACACACACAGACACAGCGTGCACACACACACGCACGCACGCACGCACACACACACACACTCCTAAAACCTTATCTCCACCAATACACCCTTTCTCTCCTGTACATTACATTTAGCTATTTAAGTATCTCTTCCTGTCATTTACCTGTACAGTTAATGTAACCATGCAAAATATTCACTTACCTGTTCATTTAACTGTATATTTACCTGTACAGTTAATGTAACCATGCAAATATTCACTTACCTGTACATTTAACTGTATATTTACCTGTACAGTTAATGTAACCATGCAAATATTCACTTACCTGTACATTTAACTGTATATTTACCTGTACAGTTAATGTAACCATGTAAATATTCACTTACCTGTACATTTAACTGTATATTTACCTGTACAGTTAATTTAACCATGCAAATATTCACTTACCTGTACATTTAACTGTATATTTACCTGTACAGTTAATGTAACCATGCAAATATTCACTTACCTGTACATTTAACTGTATATTTACCTGTACAGTTAATGTAACCATGCAAATATTCACTTACCTGTACATTTAACTGTATATTTACCTGTACAGTTAATTTAACCATGCAAAATAGTCACTTACCTGTTCATTTAACCAGACGGTATATTAAGTAAACTATTATTACCCTCAATAAGCTATTTAAGTATTTTTCTGCCATCGACCTGTATAGTATAGTTAACCATGCAAATATTCCTTATCTATATCAACTTGCAATATTTTTGTCATTTTTTTTCACCTAACACTCTGTAACAATGTACATTTTCAGCCATTCACCCATACTATGCAATGTCTTTTTATAGCTTTCTGCGCTCCAGACTACTTGTGTTTGTATACTTTTTCATACTGCCACACTATGTATCATGTATCATGTATCTGTCTTTTGTGTATTTTGCATCTGCCCTGGCGGGCCTCATTGATTGTCTTCTCAGGTGGGGTCAGGCAGGCCTCATTGATGGTCTTGTCAGGTGGGGTCAGGCGGGCCTCATTGATGGTCTTGTCAGGCAGGCCTCATTGATGGTCTTGTCAGGTGGGGTCAGGCGAGCCTCATTGATGTTCTTGTCAGGTGGGGTCAGGCGGGCCTCATTGATCATTGATGGTCTTGTCAGGCGGGCCTCATTGATCATTGATGGTCTTGTCAGGTGGGGTCAGGAGGGCCTCATTGATCATTGATGGTCTTTTCAGGTGGGGTCAGGCGGGCCTCATTGATGTTCTTGTCAAATGGGGTCAACCCGTTGTAGTAGTTTCCTCTGTCAGCACTCCTGACCATGAGAGGGCTGCCCGGCTGCTGCCACCCATGTTTGCTGTGCAAATAATAACAGTTTCCCTGGCACCACATGACATATCACCTGGTTGTCATAGTACCCATTTGGTCAGCCTTTCCTGTAAACTTTGGAATAACAGATCCATATCCTGGTACACAGAGGGACTCTCAGGAACATGAAAGGAACTGTTTGGCCAATGCTCTCTCTCTCTCTCTCTCTCTCTCGCTCTCTCTCTCTCTCTCTCACTCTCCTTCTCCATCGCCTCTTTCTCCCTCTCTAGCTCTTTCTTTTTCTTTCTCTTTCTTTCTCTATTCTCTCTCTCTCATTCTCTCTTTCCTGTCTTGCCCCCCCTCCTCTCATTCTTCTCTCCTCTCATCTCTCCTCTTTCATTATTCATTGACATGTTATGAGTTTTCTACATACAGTCATGTTATGAGTTTTCTACATACAGTCATGACATTTTATGAGTTTTCTACATACAGTCATGACATGTTATGAGTTTTCTACATACATTTATGACATGTTATGAGTTTTCTACATACAGTCATGACATGTTATGAGTTTTCTACATACAGTCATGACATCTTATGAGTTTTCTACATACAGTCATGTTATGAGTTTTCTACATACAGTCATGACATGTTATGAGTTTTCTACATACAGTCATGACATGTTATGAGTTTTCTACATACATTTATGACATGTTATGAGTTTTCTACATACAGTCATGACATGTTATGAGTTTTCTACATACAGTCATGACATGTTATGAGTTTTCTACATACAGTCATGACATGTTATGAGTTTTCTACATACAGTCATGACATGTTATGAGTTTAGCAAGCGCAAGGGTGGACCATAAACAAAGTGCATAACCTTATTCAACCAGTATGACTCAGGTTTCCCAGCTTGACATTGAGCCCCCAGATCAATTTGCATTATTTGCAGACTGAGGTTTGCTCTCCTGTTTCAATATTACAGTGTTACAGTGGTACACGCTTAAAATATCACATTAATCCTAACTTACAGTACAGAAAGTATTCAGGCCCCTTCCCTTTTTCAACATTTTGTTACGTTTCAGCCTTATTCTAAAATGGATTAAATAATAAAAATAGCTAAAAAATTAGCTACACATGAAACACTATAATGACAAAGTGAAAACAGTATTACCTTATTTACAATTGATTACCTGTCAGGCTCTGGCCTTTGGCTCCTCTATTTAGCCATGGTCAGAGTCTGACAGATCTAGGTTGTCTAGTTCTGTGTGGTGTTTTGTGTTGGGTCCCTAATTAGAGGCAGCTGCTATGCGTTGTCTCTAATTAGGGATCCTACTTATATTCGTTATGTGCCACACCTGGGTGTGGTTCATTGTCCTTCATGTCATTCTGTAAGAAGTAAATGTATTTACGTTTGTCTACGTTGTTGTTTTATGTAGTTTTTCATCGAGTTTAATTATATTCATTAAATATACTATGTCGAACTATCACTGCACTGCGCCTTGGTCACTTTACACACCCAGTCGTGACAGAATTAACCACCACCCCGAGACCAAGCAGCGCTACACTGGGGAGAGGGAGCTACAGGAGAAGCAAGGAGGACAGCGTTGTCAGCGGGGCTCAAGACGTCAAGCGAGCCGAAGCCAACCCCAAGTAGTAAAGTACATTTTTTGGGGGGGCTGTGGGGGTGGTCTGTACGTTAGGAGGAAGCGCCAGTACCACTCTCCATGTGGCATATGGCGAGGCCGGAGCACCATTGGGGGGCGAAGAGGAAGAGGAGTACCTGGAGGCGTATTATGGAGGGGTTCTGGAGGAACTAAGGCAGCTAGAGGAAGAGGTCGAGAATGAGAAGACGGAGCTGGCGTTAATGGTGCCCACGGTGAGCATCCCCAGTCCGGTACGTCCTGTGCCCAGTCAAACTGAGCAATTGGGGGAGAAGGGCCTTGGTCAGGGAGGTGACCAAGAACCCGATGGTCAGTCTGACAGAGCTCCAGAGTTCCTCTGTGGCATTGGGAGAACGTTCCAGAAAGACAACCATCTCTGCAGCACTCCAACAATCAGGCCTTTATGGTAGAGTGGCCAGACAGTAAAAGGCACATGACAGCCCGCTTGCAGTTTGCCAAAAGGCACCTAAAGGACTCTGACCATGAGTAACAAGATTCTCTGCTCTGATTAAACCAAGATTAAACAGTTTGGCCTGAATGCCAACCATCACATCTGGAGGAAACCAGTTACCATCCCTACTGTGAAGCATGGTGGTGGCAGCAACATGCTTTGGGGATGTTTTTCAGCGGCAGGGACTGGGAGACTAGTCAGGATCAAGTCAAAGATGAACGGAACAAAGTACAGAGAGATCCTTGATGAAAACCTGCTCCAGAGCACTCAGGACCTCAGACTGGAGCGAAGGTTCACCTTCCAACAGGACAACGATCCTAAGCACACAGCAAGACAACGCAGGAGTGGCTTCGGGACAAGTCTCTGAATGTCCTTGAGTGGCCCAGCCAGAGCCCGGACTTGAACCCAATCAAATATTTCTGGAGAGGCCTGAAAATAGCTGTGCAGCGACACTCCTCATCCAACCTGACAAAGTTTGAGAAGATCTGCAGAGAAGAATGGGAGAAACCCCCCAAATACAGGTGTACGAAGCTTGTAGCGTAATACCCAAGAAGTCTTGAGGCTGTAATCGCTGCCAAAGGTGCTTCAACAAAGTATTGAGTAAAGGATCTGAATACCTATGTAAATGTGATATTTCATAATTTATTTTTTTTTGCAAAAAATGCGAAAAAACAGTTTTTGCTTTGTCATTATGGGGTATTGTGTGTAGATTAAGGGGGGGAAGTATTTCATAAATTTTAGAATAAAGCTGTAACGTAACAAAATTAGGAAAAAGTCAAGGGGTCTGAATACTTTCCGAATGCACTGTATATATACTTTATATGTGTGTGTATGTGATAGGATGTATAGACATTATGGATAGTATGTGGATAGAATATGTAGTATATACGAATGCGTGCAGTAGGATAGAATAGTATATGTACAGAAATAGTTGAATAGGATGGACTTGACTAAAACACATATATATATGAAATGGGTAAAACAGTATGTAAACATTATTAAAGTGACCAGTGTTCCATTATTAAAGTGACCAGTGTTCCATTATTAAAGTGACCAGTGTTCCATTATTAAAGTGACCAGTGTTCCATTATTAAAGTGACCAGTGTTCCATTATTAAAGTGACCAGTGTTCCATTATTAAAGTGATTAGTGTTCCATTATTAAAGTGACCAGTGTTCCATTATTAAAGTGACCAGTGTTCCATTATTAAAGTGATTAGTGTTCCATTATTAAAGTGACCAGTACTCCATGTCTAGTGACGAAAGTTATAAAGCTATTTGAGTTCCAAGAGGTCTTCCTAATGTTTGGTACACAGTGTATGTCTGTATTATTATTTGTATTATTGTTGAGTAAATACATACTTTTTACTGTATTAGCATTCTATTACTGTTGAGTAAATACATACTTTTTACTCCTTTATTATTGTTGAGTAAATTAAGATCCTACATCTGTAACACCACTCCTCTTATCACAGAAAGTTTTACACTTGGCTATCTCTCCTCTGTGCCTGTGTCTCTTCTCAGTAAGACAATCAGCTGTAACACGCTGCCATACACGTCGATCCAGAGCATCCCAAACATGTTCAATGGGTGACATGTCTGGTGAGTATGTAGGTCATGTAAGAACTGGGACATATTTAGCTTCCATGAATTCTGTACAGATCCTAGCAACATGGGGCCGTGCATTATCATGTTGAAACATGAGGTGATAGTGGCGGATGAATGACATGACAATGGGCCTCAGGATCTCGTCACGGTATCTCTGTACATTCAAATTGCCATCGATAAAATGCAATTGTGTTCATTGTCTGTAGCTTATGCCTGCCGATACCATAACCACACCACCACCAGTTTCCCCGGCGCCACATGACATGTCACCTGGTTGTCATAGTACCCATTTAGTCAGCCTTTCCTGTAAACCTTGGAATAACAGATTCATTTCCTCGTACACAGAGGGACTCTCAGGGACATGAAGGAAACTGTTAGGCCTATGCTCTCTCTCTCTCTCTCTCTCTCTCTCTCTCCTTCTAAAATATCATATTAATCCTCCTTCGGAAAGTATTCAGATCCCTTCCCTTTTTCCATATTTTGTTACGCTTCAGCATTGAATAAAAAAATGTCCTCAGAATTCTACACACAACACCCCATAATGACAAAGTGAAAACAGTATTTTAGATTTTTTTTCAAATGTATTAAAAATAAAAAGGAGAAATACCTTATTTACATAAACATTCACCCCTTTGCTATTAGAATGGAAATGTAGCTCAGGTGCATCCTGTTTCCAATGATGATTATTGAGATGTTTCCACCACTTGATTGGAGTCCACCTGTGGTAAATTCAATTGATTGGACATGATTTGGAAAGGGTGTGTACTCATGTGCCTTACTTAGCCTGCTTTAAATGTTATGCTTAAATGAAAAATACCCTTTCAAGTCATGTACGTAACCATGCTTATCTGCCTTGACCTACAAGGACACTTACATTTTAGAAGACAAACTTATACAGTTAGTCTAATCTTACAGTTAGTTAGTGCATACATGTTTTCATACTGGACCCCATGGGACTCGAACCAACAACCCTGGCATTGCAAGCACCATGCTCTACCATCTGAGCTACATAGGTCTATATATAGAAATGGACAGTTGAATCATTGTATCTGGTATCTGGACAAAGTCTACTCAAAAGGAGGAAGGAAGGAATGTGCACGTGTGTGATACCTGTATAATGAACATATTTTCTGGGGAGGGTCATTCCATGGATTCTGACTTGCTGGAATAGAGATACTGTAGATTTGACTAGCCTGTACACAGCGGCAGTAGCTCCAAGCATTTCCCGGCCCCTTTTGACTTCCAGAGAAAGAACTGTTGTGAATGGATTCATATTTCACTCCTCATTAGAATGGAGGACTAGTTGAGTTACCATTATTCCATAGAAATCAGGAAACAATGATTTTGTGTTCATGAGCAGACTTTCCCTTATTTGTCTTCGTAGGTAACAGAAAGTGACAATATAGTGAAAATGCCCATCCGAGTACTCTATTTTCCAGAATAAAGGGATTTTTCCGATCTTCATGTAAAATAAAACTTGGTTTCATTCCCCTATCATTTCAGTGAAGACCTTTCTTGAATGTTGTAAGCTGACGATTTATGGGAAAAGATTTAGGGTTCTCTGAACACTTCAGATAATGTTTTCTAGGCAGTCGTCTTGCAACAGCCTTTCCGGGAAGCTAGCTGGAGTTGTTTGACAAACAGTTTACCTGAGTCAGATTTGCACATTGATAAGAGATGTATAGAGCTTTGAGGACCAAGGCTTTTGAAGTGAGGTTTCATTCTCATAGAGCCCACAATGAGGAGGCTTGATTGTTTCACTTACGTTTGCCTGTGTGTGTGTGTGTGTGTGTGTGTGTGTGTGTGTGTGTGTGTGTGTGTGTGTGCGTCTCTCTCTCTGTTTCTCTTTCTTGGCAGATTATAATGAGGTTCACAGGTCTGTACTCTTTTTGCCCTCAGAGACAGTGTTCTTGCCGTTGTAACTGTTTTTTACTCTGAGACAGTAAGTCTTATTGGCTGAGCCGGCTGGGTCAGAGGTACATTAGATAGTATGTCCCCCAAATGACCTACTGTAGCCAGTCCTCCATACAGACAGTACACACCGTACACACCACACACACACACACACACACACACACACACCGTACACACAATGTACACACACAGTCTTGTACAGCTAACCTTGTGGGGACACAATTCAGTCCCATTCAAAATACTATTTTCCCTAACCCCTAACCCTAACCCGTAGCCTTACCCTAACCCTAACCCAAAAACCTAATCTTAACCCTGACCCTAACCCTAAACCTAATTCTAACCCTAACACTAATTCTAACCTTCACCCTAAACCCCATAGAAATAGCATTTAACCTTGTGAGGACCAACAAAATGTCCCTAGTTGGTCACATTTCTGTTTGTTTACAATTCTTGTGGAGACTTCTGGTCTCCACAAGAATAGTTAGACATGTCCACAAACCAACACACACACACACACTCACACACACACACACGCACGCACGCACGCACGCACGCACGCACGCACGCACGCACACACACACACACACACACACTACAGACACACACACACACACTCAGACACACTACACTACTTTCCAGAAAGTAGTGTAGTGACTTCGTCTTACCACTCCCCCCACGTCAACTTCCATACAGTATACAGTATAACGTCCCTTTATACTCAATGTACACAGAGTGTCCTCTTTGTCATTACAATGTACACTAAGTGTTGTCTGTCTTATGTAGCAGAATTTGAAATGGTGTTTTTTATATTGGATAAAAGCAGGGACACAGAGCTACAAAATGGTATATCATACACTGCATTTGAGGAACAATGGGAAAGCAATTCTGCTTTGAAAGTTCTAACAACAGCAGTCAAGCACCCAAGCTAACTGGTTAAAGTTGGCTAACTTGCTAGCTTCTTCCAGACACAAATGAGAGAACAGCTCACTGATCATTAATCGCCCTATCAGAGCTGGTTAGGCTGTTTTTATGTTATCCATAGCTTTGGTGATTGCAACTGTGCTGCTGGCAACAATTAACGTTTTTTTGCCAACGTTTATTGAAACCGGCCATATTCAACGGGTGTTGAGCGTTCGTAAAAGTCGTCAGTTATTCTTCGGAGTAGATAGCCAGAGTGAATTTACCAGATACTGTCAAAAGTTGTTGCAGTGACATTCTTTTGAAATGGTTACTTGCATAGTGGAGTCTTTTGTTAAAACATGTAGCTAGCTAGCTAGGTAAACAATGAACCATAATCCCAATTCATGACGTTACCAGCTAACTTTAGCTAGCTAGCTAAAAGTACACTTTAACTTGAAAATGAAAAATGAGTAATATCTGAAAATGTAGCTAGCTGCACTATCTTACCCGTGATCTGATATCGAAGTAGATAGTAAGAGCGAATTTACCAGCTACGTCAATCAACAGTTGACACAGTGACATTCTATTGAAATGGATACTTAAATAGTGGAGTATTTTGTTAAGACATCTAGCTAGCTAGCTAAACAATGAACAATAATCCCAACTCATGATGTTACTACCCTGCATGAATCTGCAGGTAGCTAACCAACCAGGTTCAATGTTAGCTAGCTAACATTAGGCTATAACTAGCAAAGCAAAAGTAATCCGGAGACAGGTGTTTTCTTCATCTCCTTAGCTATCATACTCTAATTCCATGGATTTCAAAACTCGATCCTCCAGAAAGTGGAGAGCAACACTTATGCAGCTCTATCCTGCATTAGACAGGAAAGCATGCTGAACTCCTCTCTCGGCATGTCCAGCCCACTCTTCCAAGTGGTGCATTGGTCTAAGACACTGCATCTCAGTGCTAGAGGTGTCACTACAGGGCAACATAGTTCGAATCCAAACTTTATCACAATCAGCCGTGATTGGGAGTCCTATAAGGTGGCGCACAATTGGCCCAGCGTCATCCGTGTTTGGCTGGTGTAGGCCGTCATTGTAAATAAGAATTTGTTTTTAACTGACTTGCCTAATTAAATAAAGGTTAAATAAAAAATAGTTTTAAAATAATATCTCAACCAATTATGGCTAGTGGGAAGGTTGCTGTCTTTTTCTGTGGCTAAACCAACTAGGCTCGTAAATCTAAAAAAATATTTGTATTTACAGATGGCATACAAGTTTGTTATTGAAAGTTCACATGTTCCAGAAGGCATCTATGCCAAACAATGCATTCTTCCCAAAAAGTCCTGTGAAGTCGTCAACCGCGACATATGCCTAGTTTCCTGAAAGGAGTCACAAAGACAAAAAATTTCAATTTAATAGAATACAGTAGAAAGACAGAAAGGCAGGAAGCTTTTTTAAGACAGTCGAAATCATGAATCAGCATCATTGTTATGGATGTATACAAAGAACAATCAGTAGAAATCAGGTTAAACGAAAAGAAGTGCAGCTATTTTGCTGTCTTTCCAGCTTCAGTTTGAAGTGATTGTGTTAGCTGTGTTGTAAATGCAAATGCAGCTACTTTGCTGTTTGACTTGACTGTAAGTTAGCCCTAATTAGCTAGCACGCAAGGTATAAGAACGTTGCCAGCCAGTATGGCAATGGAACATTTAAAACGAACGACTGGGTCTCGTCCATAGATACAAAACAAAAAGACTGAACGACTGGGTCGCGTCTCTGGCAACCGAACCGATAGAACGAACAACCAGCCGGCTTGGGTAGCAAACCTAGATTTGTGTCGGGACTATATCTTGTGGAAGGATGAAATAGTATGAATAAATTAATCAATCAAAATAAGGTTTTTAATGAGAATATGTCAATCATTATTTGAATATGTTGGTAACCTATTGTATAATAGTGATTATACCAGAGAAGCCGGTGTTTGGAGGATATCATGGTTTATTGGCACTCGACTTCGCCTTGAGCCTAACAACACCTGTGCCAATATATCCTCCAAACACCGGCTTCTCGGGCATTAGCTCTTAAATAGAATACAGCAGAATAGAAAATAATTCAATAGAATATAGAGATGTCAGAACTCCTACAATGATTGTAGTATGGTTTTAGAGCCACCACAGACCCCTGGGTATGACGTGGTGAAACCTGCACTCATGGTCCTTCTTCCTGGCAGATGACCTCTATGTTTATCCTTCGCTGTGTAAACCAGACCCTGTGTGCTACTCAGAATATAGTAGCAGTATTCTCTATTCTGTTTATTCTATTCATATACAGACACCCACCCCTCACTCTAACCCCTCTTTTCCCTCATACTGAAAGCTGAGGTTTAATCAAACACACAGAGAGAGAGAGAGAGAGAGAGAGAGAGAGAGAGAGAGAGAGAGAGAGAGAGAGAGAGAGAGAGAGAGAGAGAGAGAAAGAGAGACCAGTTCTCATATCACACAATTAAACAGTTTTCAGGGATCTCTTTCTGTTTCTCAAATCCTTTCAAAGAAATCTCTCTATAGCTTTGCCCATTAGCCTGATTCTCTGTAAGGAAATAGAATTCATATGAAAACATGATTTCATGATGAGATAGCCTTTATGCTTTACATCATTATTTGGTTGTGTAAGGACTGAATTATGTGGTTTGAATTAACATTTAATAATAATTATCTAAAGCATGTTAATAATGAATAGGGTGGCAGGTAGCCTGCTGGTTAAGAGTGTTTAGCTAGTAACTGAAAGGTTGATGTTTCGAATCCCTGAGCTGACTAGGTGAAAAATCTGTCAATGTACCCTTGAGCACACTCTGGATAAGAACGTCTGCTAAATGATTAAAATGAGAGATACTGTACCTCCTTAAAAGCTTATGAGGCTGGCCATTGCTCTGCTGAGTCTAGAGAGACTCAATCACAACTTCCAACCCTGTGATTCAGTGGTTGGCAGGAAAATGTATGTTTTATATTAATGTTCTCTTTCCAAATAGTCAAATAAAACATGCTGGTAATTCGCGGTGGGAGACAAATACCCTACTCAAGAAAGCTAAAGCTTCCCCTGATTACATTTTAAACTATAATATAATTTGGTCTAGATATTAAATGTCATGTTTACTCTTACTGTAACGTGTACTGTACACTGTAGATGGACCAGATACTGTCAGTAAATTGGTATGTATGGATCAATATTGGTGTGAACTGCCTCAATGACTGTACATCCCACTTATAGGAAATGGGATGGGATTTCTGAATAGAGCATGAATGGGCTGATCTGATTGGCTGATTGGTGTTGCCTCAATCGAGTGCTTTTCCTCTGAGTCTCTGCCTCGTTGTGTCCAGTCATGGCTTTGTCAATATCCTGCCTCGGTTTCCAAATGCTTTCAGATGTGTGAGTGATAATATACCTAGTGTAAGAGATAGGGAGGTCATTTAGACAGAGAAAGAGAGCTGTTGATGTAGATAGGTTGCTTAATACAGTGGAGTTGAAGAGATAGAGAAAGAGAGAGAGAGAGAGAGAGAGAGAGAGAGAGAGAGAGAGAGAGAGAGAGAGAGAGAGAGAGAGAGAGAGCGAGAGAGCGAGAGCAGCACACACACACTCGCAAACACACACACATGCGCACACACATACACACAAACCCACAGGGGCTTGCCTCTTGCTCAAGGCAGGTTGTGACTGATATCTGAAGGGTTTCCTGATATATGGCGTGTGAGTCACAATTCTCAGAGACCGCAATCGGTTCCTCGAATTGTTGTGAAAAGACTAAAGTCTCAGCCTCCCCCTCTCTTTTATCATTAACTCTCTCATTTTGTAATTCATACACCTGTGGCCTGGGATGGGCAGCAAATACAAAATACTTGTACAAGATACCATAAAGATCAATGTATGAAAATAAATACATTTGAAATGTATTTATTTCAAATACATGTATTTTGTATTTAAAATACAGAAATACATTTGCAAGTAGCCGGCCCGAACAGCAAACAACATTCTCAGTAACTAACGGTTATGACTGTAATATGTTGTTAATCTACTTTAGCTGAATGTACTGACTGGAAGTCACTCTTGATAAGAGTGTCTGCTACATGACCAAAATGTAAATGTACATGTGAAAATGAACATACCAAAATTAACTGCAAAGCACACTTTTGTTATTATTGGCCTTGTGTCTTGCCGGAGCTCATTAGAATAACGCATTGCAGATGCTCTTATCACCATAGTGACATCATACTTCTGATACCAATGCATGGTAAAATGAGGAACCACTATATTTTTTTTATAGAAAAGTATTTTGTATATGTAACAGAAATACTGCCCATCTCTGGCTCTGGCTGGCCATTCTAAATTCCGTGATGTTATCAGAGACAGTACTCTATGTGTGTGAATGTTGCAATTTACCCACATGAAGAAAGAATAAAGTTAACTACAGAATACTAGTGTACTTACTGTAGAATTCTATAAAACTGTAGTATACTGTAGAATACTATACTACACCCTGTAGTATCCCTCAATCATGTGTAGTTCTTACTATAGAATGTTGTAGTATACTGTAAAATACAACAGTAAATTATCCAGTATTATCAACAACAAAACACTGTAGTAAAACACACAGTAATGTCCGCAAAAACACAACACTTTTTTAACTACAGTAAATACGACAGTTTTTAATTTGCATATACCCTGCCTATTCCCCTCCCCCCATGTCACAGTTTGTGCCACCCATAAGTGAGAAACCTACATGCCAAATATAGAACATATAACGAGCACATCTCAGAACTGTCTGTTCAAACCAGTGATTGGTGTTCTGTCAAACAGCTTGCGGTAGTTTGACTATGATTGGTGTTAAAACAATTCTAATTAAATTATTAACTGATATCATACTCTACATTAACCACAACGTACTTAAAAATGCATTGGTTTGTTATGAAAAAGAATACTATTAAACATTTGCATTTAAAGTATATAAACAAAGTGCGTATAAATCTAACCATTCAAATTAATACAATCTGAACAGCATAATAGAATATTGCACCATATCAAAGAAAAACTAATAACAATTTGCCAAACTGCAGCATCCCACAATAAATGTAAAAAACAAGGATGCTTTTACACATGTGCATTTAAAGTATAACTTTTTTAATGTATATAAACAAAGTGCAAATAAATGTAACAATTCAAAAACAATACAATCTGAACAACATAATAATAGAATCCACCATATAAAAAAAAAAACACAAAACTGCAGCATCCCACTTAAAACATTAAACTGGTCTCTCTTTTCTCTCCTTTACTGCCATGTTATAACCAGCAGCACACAGCAATGCTGACCATATTTTGCTTTTATGAGAGATTTGCATTCAGAAATGCAAGCTGCCTCACTTTCCAGGGGCTGATGCTGTATCTTCTCTCAGTAATTATTTGTCCCGTTTTCGAGATGACCCTCTCAGAGGGAACGGATGTGGCCACTATGCAGAGTCTCCCTGTTATGACTTTAGTAAGCCGTGGGTAGACAGAGGCCTTGTTCTTCCACCAGCTCAGAGGAGGGGCTCCTCCAAATAGGATCGGACATTGAAGAGAAGGTTATTCTTTGAAGAGTCTCATCAATCGCTCTGGCATCACTGAAGGCTAACTTCTTAAACCTGGGGTCAAGTGCAGCGGTTTGTCTATGGTTGTCAAGGTCAGGGTCTGATAGGAGAACTCTATGTATATCTATGGTTGTTTTGTGTTGGTACCCAATTAGAGGCAGCTGCTAGGCATTGACCTTTTCTTGCGGCAACAGGTCACAAATCTTGATCCTGTGGTCTCTAACTTTGTCTCTCTCTCTCTCTGTCCATCTCTCTCTGTTCACCTCTCACTCTGTCCTCTCTCTGTCCCTCTCACTCTGTCCATCTCTCTCTGTCCATCTCTCACTCTGTCCCTCTCTCTCTGTTAATCTCTCACTCTGTCCATCTCTCTCTGTCCATCTCTCACTCTGTCCCTCTCTCTCTGTCCATCTCTAACTCTGTCCATCTCTCTCTGTCCATCTCTCACTCTGTCCATCTCTCTCTGTCCATCTCTAACTCTGTCCATCTCTCTCTGTCCATCTCTCTCTGTCCCTCTCTCTCTGTCCCACTGTTTGTGTTTGATTATTGTAGTGTTCTGTTCATGTGTGAGAACACACACACACAAGTGACTGTGATTTACCTTATTAATTTGTTGTTTTGTTAAAGTTCGCTTAATTAAATAATGTCAGTAGTGCTGCGCCTTGGTCTCTTCACACACCACACCGTGACAGAATAATCCTCCAAACAAGAACCAAGAAGCACTGCTATAGGGAGAAGGAGTTATAGCTGGAGTTCCAGCTAGTACCACTCTTCATGTGGGGTAGAGAGGAGCCAGAGTACGACAGAGGGTCGGTATTGGTAGGAGTACTGGAGTACCTGAAGGAGATATTTTTAGGAATAATGGAGCAATGCAGGCAGCATTGGGAGGAGGACTAAGACAGCAAGGCAGAGCTGGAGTTAATGATGCCCTTAGTGTGCATCCCCAGTCCGGGTCGTAGAGTACCAGCCTCCCACGCCGGACCTCCAGCCCCCATCTTGAATCTGGTACGTTCTGTGTCCGCTTCCCGCACCAGACCTCCTGTGCGTCTCCCCAGCCCGGTATGTCCTGTGACGGCTCCCCACACGCGACCTGCAGTGCGTATCACCAGCCTGGTGCAACCAGTGCCGGCTACACGCACCAGGTCTCCAGTAGGTCTCCCCAGCCCGGTACGTCCTGTGCCGTATCCACGCACCAGACCTCCAGTGCGTGTCACCAGTCCTGTGCCCAGTCCGGGACGGTCTCCACCCCGGATCCAGACATGGAACCGTATCGGGCGAGAGATGGTCCTCTGGAGGGCTTTAACACCTGGTCTCTGGAGGCACAGGGAAGGTGATGGAGAACGTGGGTGGCGCGGCTGCCCGACCCAGCTCCAAGACCAGAGCCGGAGCCGTTCTCTCCACTGGTGCCCACTGCGGGACCGGTCGACAGCCCCTCTCCAGAGCCAGGTTCTCGACCTTCGCCTCTCCTGAGTCAGTACGGGAGTTGCAGCGATGGGACAAGACCGTAACTACCAATTGGTGAGAAAAAGGGGTAAAAAAAAATATACACAACCAAGGTCAGAGGTCATGAGTTGTTCGTCAAGTTCATGGATATCTGATGGCAGTCGCATATATTGGCAGTCGCCAACGGGAAGAACACACTTGACAGTCACTATTTCATCAGAAAACTCACTATGGAGACTAAGGTATTACATCACATCATCTAGTCCTTTTTCCTGGATTTAACTAGAAAGATAGTCATTGAGAGTGGATCGCTATTACACAATGCCATGGTGAAGTTCCAGTTAGTGAGAACAACCCCACCAAACGTGTCATCACCAATATGAAGTGTCCATATTAGGATAGAAGTCCTGCTGAGATGATGAGGCTTTCCTAGTCTGGACATCGTACACGTTCATTTCCCTTACTAATGGTAAGGAAAATGATCAATTTACCCTCACTGTGTGGGATACATACCAGTAAAGAAGCTGCAATTTCATCAACAATGAAACAGACACACAACCACAGCCCTCCCCCCATACACCTCCACACACCATACCAACACACACACACTTCCACCCTACACACATACACAACCAGACATACAGTATACACTACACCTGCAGCCCATTTCCCAGTAGGGTTCAACACAGCTGTCATATTGCAGCGGAGTATAGTTCTCAGTAGTAAAACGTGTCAGACCACAGGATGCAGCAGTAGAGGGGGGTTGTACTGTAAATGTATCAGACCACAGGATGCAGCAGTAGAGGGGGGTTGTACTGTAAATGTATCAGACCACAGGATGCAGCAGTAGAGGGGGGTTGTACTGTAAATGTATCAGACCACAGGATGCAGTAGAGGGGGGTTGTACTGTAAATGTGTCAGAAATATTTCCCACCAAGAGCATTTCAGTATGTCGAAACTGTAAAACTTCCTATTACAATTAAATAATGCAATAATGGGGTGTCACATTTTGGTCTGTTGTAACGGTGTTGGATTGACCATAAACTATCAGGCATTTTGTTACGCATTACAATGAACAGTAAGAACAGTATCCTGCCTGGTTTGGCCCTGTCCGGGGGTATTGTCTGTGTATTGTCGGAGGGGACCACAGTGTCTCCTGACCCCCCCTGTCTCAGCCTCCAGTATCTATGCTGCAATAGTCTTTGTGCTGGGGGGCTAGGGTCAGTTTGTTAAATCTCTCCCACTCTACCTCCCCGCCCGGAGGACCTGAGCCTACCCGGAGGACCATGCTTCAGGACCACCTGCCCTGATGACTCCCAGCTGTCCCCAGTCCACCTGGTCGTGTTTCTGCACCGGTTTCAACTCTTCTGCCTGCGGTTATGGAACCCTAACCTGTTCATTGGACGTGCCACCTTGTCCCAGACCTGCTGTTTTCATCTCGCTCTCGCTCTACTGCACCTGCACTCTATTGCACTGAAAAGCCAAGTGACATTCACTCCTGATGTATTTACCTGTTGCAACCTCCACAACTACTTTTATTATTATTTGACCCTGCTGGTCATCTATGAACATTTGAACATCTTGGAGAAAAAACTGGCCTTAATGATCATGAATTGTTATAATCTCCACCCTACACAGCCAGAAGAGGACTGGCCACCCCAGTCCTCTCTAGGTTTCTTCCTAGGTTTTGCCTTTCTAGGGAGTTTTTCCCAGCCACCGTGCTTCTACATCTGCATTGATGGCTGTTTGGGGTTTTAGGCTGGGTTTCTGTATAGCACTTTGTGACATCGGCTGATGTAAAAAGCGCTTTATAGATACATTTGATTGATTGATTGATTGATAAGGGAGTTCACGTGTTCTCATGAATGTTCCCAGTAACTCAGATAAGACGTTACAATGAACAGTAAGGGAGTTCACGTGCTCTCATGAATGTTCCTAGTAACTCAGATAAGACTCCGTACTGTTGACTTTAACCATGAGAATTAAAAGGAGGATTCATTATTCATCCAGTCAGCAGTATATACCACAATGGATGATGGGAACAAGGGAAGAGAAGGCATGATGATCCATCCCTCTGGCCTTACTGTCAGCCAGTGGTGACACATATCATTTTGCAAAAGCAACACAAATTGCCAAGTATAAAGTGGCACCAGGCTGGCCTGTGTGCTCTCTATCTGTGAGTCAGTAAGGTCCTGGAACTGAGGCGCCAGGCTGGCCTGTGTGCTCTCTATCTGTGAGTCAATAAGGTCCTGGAACCGAGGCGCCAGGCTGGCCTGTGTGCTCTCTATCTGTGAGTCAATAAGGTCCTGGAACCGAGGCGCCAGGCTGGCCTGTGTGCTCTCTATCTGTGAGTCAATAAGGTCCTGGAACTGAGGCGCCAGGCTGGCCTGTGTGCTCTCTATCTGTGAGTCAATAAGGTCCTGGAACTGAGGCGCCAGGCTGGCCTGTGTGCTCTCTATCTGTGAGTCAATAAGGTCCTGGAACTGAGGCGCCAGGCTGGCCTGTGTACTCTCTATCTGTGAGTCAGTAAGGTCCTGGAACTGAGGTGCCAGGCTGGCCTGTGTGCTCTCTATCTGTGAGTCAGTAAGGTCCTGGAACTGAGGCACCAGGCTGGCCTGTGTGCTCTCTATCTGTGAGTCAATAAGGTCCTGGAACTGAGGCGCCAGGCTGGCCTGTGTGCTCTCTATCTGTGAGTCAATAAGGTCCTGGAACTGAGGCGCCAGGCTGGCCTGTGTGCTCTCTATCTGTGAGTCAGTAAGGTCCTGGAACTGAGGCACCAGGCTGGCCTGTGTGCTCTCTATCTGTGAGTCAATAAGGTCCTGGAACTGAGGCGCCAGGCTGGCCTGTGTGCTCTTTATCTGTGAGTCAATAAGGTCCTGGAACTGAGGCGCCAGGCTGGCCTGTGTGCTCTCTATCTGTGAGTCAGTAAGGTCCTGGAACTGAGGCGCCAGGCTGGCCTGTGTGCTCTCTATCTGTGAGTCAGTAAGGTCCTGGAACTGAGGCACAAGGCTGGCCTGTGTGCTCTCTATCTGTGAGTCAATAAGGTCCTGGAACTGAGGCGCCAGGCTGGCCTGTGTGCTCTCTATCTGTGAGTCAATAAGGTCCTGGAACTGAGGCGCCAGGCTGGCCTGTGTGCTCTCTATCTGTGAGTCAGTAAGGTCCTGGAACTGAGGCGCCAGGCTGGCCTGTGTGCTCTCTATCTGTGAGTCAGTAAGGTCCTGGAACAGAGACGAGGATCAGAGAGATACCCTTTGTTCATTCATAAATGCCTATTCTTCATACTGTACATTGATGAGACTCTGATGAAGACAGCTCGCTGTTGAAACGTTGGTTAATAAACTATTGCATCAGAGCTTCTAGAGTTTGCAGCTTTTCCTTGTCTTTTGAAGCATTCTTCATGCATTATCTTGTATAACCAAATATACTGTTCCACCTTTTGTGAATAATATTTTTTCCATAAGGTACAATAACGTAATGCGTTATATTTTGTGACGAAGTGCACCGTTACACTTTTTGTTCATTATATATTTTCCTTGATATTGATACATTACATACATAACATTACATTATAACCAAACATACTTACTGTTACAACAATTGTTATTGAAAATGTTTCCATAACATACATTTCTGAGATACGTTATCTAGTGTGATCAATCTTTACAATCTTTAAAGACAATGTTCACGCTTTAGCGGAGACTGCGTTCACGGTTTGTTCCAGAACCAGAGATGAAGAGTCAGCCCAGATAGATGATAGTTACAGACTGCATTCACGGTTTGTTCCAGAACCAGAGGTGAGGAGTCAGCCCAGATAGTTACAGTAAGCTGATTATAGGGTGCTATGTAAAGTTCTCACTCTTTTGACTATGATCATTGTTGGTTTCACACGTGAACACAGGTCTTGTGCCATACAGGCCCCAGGGGTCTACTGGTGAAACATCCTGGAACTGTGGTGACGGTGTTCTAAGAAACAGGAAGTGTCTGTTCTGTTGACCTACCAGTAAACCTACTGGAACCAGTGACCAGAAATAGGAGTTCCACCTGCATATGTATAATCACCACTTCCCTCTAAAAAATGTATTTCCCCAAAGGGTTTGCTGGCAGCATGTGTCAAACATGTGAAATCAAACTTACTGTAACTTTAACACAATTATCTATTGTAGCTAAGGGCATTGATGGAGAAAGGGGGACAGAGAAGGACAAAGAGAGGAGGGACAGAGAGAGAGAGAGAGAGAGAGAGAGTGAGGGACAGAGAGAGGAGGGGCAGAGAGAGAGAGGGACAGAAAGAGGGGGACAGAGAGAGATGGATAGAGAGAAAATGGACAGAGAGAAAATGGACAGAGAGAGAGGGACAGAGAGAGAGATGGACAGAGAGAGATGGACAGAGAGAGAGATGGACAGAGAGAGAGATGGACAGAGAGAGATGGACAGAGAGAGAGATGGACAGAGAGAGAGATGGACAGAGAGAGATGGACAGAGAAAAAATGGACAGAGAGAAAATGGACAGAGAGAGAGGGACAGAGAGAGAGATGGACAGAGAGAGAGATGGACAGAGAGAGAGATGGACAGAGAGAGATGGACAGAGAGAGATGGACAGAGAGAGAGATGGACAGAGAGAGAGATGGACAGAGAAAGATGGACAGAGAGAGATGGACAGAGAGAGATGGACAGAGAGAGAGATGGACAGAGAGAGAGATGGACAGAGAAAGATGGACAGAGAGAGATGGACAGAGAGAGAGATGGACAGAGAGAGATGGACAGAGAGAAAATGGACAGAGAGAAAATGGACAGAGAGAGAGGGACAGAGAGAGAGATGGACAGAGAGAGATGGACAGAGAGAGATGGACAGAGAGAGAGATGGACAGAGAGAGAGATGGACAGAGAGAGAGATGGACAGAGAGAGAGATGGACAGAGAGAGATGGACAGAGAGAGATGGACAGAGAGAGAGATGGACATAGAGAGAGATGGACAGAGAGAGAGATGGACAGAGAAAGATGGACAGAGAGAGATGGACAGAGAGAGATGGACAGAGAGAGAGATGGACAGAGAGAGAGATGGACAGAGAGAGAGATGGACAGAGAGAGAGATGGACAGAGAAAGATGGACAGAGAGAGATGGACAGAGAGAGAGATGGACAGAGAGAGATGGACAGAGAGAAAATGGACAGAGAGAAAATGGACAGAGAGAGAGGGACAGAGAGAGAGATGGACAGAGAGAGATGGACAGAGAGAGAGATGGACAGAGAGAGAGATGGACAGAGAGAGAGATGGACAGAGAGAGAGATGGACAGAGAGAGAGATGGACAGAGAGAGATGGACAGAGAGAGAGATGGACAGAGAGAGAGATGGACAGAGAGAGAGATGGACAGAGAGAGAGATGGACAGAGAGAGAGATGGACAGAGAGAGAGAGAGAGAGAGAGAGAGAGAGAGAGAAAGGTAGAGATAGGCACCACAGCAGCTAGATTTGTGACCTATTGCCACAAGAAAAGGTCAACCAGTGAAGATTAAACACCAATGTAAATACAACCTATATTTATGTTTATTTATTTTCCCTTTTGTACTTGAACTATTTGCATATCGTTACAACATGGTATATAGACATAACATGACATTTGGCAGAGAGGGCAGAAATGTATAATTTAATTGAAAGAGAGAGAGAGAGGCAGAGAGACAATCAGAGAAAGACAGAGAGACAAGCAGAGAGCGAAGAGAGAGAGAGAGAGAGAGAGAGAGAGAGAGAGAGAGAGAGGCAGAGAGACAGACAGAGAGAGAAAGAGAGAGAGAGAGAGGCAGAGACACAGACAGAGAGAAAAGGAGAGAGAGAGAAGAGAGAGAGAGAGAGAGAGAGAGAGAGAGAGAGTCAGAGACACAGACAGAGAGAAAAGGAGAGAGAGAGAAAGAGAGGGAGAGAGAGAGAGAGAGAGAGAGAGAGGCAGAGAGACAGACAGAGAGAGAGAGAGAGAGAGAGAGAGAGAGAGAGAGAGAGGGGCAGAGAGACAGACAGAGAGAGAGAGAGAGAGAGAGAGAGAGAGAGAGAGAGAGAGAGAGAGAGAGAGAGAGAGAGAGAGAGAGAGAGAGAGAGAGAGAGAGAGAGAGAGAGAGACAGACAGACAGAGAGAGAAAGAGAGAGGGTGTGCGGGGCATCCAGTCTGTATTTAATCCAAGTTTCCCTCCTCAGAATGTTCATATTCTAAACCCACTGTATGAGTCAGTCCAGTAAAACTGTGTCTGTGTGTGTGTGTCCTGTCCTCCAGTGACCTGTGACCTCATTCCTGTAAACTGTGGCCACTCTACTCCACCGAGTTAGAAACCATATTCAACAAGTCAAGTATTCAACACATATTCATCAGGTCCCGTCTGTTGTCCCTTTTGCATTCTCTGTTGATTTGTTACCCAGCAGCATTGTGGCTCGTCTTTTTCTTCCACACAGAACTACCACTTTGTTCCATTTGCTATGAGTCAGTTTAGTGTGTGTGAAGCGTCTGTCCTGTTCCAGTGGAGAGTCGTGTTTCAATGTGTATTCTTTACAGCCTTAGTTTGTCAGTGTTTTATAGTACTAATGATTGACAATCCAGAGAATCCGGGCTCTGGGGGATATGTGGGGGTCGTTTTACAAAACTGCCATATTTCCTTAATTTTTCAGACTAAGAAAGAGTGCAGTGTTTTTTAAAATCTGTAAATGTTGGCAAATCTTATATAATCTATCTCTGCTAAGAGACATTGTCATTTTTTCCATCAACGTTCCTGGAACTGGGAAGCCTTGCCTCTTTTGGAACTCTCCTTTTAAACAGACAAGCGTTTACAGGATTTTCGCCCACAAATCACAGTGTTCCCATAGCAACAAGTGTGAACGCAGGGAAGCCTTACTTTTCCATTTCATTTGACTTCTGTATTTTCTGAAATGGTATGCAGGGGTTCTAGAGTCACATGTGAAATGGTTACTCCTCCATTCATATCATGGGGAGTCTATCATTAAACTGTGTGTAAGCTTACATTTTAAAATTATGAAGAGTCAAAATAATATGAACTAGAATATGGACTAAGCAGCTCAAATGCGTTCTAAAAGCGTTCTGTCAAAATGAGTCTATAATGTGTATTATTGTAGACTTATGCATTGCTGTTGCCAAAAATAACAGGACAAAATATTTGACTCAAAGGAACACATCAGATCTAATCTCATTTATGTTTGACCTCATTTATTAAAGCTGGAGAAGAAAGAGAACATTCTGTTTTCCTCCTCAGGCACCTTTACTGCATTTGTCAGGAACAGCAACCTTTACTGCATATGTCAGGAACAGCAACCTTTACTGCATATGTCAGGAACAGCAACCTTTACTGCATATGTCAGGAACAGCAACCTTTACTGAATATGTCAGGAACAGCAACCTTTACTGAATATGTCAGGAACAGCAACCTTTACTGAATATGTCAGGAACAGCAACCTTTACTGAATATGTCAGAAACAGCAACCTTTACTGCATATGTCAGGAATAGCAACCTTTTGCTGTTATTAAGTGTCATTTCAGCAACCTTTTGCTGTTATTAAGTGTCATTTCAGTCTGTGTTTATGGCATTACGTTAGTGTTTGAGCGTGTGCTGAGACATCCCTTTGAGGGCATGTGTGAGCTCTTCATCAGAACATGCTATGGTACAGTATCAGATTGTTCCCTGCTGGCCAACCCCTGTTTCCATGGAAGCGGCAGCTGGGCTGACTTTGGAGTACATTCAGTCCGCGCCTTGTGGTTTCCTGGTTTCCTCTGACGCGGGAGCTCTGGGGTTGTCGTCTACTGAGGTCTCCATGGCAGCAGTGGCTTGTTTTCTCGTGGAATGGTTCCAACTTCCGGAAGAAGTCTTTCGGCTCTAGGACATAAGCCTGCCTACTTTTCCCTGTCGTCTACCCCATAGGTTTTTCATTTTCCAGACAAGCTAAGTGAGAGGCCGCCTATATCCCTGATGAATACTGTGTCTCCTCCTTTAGCAGCAAGTGAAGATCAGTGATTTGTCTCATATTTATTATTTCTGCAGATGTCCTGAACAGAAGTTATTGTCCAAGTGCTCCCTTTTGCTGTGCAAATGCATAATGTCATATTGTTTCAGTGTGATAACTTGAACATCTAGTGGAAAATATTGATGTTTGGTCAGACAGAGAATAAGAAAACTACAACAGAGGGTTTTTGCACATTCATCTAAGTGTTTGTGTAGCCTGATACTGTCATATTCAACTAAAATATACGTCAAAATCAGACAATTGCTGACATGGTCAATATAACTAACGCCTGCTGTTCTTGGCGTACACTGTCTCCACTCCTCCTAATCTACTTCCCAGGTGGAGTTCAGTAGTCTTTCCATTGTCAGGCCTATCCTAACCTGTCCTACGATAGCAAGCCAAGGAGAATACAGAGGGTGAAATAAGAATTGAACACGTCACCATTTTTCTCAGTAAATATATTTCCAAAGGTGTATCAGGCTACACAAACACTTAGATGAATGTGCAAAAACCCTCTGTTGTAGTTTTCTTATTCTCTGTCTGACCAAACATCAATATTTTCCACTAGATATCACAATATCAATATCAAGTTATCACACTGAAACAATATGACATTATGCATTTGCACAGCAAAAGGGAGCACTTGGACAATAACTTCTGTTCAGGATATCTGCAGAAATAATGAATATGAGACAAATCACTGATCTTCACTTGCTGCTAAAGGAGGAGACACAGTGTTCAATACTTATTTCACCCGCTGTACTGTCAGTCCTATCCTGACAATTAGAACGTGTGTTCTAATTGGTTAGAGCTTGACAGTGCACTGGGTTTTTTGTGATTGTTAATTTCTATCCCCAATTAGAGACAGCTGACTCGTGTTGTCTCTAATTGGGGATCCTATTTAAGTTCCTTTGTTTGTCACCTGGGTGTGGGTTCTTGTGTGTGTCTATGTCTGTCAATATTCACGCCAGATCACGTTCGATACCTCTCCTTTGTTGTTTTGTGTTGTGTGTGAAACATAAAATAAAAAGTAGCTCCACCAACGCTCTGTCTATCGTCCCGTCTCTACGAAATGTGACAGAAGAACCCACCACCACGGGACGCAGCAGGACTGACATTGGGAGATATCCTCCTCGGTATGGGGAAGATTACCGAGGAGGAATTCTTCCATTACCGTGCGGTGGAGGAAAGGGACTTGATGGACCAGTCTGCAGCCCAGAAAAGCCCCCAAACTGTTTTTGGGGGAGGGCTATGGGGGTGGTCGGGTATCGATGGCGAGGAGCCCCGGCCACTGCACTCGTGGGGGTTCCAGGAGGAGCCCCTACAGCCATGGGAGCCGGAGCCTCCAGCGACGGCCCACAGCCCGGGAGCCTCCAGCGACGGACCACAGCCCGGAGCCGCCAGCGACGGCCCACAGCCCGGAGCCGCCAGCGACGGCCCACAGCCCGGAGCCGCCAGCGACGCAATTACACAAAACTTTAGTTCTGGGTTTCTGAGATTAAGCTCTGTGAGACAAACATGCCATGGTTATTCAATGGTACTGACCACACACACACACACACACACACACACACACACACACACACACACACACACACACACACACACACACACACACACACACACACACACACACACACACACACACACACACACACACACACACACAGAGAGAGACACACACACACAAATCTTCAAATTGTTTACAGTGACATAGTGGTGTATCACTGTTACTTGAGAATGATTAGATCAGACATGATTCAGTAGATAAAAGACAGCATGGCTCTTGGGACCAGGCCTGAGACTGAGTCATGCAATCATTGTAATACGGTTGGAATGTCAAAGGACACTGCAAATATCCCCCAAAAATTATTACAGTTTTTTTTATTCGCTTTGGTACTATTTTCACAAGTAAGGTGTACATTTTCAAAACTCTTAGTACAAAAATCCAAACTGATCACACTTGTAACGCAGCTAGTCATTCTTTCAAAACCTGATGTAATGCTTTCAGTCAGTTGCACGTTTTCAGTCCACATAATCATTGTTTCAAACACAAGATTATTGTAATATGTAATGAGAACATTTGGTTTAATCACCGAAACACAACAGTATGATCTTCTTTCAGTTTAGTACTTTTAACAATCAGTTCATCCAACAGCCAACAATGCAAGATACATGTTTCAAATCAGCCTTAGAAGTGCTGAAATTAATATGCTACAGTACTATAAAAGACAGATTACACAGTTTTCACATTAGGCAATACACTTACATTACCCAACATCTACATAATCTATAATTTCCAAAATATCCATCCTATGTGTAATCAAGTGAAGGATCAATGAAGACATCCTCTACAATCATTTGGGCAAATTAGTTTTTATTTTTCAGATATAATTGTAACATAGGTATAGTTTCTATAATGAAATGTAACTAAATGAGAACAAAACATAACATTTAGAACACATTACATTAATTTGGATCAAGCCTGTCTTGAGCATTTGGCCATAGATTCTCGTCCACATCACAATGAATGTTATCATTGTTCATGCACCTTGGAAAATACCTTTTGGCGTGACGAATCCATGCTTGACATTGGTCTACACTGATGTCATCACATGTATCATCCATGGCCTGAAGGAGGGTGGCACGCTCAAGGGGTTGGCGATCATAGACCTTCCACCTCCATGCTGAAAAAAATTCCTCAATAGGGTTGAGGAAAGGAGAGTATGGAGGCAGGTAGAGGGTCATGAATCGGGGATGGGCCTGAAACCATGCTTGAACTACCTCTGCGTGGTGGAACCTGACATTGTCCCACACAATTACATAGGTGACCCCTTCACCTTGACAGGCCGGCTCAATTTCATTGAGAAACTCAATAAGATGTGCAGCATTGTAGGAGCCAAGTAATGGCCTACGTCCTACGACACCATCTTCAGAGATAGCTGCGCACATGGAGATGTTTCCTCCACGTTGTCCAGGCACTTGGACAGTGGCCCGTTGGCCGATGATGATCCGTCCACGGCGACGAGTTTTGGCCAGGTTAAAGCCCGCTTCATCAACAAAAATGTACTTGTGATGGTTCACATCAGCGTCAAGCACCATAACCCTCAAAAAAATATATTTTGATTAGTTCTTTTTACAGTGTTGTTCCAATATACATATGACGTAAGTGATGCATCAAATAGTAACAGCAATACAATATATAGTGCTGTACCTGAACATACTCAGCCCTTAGTTGTTTTACCCGGTCATTGTTTCTCTCAAAAGGCACCAGGTAAATGTGTTTCATTGATACCTGGTGCCTCTTTAAAAGGCGGCCTACTGTTGGTAGGCTGATGGATGCCACATTGGCAAAGGTGTCATTGTTCTCCTCAATTGCCTGCTTTATTTCTGACAGCCGTATATCATTCCTGGCCCTCACCATTTCCACCACTGCCCACTCTTGCTGGTCGGTCAGCACACGGCCACGGCCACCACTATGGGGTTTTCTGTCAATTCTAAGCATTGAACAGAGTATACTGTCAATAGATCCTACTGTACGAATACTGTAACATGTCTGATGAATTTACATGCATTACAATTTACTGTAAATATAATAGTATACATCCTCCACACTTAGATAGATAGATAGATAGGTACTTTATTGATCCCCGGGGGGGAAATTTCATTGTCAAGCAGCTACAACAAAAACAAAAACACAGGGCAGGTGCAAAATGCCACAACGAAAGTACACAAAAGACAGATACACGGTACATGATACATAGAGCGGCAGTATGAAAAAGTATAGAAATACAAGATATCTGGAGTGCAAAAAAAAGCTATAAAAGGACATTGCATAGTATGAGTGGTTGGCTGAATATGTACACTATACATTGGTGGATGTTGGATGGTTAACTATACTATACAGGTCGATGGCAGAGAAATACTTCAGTAGCTAAAAATGCGTATGATATGAGCGAGGGTAATAATAGTTTACTTAATAGACAGACTGGGTAAATTAACAGGTAAGTGAAAATTTTGCATGGTTAAATTAGTTAAATTAGCTGTACAGTTAGGTATACAGTTATATTTACAGATAAGTGAATACTTGCATGTTTACACAAACTGTACAGGTAAATGACAGGAAGAGATACTTTAATAGCTAAATGTGTGTATGATATCATTTGGGGTAATAATAGTAATTCCCTTAAAATACAGTCCCTAGTGCGCAGGGTTTAATTACAGACAACTGCACTTATTGCACATTCGATATACTAAAAGCAATGAGAAAAGGTGCAACTGGCAGGATACTAATATGCATTCCTGAGTGAATGCCTACGTCCAATAATTACTTACAATATTGCATGTGATATAATATAACAACTGTATATGAGTATGTATATACAGACCTGTATGAATAAATAGGTCCTGAGTGGATGAGTGCTGACGGACCAGAGTTACTCACGGATGGATGCATAATTGTTAAACTAGGTCCTAGCACCCCAACAGTTCCAGATCTATGTTGCCGACGGCACGGAACCCCGGTGAGGCATTATATAGTCTCATAGCCGCCGGCAGGAAGGACCTCCTGTAGCGCTCTCTGGCACACCGTGGTGGGATCAGTCTGTGACTGAAAGTGCTCCTCTGCGTCATAACCATAGCGTGCAGAGGGTGGGTGACGTTGTCCATGATGGCCAGCAGTTTGGCCAGGATCTGTCTTTCCGCCACCTCCTCTAGAGTGTCAAGGCTCATCCCCAGGACAGAGCTAGCCTTCCTGATCAGCTTATTTACCCGAGAAGCATCACCGGCTTTGATGTTTGCTCCCCAGCACACCACTGCAAAAAAGATGGCACTGGCCACCACAGACTGGTAGAAGGTATGCAGTAGTTTACTGCACACGTTGAAGGACCTGAGCCTCCTCAGAAAGTAGAGTCGGCTCTGGCCCTTTTTGTACAGGGCCCCGGTGTTACCAGCCCATTCCAGCCTGTTGTCCATATGGACACCCAGGAACTTGTATGACTCAACCATTTCCACATCCATCCCCTTTATAGGGACTGCAGTCAGTTGTGCCTTGGATCTCCTGAAGTCCACCACCATCTCCTTAGTTTTGCTGATGTTGAGCTGAAGGTGGTTCTGCTCACACCACAACACAAAGTCACTGATTGTGCTCCTGTACTCCTCCTCCTGCCCACCCCTGATGCACCCTACAATAGCAGAGTCATCCGAGAACGTCTGTAGGTGGCACGTTTCAGAGTTATATCTGAAGTCTGAGGTGTAGAGGGTGAACAGGAAGGGGGACAGGACCGTACCCTGGGGGGCCCCTGTGTTGCTAACTGCCCGTTCTGACACACAGCTCTGTAGTCGCACAAATTGTGGCCTACCGGTCAGGTAGTCCGTGACCCAGGAGACTAAGGGTGCTTCCACTTTCATCCTCCTCATCTTCTCACCCAGTAGCAGGGGCTGAATGGTATTGAAGGCACTGGAGAAGTCAAAAAACATGACCCTCACAGTGCAACCTGCGTTGTCCAGGTGAGAGTAGGCCCTCTGCAGAAGGTAGATGATTGCATCATCCACCCCGATGTTGCGCTGGTATGCAAACTGCAGGGGGTCCATTGATGAACACACCAGGGGTCTGAGGTGAGCGAGGACTAACCTTTCCAGGGTCTTCATGATGTGGGATGTTAGCGCTACAGGTCTGAAGTCATTCAGGACAGTGGGGTGTGCCTTCTTGGGCACTGGGACGAGGCAGGATGTTTTCCACATCACAGGGACCCTTTCTAGGCTCAGGCTAAGGTTGAAAAGACGCCGGAGTATTCCACACAGTTGGTCAGCACAGACCCTCAACACCCTTGGGCTGATGCCATCAGGGCCCGCCGCTTTCCACTGGTGTAGTCTCTCCAGCTCTCTCTTCACTTGGTTGGTGGTGAAAGCCAGCCCAGGTGGGGAGGTGGGGTGAAGGGGGGTGTTGAGGATCAGTCCAGGGGGGGCAGGGGCGGAGGTGGGGTCACTGATTGTCTCAGCAGAGGTGCTGTGAGCAAAGTGGGGGTGGGATAGCCGTGAGGGTGTGTGGTCTGGGGAGCTGGAGGGGAGGTGGACAGGGCCAGTATCGAACCTGTCAAAAAATTGGTTCAGCTCATTGGCTCTGTCCTGGGTCCCCTCCGTCTGCCCACTGTTTGACTTTTTGAAGCCAGTGATATTTCTCATACCCTTCCACACCTCTCTCACCTGGCTCTGCCTCAGCTTGTCCTCCATCTTCTCCTTATACCCTCTCTTCCCCTCAGCAATCCGCAACTTCAGCTCCCTCTGGACGCATTTCAATTTGTCCTTGTCCTTCTCCTTGAAGGCCCTCTTCTTCTCATTCAGCAGGGCCTTCAGGTCGCTGGTGACCCAGGGTTTATTGTTTGGGAAACAGCGTACCTTCCTGGTGGGTACAGTGTTGTCTACACAAAAATTAATATAGTCTGTTATGCAGTCAGTGAGTCCATCGATGTCCTCCCCATGAGCCTCACAGAGCACATCCCAGTCTGTTGTTTCAAAGCAGTCCTGTAGGGCCTCATTCGCCTCCGGAGACCATCTCCTAATAGTCCTGGTGGTTGCAGGCTGCTGTTGGACCAAAGGCCTGTAGAGTGGGGTGAGGTGGACAAGGTTGTGATCCGATCTACCGAGGGGAGGGAGTGCAGTGGAGTTGTATACATCCTTCACATTAGCATATAACAAGTCCAGAGTTTTATTATTCCTGGTTGGGCACTTCACGAACTGTTTGAACGTGGGCAGCGTTGAAGAGAGAGATGCATGGTTAAAATCCCCCGAAATGGCAAAGAAAGCACTGGGATGTGCTGTCTGTAACCTCGCGATAACAGAGTGGATGACGTCACACGCTGCGTTTGCGTCAGCAGAGGGCGGGATGTAAACAATAACAGCAATGGCCGCCGTGAATTCCCTCGGTAAATAGTAGGGTCTCAGGCTAACGGCTAACAGCTCAATGTCCGGGCTACAAAACTCTTCCTTAAGAGTAATATGTTTCGGATGACACCATCTGTTGTTAACTAATAAAGCCAGCCCACCACCCTTACTCTTACCGGAAGAGACGCGATCCCTGTCCGCTCTGATGGTCTGGAAACCGTCGATAGTGACGTTCTGTATGGGGATGTTATCATTCAGCCAAGTCTCAGTAAAACACATTAGGCTCGTTTCCCGATAAATCCTTTGTCCACGAACAAGTCCCACCAACTCATCCATCTTGTTACGTAGAGCCCTCACATTGCCCATAATAATAGATGGTATAGCCGGCTTGTACTTGAACCTCTTCCGCTTTGCCTTACATTTCAATCCCGCCCTGCGTCCACGGCGTCGTCTTTTCAACTCGTCCGGAATATCAAACTTTTCCCTGGGGAGCAGCAGCGCTGCGTGGGCTAAATCCAGGAGCTGGGCTCTGTTGTAAACAATAACAGTTGACGACTCCTGTCGACGTTCAGCTGCGATAAAATCCATAAAATCCATAATCCTGAACTGTTATAGTTCGACTGTAGCAAAATAAAAAATAAAACTAAAGAAAATAGATGAAATAGACAAAAGAAAACGAACTAAAACAACAATTAATGCACGAACAACGGGAGCTGCTTAACAGGCGACCACTCAGGGCGGCGCCAAACCGAGACTTACCGGTTTTCTTGGCGAAAAGTTTGGATGATAGAATTGACAGTTGATCTTTTTAGATTTGGATCAACTAATCTGGCAGCCTCTGCCATAGTAAGGCCTCGGTTCACCACATGATCAACGATGATGGCCCGGACTTCATTACAGTTCTGCCTCCCTCTGATGACCAACCCTTTGACGGGCCCCATGCCCACCTCTCTGACCTCTCTGTTGGTGCCCATGCCCACCTCTCTGTTGGTGCCCATGCCCACCTCTCTGACCTCTCTGTTGGTGCCCATGCCCACCTCTCTGACCTCTCTGTTGGTGCCCATGCCCACCTCTCTGTTGGTGCCCATGCCCACCTCTCTGACCTCTCTGTTGGTGCCCATGCCCACCTCTCTGACCTCTCTGTTGGTGCCCATGCCCACCTCTCTGACCTCTCTGTTGGTGCCCATGCCCACCTCTCTGACGGATCCCTTGTCAACGAGCTCTTCCTATTCCTTGCTGTCTATCCTGCTCCATGTTGAAAGAAATTGGCAGTGTTTACACCCCCACTTATAGTGACCAATTGTGGATACCGCTATGTGAAATCAATTAGCAATAACGAGTATTCATCATGTGTGGTTACACGTAATTTATATGTTCGTACAAACACACATTTTATTTCTGTAGTTCTCAAAATCTATATACTGTATATTGCTGAAATTAAAATCTATAGGTTTACCAAACGGTTCAGTAATTAACCATTAAGATCAGTTGGATTAAGTGTTGGTCAAATGTATTTACGCAAATCAGATGAGAAGCATATCAAACGTATTGTGAGCATTGCATTGTGAAAGACAATTACTTCATATGAAAGGTATTTCTTTGATGACACACTGATTAGGTGTGGTGAAAAAGTGAATGTGTAATTTTGTGCATTGTACTTAGTCAATTGAACATGTGATTACATGTTTGAAAAACAGACTTTTTGATGATCTGCTTTGAGTTTTGTACTAACAGTTGTGAGGTTTTACCACATACTTGCGATAATAGTACCAAAACGAATAAAAAAAACGGTATATTAAAATAAAATATCCATGCAAATAGTAACATTCTTTACCTAAATGGTGCCTCGTGAGGATAATCCTATACAGATCTTAATTTGATCACCCTGTTGCAGGAAAACATTCCTACAATTAGGAAATGTAAAACATATTTGGTTTAAAAAGGTTTGTAATTTCCACTTTCAGACTTGATTTCCCCTTTTAAAAAATAATAAACCGCTAGAAAAATGTAAATTAATTATAATCCACATAATTATTTGCATTTCCTGTTGCTGCAGGATCATTTTTGCTGCTTTAGCAAACTGGTTCAAATGTAGATCCTACATCTGTATATCCCTATGTGTCTGAATTGGTCAAAAGGATATATTTCTGAACTCACAGACATCATTTTCCAATTGCTTCTTTATTTGAAGGAACTGTTTTTTTGGTACTGTTTGTCCCTGCGGGCCTTCCTTATAATTCAGTTCAGTTCAACAAGTGTCATTCCAAACAGTCCACTGCTTACCTGGAACTGGGCTGTTTTTGTATTTCAGGTGAATTCTAACCATCCGTCAGCTATTTGGACGTAGAGCAGTTTCCAGTTTCCAGTTGTAGCTTTTAAAGAGAAGATAATTGCTGTTGGATTGTTGTTTCAAGGAAATGCCTTTCTGTCTGGGAACCATTTTATATGAGGCTAGTGCACTGTTACATTGCTCTCACAAAAGGTGCTATCTGGAACCCAAAATGGTTATTTGGCTGTCCCCATAGGAGAACCATTTGAAAAACCAATTTGAGGTCTATGTACAACCTTTTCCACAGAGAGTTATACATGGAACCCACAAGAGTTCTGCCTGGAACCAAAAAGGGTTCTACCTGGAACCAAAAATGGTTCACTTATGGAGACAGCCGAAGAACCCTTTTGGAACCGTTATTTCTGAGAGTGTAGACGGTTACATGTAGCTCTGCTTTCTGCTGCTTTCATCTTATGGTATGACAGCAACTTCAACGCTTTCAAACACAGCCTTAATGATGTGATCTTACTGTAGTCCTGTACAAATTATAGGGTGCACCTCCAGAATAAATAATGTCAGCTTAAAGGGATAGTTCAGTAAAATGATTGTTTCCTTACATTGAAAGCAGTCATATGAACAAGGGGTGACTGCAATCCACACTTTAGTTTTGTTATACTAGCCACTGCCATACATAATACTAGCATTTTCCAACCGAAAACCAGTGTCAGTTAAATATCATGCCTTAATCATCTCTGAAATTAATTTAATTGTTCAATGATTTAACATGCTAAATGGGGAGATTGACGCCTTACATTGGTTTATGGTCCTGAAATGTTATTTGAGTGGATTGCAAAACCAACGTGTGGATTGCAGTCACTCCTTGTCCATAGAGTGCTTCCAAGGAAACAAATATTTTAAAACACCCAGCGTACATGCGAGATTTGGTTCTAGGTGCAAAGATTAATAATAGGTGAGTACATCTTATTATCTTTTGAGGTCTCTGTTAACAGTATAGGAAACTTAGTCATTAATTAATCTAACAAAACCATCTCACGCTATTGAACTAATGTATCCACTATCTAGGCAAATTACTTCAGAGGAAATTTCTGAGGAACTGTTGGCTTACAGTCCAGTAAATTACCTCAGTGGGTGTGTCTGTTTGTAACCCAACACCACGGACAGGGAGGGAGGCGGGCAAACAGCTGGTTAATGTGGATGATGGTGTGGGTGTTGACAGTTCCTCTTTTTCAATGGAAAGGATTGGTTCATGCACCAGAAAGGCATTCAGCCACGTCTCTTTTCTCTCCAATCCAAATAGCATTCAGGGAATCCCTGACATTTTGGATATACAGCACCTGTTTTGGTGAAGTTTGAAAAACAATGTTCCAGATATACTCCTCGCATAGTGTACGTCAGATGAAAGATGGGTGTACGTGTGGGTGTTGTAGTTTCTTCAGCCATTGTGTGTGTGGGGGTTGTAGTTTCTACAGCCAATGTGTGTGTGGGGGTTGTAGATTCTCTTCTCCTTTTCGTTGCAGTCAACAAGTCTGAGCTTAGCTTCAGCATGCTGTACTACTGTATGGGTCCGTTTCATGAGCATGTTACTACCTGTTTCCCTGTTGGATGTCTACAATGCACCACCTGCGTAGCTCCATTGACCTATGCACTTAGATAGAAGATCTGTGTTCACTTCATTCTAATCTTGTGGGTTTCCATGGTGAAAAAAAACCTCACAGAGGCATGAATGAATCAAAGCAATGAAAGTGGGGTAGTGACGTCAACTGGGTCGCCTGATCGAGTCCCAGACGACGCTCTGCCACACCTTGTTCCTGGAATGACCTCTGTTACAGACATACACACTGGGCTCATGTTACAAAAGGGAACGCTGCTGGGGAATGCTGCTGTTAGGCTATACCTTGTCTGTCGTCTTGTCTGTCATCTTGTCAGTGTTACACCATTGTTTCCTGTAAACCCCTTGGAGAAGGGTGTGTATGTGTGCATGTCTGCATGTGTGTGCATGTGTGTGTGTGTGCCTGTGTTTCTTGACAATGTGACACGTGACAAGTGGCCCTTAAGTCTTTGAATGTCAGTACCATTGAATCAGTCGTACACCACTCTGACTGTAAACAACTTGAAGGAGGTTGTGTGTTTGTGTGTGTGTGTGTGTGTGTGTGTGTGTGTGTGTGTGTGTGTGTGCGCGCGTTGCTTGCCGATGAGACGCAACAAGTGGTCCTTGTGTCTTTGAATGTTAGTACCAGACCTGGGTTCAAATACTATTTGAAATAATTGAAAATACTTTATCTGTGCTTGATTGAGCTTGCCCAATGGATCGTCCAAACAACCAGCGACGGAAAACCAAAGCACCGGAACTACTATAGCTCATTAGTCGAAGCGTCCCAGTCTTTTGACAGACGTTACGACACGGGTCTCCAACCTTTTCTAGCATGAGGGATACTTTAAAAAAATGAAACGTTGCGAGCTACTTTAATAAGCTCTTCTCTACCCTGCAACTCCTCCCCGGGTCCTTTGTGTACAAGTGATGTCAATTCACCTGGTCAAAATAATGGCTAATAAACAGTATTCAGCATGACAGGCCTCATAAAATTATCTTTGGGATTTTCCTGAATTTAGTTTTCTCTGTTTTATTTTTCCTGGTTTTGAGTCTCAATAGTACAATTAGTCATAGAGAAACAACTACAATTGATGTTTTGAGTCCATGTCAATGCTTAAATTGCACCAGAAGTCAGATTTTTTTGTGTGTTATTTGCACATCTAGCAAGAAAGGAATGTGTTAGGCCTACTGCTGCAGTACGTCATGGCAGAGTATGTAAAACAATGGCCACACAATTGATACCAATAATAGTAGCCGGGAGATTTATGTTTATGACAGTTTGAGATGGAACAAATTAAAAAATGCATGTACTTTCAGAATTGCCTGGTGAGCTACTCATAGGTGGGCTGCGAGCTACTGATAGCTTGTGATGTACCTGTTGAGAGACCCTTGTATTACGATATAATTCACATAGTCTGTCCACAAGAGATTAAAAAGGGATGCATTGATTTATACTGGCCTTCCCTCCAACTGCTCATGAGTTGTGTTTTGGTTGACATTGTAAAGGCCATCCTCAATCTCAACCAATAACATACATTTTGTACTGGAAAATCACACGGCCAATTCCGATAGCATGCTTTAACATTCTGGAGGAATACTTTTCCTACAACATGAACACACCATTTCCTCAAAGTTGCATTTATAAACGTGGTGTTACCTAATCTCCCCAGACTGTTTGAGATATGAGTCACTGTACTGTTTTGTTTCTTGTAGAATACTGCAAGCAACATGACATGTGGTGTTGTAGAGTTCATACAAACTCCTCCCTGGTGGTGTTTATCGATGAGCTTGTACAGGAAATATTCCTACAGATAACTCTCACATCAACGAGTCTACAGACTGAAGACAGACACCATCAACGAGAGGTACACACACACACGCGCACACAAACACACACACACACACGCACACAAACACACAAACACCCCCCCCCCCCCCCCCCCCAACACACACACACACACACACAATTCCTACAGATAGTGTTTTATGGCCCTTAACCACTAAAAGTCTAAGCCTAAGCAACATATGGAATGGTTTTAAGACAGTCGTACCATGTATCATTTTGCTATTTTATTTAGAATATTAGGACCCCTGTAGGTATGTGGTGGATTGAGACGCAACCCATGCAAAAAAGCAGATACAGTATATCTAGCTTAAACTGACATATTTTGATGGGAATTGTATTATTATGTTATGTTACTTAGATGTGATGTTAGTTGGTTGCAAACTGCAGCTATCAGCCTGCATAAACACATCTGTTGTAGCTGTCAGTAGTGGAATGAGTGCAAAGGAGAGAACAGCTGTGTCTCTCACAACTCCCACATGTTGTGTGCCCCACTGTCAAGCAACACACACATGCATGATTTCATGCAGCACACACAGGACCACAGCAGTGTCTGTGGAGTTACCATGGGGCTATATGGAGGACTGATACATCAGGCCCACTGTCTGTGGTGTTACCATGGGGCTATATGGAGGACTGATACAGCAGGCCCACCCTCTGTGGTGTTACCATGGGGCTATATGGAGGACTGATACAGCAGGCCCACTGTCTGTGGTGTTACTATGGGGCTATATGGAGGACTGATACAGCAGGCCCACTGTCTGTGGTGTTACCATGGGGTTACATGGAGGACTGATACACCAGGCACATTGCTGTGTATGTGGTCTTAGGGTTGCAAAATACACCAGATTTCTGGAAAACCTGGACATTGTGGGAGGTTACCAGAGTTTTTCAAGCCTTACACCACACATACACAGAAACCACATACACTGGAATATTTCAGGAACTTTTTGAACACTGCAACTAAGTATGGAGACCTGGAATTGGAAGCCAGAGTCAGTCAAAGTGCAGCGCCCCTGAAGCGCATTTAGAGGTTAAGTGTCTTTCTCAAGTGCACATTGACCCGACATTTAGATACAGAACCTGTTGCTAGCCTGCCTCTCTAACCAATGTTTGCCTTCCTCAGGATTCTGTCTGTTCCTCAGGATTCTGTGGGTCCTCTGGTTTCATGTTGAGATGTTTTCCTGGAACAGCCCTGGTGGTGAAAACCACTCATGTTCTGAATAGAAAGCCATCGTGGACACATTGTTTTTGTCTCCCTGACCCCTTTAGGAAATGTCTGAATGTATTACAAGGATCTGCAGTGCCAGGTCCTCCTCTCCACCACTATCATCACTATTACTGTACAAAGAATGATACATGTAATGCTCAAATGTTGTTGTCTTTTTAACCTACAGCCAAATGCCCTATCTATGCCCTATCTAGAATCTTTGTATAACAAAACTAATCATTTTTCATTGAAGTGATAAAGAACTGTTGGATCAATGTTTGTAACTCTCCTGTGAAATTTTGTTCAATGCTAACTGAGGTGCATGAGGTTATTTTCCAAGCCTATATATTTGCTGGCTGCCCCTGCTCTGCAAAGTCCCAAAGTGATCATGTGAAATCTTAGTACCTTTCTGATATTTCTTAGTTTTCTGTGCCTGTGGTATTTAGCTAAATGTCAACTGCTAGGCATGTGGTTGTCTTAAACCACACCAGTCAGTGGACTGTGTGTGTATCTGGGTGTGCACAGACACTGTAGGGCCCCGTTATGACTCAAATCAGTAAGACTACACTTCCAATGACCTCTGTTACAAGGAAGCAACGAGTAACAGGGAAAGCAAAATATGTCACAATGCATCACTGTTGGTGTATTTTTTTTGTTGCTCAATAATACAAACACAACTGTTTATACTTGCTTGGAAATGTCATGGTTTGCGTTGGAACAAGGAAATACTGTTGAATAGAAGTATATCCTCATTGTCTTCCAACACTCCCCACGAAGTGACTGGAAACTACCGGGTCTGTCCTACCGGGGAAATGCCTGATGGGCTGGTCCATTTCTAGCTGAGTGGGCCTGTCTATTTAAATTTTTTTCCAAAATGTAATTATCTGGCTAATAATAGGGGCCTCAAGGGGGAAAAGAATACTGGTGTTTGGTTATGTAACTGTTTAAAGTCACCCCTGAAAGGTTTTCCTCCTCTGCAGCAACTGAGTTAGGATGGACGCTTGTATCTTTGTAGTGACTGGGTGTATTGATACACCATCCAAAGTGCAATTAATAACTTCACCGTAATCAAAGGGATATTCAATGTCTGTTTTGTTTTTAGTTTTTTTTTACCCATCTACCAATAGGTGCCCTTCTTTTCAGAGCACTGGAAAACCTCTGAGGGATCTTACAGATAATGTGTGGTGTACAGAGATGACATAGTCATTCAAAAATCATGTTAAACACTATTATTGAACACAGAGTTCATACCTCACAATGGGCAACTGATATGACATTGCTTATATACCCAGAAACACAGGTGACAGTAATTATGTTAAACAGAGTCATCAGTGGGGGAGATCCAAGATGATAGGACGAGCAGGTGAGTATAGGAGTGATGACAGGGGCCTGAACCTTACACTCTAGGAGCTAGAGTGTATAACGAAGACAGCTTGTCTGTCGAAACATTGGTTATTAGATTATTAAATTATTGCATCTGAGCTCCTAGAGTGAGGCTCTCCTTTTCTTTTTCAAATTCAGGCTGTAACACAACAAAATGTGGAAAAAGTCAATAGCGTGTGAATACTTTCTGAAGGCACTGTATATCAGTGCAACCCGTAATTACGTTTTATGACTGTAGGTTAGCATGGGGTGCAGTGGTTTGAGTCATGAAATGCAGACTACAGTCTTTGTTGGACACACGTTGAGTGATTTGTGATGATGTACTGTATGCTGAGTGCTGTCCTGGCTCACATATCAGTCTGGTGTCTGTCTGGTGAAGATTCTGTTTCCAGTAAAGCCAAAATCTGATAAGGCTGGCTTACCATATGACACTTTGTATGTCATAACAACTAGTGATATACTGTACATACAAATTCTTAACAGTACATTGACAGTATACACAAAGACTCAGGGATCCTCCCCTTTCTAGGTTCCTCTTAGTTTTGTAACACTAAGTAAAGTATCTAGGTACAATGTTTTATAAGTTGTTGTAAGCATAAACAGTATATACACTACTGTTCAAATGTTTGGGGTCACTTAGAAATATATACCTTTTTTTTTTTAAAGCACATCTTTTGTCCATTAAAATAACATCAAATTTATCAGAAATACAGTGTAGAAATTGTTAATGTTGTAAATGACTATTGTTGCTGGAAACGGCTGATTTTTAATGGAATATCTAAATAGGCGTACAGAGGCCCATTATCAGCAACCATCACTCCTGTGTTACAATGGCACGTTGTGTTAGCTGATCCAAGTTTATGATTTTAAAAGTCTAATTGGTCATTGGAAAACCCTTTTGCAATTATGCTGATTAAAGAAGCAATAAAACTGACCTTCTTTAGACTAATTGAGAATCTGGAGCATCAGTATTTGTGGGTTCGATTACAGGCTCAAAATCTTTTTTTTTAAACTCGTCAGTCTTTTCTTGTTGTGAGAAATGAAGGCTATTCCATGCGAGAAATTGCCAAGAAACTGAAGATCTCGTACAACACTGTGTACTACTCCCTTCACAGGACAGAGCAAACTGGCTCTAACCAAAATAGAATGAGGAGTGGGAGGCCCCGGTGCACAACTGAGCAAGAGGACATGTACATTAGTGTCTAGTTTGAGAAACAGACACCTCACAAGTCCTGGCAGCTTCATTAAATTATACTTGCAAAATACCAGTCTCAACGTCAACAGTGAAGAGGCGACTCAGGGATGCTGGCCTTCTAGGCAGAGTTGCCAAGAAAAAGCCATATCTCAGACTGGCCAATAAAAATAAAAGATTAAAATGGGCAAAAGAACACAGACACTGGACAGAGGAAGAACTCCACAAGTCTGGTTCATCCTTGGGAGCAATTTCCAAACACCTGAAGGTACCACGTTCATCTGTACAAACAATAGTACGCAAGTACAAACAACAAAGTCAAGGTATTGGAGTGGCCATCACAAATCCCTGACCTCAATCCTATAGAAAATGTATCAGCAGAACTGAAAAAGTGTGTGCGAGCAAGGAGGCCTAGAAACCTGACTCATTATACCAGTTCTGTATTGGCCAAAATTCACCCAACTTATTGTGGAAAGCTTTGGGAAGGCTACCTGAAACGTTTGTCCCATGTGAAACAATTTAAAGGCAATGCTACCAAATACTAATTGAGTGTATGTAAACTTCTGACACACCTACTAATTCCTGGGTTTTTCTTTATTTTTACTATTTTCTACATTGTAGAATAATAGAAGAAGACATCAAAATAATGAAATAACACAAATGAAATCATGTCAAAATATATTTTATATTTGAGATTCTTCAAAGTAGCCACCCTTTCCCTTGATGACAGCTTTGCACACTCTTGGCATTCTCTCAACCAGCTACATGAGGTAATCACCTGGAATACATTTCAATAAATAGGTGTGCTGTGTTAAATGTTAATTTGTGGAATTTATTTCCTTCTTAATGCGTTTGAGCCAATCAGTTGTGCCGTGACAAGGTGGGTGGTATACAGAAAATAGCCCTATTTGGTAAATGACCAAGTCCATATTATGATAAGAACAGCTCAAATAAGCAAAGACAAACTATAGTCCATCATTACTTTAAGACATGAGGGTCAGTCAATACAGAACATTTCAAGGACTTTGAAAGTTTCTTCAAGTGCAGCCGCAAAAACCGTTGAGCGCTATGATGAAACTCTCCCTCATGAGGACCGGCACAAGAAAGGAAGACCCAGAGTTACCTCTGCTGCGGAGAATAAGTTCATTAGAGTTACCAGCCTCAGAAATTGCAGCCCAAATAAATGTTTCACAAAGTTCACAAAACACTTCTCAACATCAACTGTTCAGAGGAGACTGTGTGAATCAGGACTTCATGTTCGAATTGCTGCAAAGAAACCACTACTGAAGGACACCAATAATAAGAAGAGGCTTGGGCCAAGAAACACAAGCAATGGACATTATTTTTAATTGTATTTATTTAACCTTTATTTAACTAGGCAAGTCAGTTAAGAACAAATTCTTATTTACAACAACAGCCTACCTTCAGGGTCAGCCACAGTAGTACCTCAACCCTGGAGCAAATTAGGGTTAAGAGCCTTGCTCAAAGACACATTGACTTTTTTTAAAACCAGCGACCTTTCGGTTACTGGCCCAACGCTCTAACCGCTAGGCTACCTTATTTCATAGTTTTGATGTCTTAACTGTTATTCTAAAATGTAGAAAATAGTAAAAAAAAAAATCAAAAACTAGGTTTGTCTTAACTTTTGACTGGTGCTGTATATATATACAGTGGGGAGAACAAGTATTTGATACACTGCCGATTTTGCAGGTTTTTCCTACTTACAAAGCATGTAGAGGTCTGTAATTTTTATTATAGGTACACTTCAACTGTGAGAGACGGAATCTAAAACAAAAATCCAGAAAATCACATTGTATGATTTTTAAATAATTAATTTGCATTTTATTGCATGACATAAGTATTTGATCACCTACCAACCAGTAAGAATTCCGGCTCTCACAGACCTGTTAGTTTTTCTTTAAGAAGCCCTCCTGTTCTCCACTCATTACCTGTATTAACTGCGCCTATTTGAACTCGTTACCTGTATAAAAGACACCTGTCCACACACTCAATCAAACAGACTCCAACCTCTCCACAATGGCCAAGACCAGAGAGCTGTATAAGGACATCAGGGATAAAATTGTAGACCTGCACAAAGCTGGGATGGGCTACAGGACAATAGGCAAGCAGCTTGGTGAGAAGGCAACAACTGTTGGTGCAATTATTAGAAAATGGAAGAAGTTCAAGATGAGGGTCAATCTCCCGCGGTCTAGGGCACCATGCAAGATCTCACCTCGTGGGGCATCAATGATCATGAGGAAGGTGAGGGATCAGCCCAGAACTACACGGCAGGACCTGGTCAATGACCTGAAGAGATCTGGGACCACAGTCTCAAAGAAAACCATTAGTAACACACTACGCCGTCATGGATTAAAATCCTGCAGCGCATGCAAGGACCTGCAAAATCGGCAGTGTATCAAATACTTGTTCTCCCCACTGTATATCTGGGCATTTGGATTGACAAAGATACAATGTTTAAAGAACATACGGACGAGCTAGTTAAAAAGCTATGTATTTTTTTTTATAGATCTTGCCTCTCTCTAAATAGCAGGAAGCAGATTGTACAGTCAACTTTCCTGCCCGATCTTGACCATGGTGACACCATTCACCACATTGCAGCAGCCACTACTCTTAAACCTTTGGATGCTGCCTGCCTGGTGACAGTTTTCATACTCCCCACTGCATCCTGTATCAGAACGTTGGCTGGTCCTCATTAAAGTCCCGTAGATCACGTCATTATTCCCTTTCTGTTTACAAAGCTCTATTACACAAGCTTCCATGACATACCAAACCCATTCACAGAGTTGGTTAACTCTTGAGGTTCCTTGAGTCTCCACCGATCTAGGTAAATCTGATTTTAGTTTTAATGCACCTCATTGCTGGGACAAACTGCAAAATACTTTACAAATTGGATGTTCTGGTGTCGCTCTGGCAATTTCAAATATTGATTGGGGAACTTCTTACTGAGGAACTGTTATCTAGAATGTTTGTGTTGTGCTGTATTTTAGTTTGTTTTACATTGTATCAGATTTTTTCTTATGAATTGTATACAGCATGATGAATTGTATACAGCATGATGAATTGTATACAGTATGCTTGGCTCCCTTGAGAAAGAGACCCTAGTGTCAATGGCGACTCCCTGTTTAAATAAAGGTTGTTGTTTTTTAAAGTATGAGTTTTTATGTCTTACAACTAGCCTTTATATGAATCTTTTTCTATTCTATAATTTACAAATGTAGTAAGAATAATTATTAATAAATGGTGAACAAACTATTTTCAAATGCCTTTTATAACTGAACGCTATTATGAAGTGTTACCCTATTCTATTCTGTTTTATTCTATATAGGGTGGCACTAAGACTGGAGAGGAAGCACAGTGGAGATGGACAGAGGGGAGTATATTTACAGTAAAGGAGGTCAGATAAGGGAGTGGACAACAGGGAGTGAAGAGTGTACAGTAAATCACTCGATCCAGAACTAGGAGGAGCATGCCCGTACTACTCTGCCTGGAGATGGGCGGGACTGGTGGGTCATGATGACTCACACTCCCTCTCCCTGGTTGGCTCAGTGACCTGGCATCTGGAGCTCATTGACTGGGCTGTGCCATGGCAACCATGCAGTTGTGGAATTGTAAACAAAGAGTGAGACGGAGAGTCGAACCAGGAATTAGGATTTTGCATTCTGCCTCCGCCATGTACGTCCTCTGACTGTCTCCTTTGAGCTTATATAGATGTGCCGTGAGGGAGGTGCAAAGACTTTGGCACTTGGCTGGAAAGGGCTTGACGTCTAGCTGTCTATGTGCAGAGACCTAGGGCACAAGTAGAAGCTAGTTTCTTACTCACTTAGTAGAAGCTGGTTTCGTACTCAATGAGTAGAAGCTGGTTTCTTACTCACTGAGTAGAAGCTGGTTTTCTTACTCAGTTAGTAGAAGCTTGTTTCTTACTCACTTAGTAGAAGCTGGTTTCGTACTCAATGAGTAGAAGCTGGTTTCGTACTCAATGAGTAGAAGCTGGTTTCTTACTCACTGAGTAGAAGCTGGTTTTCTTACTCAGTTAGTAGAAGCTTGTTTCTTACTCACTTAGTAGAAGCTGGTTTCGTACTCAATGAGTAGAAGCTGGTTTCGTACTCAATGAGTAGAAGCTGGTTTCTTACTCACTGAGTAGAAGCTGGTTTTCTTACTCAGTTAGTAGAAGCTGGTTTCTTACTCAGTTGGTAGAAACTGGTTTCTTACTCAGCTAGTGATACATGGCTCCATGTCTATCCAGTAGACATATCACTATGAGTCCATCTAAGAGACAAAAGAAGAAGAGGTGGCCGACTGAGGCCGAAACACGTGATGGCCAGTTCGCCACCTGAACCCATGGTAATATGTCTATTAGATGGAGATTTTCATAGAAGCATTCCATAACATACTTTTATTTTTTGGAATATGACTACCCAGATGAGCAACATGAAGCATGTCATGGAATTCTTCTATGAAACTCTCGATCTAATAGACATATTACCCTGAGTTCAGGGGGGGACTGGCCATCTGGCATTCCGGGAAAATGCCATAGGAGCTGGTAAATGTTTTGCCTAGTGGGCCTGTCAAATTATATTTTTTTTGGTACAAAATAATCATTATCTGGCAAAACACGGGTGCCTCGAGTGAAAAAATAGGCCATTGTGGGGGACTCAAGAGAAAAAAAATTGTCTGGTTTGTCAGAAATGCCAGAGCCAATTTCTGGTCCCAGTCCGCCCCTGCATGGGTTCATCAAAGGAAGATCCCTCCTCTGCTGTAAGAGAGAATTTATATCACCTGACAGCCTATAACAATGATACTGATAAGGCTCACTAAAATCATGAAGGTTAAGATAAACCTTTCTGGGGAATTAAACATTATCATACTTAGTAAAAACCTAGTAGAAAGGACAATATTAACCTTATATAATATTACAAGTCCATAAACACATACATTAAGTTATTTTATACGCTGTAAAACTTAAGTTGTGGATATGTTAATTTGTTTCATGTTAGGAGTTTTACTTGGAGACATTTTGAAACTATTAATATGTTATAAAACAAGCGAGGAGTTTCCCTCAAGTTTCCCTCAGATGTCATACTGAGTTGATAGGTATGTAGTGATTTTCAATAAATTGCTGATGTCATGCTTGAATGCCCTGCAATTTAAAGTAATTTAAGTTGAAGTAACTAGAGAGAAGTTAAGGGTAAATAGTAGTAATGCAGTGTGATTCCAGAGACGTTTAGGGCAATGAAACATATTGCTGTAGAACAAGTGATTGCCCTTCCATAGAATTACAATTGTTCAACGTTTCTCATCACATATCTAATAATCTCTGTTTCACCCTCAGTGATAGTACATACCAATGAATTATTTTCAACATCACAGACCATTTCTCTCAGTTCAGTACAAAAAGTACGAGCTGTGGTTTGTGTCATCAATGACATGTTTAAATACACCAGTAAAGTAGGCACTTCCTTAGAAAAACCTGTTTGCAAACGTTTCTCAGTGTCCTAGAAACAAAGAGTTGACTTCACTATGTGGGCGGGGAGATACAGAGAACATGGTGATATTATGACAGCATGAATGCTTGCGTAACTAAAGTGATTCCACTGTGTAGCACTTACTTCTCTGGAATCACATGACCAAGTGCTGATGAATTCTGGTACTGCAGTAAATAAAGGTGTTCTTATGTCTCAGCAGGATATACGTGTATAAACTTGCCTGTCAATTCCCTGGAAGAGGATGCAGTACTGTAGACTATTATGACTATCCCGCCAGAAGCAGGAATAACATTTTTATTTAACAGTTTGAGGCCTCATTTTGTGACCTCTGTGGAGTCCTTTCGTACATATATTCTCATTAACTTTACCCTCCATATAATATACTGTATATACACAGTACCAGTCAAAAGTTTGGACACACCTACTAATTTCAGTAACATTAAGAACAATGCACACAAGAGATTACTGTTCAAATTTCAAATGTTCTTTTTCTCCCCCCCACAGTCTTATCCCCAAGTGTACCCCATTTAAATCTGTACCAGGTTGACCCCCCCCCCCCACACACACACACACACACACACACAGACACAGACAAAACACCTACAAGCAGCAAAGAAGAAATTGAAAAATTGAAAATAACAGTGATAAGAAAAAAGAAAGACAGGGGAAGAAGACATAGAAACCTAAGGAGAAAGTAAACGTATGTCACGATGTGGGTGTGGGAATGACCAAGGCGCAGCGCAGGGATAGTAGTTTGTCATTCTTATTTTTATTTACTATGTAATAATTCAATGTACAAATGAACGAACTATACAATACTAACAAACACGAAAGACAAAACGTCACGTTACCCAAAACAGACACGAAATAACGGACGTAACAACTAGCACACTTACTTCACCGTGACTTGCGACATATAACGACAACGACCCACACCAGAGTGAATTACAGACTTAACATATATAGGATCCCTAATTAGAGACAAAGCGGTGCAGCTGCCTCTAATTAAGGATCCAACCCAAACCCACACAGAAACAGAAAAGAGAGACACTGTCAGACTCTGACCATAGCTACATAAGGAAGCAAATGGGCTTCTCTATGGCCAGAGCCTGACAGTAAACCCCCCCCCCCCCCCCCCGGACGCCCAAAAAAAACACACACAAATACAAGGGGGGGTTAATGGGGAGGGAAGACTAGTCCATCGGGGGCGGCTCCGGCGAAGTGGACAGTTTTGTCCCATGCCCCTTCTTTATAACCGGGCCCGGGCTGGGTACCGGTGGGGCAAACGGCTCCGGCCATGGAGCTGGGAAAACAATCGGGCCAGGACTGGGCACCGGTGGGGCGGACTGCTCAGGCTCTGGAGCGGAGCAGACGGCGGGACCCGGAATGGGTACCGGTGGAGTGGACTGCTCTGGCACTGGGGCGGAGCAGACGGCTGGACCCGGAATGGGTACCGGTGGAGCGGACTGCTCTGGCAATGGGGCGGAGCAGACGGCTGGACCCGGAATGGGTACCGGTGGAGCGGACTGCTCTGGCACTGAGGTGGAGCAGATGGCTGGACCCCGAATGGGCACCGGTGAAGCGGAATGCTCTGGCACTGGGGCGGAGCAGACGGCTGAACCCGGAATGGGCTCCGGTGGAGGTTCAGGGCTGCTGACCTTCGCTGGAGGTTCAGGGCGGCTGACCTTCGCTGGAGGTTCAGGGCGGCGGACCTTCGCTGGAGGTTCCGGGCGGCTGACCTTCGCTGGAGGTTCAGGGCTGCGGACCTTCGCTGGAGGTTCAGGGCTGCTGACCTTCGCTGGAGGTTCAGGGCGGCGGACCTTCGCTGGAGGTTCAGGGCGGCGGACCTTCGATGGAGGTTCAGGGCGGCGGACCTTCGCTGGAGGTTCAGGGCTGCTGACCTTCGCTGGAGGTTCCGGGCTGCTGACCTTCGCTGGAGGTTCAGTGCGGCTGACCTTCGCTGGAGGTTCAGGGCGGCTGACCTTCGCTGGAGGTTCCGGGCTGGGGGGGGCGCACCGGATGTCGGGTGCGTGGAGCTGGCACAGGAAGCACCTGGCTAGGCGCACGCACTGGAGGTCGGGTGCGGGGAGCCGGCACGGGTCGTACCGGACTGGGGAGGCGCACCGGAGGTCGGATGCGTGGAGCCGGCACTGGAAGCATAATTTCTGAAAATTGGCCGCCCAGTAGTAGTACAGGAAGTTGGGCAAAGCCAGTCCTCCACTAAATCTGCATCTCTGAAGTAGAGATCTACTGACTCTAGGTGCCTTGCCTGCCCATATGAATGAGGAGATGGCCTGGTGGTCGATTGACTTAAAAAAGGTCCTCGGCTGAAAAAGAGGAATAGAATGAAAAAGATTAAGGAATTTAGGCAGACTATTCATTTTTACAGCATTAATCCTTCCAATAAGTGTAAGAGGTAAGCTACCCCACCTCTGAAAATCAGACTTAATCTGCGTGAGAAGGGGAGCAAAGTTTGCAGAGAAGAGGGAGGTAAACGAACGAGTCACGTTCACTCCCAGATATTTAAAGCCAGAGCGGCTGAGCTGGAAAGGCAAATCAGACTGTCGTAGCTGGAGCGCCGCCGGGTTTACTGGAAAGCATTCGCTCTTCTGGAGATTCAACTTGTAACCCGAGAAAGAGCCAAAGGTATCGAGAGTAGATAGGATAGAGGGCAGACAAACCGCAGGGTTACTGACATAGAGCAGCAAATCATCTGCATATAATGACAGCCTGTGATCAACCCCCTCACGTGAAACACCCTGAATTAAAGGGGATGTCCGCAAGGCAACAGAAAGAGGCTCAATTGCAATAGCAAACAGCAGGGGGGACAGAGGACACCCCTGTCTAGTGCCACGTCCCAGAGCAAAATAATCAGAACGGGTGTCATTGGTGCAGACACTGGCCTGAGGGGATGCGTACAGTAGGCGGATCCATGAGCAAAACTTGTCCCCAAAACCAAATTTTCCCAGGACTGCAAAGAGATAGTCCCACTCAATTCTGTCGAAGGCCTTCTCCGCATCCAGAGAGATTACCAGCTCGGGACACTCAGAGACTTGCTTGGAATAAATAACATTAAACAAAGTACGAAAGTTGAAAAAAGACTGTCGTCCCTTGATAAAGCCAGTTTGCTCCTCCGATATTATTACCGGTAGCACCGTTTCCAGGCGCTGTGCTAACAGCTTAGCAAGCACCTTAACATCAACATTAAGGAGGCTTAAGGGCCTGTAGGAAGAACAGGAAGTGGGGTCCTTACCCTTCTTAAGAAGTAGCACTATGGACGCCTGCGTTAAGGTTGGTGGCAGCGAGCCACGTTCCAGCGACTCGTTGTACACTGATAGTAATAAGGGTGCTAACTTGACCTGGAATTTCTTATAAAACTCAGTGGGAAATCCGTCAGGGCCCGGGGCCTTGTTGCTCTGTAGCGACTTAATAGACAGAACTACTTCCTCAAGATTGAGAGGGGAATCAAGGTGCGTCGCAGAGTCAGTGTGAATTGTAGGGGTGTCCAAAAGGTCCAGAAATTGGTTCATTTTGGTATCATCTGAGGGGAACTCCTACATAAAGGTGTCATTAATTCCTTTGGGATTTGAAATCAAAGTTTGGGAGGAATCTGTAATTTGTGGAATAAGCCTGTAGCAGAACGTTGTTTCAATTGGTGTGCCAGCAAGCGAGTGGCCCTGTCCCCATGTTCAAAATAGGTTGCCCGTGAGTGTAAAAGCAACCACTCAGCATCCTTAGTAGAAACAAGGTTGAATTCAGACTGTAGGTTTAGGCGCTGCTTATATAGCTCAGGGGAAGGGGCCAAGGCATATTGTCGGTCGAGGTCTAGAATGGCATACAGAGAGCTCCTCAATTTTGGACCTATGGGTTTTGTTTACATAAGAAGAGTAAGAAATAATTACACCCCTTAGATAGGCTTTCAGTGTCTCCCATAGAAGAGAGTCAGTTGGAAAATAAAAAATTATCAATAGAAGTGAAAATGAGGTCACAGACGTCTTGGTCAGAAAGGAGAAGAGAGTTGAATCTCCAACAGGGCGAACAACGAGACTGTTCTGAAAGAACAATGTCCAGGGCAAGGGGTCCATGGTCAGAAATCACAATAGGTAAATATTCAGAGGACGTCACATTTGGAAGAAGTGCATTATCCACAAAGAAATAGTCAATCCGAGAGAAAGAGTGGTGCACCTGAGAGAAGAAGGAGTACTCTCTTGCCTGGGGGTACAGAAACCTCCATGGATCAGTACACCCATTCTCAATCATAAAATCTGAGAAAGCTTTAGACATGGCAGGCGGAGAGGCATTCCTGGGACTAGAGCGATCCAGAGCCGGGTTAGAAACGCAATTCAGATCACCCCCAGATATCAATCCATGGGTATTTAGAGATGGGATTTTCCCCAGCAACCGGTTAGCAAAGCCTACGTCATCAAAGTTCGGAGCGTATACGTTAACCAGCACCACCGGTGTGTGCCAGAGGGTCCCAGTTATGATCAGATATCTTCCATTACTGTCAGCAATCACATTGGCCTCAGAAGACTGCACTCTGCTACTAACCAAAATAGCAACACAACTTGCCCTAGAGTCAAAATGAGAGTGAAAATCCTGATTATATCTGGGGTCCCGCAGCCTTGCGTGATCACTAGTGCGCAAATGCGTCTCCTGCAAGAAAACCACATCTGCTTTGAGTTTCTTCAGGTGGGAAAAAACCCTAGATCTCTTAATTGGAGAGTTTAAAGCTTTGACATTCCAAGATACGAACTTAATAGGAGTGGATGTAGCTCCCCCAACATTACCAGCATCAATTGTGTCAGACACAAAAAAAAATTGAAGGGCTAGAAAAAGGGCTAGAAAATGGAGCAGTCAAACATTTGCCAAAAAAACTAAGACAAAACGATTAAAAGCAAATCAAGAAACAACACACACCCATGCACACCACCCACCCCGAAGCTAACCCCCTCACCAAACACCCAGTCTCCCCCCTGGAGACAGCGGTAACTCCCCTATATAGCTGGATGTCCGTGCATGTCAAGAAGCGAATTTGGGAAACTCCACAGCACAAAGCAAACAAATTCACCAGAGAAAATGCATTCAGAAAAAGAACGGTCAACACAGCAACAAATCTATACAGTAATATACATCCAATACACACATAGGTGCACACACACACCCAGGCATGGGTGTCCGCACCCAAATGCCAACATATGCACATGCAAACGCTATAACAAGTAACAGCACACATTATGCATAGTCTGCGTACACACACAAATACCCCAAAACACACAACCCAGCAAGCCCGCGGGCAAACACCAACAAAATGAACCAAAATTATTGAGAAAAAATCTTAACGTTGCAGCCCGACAGTAAAAACATTTAATAAAAAACAATGTCAAAACAGGTATCGTTGAAATTAGCACCGAACAGCAATACAAAAGAGGCAGAGCAGCGAGAGGAAAATCAAGCGAAGCGCTTGATAAACGAGTCAGGCTGCACTATCCCATGAGTCAGTCCCGTGGGAGAGAAAAGTCGCCTCAGCGGTCCTTCAAAAAATAAAAATAAAAATATATATCAAACAAGGTTTTCAAAAATGGCGGCTGAGCCAGTTTCGTGCCTCCTCCGGAGAATCAAAACGAAGAGCCTCACTGTTGTGGTCCACATGCAGCCTAGCAGGGAACCACAGCGAGAACCGAACTCCCTTCTCAAAAAGGGAGCGCTTCACGTCTAGAAACTCGTTTCTTGGCCACAGTGGAGGTGAAGTCGGGGAAAATGTGGACCCTTTGGCCGCGGTAGTACAGCTGTTCCTTGGACTGCCTTCGGATGATCTTTTCCGTGAAATTGTGGAACTTAACAATCATCACCCGAGGCCTCATGCTGCCGCAGCCACCAACGGGAGGAGGGCCTAGGCGGTGCGCTCTGTCCAACTTTAAAGGCATAGGCGCAACAGCACCGCCGAGGACCTCCTTGAAGAATGTGGACATAAAAGCCACCGGATTCCCGCCCTCCTGCCTCTCCCGGATGCCGATTACACGCAGGTTACAGCGGCGCGATCTGGACTCGAGATCTTCAATTTTGTCCGTCAGATGACTGTTAGCAGCATCCAGGCGCGCGACCGTTTCCCCCGGTGCAACGAGCCGGTCACTGTAGTCGGATAGCCCTTGCTCGAGGTCCGAAATACGCCGGCCCTGTGTCTCCGCAGCGATCCTGATATTTTCCAAAGTGGAGGATATTGGAGCTAGGGCCGCGTCAATAGCCTGCTTCAGTGTGGCATTGATAGCCGACTGCACTTGGGCAGCAATGAGGGCAGGTAGATCCGCAAGCAGAGCTATACAGAACTCTTGGAGATCAGCCCGGGTAACCGCCAGAGACGGGGATGCAGAGGCCGCGCCTGAGTCAGATGATGCAACTCCCGCCATTATAGGAACAGCTTTCGTTGCACCCTTGGGCTTCATAAAAAGTGGAAATCGACACGAAAAGGTAACTAAACTACACGTATACACTTACAAACAGAACAACTAAACTAGATGCTGTGATAGATGATCGAATGTAAAGCAAAAAAAGCAAATAGTACTACAGCGCTCCCAGACACGTCTCACTCACTCACCATGCTAACCGGAACCCTGGAATAGTTCACACCTATTAATTCAAGGGTTTTTCTTTATTTTTACTATTTTCTACATTAAAGAATAATAGTGAAGACATCAAAACTATGAAATAACACATATGGAATCATGTAGTAACCAAAAAAGTGTTAAACAAATAAAAAAATATTTTATATTTTAGATTCTTTATAGTACCCACCCAGGTCATCACTCTCCTTCTCGGTCAAATAGCACTTACACAGCCTGGAGGTGTGTTGGGTCATTGTCCTGTTGAAAAACAAATGATAGTCCCACTAAGCGCAAACCAGATGGGATGGTGTTTTGCTGCAGAATGCTGTGGTAAGCATGCTGGTTAAGTGTGCCTTGATTTCTAAATAAATCACTGACAGTGTCGCCATGAAAGCACCCCCACTCCATTTCCACCTCCTCCTCCATGCTTCACGGTGGGAACCACACATGCAGAGATCATCCGTTCACCTACTCTGCATCTCACAAAGACACGGCGGTTGGAACTAAAAATCTCAAATTTAGACTCATCAGACCAAAGGACAGCTTTCCAACGGTCTAATGTCCATCGCTCGTGTTTCTTGGCCCAAGCAAGTCTCTTCTTCTTATTGGTGTCCTTTAGTAGTGGTTTCTTTGCAGCAATTCGACCACGAAGGCCTAATTCATGCAGTCTCCTCTGAACAGTTGATGTTGACATATGTCTGTAACTTGAACTCCGGGCCTTCCTTTCCTGTGGCGGTCCTCATGAGAGCCCGTTTCATCATAGCGCTTGATGGTTTTTGTGACTGCACTTGAAGAAACTTTCTAAGTTCCTGAAATATTCCGTATTGACTGACCTTCACGTCTTAAAGTAATGATGGACTATAGTTTATCTTTGCTTATTTGAGCTGTTCTTGAAATAATATGGACTTGGTCTTTTATTTATTATTTAATTGAAATGCATTCCAGGTGACTACCTCATGAAGCAGGTTGAGAGAATGCCAAGAGTGTGCAAAGCTGTCATCAAGAATATCAAATATAAAATATATTTTGATTTGTTTAACACTTTTTTTCTTTTTGGTTACTACTTGAGTCCATATGTGTTATTTCATAGTTTTGATGAAAATAAAAGCGTCCCATTGTCAACAGAATGCATGTCCTCCTAGATCAGAGTGATACCGTGGCTACATTGCAAGCACTGCATCTGTACAGTAAACTATCAGAAACTACAGTATCACAACACAACCGTCACCTGAGCCCAGATCTGCCTGTGTACATTCCCATCACTCAACTTTCCCCACTATCATTTCCTATCTCCCTATCGTTGTTCACAATATTCCCTCGTCCCTCATAGCTCTGGTAGGGGAATGGGGTGGGGAATAGGAGCGGAGGGAAGCAGATGATTAAGTCTGATGCTAATATAAACCTATCTATCTCTCATTAGGACATCAGCATTCAGGCTCTTCTGGAATCTCTCCAACTCTATCACACACACGTCTCTAATCACAGTGCCCACATTCATAAAGCATCTGAGAGTAGGATTGCTGATCTAAGATCCGTTTTGCCTGACAGACTTTGCAGTCTGCTGTTTTTACTTCCCAGTCATTGATGTTTATGTACAGTACAACACACATGCAGTACAATGACCAAATATATCCACCATACTTATATTTGTCTATACTGTATCACTATGCAGTAGTTCAGTATATTACTGTGATTCATAAAGTGGCTGTATATGACTGTTTCACCTCTAAACAGTTATAGCTTGAATCGCTTAGATCTCATCTCAGTGGCACAATTACAGAGAAAATAATTTGTGCTCTTTTACCTGTAATACTCAGAATGCCCCTGCACAGTACAAATCACCTCAGAGACGCCACAGGTCTGTAATACTCAGAATGCTCCTGCACAGTACAAATCACCTCAGAGACGCCACAGGTCTGTAATACTCAGAATGCCCCTGCACAGTACAAATCACCTCAGAGACGCCACAGGTCTGTAATACTCAGAATGCCCCTGCACAGTAAAAATCACCTCAGAGACGCCACAGGTCTGTAATACTCAGAATGCCCCTGCACAGTACAAATCACCTCAGAGACGCCACAGGTCTGTAATACTCAGATTCTCCTGCACAGTACAAATCACCTCAGAGACGCCACAGGTCTGTAATACTCAGAATGCCCCTGCACAGTACAAATCACCTCAGAGACGCCACAGGTCTGTAATACTCAGAATGCCCCTGCACAGTACAAATCACCTCAGAGACGCCACAGGTCTGTAATACTCAGAATGCCCCTGCACAGTACAAATCACCTCAGAGACGCCACAGGTCTGTAATAGAATGCCCCTGCACAGTAAAAATCACCTTAGAGACGCCACAGGTCTGTAATAGAATGCCCCTACACAGTAAAAATCACCTTAGAGACGCCACAGGTCTCTGAACTACCTAGATTTGCTGTTAGCTGAGCAGAAACAATAAACTGCACTGAAAGCAGGTAGGAGAGAGCAGAGGCTGGGAGCTCCTTACCGTAAATATGTTGAATGTAGAAGTTTGTAGTGCTGGTTACCGGCCAGCTATACATCACTTCAGTAAATTGTGGTGTGCAAACTAAGTGTGCGTCCCAAATGGTACCCTAGTAGTGTACTATAATGTAGGGAATATGGTGCCATGTGGGACTAAGCCTAAGATTCCTGGTTGCACTCTCTCATGACAATGGAGGATACAGTGAGTTCCAAAAGTATTGGGACAGTGACACATTTTTTTTTGGCTCTGTGCTCCAGCACTTTGGATTTTAAATTAGAAAGTGCAGACTGTCAACTTTAATTTGAGGTTATTTTCATCCATATCGGGTGAACCGTTTAAAAATGACATCACTTTTTGTACATAGTCCTTTCATTAAGTTCACTTATGTGTATTAAAGTAGTATAAAGTTAAGTATTTGGTCCCATGTTCATAGCACACAATGACTACATTAAGCTTGTGATTCTACACATTTGTTGGATACATTTGCTGTTTGTTTAAATTGTGTTTCAGATTATTTTGTGCCCAATAGAAATGAACAGTAAATAATGTTTGTCATTTGTAAATAAGAATAGAATATGTTTCTAAACACTTCTACATTAATGTGGATGCTACCATGATTATGAATAATCCTGAATTAATCGTGAATAATGATGAATGAGAAAGTTAGACATACAAATATCATACCCCCAAGACAACATAGTCCCAGACTGACAACACATAGTCCCAGAGACTGACAACACATAGTCCCAGAGACTGACAACACATAGTCCCAGAGACTGACAACACATAGTCCCAGAGACTGACAACACATAGTCCCAGACTGACAACACATAGTCCCAGAGACTGACAACACATAGTCCCAGAGACTGACAACACATAGTCCCAGACTGACAACACATAGTCCCAGAGACTGACAAAACATAGTCCCAGAGATTGACAACACACTGACAACACATAGTCCCAGAGACTGACAACACATAGTCCCAGAGACTGACTAAACATAGTCCCAGAGACTGACAACACATAGTCCCAGAGACTGACACACATAGTCCCAGAGACTGACAACACATAGTCCCAGACTGACAACACATAGTCCCAGAGACTAACAACACATAGTCCCAGAGACTAACAACACATAGTCCCAGAGACTGACAATACATAGTCCCAGACTGATAACACATAGTCCCAGAGACTGACAACACATAGTTTGGAGGGCTTGCAGCACCAAGCTTGATTACACGGTGTGGCTGTAGCAGGGTAACTGTAAACAAGGATTAGTGCTGTCTCTGTTTAGGCCCCTTTTGGTTGTTTCCACTTAGATACAGATCTGGGATCAGCTTCCCCCTGCCCCCAATAAACCCTAACTATTAGTGGAGAAAATGCTGAACTGTAGATCAGCATCTATTGGCAACTTCACCCTACTCCTTTGGGTTGTGAGATGGATGCAGGGGTAATAATGTGTCAAGGGCCCTGTGTTTTAGTAACCTGGTCACAGATTGGTTTTGTGCTGTGTCTCGCCAGTAGTATAGTGCTATAGTATAGCCATTCTCGTGCCAAACATACATGACAATATAATGTCTCTCAGTGGAGGCTAATGAGGGGAGGAGGGCTCATAATAATGTCCGGAATGGAGTGAATTGAAGGGTATCAAGCACATTTTTTTTCTCTAATGTGTTTAATACCTTCCTTTCACTCCATTCCAGCCATTATACTCCATTCCAGCCATTATTATGAGCCGTCCTCCCCTCAGCAGCCTCCACCAATGTCTCTATACAGGGTTTTATGGAGGTCAATCCTATTTCACTAGAACAGAGGCTTGGTGCGTGGACGTCACTCTATCGCTTCTAGTGTAATTCTCTGGATCCACCACACACTTTGCATGGTAAAAGGAGGAGCTTAGACAACAGCTTAGATAAATGTATCCTAATCTGTTTAGATACAGTCACTTTAGGGTCTGGTTTCTCAGACACAGGTTAAGGATGGTCCAGGACTAAAAAGCACGTTTGAGTCCAGAATTAGGCTTCTATGTCCGGGAAACTGGCCGCTAAAAGTCTAGTTGTTAGTGAAATAATAGATAAAAACCTTCATTATGAATGTTTATGTGATACTCTATGTGCTGATGTTTGTGGTGTTGAATTTACTAGACTACCGTTGACAATTAGCTGGCTGGCTAAGTTATTGAATGTTAATTCATGTGCATGGTTCCTGTCAAATGAATGTAGTAAACAACGATGAAATAAATACAAATCCACTATTTCTACACAGCTGTATTGATGTTATGTGTTCTGACTTCTTGTCTCGTTGTGGGATGTTTTAGACATTTGTAGTGATGAGGATCTTTCATGTGTAAAATACCCGAAATGTATAGTCATGTATGTTTAACCCCGTCCCCAAACAAGGTCACACAACAAGGATTGAATTCATAGAAAAATAGTGCTCTTTATTATAAATTATTGAAATGTTGTATAAATATAAATATGTGCAAAGGTTTTAGTTCTGCTTGCCCAAATGTTGTCCATGTTTCTACTGCAGACAGTTACCTGGCTAGACAATAATGAATATCTTTATAAAAGATAGGAGAAAACGTGTTTTCTGTCAGTCATGTAAACATTGTCTGGTTTTAACAAAGAAAATTGAACAGGATGAATCTTAGATGCTCTCTTTGAGAGGAAGAGAGATTCTCAGAGTTGAATACATTCAATAGCAAGCAATATCTGGTGTCCTGTCTGTGGTACAAATACCACCACATTCATCTGGGTATATTTCCTGTCCACTGAGGGCTCACCCTGACTCTATTGTCTCTGTATATAGTGGTGCTATTATCTCAAGTACAAAAGAAACCCCTCATTTGTTTTTTTTTCATGCAAGTATTTGTTGTTCTGTCAATAAACCGTTTTGTTGGCGAGTTCAGGGCAGGTTTGGCATGTTCATATGAAAAGCCCTGCCAATTAACCAATCATTACACACATCATCAACACTTTAATTGTCAAAGTTATTTTTCTCCATTCTGTAATGTGTTTTACACTTGTGTAACATTGGGTCATAATTGGTTTGCAGTTCTGGCTATTCTTTTCTAACGAAAACACAAGTACTGACTCAAAGTGTGGTGTTGGTGACGGTGAATGTCCCCTTTGGAACACAGGTTAGAATTCCTGTTGCTAGGCAGTTTCCTGGCAAGGCCGAGGCAGATATCCCAGTTTTCCCAGAGGAGGCCAAAAAACTTGGCGCTCTGACCAATGTGTTTAATACTTCCAGGCTCAGGGCTAATGTCCAAGACTAATATCCAACAGCTAGCTAAGGACAGTCATTACAGCCAGTCCTGCTGTAATGGATGAATGGATAGCAGAGGCTGGTGTGTCTCTCTCAGGCCGGTGCTGTGCCACAGCCAGACCCCATGGTTAGCAGCAGTGGGAATATGTGCTTCATCAGAGGCGTGAAGGCAGGCAAGATGATTGCTCAGAGCCTTCATAGACTGAAGAGAGAGAGAACCTTGGGAGGAAGTTTTCTGGCCCAATCGAAGGCCTGACTGACACACATCTGAACCAATTAGCAGCACGCCAACTGTCTGTTTAGCCTCTCAATGGACCAATCCTCCTCTCTCTCTCCTTCTCGCTCCTTCTCTCTCTCTCTCTCTCCTTCACTATCTCTCTATTTCCTTCTCTCTCCTTCTCTCTCTGCATGAATGAGAGACTGGAACAGTATAGCTCTACTCTTCATGGTAACGTTACATCACTCCTGGACTTGGGAGGTAGGTACAGTACAGCCCTGTGAGAACCACATCACCAAGCATCTTCTTCTTACTCTCTCAGACCGACTCTCACTGCTGCCTTCCCCTCTGCCTCTTACCCCTGATGTGGGGGAACTATTCCTTTAAGACACAGATACAGACAGTCATCCCCCCCACCCCCCCAGTTCTGTGGGGTACTGCCACACTGTGTCTCACACCGACCCAAGTCTGATGCCCATCAGGGGCACTACATGTCCAGAGAGTACCCTAGATGGGCGCGTCGTACTCCTTCAGGAACTCTTTGAGCGGGTGGGGAAGCTGGTCCCGTTCGGATATGTCTAGGTGTCCGTTGACCGTTTTCCTACACAGGTGCTGCAGGCTGGACATAGTGGAGGAGAAAGGTTTGAGGAGCTCCAGAGGGATCTTCTCCCCTCCAGAGTAGATGTAGTAGGAGGTGTTCCCTCCCCTCGTGTTCCCCGCCAACGAAGCCCCTTTGGTGTGTGGCATGTAGTGGTGGACCAGCTTGAGCACGCAGTCGAAGTGGGGCACGGCCTGCAGGCTCTTGGGGTCCGTCTGGAGTAAAAAGGACCCAGAGTCACACTGGATGCGCAGGTTCTTGGTGCCAGACGCCGTCTTGACACTGAGTGTGAAGAAGTGTCGGTTGTCTGAGCTGTCGCGGATCAGGAAGGTGCCAACGGGCTCGGTGGCCAGCATGGCGTTGGCCTCCTTGCCGTTGATGGAGCCCCAGTAGAAGCCGCTCTCCTGGAGCTTGTACAGGGTGGTGACGACGAGCTGGTACTGCACCTTGGAGCTAAAGGTCTTGTAACGGTGAGGCAGCCGCATGGTGGCGTCGAAGGGGCTGCTGCTCATGACGGAGTCAAACTTGCTGTGGGTTACCATGGCGCTGTGAACTGCGTCTTTGCGACCTGCCTGGTGAGCACTGGGCACCACACAGACAACAGAAGACTAGAAGGAGGAGGTCGGAGAGTAGAGGTCACAAACCCCCCTACAGAGTTCAAGGCTCTTTAGTTCTGTTGTTGTGTCTGGAGAGGATAATCCTGGAGAGAAAGCAGAGAAAATTATCAGTATCAAAAGTATTTACTCAGAGTGATGTGACTTGAGCATTGAGTGGACCTCAGGGTATTGGGCAATATGATCCAAATAAGTTTTGAGTTGATCAACTCAAGATATCCAGTTCCATCATTTTAATTATAGAAATACATAAGTCGATGAAATGTTTATTTATAGTGTAATTGTTTTAGGATTGAGAGTAATCTAATAGATAGATAGATAGGTACTTTATTGATCCCCGAGGGGGAAATTTCAGTAACACTTTATTTTAAGGTGTCCTTGTTACAGTGTACTTACACTTGTAGTTACACTGTAACAAGTGTTGTAACTACGCGTAACAATCACTGTTACACTGTAACAACGTAATGTAACTAGTAGTATTACAGTTTGTAATTACACACGTGTAACAACAAATTCTTGTTACCATGCTTGTTACAAGTATTGTAACTGAATGTACTAACTCATTGTTACACATGCTTAAAAAAATAACACTTGTTACCAAAGAGGCACATGTCTACTGAATTCAAGAATTTAGTATTTCACTTTATCATCATAATTTGATTAATTAACATTGGTTAAAAAGGATCTGATCCATTGTGGATGCACATGGTGTGCTAGATAAGATAGCACACTCTAAAAAGCCTGAACACTTTTTCCATCAATATGTACTAATGATAATAACCCTAATATTTGTATAATGTTAATTAATCAAATGATGATGATAAAGTGAAATACTACATTCTTGAATTCAGTAGACATGTGCCTCTTTGGTAACAAGTGTTATTTTTTTAAGCATGTGTAACAATGAGTTAGTACATTCAGTTACAATACTTGTAACAAGCATGGTAACAAGATTTTGTTGTTACACTTGTGTAATTACAAACTGTAATACTACTAGTTACATTACGTTGTTACAGTGTAACTACAAGTGTAAGTACACTGTAACAAGGAAACCTTAAAATAAAGTGTCACCGAAATTTCTACCCAATACTCCTCAACCCATGTAGCTCTTAGGCAAAGATTATGCTTTGGCTATTATTTCAAATATGCTAATTAAACTTCTCTGGTTACATAGTGGAACATTTTTACCAATGAGTCCCTGGCTTTTTTTTGTCCTGTCGCGGACTATTGAGAACCACACGAAGTAATATGATTAGACACCGCTCATGTTGCTATCGTCACTCAATTAGGCACTGCTACATGATTTAACCATATTATTTACGGCAAATCGCCTATATGGCTATTGTATGTGAAAGATGAAAACATTATATTTCACTAGAAGAATAGAAGTGATTTGCAATTAGGCTACCGTGTGCTCTGTCCTACTAATTTACAGGAAAGTCGTTTTTTATATCTCCCCTACGGCTCAGTCACCGCGGTCAGTTCCAGTAAAGTCGAGCAGCCTAGTGAGCGGAATCATTCAACTGTTGCGTAATTTTACATACATATTTTTCGCAAATGTATAATTATGATACATTGTCTTCGCCTTTGTACTTTTAAACTATATAATGTCTTATTTCTTACCTTTTACGGTTTCTCACTGTACACTTGGAGCTTTGAAAGTTTATCCAATTGTTTCAATCCCTTGAGCATATTTGTTTCCTTGAGCTTGATATCTTGTGTTCAAATTGTAAGGATTGTATCCTTGCAGATGTGCAATGTCCTTTACAGTGTCAGTTTGTCTGTGTTCTACATTGGGCTGACTGTTCGTCGCTCGTACATCAGTTGCCTCTTTAATGATCACGAAACGCTAGCGAGTAGCGCTCATAATGTGTCGGGAGGCTCCACCCCCTTGGTTTTCCAGTAAGGGCCTCTTGGCAGATTGTCAGTAAGAAATTGTTTTTTTATAAAGGACGATTCCTGGTATTCAACAGAGAAGTCCTCCCCTCCCCCGCTGTTCCTCCAAAATGAAGTTATGGAGTTCCAAGCAATAACTTTTCCTGCAGCGAATTGCATGGACAAACTGTCTGTTAGCACCATATTGAATTATCTTTGCTGGTAATAGTAATGTTAATATAATGCAATACCACTAGACTACTATATATTTAGCATGTTATAAACACTCTAAGGTAATCAATATGTCCAACCTATTGGTTTGCAGAATATGACTATATAGTGAAAAAGACACGTTTAAGGTAGTCACATGATCTGATACATTTGTTTTAAGAAGTAGTTTAATTAATCTGAGCACTATTGACAGTGGTTGGTAAATGGGCCTCCTGGTGGAATAGACTGAACTGGCAGCAGCTGAATGCTATGCCAGTGCCCCGTAGAGGGCGCCAATATGTTTTGATTGGACAGTTAAAGCTTTATAGATACATATATAACTTTATTATAGGGACAGAGTTTCTTTGTAAACGTCTGTCAGTTTCTTTAGAACTGGCAACACTTTTTACATCCTTTGCTTTTCAGCTCAGTTATCATGGCAAGATCCCAACTGAACGGATGGATATATGAGATCTTACCACATGCTCACACTGTTCAGCTTCTAAATATCATTTGAATCATTAAATCAAAGTATACATTTGAACAAAATAAATTGGGAAATTCGGGACATTACAGGGAGATGTAAATATGGAACAGCTAATGTCAAAACACAAAAGGCTAAGCATCCCTCAGAGTAAATCACATGATGTGATACATTTTGTAGTGTAAGATGTTGAGCTAGCGTAGTGTATTCTAGTCGTGTCCAAAATTGCACCCTAGTACTTTAGACTAGGATTAATAGGGCTCTGGTCAAAATTAATTGAGAATAGGGTGCCATGTCTGTAATGTGTGACTTGTTCCCTACTCATCATCCTCTGTTTCTCCCTTCCTGCTTACTCATCAGAGATCTGACTGACACAAGCCCTGGGTATGGGTAGGTAGATTAACTCAGGGTTTAACCAGCCAGGGTAATGAAGGTGATTCAATGGTGAGTAACCTTGCCAGAGAGATATGAGCCATTACCATTGGCTCCCCAAGGTAATGCCGAGGCATTAGCTCAGAGAGCTACTAACAGTCCTGTGGCATGCAGGAGACCTGGGTTCAAACTCTGGTGGGTCACATCAGGCCAGGTTCCCACCACTCCCTGCCATCTCACCCACCTCAATGTCCCTTCTCTAATATTAATCAGCCCAGACAGGCTGACCCAGGAGAAGAGAGAGAGACCAAGGAGGGGGAAACAACTGTGTGAGAGAGAGTCTTGTGCTTATCAAAACCAAACCAGTAGGTTAGGCATTTGGCACAGACCATTAAGGAGGGTTGTGTGCTTCATTTGGTCATTTTCTTAACCAGATCTTTACTGAGAGGGGGATGGTGGAGACTAGAGAGAGAGGGCAGGGGCAAGGTCGGCTCCAGAGGACAGGGGCAAGGTCGGCTCCAGAGGACAGGGGCAAGGTCGGCTCCAGAGGGCAGGGGCAAGGTCGGCTCCAGGCATAAGCCACATGAGCAGGAAATTTGCTGTAAAACAGATTTTTTTTTCTCTCTGCTCCTTGGCCTATGGAGCAGCTAGAAGAACTGCCCATCCCTACTTTGAGGCAATGCTCAAACCCTACACCCCAACCAGAGGATGCCAACTCGGGTCTCTTGGCCCCATTTTCCGAAAACATCTGAAACCCTACCTCTTCAAAGAGTATCTTAAATAATCCCACCCCAATGTTTAGAATTGCAGAAAGCTTGTTTTAAAACTGCAACATTTCTCTATTTCCCTTGGGAAAATGTGTAGAATTTCAGGAATGTGTAGAATTGCAGGAAATGTGTAAAACTCACCATCAAGATGGGGGCTGGGCGGGGGGGGGGTTGCTTAGGGCCCCCAAAAGGCTAGCCCTGGCAGGGGGGATGACGCTGTAACGGCACAGCTCATAATAAGCTTTGGAGAGAGCCAGCTGTGTCTACAGAGGTGAGTCAGGTGCCTGGTGATTCGGATAAGACCTCCAGGCTGGGTGACTAGGTCTGTGTCCTAAATTATGGGTCCTGGTCAAAAGAAGTGCACGACATAGGGAATAGGGTGCCATTTGGGATGCAACCTAGGGGGGAAGCAGCAAGTAAGTAAACTCCGCTGGATTCCACTTGTTTTCCAGAAACCCTGTTGTGTCATCAGAGACAGGCACACGGCTGGTTACCGGCCCTCTTCCCCCTCCTGGGGGAAGAATGGGCGTGAATAGAGAGGAGATGTGGTGGTGAGTTGGCCCAACCAGGAAAGAGAAAGTCATAGGAACTCATCACACAGCCATGCTAGAGATCTCATTGGCTTAGACAGCTGGCTGACATCAAAGAAGCCATCAAATTGTAGCCTACAGTCGTGGCCAAAAGTTTTGAGAATGACACAAGTATTGGTCTCCACAAAGTTTGCTGCCTCAGTGTTGATGATGGCAATTTGCATATACTCCAGAATGTCATGAAGAGTGATCAGATCAATCAATCAATCAAATTTATTTATAAAACGCTTTTTACATCAGCCAATGTCACAAAGTGCTATACAGAAACCCAGCCTAAAACCCCAAACAGCAAGCAATGAATATGTAGAAGCACGGTGGCTAGGAAAAACTCCCTAGAAAGGCAAAACCTAGGAAGAAACCTAGAGAGGAACCAGGCTCTGAGGGGTGGCCAGTCCTCTTCTGGCTGTGCCGGGTGGAGATTATAACAATTCATGGCCATTAAGGCCAGTTCTTTCTCCAAGATGTTCAAATGTTCATAGATGACCAGCAGGGTCAAATAATAATAAAAGTAGTTGTGGAGGTTGCAACAGGTAAATACATCAGGAGTGAATGTCACTTGGCTTTTCAGTACAATCAGATGAATTGCAATTAATTGCAAAGTCCCTCTTTGCCATGAAAATGAACTTAATCCCCAAAAAACATTTCCACTGCATTTCAGCCCTGCCACAAAAGGACCAGCTGCCATCATGTCAGTGATTGTCTCGTTAACACAGGTGAGAGTGTTGACGAGGACAAGGCTAGAGATCACTCTGTCATGCTGATTGAGTCAGAATAACAGACTGGAAGCTTTAAAAGGAGGGTGGTGCTTGAAATCATTGTTCTTCCTCTGTCAACCATGGTTACCTGAAAGGAAACACGTGCCGTCATCATTGCTTTGCACAAAAAGGGCTTCACAGGCAAGGATATTGCTGATGGTAAGATTGCACCTAAACCAACCATTTATCGGATCATCAAGAACTTCAAGGAGAGAGGTTCAATTGTTGTGAAGAAGGCGTCAGGGCGCACAAGAAAGTCCAGCAAGCGCCAGGACCGTCTCCTAAAGTTGATTCAGCTGCGGGATCGGGGCACCACCAGTGCAGAGCTTGCTCAGGAATGGCAGCAGGCAGGTGTGAGTGCATCTGCACGCACAGTGAGGTGAAGACTTTTGGAGGATGGCCTGGTGTCAAGAAGGGCAGCAAAGAAGCCACTTCTCTCCAGGAAAAACATCAGGGACAGACTGATATTCTGCAAAAGGTACAGGGATTGGACTGCTGAGGACTGGGGTAGAGTCATTTTCTCTGATGAATCCCCTTTCCGATTATTTGGGCCATCCGGAAAACACCTTGTCCTGAGAAGACAAGGTGAGCGCTACCATCAGTCCTGTGTCATGCCAACAGTAAAGCATCCTCAGACCATTCCTCTGTGGGGTTGCTTCTCAGCCAAGGGAGTGGGCTCACTCACAATTTTGCTTAAGAACACAGCCATGAATAAAGAATGGTACCAACACATCCTCCGAGAGCAACTTCTCCCAACCATTCAAGAACAGTTTGGTGACGACCAATGCCTTTTCCAGCATGATGGAGCACCTTGCCATAAGGCAAAAGTGATAACTAAGTGGCTCGGGAACAAAACATCGACATTTTGGGTCCATGGCCAGGAAACTCCCCAGACCTTAATCCCATCGATCCTCAAGAGGCGGGTGGACAAACAAAAACCCACAACTTCTTACAAACTCCAAGCATTGATTATGCAAGAATGGCCTGCCATCAGTCAGGATGTGGCCCAGAAGTTAATTGACAGCATGCCAGGGTGGATTGCAGAAGTCTTGAAAAAGAAGGGTCAATACTGCAAATATTGACTCTTTGCCTAAACTGAATGTCATTGTCAATGAAAGTCTTTGACACTTATGGAATACTTGTAATTATACTTCAGTGTACCATAGTAACTACTGACATAAAGATCTAAGAACACTGAAGCAGCAAACTTTGTGGAGACCAATACTTGTGTCATTCTCAAAACCTTTGACCACGACTGTACACCGACACCAGATCAGATTGAAATCCAATGAAAACCAAATCAGTTTATTTAAAGTGCATTATTACAGTCTTCTTAAGTATAAAAAGTAAATTATAATTTTTTCATTTACAATCTAGGCTGAGAGGAATTACTTTTTAAATGTTTTAAGAAAAGAGTTAAACAGCGGGGTTGAGGATGACGTACAATACAAGTTCAGCAATGTTTCATTATCTGTCCGCCAACTACTACGGTCTGTGTGTCCTTAACCTGGAGGGTAGCAGTCAGATGTCTGGTCTGTCCGGTGTCAGCAGGACCTGTCTACTACTAATTGACCTGTAACTGTAACTCCCGCTCTCCTCTGTTGTTCCTGTTTATTTGGCAGGACATCTGAAGCACAGGGTGAGAGGCTTGGCTGGGTAGAGGTGTTGTGACTATTTGGTCTGAAACATTCAGTTTCAGGGGGAAAGCAGCTGCTTCATACTGTAGGCTTTCCCACTGACTCAGAGACAAGCTTCCAGTAAACCCATTGGTTTGGCAGGAAGAAGGGTGGTGAGAGGATGAATGAAAAGCAGAAAAATGTAGTCAGAATTATTTTTTTTTTATGTTCTCGGCTCGGCGGAGTTTGATTTAACCGATATCGTAAGAGCTTTTTGTTATGCTAACTTTTCATGAGATTATCTATGGCATCGCCCTTTGTAAAGAAAGGCCTAGCTTTCAGTATTTAGACAGCTGTATACCCTGAAGGTTTCAACTCAGGTTGAGGCTACAAAAGTTCAACACTAGGAAATGCTATTTGCTGAAACTCCTCTTAGGCCCACAGAAGCAGTTACATGCTGTTCAGACTGAATGTAGATTTAGGCCTAAAATCCACACACCCAGCTGTGTAGCTTCCATTCACTGAGTTTACCACAGGAGGTTGGTGGCAACTTCATTGGGGAGGACGGGCTCGTGGTAATGGCTGAAGCTGAATAAGTGGAATGGTATCAAACACATGGTTTCATGTAGTCCTTTGTAGCTCACATGGTAGAGCATGGCGATTGCAATGCAAGGGTTGTAGGTTTGATTCTCACGGGGGACCAGTATGAGAACATGTATGCAATAACTGTAAGTTATTCTGGATAAGTGTGTCTGCTAAATGATTTGCTCTGCTTCAGCTGCTATTATGAGCCATCCTCAACTCAGCAGCCTCCACTGGAGTTTATAGTAGATAAAGTGTTGTGTCATTACTGGTGACAGTACAGTACCTGGAAGAGATGGAGGAAAGTTCCTGGCATCTTATCAGTCAATCTTATTCCTGTTTGGAGGCTAGCACTACCATAGCTTTAGTTCGTGTTCGGAGGCTAGCACTACTGTGGCTTTAGTTTCTGTTCGGACATTAGTACCACCATAGCTTTAGTTCCTGATGGACATTAGTACCACCATAGCTTTAGTTCCTGTTTGGACATTAGTACCACCATAGCTTTAGTTCCTGTTTGGACATTAGTACCACCATAGCTTTAGTTCCTGTTTGGACATTAGTACCACCATAGCTTTAGTTCCTGTTTGGACATTAGTACCACCATAGCTTTAGTTCCTGTTTGGACATTAGTACCACCATAGCTTTAGTTCCTGTTCGGACATTAGTACCACCATAGCTTTAGTTCCTGTTCGGACATTAGTACCACCGTAGCTTTAGTTCCTGTTTGGACATTAGTACCACCATAGCTTTAGTTCCTGTTTGGAGGTTAGCACCACCGTAGCTTTAGTTCCTGTTTGGAGGCTAGCACCACCGTAGCTTTAGTTCCTGTTTGGAGGCTAGCACCACCGTAGCTTTAGTTCCTGTTTGGAGGTTAGCACCCCTGTAGATTTAGTTCCTGTTTGGAGGCTAGCACCACCGTAGCTTTAGTTCCTGTTTGGAGGCTAGCACCACCGTAGCTTTAGTTCCTGTTTGGAGGCTAGCACCACTGTATCTTTAGTTCCTGTTTGGAGGCTAGCACCCCTGTAGATTTAGCTCCTTTGTGATAAAGTTAAACCATACTGTACATGTGAAATTCTAAGAATACTGTGCACAGTTCCAGTGTAATTTGGTTAAACCATAATTTGGCCAAATAAGTCATGCTTAGACCTTCCCTATTCCATAAAATCTAAATTAAAATGACTTCCTGGTTAGTTGAATAAGAGCACTGGGTACAATTACTAATCATGCAACATTGATTTCCAGTCAACTGAGCTGAACAACTGAGTTGTTAAAAATATAAATAAATCTCTTCTGAATGTTGAACAATCATACAGTGTTTCCAAAAGGTATGCTAAGCATCTTGAACAGTTACCACATCAAATTAATATGTCAACATACCATAAAAGCAGACTTGTCTGGTGAACTTGATGTTTCAGACTAGTCATGCTTAGAGAGCTGATTTTCGAATGGACAGGGAAGAATAGAGCTTTGTGATGGCTTCCTCCTCACAAATTCATTAATTGGCTCTAAGAAGATTCCGCACAGGCCGCCCAATCATTGTGGTTACCTAAAGTATTTTTTATGTATTGTTTTGGCTTGTAGGAAGCGAAGTAAGGACATATTCGCATTAAATGTATATTTTCACAGGTTATTTATGTACATGCTGCAATACATCTCTGGCTCTTAAGGGAAAATATCTTTCAGTCTTTTATACATCCAAGGTATGAGGGAACAACACATCAAAGTGAAAGCTGAATTGTATATATATATATTATTTTATAAAAAAGGCAGTTAAAATGTTTGACCTCTTCTTAACATGGTGTCCCATGATCCCTCGTCTGTTTGCAACAAATCTTTATGACCTCTAGTTATTCCATGAATATTCACACTGAAAGTATTTGTATGGTAGAGGGAGATGTTCCAATTGTTAGAGGCTAATGTAGAACACACCAATAGGTCTGATTGCTTTAGTAGACTCCCATATAAAAGTGGGCAGATGTTCCTTTGCAAAGTTAAAGAAATGGAGGAGCACAGATTAACACTAAGGGTGCGTTCGTAAATTCACTCTGGCTATCTACTCCAATTTCAGAGCACACTATGTCTGAGTGTGCCAGAGCACAGAATAAGTGATGAATTTACGAACGCTCAACACTCGTTGAATATAGCCGGTGTCAGTAAACGTCGGCAAAAAAGCTTAATTAAATTGTTGCCAGCAGCACAGTTACAGTCACCAACGCTCTGAATAACATGAAAACACCCTAACCACCTCTGCTAGTGTGAGTAAAATGGTCAGAGTGAGATTTACTCTCATTTGTGTCTGGAAGTAGCTAGCAAGCTAGCCAACGTTAGCCGGTTAGCTTGGGTGCTTGACTGCCATTGTGAGGTCAGATTAACCCTACTCGCGTCCAGTGTGCGCTCTGAACACTCCTACACTTTACGAACTGACAATCTGACAATGCTCTGAATTTACGAACACCAAAAGCGCAATCTGATTGAATTTACGAACACACTGTATAACTGTGAAATTGCCGAAATGCCATGTGTGTCCTCTTACATCAGTAAATTAATAACAACGTAACCATTTACAAACTCAAGCACACAAGCAAACTGGCTAACGTTGGGGGAATACAGAGGGTAAAGAACAAATGAGAGAACACCTCACCCTTACCATTTTACTCGCCCTAGGAGAGCTGGTTAGGCTGTTTTCATGTTATCCAGAGCGTTGGTGTCTGTGCTGCTGACACCGGCCATATTCAATGGGTGTTGAGTGTTCGTAAATTCATCACTTATTCTGCTCTCTGGCACACTCAGACGACAGTGCTCTGAAATCGGAGTAGATAGCCAGAGTGAATTTATGAACGCACCCTAAATTGAAGGTATACCTTGCAGCACTGTTGTGCATGCGTTGCTAGGCATTGGGCAAGATTCTTAGGTTAAACCTCTGATCTCAGGAAGGACATTTCAAAAGATGCAGAATCTTCAGACCACAAAGTAACACTCACACCCACCTGTTTCCATCATCAGCATGTATTGTGACATTTACCATGCCTGCTAACTCTGAGCTGACAGAGTTAGGAAGATATATATGATCAACCACAAGTTTGCTAGTCTTGAATCATCACAGGGAAGATGGCAGAAAACACTAAAATGAATGTGGGCTGTATCCACCTTGCTGGACAAGGTCTAGCTTTTTTATGGCAATGAAAACCTTGCTGGATTTAGGTCTAATAACGTTGCTGTCTTGGATGAAGCAAGCGCACACATTTTCTTCAGGAAATTTAGCTTTTCTAGTTTGACATTGTTGATTGTTTCAGTAGATGCCAAGCGTGAAATCAAATTTTCTGAATGGGGGTTCTTCCTCCAGTTAATGCTACACAGCCAGGTGCTTTTTAACAGACCAACCCTTTTTCTACCCAGTACTTATGATGGTCCCTTGCTGCTGTCAGCACCTGGTCCCAGTCTGGCCTGGAAGACTAAGAGGAATCCACAGTGTTTCAAAGAAAAGACACCTGACACTGCTGTCCCCGGCTGTTGGATCAAATACCGTAGGGTCTCCTCCCAACAGCCATAAGACTGGGCTGAGTTAGATGGAGAAATACATGGGTGTGGAATTAGAAGAAACCAGGGGTGGAATTAGAAGAAACCAGGGGGGGAATTAGAAGAAACCAGGGGTGGAATTAGATGAAACCAGTGGTGGAATTAGAAGAAACCAGTGGTGGAATTAGATGAAACCAGTGGTGGAATTAGAAGAAACCAGGGGTGGAATTAGAAGAAACCAGGGGTGGAATTAGAAGAAACCAGGGGTGTAATTAGAAGAAACCAGGGGGGAATTAGATTTGATTGCTGGTGTTGCTATACGCCTTGGTTTGGGGTGAACAGGTCCACATTGGGCTAAATGCTCTTGAGATGTAATCAGTTATGTATTAGAGGGCATCACATGCACCACATAAAACTCCTTCCATACTGTCACATGTCCTGTTCTATTTCTGCCCTTGTGTGCTAATGCCATCACAGCTGTAAACAATAAGCCATGGTCGGTGAGGTTTGGATAAATGGTCTCACATCAATCACTAATTATGTTTCCTCAATGTTCCCATGCCACTTGTACTGTACTTTAAGGTAATTGAGTTTTGTCTCCTGTTTTACCCCATCACTGTGTGTGATTATAATTATATAAATGTTTCCTCGATGTCACGTTTTGTCCCCTGTATTCCCCTGTTTTGTCCCCTGTATTCCCTTGTTTTACCCCCTGTATTCCCCTGTTTTACCCCCTGTATTTCCCTGTTTTACCCCCTGTACTCCCCCTGTATTCCCCTGTTTTACCCCCTGTACTCCCGTTTTACCCCCTGTATTCCCCTGTTTTACCCCCTGTATTCCCCTGTTTTACTCCCTGTACTCCCGTTTTACCCCCTGTATTCCCCTGTTTTACCCCCTGTATTCCCCTGTTTTACCCCCTATATTCCCCTGTTTTACCCCCTGTATTCCCCTGTTTTACCCCCTGTATTCCCCTGTTTTACCCCCTGTACTCCCGTTTTACCCCCTGTATTCCACTGTTTTACCCCCTGTATTCCTCTGTTTTCCCCCTGTATTTCCCTGTTTTGTCCCCTGTTTTACCCCCTGTATTCCCATGTTTTACCCCCTGTATTCCCCTGTTTTACCCCCTGTATTTCCATGTTTTGTCCCCTGTTTTACCCCCTGTATTCCCCTGTTTTACCCCCTGTATTTCCCTGTTTTACCCCCTGTATTCCCCTGTATTCCCCTGTTTTTCCCCCTGTATTTCCCTGTTTTGTCCCCTGTTTTACCCCTGTATTCCCCTGTTTTACCCCCTGTATTCCCCTGTTTTACTCCCTGTACTCCCGTTTTACCCCCTGTATTCCCCTGTTTTACCCCCTGTATTCCCCTGTTTTACCCCCTGTATTCCCCTGTTTTACCCCTGTATTCCCCTGTTTTACCCCCTGTATTCCCCTGTTTTACCCCCTGTATTTCCCTGTATTTCCCCCTGTATTCCCCTGTTTTACCCCCTGTATTTCCCTGTTGTACCCCCTGTATTTCCCCGTTTTATCCACAGTTTTCCCCCCTGTATTCCACAGTTTTCCCCCCTGTATTCCACTGTTTCCCCCCCTGTATTCCACAGTTTTCCCCCCTGTATTTCCCTGTATTTCCCCCTGTATTCCCCTGTTTTACCCCCTGTATTTCCCTGTTGTACCCCCTGTATTTCCCCGTTTTGTCCACTGTTTTTTCCCCCCTGATCTGGAACTGTTGGGGTGCTAGGACCTAGTTTAACAATTATGCATCCATCCGTGAGTAACTCTGGTCCGTCAGCAATCATTCATTCAGGACCTCTTTATTCATGCAGGTCTGTATATACATACTCATGTACAGTTGTTATAACATATCACGTGCAATATTGCTAGTAATTCTTGGACCTAACTTACGTAGGCATTCACTCAGGAATGCATATTAGTATCCTGTCAGTTGCACCTTTTCTCATTGCTTTTAGTATATCGAATGTGCAATAAGTGCAGTTGTCTATAATTAAACCCTGCGCACTAAGGACTGTATTTTAAGGGAATTACTATTATTACCCCAAATTATAACATACACACATTTAGCTATTAAAGTATCTCTTCCTGTCATTTACCTGTACAGTTTGTGTAACCATGCAAGTATTCACTTATCTGTAAATATAACTGTATATTTACCTGTACAGTTAATTTAACCATGCAAAATATTCACTTACTTGTTCTTTAAGCCAGTCTGTCTATTAAGTAAACTATTATTACCCTCGCTCATATCATACGCATTTTTAGCTACTGAAGTATTTCTCTGCCATCGACCTGTATAGTATAGTTAACCATGCAACATCCACCAATGTATAGTGTACATATTCAGCCAACCACCCATACTATGCTATGTCTTTTTATAGCTTTTTTTTTTTCACTCCAGATATCTTGTATTTTTATACTTTTTCATACTGACACTCTATGTACCGTGTATCTGTCTTTTGTGTACTTTCGTTGTGGAATTTTGCACCTGCCCTGTGTTTTTGTTGTTGTAGCTGCTTGACAAAGAAATTTCCCCCTCGAGGGATCAATAAAGTACCTATCCATTCATCCATCCATTTCCCTGTTGTACCCCCTGTATTCCCCTGTTTTTCCCCTGTATTTCCCTGCACAGTTACTAAATAAATACAGTTGATTTGCTGCACTGAGCTGGAGGATAATGGGTGATGTTGCACATTGAGGTGCATGTTTCATTGCTCTGTGGTACGTCTGAATACATGTCACCGTCACTGTGTGGGATTTTGACTGAAAGCTATACAGTAATGGCCCATTTCCACTGTAAGACTTTACCCCTGTGTTTATTGTTGGTTCTGCTCTTCACAAGTCCTTGGTGTCAGCTCTAGCTATGGAAATGCAACTCTGCCCAAATAAATAAGGTCCAGATGGAAAAGCATCACAACTGTACTGTATGTGTCTGGTCCCTCAAGCCAGACACATGGCACAGACATCTAAAAAGACTCCTCCCTCCAAATCATTGTTGACATATTTGTAACAAAGTTAATTAATGTCTTCTGTGTTGTGACATTATTCCTGGCATCTCTGTGCCAACGGGACGCAGGGCAACATCCCAGGTGGAACATTTCCAGTAGGGTCAGTATTTGTTCTTACCCCACTATTCCTCCATTGAGACTGGCATACAGCCGATGCCATAACTTACAACGTGCTGGGAAAATACTTTGTAGTGTCAATATGAGAGTACTGAGAAACTCTTTTCAGACGTGGTAGTTGTTTGGTCACTTCCTCACACACACTCACACACACACACACACACACACACACACACACACACACACACACACACACACACACACACACACACACACACACACACACACACACACACACACACACACACACACACACTCACACACACACACACACACACACACACACACACAAACACACAAGCACACACACAGAAGTACAATTTATCGCTGTCACTTCCCTTCTGGTTTTATTCCCATTGAGACAATGAGAGTAATAGAGAATGCTACTGGGTTGACACATTTATTTATCCAACAGGCAAGTCCCCTGAGGGTGAAACCTCTTTTCCGAGGAAGACCTGGCGAGAAAAGAAGTGAGACTAGAATGAGAAAAGCACGTCATGTGCCTGACCAGTGCTGGGATCTTGACAGTCATATATTTCTAGGTAGGTTGTGAGAATGCAGAATCCTGCAAGCTATTGTTACTCTCACATTCTGTGCTCTGTCATGGTTTTGAAGAAGCAGTTAAAGACAGAAGGGAATGTCACTAATGTCATGAGGCCAACCTGGCAATGTGCCATCATACACCACATATGACCAGAACCCCTTCCATGTGAACAGTAACAGAACCCCTTCCATGTGAACAGTAACATAACCCCTTCCATGTGAACAGTAACAGAACCCCTTCCATGTGAACAGTAACAGATACTGTCCCACTTTTCACTGCAGGTCATACAGGAGTTGACAATTCATGTTAATTCCATAACCATTCAATTAACATTAATAGGAAACAGTATATTCTTAACACTAATTTGATTTACATAATTAACATTGTGAATTTCATGAAAATGATGGACAAAGCCACTCTATAACAACACAGGGCGAGACCCAGATGCAGACACAGGAGGCAGATGGTTAGAGTCTGTGATATTTATTGAACAAAGAGGCAGGTCGAGGACAGGCAGAAGTTCATTAACCAGGTCAGAGTCTAAAAAAGGTACAGGGCAGCAGGCAGGCTGAATGGACAAGACAGGCTGAATGGTCAGGCAGGCTGAATGGTCAGGACAGGCTGAATGGTCAGAACTGGGAGGACTAGAAAAACAGAGACTAGGAAAAACCGAGGCGCACGGAAAACCACGCTGGTTGACTTGACAAGACAGGACGAACTGGCAACAGACGGACAGAAGACACTGGTATAAATACACAGGGAATAATGGGAACACATGGGAGACACCTAGTGGGGGGTGGAGACAAGCACAAGACAGGTGAAACAGATCAGGGTGGAGACAAGCACAAGACAGGTGAAACAGATCAGGGTGGAGACAAGCACAAGACAGGTGAAACAGATCAGGTTGGAGACAAGCACAAGACAGGTGAAACAGATCAGGGCGGAGACAAGCACAAGACAGGTGAAACAGATCAGGGCGGAGACAAGCACAAGACAGGTGAAACAGATCAGGGTGGAGACAAGCACAAGACAGGTGAAACAGATCAGGGCGGAGACAAGCACAAGACAGGTGAAACAGAACAGGGCGGAGACAAGCACAAGACAAGTGAAACAGATCAGGGCGGAGACAAGCACAAGACAGGTGAAACAGATCAGGGTGGAGACAAGCACAAGACAGGTGAAACAGATCAGGGTGTGACACTCTCTGCAGTGTTATTGACAGTCTAATAGCACTGTCTTTGCCACTGTGAGTTGACCCACCACATGAAATGTTCATAGCAATCAGTGGTGTAAAGTACTTAAGTAAAAATACTTTAAAGTACTAGTTAAGTAGTTTTTTGGGGTGTCTGTACTTGACTTTACTATTTACATTTTAGACTTTTTAACTTTTACTTCACTACATTCCTAAAGAAAATAAAAGATTGAATGCTTAGCAGGACATGAAAATTGTCCAATTCACGCACTTATCAAGAGAACATACCTGGTCACCCCTACTGCCTCTGACTCACTAAACACACATTAATTGTTTGTAAATGATGTCTGAGTGTTGGAGTGTGCTCCTGGTTATCCATACATAAAAACGTAAAAACAAGAATATGGTGCCGTCTGCTTTGCTTAATATAAGGAATTTCAAATGATTTATACTTTTACTTGTAATACTTAAGTATATTTTATCAATTACATTTACTTTTGATACTTAAGTATATTTAGAACCAAATACTTTTAGACTTTTACTCAAGTAGTTTTTTACTGGGTGACTTTAACATTTACTTGGAATAAATTTCTGTTACAGTATCTATACTTTTACTCAAGTATAACAATTGGGTATTGCATAGCAGAAAGAGATAGACTGGCCATAGGGCAATTCTGGCAAATGCCAAATGGGCTGGTCCATCTTAAGCCCAGTGGGCCGGTCTAAATTGGGGTTTTGATTAGTATTTGGCTAATAATGGGGAACTTGAGGAAACATGTGCCTGTGTGTTCGAAATGACTGGGCGGTCTATAATATAATCTGCATTACACTGGACATTAAACATCATAGGTTTACACTACATCCCCAAAATAACTGGAAGGTTGCCATGGGTGTGGGACAATCAGGGGTTCCATTTTATAATTACTTTGATGAGCCAATCAAAAGCTATTATGAATGCTTTTAAATGCTTTATAAATTATTAGACATTATTAGACATCCATTGGGTTTAGAGATAGGAACTGTGCCAGGAACGTGATCAACGGCCTCTTTCTGAGATAATAACTGTTTTCCTCGAGGCCCCCATTATTAGCCAAACAATGATAATTCTGCACGAAACCCCCAATTTAGACAGACCCACTGGTCCTTAAAACGATGGTTATTTCCCAAAATGTCCTATATCTCATTCAGCCCCATTACAGCCTCCACCATCAGTCCATCAGTATTGAACATACAGTGAGGAGATGGAGAAACAGAGAAGCCAATGACATAATGGGAATCTTAGAAATGGACTTTGATTCCCACAAACCCCCGAAATAGCTGTCTAATGTCATCGGGCAGATGGTAAATAATCTGTCTGCACCATAATAGCAAAGGTTGTTTGGCTGAGAAGAGCATTTCACTGTCTTCACTGTCTGAATGGGATTTGTAGACAAACACACACACACACACACACACACACACACACACACACACACACACACACACACACACACACACACACACACACACACACACACACACACATACACACACACACACACACACACACACACACACACTCACAGACACACAGACGTGCAAACACACGCACTTAAACAGACACAGGCACACAGATGTGAAAACACATGCATAGACACACAGACACACAGTGACACACAGAGCCACTCAGACACACACAGACACACACATACACACTGAGATACACAGAGACACACACAGAGACGCACACAGAGACGCACACAGAGACACCCACAGAGACCCATCCACAGAGACACACACATACACACTGAGATACCCAGAGAGACACACACAGACACAGACACACATCCATAAACTCATCTATAACACGATAGTAGTAACCTGATCCTTGGCTGTGCCAGTAAGCAGGGTCTGACATATCCGGATGGATTAAAGTGTATGTGTAAGGTTCAAACACGTTACAGGCTACAGATGTCTGAAATATGTCCCTGAGGCTTGCAGCTACATTAACGTTGAAGTAAATGTTTTTTTTTGCTGTGCTACAATACACAGAAATGTAACCTATCCTGACATTGGTAAGAACCTCCCGTACAGACAGAGGGACTTGAACCCAGCTGATCCTAGATCAGAAGTACTTGAACCCAGCTGATCCTAGATCAGCCATCTTAGAAGAGAGCTACTGAGCCCTGTCCTTCTCAATGGCATTTCCTCTGGTCCCCTCCCTACTGGACCCTCCTATACAGACAGGATATTCTTCTAGAGCCTGTCCAACTTCCTACCTCTTTCCCCTCTTCCCAGTCATCCTACCGTGGCAATCCTAGAAGGAGAGCGAGAGAGAACAGAGAGAACCCAAAAGGAGATAGAGAGAACAGAGAGAACCCAGAAGGAGATAGAGAGAACAGAGAGAACCCAGAAGGAGATAGAGAGAACAGAGAGAACCCAGAAGGAGATAGAGAGAACAGAGAGAACCCAGTAGGAGAGAGAGATAACAATCTTTCACAATCCCACAGTGTAAAAAACAACCTGCCTGTGGCACTAACTCCAGAAATACTGTGTGCGTCCCTTTGGGCCCTGGTCAAAAGTAGTGTACTATATAGGGAATAGGGTTCTATTTGTGACGCAGAGATCCAGGAATGCTTCTGTTCCTGCTTGTCTCCGTGCCAGGGATCATCTGACCAACTGTGATAGGGTGCTATCTGTAGCACACTGTTAACTAGTATAGCTGCTGTCCATTAGTGGATTCCAGATTCTCAGCAAACTGATTCAACGAAAAGAAAGGATGCAACTTTACTCTATTTTAAACCCACTTTTATCTACAGAGCAGATCTATTGCAGAAATGGTTTGGTTCTGAGACCTTCCTGAGGCTTTTATTTACAGAGCAGATCTATTGCAGAAATGGTTTGGTTCTGAGACCTTCCTGAGGCTTTTATTTACAGAGCAGATCTATTGCAGAAATGGTTTGGTTCTGAGACCTTCCTGAGGCTTTTATTTACAGAGCAGATCTATTGCAGAAATGGTTTGGTTCTGAGACCTTCCTGAGGCTTTTATTTACAGAGCAGATCTATTACAGAAATGGTTTGGTTCTGAGACCTTCCTGAGGCTTTTATTTACAGAGCAGATCTATTGCAGAAATGGTTTGGTTCTGAGACCTTCCTGAGGCTTTTATTTACAGAGCAGATCTATTGCAGAAATGGTTTGGTTCTGAGACCTTCCTGAGGCTGCGTGCAAAGAGAATGGGGACTTCTTCTGTGTTGCCTTCTGTACACACAGAGTGAGACAAAGTATCCACCATGATTGGCAATCTGCCAGCAGAGTTCCTCTATGTATAGAATCAGCAGACATCTCTAGAACCGCTGTGTTTTTCTTCACCATGCCCTGACACGTGTGCTGTAAGCACTGTGTTACACTACATTAGAAGTGATGAATACTTCCCAGAACGAGAGCCAGTCACTAACCCTTTTCAGAAAATCCCACAGTCACACAACCCCTCTGGGACAAACAACTGAACTTGTTGTCTTGTTCACACAGGCTCTCAACAGAACAAGAAGCCCAGCAGTTCAGCATCCCCTCCCCTGGAGAAAACTTGATTAGATTTCCTTTCCTGGTATTTGTGTTAGTATAGTCCTAGACTAGAATACATTTATTTTTCTCCTCTATAATTGTCATTTAACATGAAGAGGACAAATACTTTGTACGCAGAAATTGTAATTCAGGGATGGAACAAGCTACCCCATTTATGACAGATAAAACATATTTGTCTGGGTGTGTTTGTCACTGGATCATATAAATAGAGGCCCCAATGAGAATGGGTCATATAAATAGTGGCCCCAATGAGAATGGATCATATAAATAGTGGCCCCAATGAGAATGGGTCATATAAATAGTGGCCCCAATGAGGCTAGGTCATAGAAATCGAGGCACTTCCTTGTTCTTTGTTGGTTTGTAGGGCGTTCAGGTACAGTAGCAAATGTATAGTTTTACCTGGTGGCTTGGTATCATTTTACCTGGTGGCTTGGTATCATTTTACCTGGTGGCTTGGTATCATTTTACCTGGTGGCTTGGTATCATTTTACCTGGTGGCTTGGTATCATTTTACCTGGTGGCCTGCCAAGAGGTGAACTTACTTTATGTTCTTTCACATTGTGTACTTCCTAAGTTGTCTGATATTTAGGTCAGTGTGTTGTGCTTTCATTCTGTGTTCGGCAGATGAGGAAAGAGTAATTGGCACTTTAAACATTATAGCAGGTATGACGCATTGTAAGACTTGTCATAAACATTATAGCCTACACAACAGGTATGACGCATTGTAAGACTTGTCATAAACATTATAGCCTACACAACAGGTATGACGCATTGTAAGACTTGTCATAAACATTATAGCCTACACAACAGGTATGACGCATTGTAAGACTTGTCATAAACATTATAGCCTACACAACAGGTATGACGCATTGTAAGACTTGTCATAAACATTATAGCCTACACAACAGGTATGACGCATTGTAAGACTTGTCATAAACATTATAGCCTACACAACAGGTATGACGCATTGTAAGACTTGTCATAAACATTATAGCCTACACAACAGGTATGACGCATTGTAAGACTTGTCATAAACATTATAGCCTACACAACAGGTATGACGCATTGTAAGACTTGTCATAAACATTATAGCCTACACACCAGGTATGACGCATTGTAAGACTTGTCATAAACATTATAGCCTACACAACAGGTATGACGCATTGTAAGACTTGTCATAAACATTATAGCCTACACAACAGGTATGACGCATTGTAAGACTTGTCATAAACATTATAGCCTACACAACAGGTATGACGCATTGTAAGACTTGTCATAAACATTATAGCCTACACAACAGGTATGACGCATTGTAAGACTTGTCATAAACATTATAGCCTACACAACAGGTATGACGCATTGTAAGACTTGTCATAAACATGCTTGACCCCCTTATAGTATAATCTCATAATGACCCTGTCTAAGTAACAGGTGTTGTCAGATGCCTGACACCCTTATAGTATAATCTCATAATGACCCTGTCTAAGTAACAGGTGTTGTCAGATGCCTGACACCCTTATAATATAATCTCATAATGACCCTGTCTAAGTAACAGGTGTTGTCAGATGCTTGACACCCTTATAGTATAATCTCATAATGACCCTGTCTAAGTAACAGGTGTTGTCAGATGCCTGACACCCTTATAGTATAATCTCATAATGACCCTGTCTAAGTAACAGGTGTTGTCAGATGCCTGACACCCTTATAGTATAATCTCATAATGACCCTGTCTAAGTAACAGGTGTTGTCAGATGCCTGACACCCTTATAGTATAATCTCATAATGACCCTGTCTAAGTAACAGGTGTTGTCAGATGCCTGACACCCGTATAGTATAATCTCAAAATGACCGGAGCCGTTTACCCCACCGGTGCCCAGTTCGGGCCCGGTTAATTTCCCCGTTCCAGGGCCGGAGCCGTTTACCCCACCGGGGCCCAGTCCGGGCCCGGTTATTTGCCCCGCTCCATGGCCGGAGCCGTTCGCCACACCGGTGCCCGGTTCGGCCCGGTCATCAGAGGAAGGCCAGGGAGGAAGCTGTCCACTTCGCCGTGGCCAGAACCGCCACCGACGAACTAAGATTCCCTCCCTAACCCTCCCCATGGGTGTGTTTATTGGTGGGCGTTTGGGAGTCCGCGCCTTTGGGGGGGGGGGGGTACTGTCAGGCTAATAATATGGCTGCTTGGAATAACCCTGGATTGTAAACTGTTATGGTCAAAACATATTGATACAACAGTAGCTAAGATATGGAGAAGTCGGTCCATAATAAAGCACTGCTCTACCTTCTTAACAGCATAACAAGGAAGGTCCTACAGGCTCTAGTTTTGTCGCACTTGGACTACTGTTCAGTCTTGTGGCTCAGAACAGGGCAGCACGGCTGGCCCTTCAATGTACACAGAGAGCAAACATTAATAATGTGCATGTCAATCTCTCCTGGCTCAAAGTGGAGGAGAGATTGACTTCATCACTACTTGTATTTGTGAGAGGTATTGACCTGTTGTGCCGTTTCTTGTTTTCTAGTCAAATAAAGTATGACTAACTGTTACTGCGCTGTGCCTTGGTCCATTTCTACACACCTTCGTGACAGTATGCTTGTGCTGCAGTGTTGAGTAGAGTTTTGTCAGGTCAAAAATATTGTAATACTTTTTTGTTATTTATCAGACGCTCTTATCCATTCACTGATTCACAGAATGCAAGAGCTGCTGCATTCACTATGACCAGATAACGTAGCCTGGAGTAGTCTCTGCCCTGTGAGAATGCAGACAATGCTTTATTGTGTTAGGCTTATACTTGTTTGTCCCGTTGGCCCTGTGTCTCTCCAGCGTTCTCAATGACTTGTTTGCGTGTGGGACTTGTCTATTTTATGTGTGTGTGTGTGTGTGTTCCCTAACTCAAAAATCCTGCCGGAGGTAGCTTCCAGTAAGAAGTCAGTGTCTATCTGAAGAAGTAAGGATTCCTGAAGGGATTTGAACAGGATATGAGGTCATAGTGTAAACCTCTAAAAACAGACCTAGCTGCTCAGTGGGCTACTTTAATATGTGTTTACCATTGTAAGCATCTTCATCTTGATACAGACACACAGACAAATTCACACGCACACTTGACATGGCGTTAACAAATAAATGTCTCACATTGTTTGACAGTGTTTCCGTTACTCATCATCATGTCACAGCGGTATGGTAAATAAAGTGCTGAGTTTTCCTTGTATGCGCGGTGGCGGTGAGTATGAGCGAAAGGCTCCACGGAGTCTGTGTGGTGAAGAGCTTGTTTTATCAGTGTGATCAGAGGACCACCACAGTGACTGGTGTTCCTGTCTAATAGCTAGCTATGCGCTTTGTACTGTAGTCACTGGAGTTCCAGCAAAGTGACGGGGAGCCCATGGCTCTGTCCCAAATGGCACCTACGTAGTGCACTCCTTTTGACCAGGGATCCAGTAGTGGACAACAGGGAATAGGCTGCCGTTTGGGGTGCAGCCCATACTAGGAGCACATGCTCTAAAGTGAAAAAATGTCAAGTTCAAAGCATTCTGGCACCCAGGCTAACCTTACCACAGTTACTTGAGTTTACAGCTAGAGCTGGAAGGACAGCCCTTAAAAAAAGGAGCGAGTGTCTATAGTTGTAGGAGTGTTTGCGTGGGAATATACAGGCCTATCTGAGTCTATACAACAAGCTTTTTCTTCTGCCTGTCAGGCCAGGGCCATCTGAGGTCAGGGCCTGTTGCCCGGGGCACTGTGGGGTGCGGCTCAGCCGCCCCTCTCCCGTCGCGATGGGGCCGAGAAGGCAGGGGGAGGCAGCCATGCTTCTGGGAAACCGTCTGGGTCTAATTGAAGCCTGACTGGCCTCACATGTTTCCAATTAGCCAGAGGAGGAGAGGAGAGGAGGAGGCGGTTGATCCCACTGGCCCTGGCCCAGACTGACTGAATGCCTGTTCATCAGGTACATGATATATTTTTCGTAAAGGAAAATCAAGTCTGTCAAATTAAGATCCTACATCTGTACACTCAGAGCCCTCTCACTCACAGACCTTACTGGACGTGTGCCAAAGCCAAGTGGATGACTGCATGGAGTGGTATGGTATGGGGAGGTATTTTAGTATTCCCGTCCTGTTGGCTTGGAGTGTTAGGGATTGCTGAGTGAGCATTACGGCACAGCCAGCCAGTCCAGAGCCTGTATTCACAAAGCCCTACGGCACAGCCAGCCAGTCCAGAGCCTGTATTCACAAACCCTGAGAGTTGTGGTGATCTAGGATCCATTTCCTTCTTTTATTCACCACAAATGAATAGGCTAAAATGATCCTAGATCAGAACTTCTACTCTGAGATACTTTGTGAAAACCCTCTGTATCTCTACTCTAGTATTCCTCAATACTCCAGTATCCCTGCACACTGTACATCTGGTACTGGCACTGACCCTGTATATAGATTCCTCTCTTATTTTGATATTGAATACTACCCTATTGGGTAAGTTAAGCATTTCACTGTACTTGTTGCAAAAAAAATTATAAAGTTGAAACCTGACGCTGTTCCATGTGCCCTCCTGATGGGAAATGCCTTACATTGCTTATGTATCTATGTTTCCTGTTCCTTCTCTTGTGGAGGAAACCCAGGACAGACACAATGGTAAACAAACAGTGCTTCTCAGAAATGTTTCCACAGTGCTGTAAGATATGTGAGTGAGGTTGAAAACAGGGTAGTAGGATTACAAAAACAAACCTCTCTCTCTCTCTCTCTCTCTTTCACTCTCTCTCGAAACATGCCGTTCGTTTCCCATCAGTCACGTGCTTGGTATTTCTCTAAAATTGAATTATCATCTTTGTTTTACACCGGTCATAAATCAATGTTAGAGCTGCATTGTGTGTTTATTCGGTATACCCATTAGTTGTTGTTTTCTTAGAGGCCCAGTGCAGCTGTTTTTATCTCAATGTCAAATTATTTCTGGGTAACAATTACAGTTTTTATTTGTATATATATTTTTTGCTTTAGTACTATTTTCACAAGTATGTGGTGAATTTTCTAAACTCTGTTCAAAATTCCAAACTGGTAATGTAGCCAGTCTTACATTCAAAACCTTTCATTGTGCATTCATTTTGTTTCTAGATGTCTTTCACCACACAACCATTGATTCAAAATATAAGTTGGGTGGAAAAAAGACAATTCCCTCACGTTGATGACTTTTTGAAAATCCAATAACTTTTTCACGTTGTTTCAACATCATCAGATTTTTTTTGAATTACATGGAAACAACGTTGATGCAACCAGTTTTTGCCCAGTTGGATAGGTCTGGTTTGAAATCATTGCATGCCTCTGTAACAGTCTTGCTTCTGTCCCTCTCCTCGCCCCATCCCGGACTTGAACCAGGGACCCTCTTAACACATCAACAACTGCCTCCCACAAGGCATTGTTACCTATCGCTCTACAAAAGCCATGGCCCTTGCAGAGCAAGGGAAACAACTACTTCCAGGTGTCAGAGCAAGTGACATCACCGATTGAAACGATACTAGCACGCACTGCTAACTAGCTAGCCATTTCACAGCAGTTACACCTCATCCATGGCCTGAAGGAAAGTGGTACGCTCATGGGAATGGCAACTATACATTTGCGGCCAAATATATTGGCACCCTTGCACTTTTCATAAATAAGTTCCTATTTCTTCTTAAGTAAGTTGAAATTGAAAAAAAAATGTTTGGTTCTCCACACAATAGATTTTCAACATTGCAAAACCAATTAGATTTTTCTAAACTGAAGTTTATTTGTACTTGGCATGGACAAAATTATTGGCACCCCAGAGCTAGTACTTAGTTGCACAGCCTTTGGCCAAGATAAATGCTTCTTGTAGCCATCATTGAGCTTACTGCACCTTTCTAGTGACAATTTGGCTCACTTTTCAGCAGCAAACTGCTCTAATGTTTAAATGTTAGAGTAATGGCCTCCACCAACTGCTGTTTTCAGCTCTTGCCATAGTTTATGGATGTGATTCAGATCTGAACTCATCATTGGCTACTCCAGAATAGTGTTTCTCCTTGAACAATTCTAGGGTGCTTTTGATGTGCGTTTGGGGTTGTTGTCTTTATGTGTGTTTGGGGTCGTTGTCTTGATGTGTGTTTGGGGTTGTTGTCTTGCTGGAAGATCCGCAACTTTCAACAGATGCAGTTTTTGGACCACACTGTGATTGTTTTCAATTAAAATGCTCCAAAAGAAACAACAAGAGCTTCTTAGCAAATAGCAATTACTGAAGCAAGAATTTAGTTAAGACTGTCTGAGTGGTCTGAGTCACCTAATGGGAGGGACCTGAAAACAAGCTGTTATTGGCAGAGTGGTTTGAAACTCTCTTAATTATTGGTCTATTAATTTCACCAGCAGTCCAAAACTCAATTTCACCAAAACAGGCTGAAATTTCAGGTGTTCTTTTCAAACTGCTCTTATACTAAAATTGCATTAGCACAACTTTCACAATTTCACAGTATTTTTCCAACATAGTATGGAAATATACAGTCGTGGCCAAAAGTTTTGAGAATGACACAAGTATTGGTCTCCACAAAGTTTGCTGCCTCAGTGTTGATGATGGCAATTTGCATATACTCCAGAATGTCATGAAGAGTGATCAGATGAATTGCAATTAATTGCAAAGTCCCTCTTTGCCATGAAAATGAACTTAATCCCCCAAAAACATTTCCACTGCATTTCAGCCCTGCCACAAAAGGACCAGCTGCCATCATGTCAGTGATTGTCTCGTTAACACAGGTGAGAGTGTTGACGAGGACAAGGCTGGAGATCACTCTGTCATGCTGATTGAGTCAGAATAACAGACTGGAAGCTTTAAAAGGAGGGTGGTGCTTGAAATCATTGTTCTTCCTCTGTCAACCATGGTTACCTGCAAGGAAACACGTGCCGTCATCATTGCTTTGCACAAAAAGGGCTTCACAGGCAAAGATATTGCTGCTGGTAAGATTGCACCTAAATCAACCATTTATCGGATCATCAGGAACTTCAAGGAGAGAGGTTCAATTGTTGTGAAGAAGGCATCGGGGCGCCCAAGAAAGTCCAGCAAGCGCCAGGACCGTCTCCTAAAGTTGATTCAGCTGCGGGATCGGGGCACCACCAGTGCAGAGCTTGCTCAGGAATGGCAACAGGCATGTGTGAGTGCATCTGCACGCGCACGCACAGTGAGGATGGCCTGGTGTCAAGAAGGGCAGCAAAGAAGCCATTTCTCTCCAGGAAAAACATCAGGGACAGACTGATATTCTGCAAAAGGTACAGGGATTGGACTGCTGAGGACTGGGGTAGAGTCATTTTCTCTGATGAATCCCTTTTCCGATTGTTTGGGCCATCCGGTAAACACCTTGTCCGGAGAAGACAAGGTGAGCGCTACCATCAGTCCTGTGTCATGCCAACAGTAAAGCATCCTTAGACCATTCATGTGTGGGGTTGCTTCTCAGCCAAGGGAGTGGGCTCACTCACAATTTTGCCTAAGAACACAGCCATGAATAAAGAATGGTACCAACACATGCTCAGAGAGCAACTTCTCCCAACCATCCTAGAACAGTTTGGTGACGACCAATGCCTTTTCCAGCATGATGGAGCACCTTGCCATAAGGCAAAAGTGATAACTAAGTGGCTCGGAGAACAAAACATCGACATTTTGGGTCCATGGCCAGGAAACTCCCCAGACCTTAATCCCATTGAGAACTTGTGGTCGATCCTCAAGAGGTGGGTGGACAAACAAAAACCCACAACTTCTGACAAACTCCAAGCATTGATTATGCAAGAATGGCCTGCCATCAGTCAGGATGTGGCCCAGAAGTTAATTGACAGCATGCCAGGGCGGATTGCAGAGGTCTTGAAAAAGAAGGTTCAACACTCTTTGCATAAACTGAATGTCATTGTCAATGAAAGCCTTTGACACTTATGGAATACTTGTAATTATACTTCAGTGTACCATAGTAACCACTGACATAAAGATCGAAGAACACTGAAGCAGCAAACTTTGTGGAGACCAATACTTGTGTCATTCTCCAAACTTTTGGCCATGACTGTATATAAAACACAGGGAAATCATGTTTTGACTGCACTGGGCCTTTAAATAGGCTTTATTGAATGTTTGCTTCTGGGGTTTTTTTTTGGCACTTGAGCCAAAAGGGGTCCCCTACATGGACAGAAAGATTTTCTATAAATTACCTCATTGCACAGAAAGGAGCATACCTTGCCACACCCATGGGCAAAACTAGATTTGTCTAACTTTACAGATTTGTTTTTCGAAATATTTTTTATAAAAGGTTAGTTTGCCCATAAAAGCTGTATGGGAGACAATACATTGAGGTATCCGGTACTTTTGCAGGATTCAAGCAGAAAATATATACTTAGATATATATTTTTTGGCAGTTAAAATAACGTTGATTCTGCAAAATATGACGTGCAGTGTTTTGTTGGTAGAGTGTAGAAAACAGCACTGCAAACTATCACAATGTCATTCATTCACTCTTGTTCCCAGCAGCCACCATTCCATTGCAGAGTCATTTTTATTCATTCAGTTTCAATTTCCAGGCACCATTTAATATGATACACATTCACTTGTAAATATTGATATTTGCCAGTCAGTCTGTGCCGGTGTAAAAGCTACTGCACTACGTGGATGTTATGACAGTATGAGGATTCATTATCGTGCCACATTCTCCTCAACAGCACATGTACTGACACTGTGCTGCCCTCTAGTGGGTCTATTCAATAAGAGCCAAACTGGTCTAAAATCAATGACTGTCCAATGCCCTCGGTTTTGTTCGTAGATTAAGAACAAGGGCTTAAAAAAAAAAAATGTAATAATTACCATGCAAAAATAAATGTTAAATAAAACTTTATTTTTTTGGGTGATTGTTGTATGCGCCATTTTGAATGAAGATTGCATAATGGCAGTCTGGTGTAGGCTACACTCAGTCAGTCAGCCAGTCACAAATGTGTCTTTATTTGATTTCAGCTTTTGATTACATGGCGATGATAGAAACCTCAAATCAAACAAAAAGAAAAATGGCTAATAATAATAATAATAATAATAATAACATCATATTGCTACATTAACATTTCAAAATGACATGGAAAAACACATTAACCCACTATACATTTAAGTATATACAACCTTGATAAATAACCAATGACCAAATTCTGTCTAGACTTATGATTGTTTTATTTGCGGTTTCCCTGTTATCCCTATAATCAGTCCGCTGAGACAAGGCTAGGAGAAACTAACCAGGAAAACATGGCTATGTGCTATGGAGCTATGGAAGCAGATTCTTGGCAACAAAAAAAAACTACATTGAAATAAAACTAATACTGATTAATAATTTGCCAATATCAATGCTTCTTTACTTTTGGCATGAATTTGCCCCCATAAATGAGGAAAAACATGAACAACAGACAGCCAGGCACTGATCACAGAGTACAGAAGGCTTGATGCAGAAATAAAGCTGCATTTGCAGTAAACTGGATGCAATTGTGATGCCATGTACGATTCCGCTATAAAAACAAATAATGTAAATGTATTCCAAATTATAGTAAATTATGCCACATCTGGAGTTTACATTAGGAGTTCTGACAGATTTGGACCCTCAGCACGACTTGAGCGGTCTTGCGCTGGCAGAGTAGTTCCACCACTATGGAGCGTAGTGGTACATTCCTGATCAGAGTAGTTCCACCACTATGGAGCGTAGTGGTACATTCCTGATCAGAGTAGTTCCACCACTATGGAGCGTAGTGGTACATTCCTGATCAGAGTAGTTCCACCACTATGGAGCGTAGTGGTACATTCCTGATCAGAGTAGTTCCACCACTATGGAGCGTAGTGGTACATTCCTGATCAGAGTAGTTCCACCACTATGGAGCGTAGTGGTACATTCCTGATCAGAGTAGTTCCACCACTATGGAGCGTAGTGGTACATTCCTGATCAACAGCAGTGTTTTGTCTCAAATCCAATCCAACAAACATTCCGGGGTGTTCCAATTCCAGGAACGGACAGTCCACTTGAACTGCCGAGCGTTGTTGCTAAACTTGAACGGCCCGTAAGCATCCACAACAATAATATTGTTGATCGTCTTACTGGTATTATTACTGTATTCCTAGTACAGTAAAGGATGCAACAGACTACTTGAAATAAGTGAGAGGTATTCCAATGTATTTTGTTTATAAAAATGCTTTATGATGGTGAGGGTAGGTTGAATAAGATGTAACCTCGATTGTTCTAGCCTTTTATACTGTATCTACAAATGAAGAAGGAAATTTAAGAATGCTCCTATGGGATAACAAGCTAGGTGAGGACATCTTTGTTGCATTTAAGAGGTAAAAATAACCAGCTTGACTGAGAAAGACTTTGTGAATTAGCTAACCAGCAGCATGATAGGACACATTTCATTGGGAGAGTCAGGTGGACAATGAATAGCATAAAATGTTATTATTGTTAAATTATCTTGTGTGTATGTTACAGCTAGTGAGAGAGAGAGAATAAATAATAGAATATCTCTGTGAGCCCCTGGATTGCGCCCCGTACTGACTGACAGACACACAGACACTCTCTAATCCCCTGAAGTCCAACAAGAAATGAAGAGCGATAGCCGAGCCCATAATCCCACACTAAGACCCTGTGCAAACCACACATCAGAGTAGTGTTCATTAGGGCACACAATAGAAAATGTTTTGCAATGGAAAACAAAAATGAGCACATCTTATTGGACAAGTCAAGGTAGTCTCCACCTGTTTCAGTCCACGTTCTTTCGTTTCGGTGCCTAATGAACACGACCCTGTGTTTAACAACCGTGTTTCGGAGTGTGTTTTAACAACAGTTAGCCTGCCCAAACTGCTGTCATCCAACTGGGGTTACATATGAACAAAGGTTCAGGGGCAAGCCGGTATGGAGGAATATAGCTGTCAATGTTCAATTATTGTCACAGATTATGTGCACATAAACGGCTAAATAAATGGCAAACGTTCATTTAATTATGTCATTTTAAAAACTCATAGTAAATTAACTCTTCCTGCGGTTACTGAGTGACAGTTTGGACAGAGTCTAAGTTTATCCTGATACAGACCGATCCAGAGCCATGTAACAATCTCCTGAGAGGCAACTGACAGAAAAGACTTCAAAAAAGTTATAGTTTCTAAAAAATCTCAAGTCGGTTGGCAATATAACCCATTCCCCCTCAGTCTTTCAATTTTTTTTTATCAAAAACTAAAACTAAAACCAAAAAGCTCAAGATTGTGAGGGAAATATATACAGTAGTAAGCTTTACAAACACACGTTGCCCGTCATATGAAAGCACACAGAAAAGCATCTCACCTTTCTTTTTAAAAGCTAGTAAGAATATTTTGGTTGGGATGCCACAACAACTCCATCAGACCTGCTGAGTTTAGATAAGGTGTGTGTGTGTGTGTGTTTATGACTTCAGTGTACGACATTGGTGTGTGTGTGTGTGAGAGTAGGAGTTCAGTATGGATGTGTGTGTGTCTTTTTGAGGGATGGGATCCATTTCACCCAGAGAGATATAGACCCCCTCCTCTCAAAATACACACAGCACAGAGCTAGATAATGAGCATTCAGCTACAGAGACAGGAGAAGGGTAAGTGGAGGGGGAGGCTTTGGCTCCTGGTTCTAAAAAAAAATGCAGCTACCCAGCATGCTCCCTGTCCTGCTGATTGGCCAGTAGAATCCCAAAGCTAGAACCTATCCCAGAGAAATGCTGACCGAGGCCCCAGCCCCCCCAGCCTGCAGCCCCAGCCCCCCAGCTCCATCCCCAGGGTCTCCGCAGGATCGGCCCAAACTCTCTCAACGGGGGGAAGAGGAGGAGTCCTGAGCAGCACTAGTGTCTCTTCATGGAGGAGACCTTCTTCTTGCGGGTGGCCAGCATCTCATAGAAGGGATCCCTGCTGATGGCAGCTCTGTGAGGGTGGGGGAAGAAGGGGGGTAGTGAGTACTCTCCCCAGGTGGGATAACCTAGTTTGCCCTCATTAACACTGTATATATAATCTGCCCTGAAATTTCCCAGGCTTCTAGTTCATTATCAACGGTGTATGATGGAAAGGAACAGAGGTCAAAAGGAAGCTAGGTTCCTGACTTTCTAGGGAGTTTTTCCTAGACACTGTGCTTCTACATCTGCAATGCTTACTCTCTGGGGTTTTAGCACTTTGTGACAACTGCTGATGTAAAAAGGGCTTTATAGATACATTTGATTGATTGATTGATTGATTGATTGATTGAGCATCTTTGGATTACACATCAAATTTAGAGGGATAACGGGTTAACACTTCCTTTGAATAGTATCCAAATCAGGGCTTCGTGACCCATCCATAACAAAATCAGAACACATCCATAACCCATTCATAGCTTGTTGATAAGCAGTACTACTGACTTGATGCTGTTCATCCACTCATCCTTCTCCTCCGTGGTGGGAGCAGAGATCCTGTAGAAGGTGTGGTTCCCCTCCACCACTCTGCCGTCCGCCTCAGTCTTACAGGCCTTGATCACCTGGTCCTTGTTCTCTGGGATGAAGAGCTCAAAGCAGTTCTACACAGAAGAGAGGAGAGTGAATGTTAAATTGTATTTTCTTATTTCCTCAGGTCCTCCCTCCTCATCTTCTCAAAACACATTGGAGCAGAAGATCTAAGGTTCCTCCCCTCGGCTCTTCTCCTCCAATACGTTTTGAGAATGAGGCAAGGAGAGAGAATGTGTGTGTCACACTGTGTCAGAACTGCTGAGTTTAATAAGGTGTGTGTGTGTGTGTTCCTGTGTGCGAGCGTGTTTAATCAAGGAAGTACAATAGAGATGAACCCAAGGTGTATTATTATGTGCTGAGCCACACAACCACCAGGGGAAGACAAAGTCTTGTCTGAGACATTAGTGAACTATAATCTCTCATTTCTACCGAAGTGTGCACTTCTTGCTCACTTCCCCTTCATGGATTTGGAAGAAAATCACTTCAATATGGAAACTCCCTCTAGCCCATGTTTACACAAATCCAATCCTTCAGGAAGAATCTCAAAAGTGAACTGTCAACATTTGTCCAAGTCACACATCATTGGTTGTGTTAATCAGCTATATGCCTCAATACTAAATTAAATGGGAGATTAAATAACCAGCTTATTTCCAATAAATTCAAGAAATGTGAAGGTGCTTTAATCTCTCGTGTGTGTGGTTTCTTATTTTATTATCCTTGTGGATACCAGAAGTCCTCACAAGGAACATTTTGCCGTTCCCCACAAGAAAAAAGGCTATTTTAGGCTTAGAGGTTAAGTTTAGGGTTAAAATGAGGGTTAAGGTTAGGGAAAATAGGATTTTGAATTGGAATCAATTGTTTGGTCCCCAAAGGAGTGTAAAACAAACGTGTGTGTTATGTGGTCGATCCAGCAGAGGGTGCAGTGTGTGCTTACAGGTTTCTTGTCTTCCACCTCCTGGATGCTGAGGTTCTCCAGTGGAATGATTCCTCTGGGCTCTT